>JAJNNQ010000009.1:21517500-22185000 GCA_027886175.1 Phylloscopus collybita
TTGTATATTAGAAAGTATGGTTTCCTGACAGAGGAGTGCATTATATTTTTTAACAGCAGATCTGTATTAAATATGCCATCAGTGTGGTTTTGGAAAGATGAGAAAGGACCCACTGTGGGGCAACTCTGTGAAGCTAAAGATGTAAGTTCTGTGCCACTGCTGTTTTATATGTATTACAAATAGAGATCTTTTCCAGTCCCAGTTTGTAAGTATATATGAACATGTGTTTATTTGGTTTTCTTTAAAAGCCAGAAGGTTTGCATGGACATTAGATGATAAATATTTTATATAGTTTGAAATTAAGAAATTGTTCAAAAACCCCAGAAGCAAACCAAACTAAAAAGCTATCAGCACCATCACCCAACCAAAACCAAACCAACCACTTTTATAAATATGGGGTTAACTACCTTAAACTATTCAGAGAAATTAAAATCGTATATACAAATTAGGCAGCTTTGTTCATATTGTTTGACTCTTGCATTGTGTCAAGGCTAGAGACTTCCTCTGTCCTTAAAAAATGAAGAGAAGTAATACTGATAAATTATTTGCTGTTTGAACTTGGTTGCAGTTAAACCAGAAGTGTCTTATGCTGCTTAATGCTTTTAGTAAACATTCAGCAGTGGTTAGAATACTTCTCTGGTCTGTTTGCTTAAAAATAAGGCCATGTAATGACTTTGAAAAACTGCATTTATTGCTGATGGTTTCCTAATGCAATCTCTGATTTAAAGAATTTTGTGAATACTTTTTGTATCAGCTGTAACTCAATTAGAAAATAGTTTAGTATTTTTCTTCCTCTATTCTGTGTATTCTGCCAGCTCTGTTTACTTCTTTTCCTATAACTTGCAGTAAGAGCATGTTTTTCAGCAGCATGTCCTTACAGGATTGATCATTTTCAGAGATTCAAACACTGATAACATTTGAAGTGTTCTGCTTAAAGACTATTGCTGTACAGTAATGTCAAGGTGCATGAATAACTTTCTCCCTTGCAGGATCTTTCCTTTGTCACTGAACCTCTTTCATTGAGGAACAATCACATTTTTTAGCACTGTCAACATTGTTTAAGTTAGGACAACCTTTTCTGCTGGCTAGAGGATGAATCAATTAGATACAGAAGTTTAAAAACAAGACCTGCTGTAACTGGTTTTTTTTATTGTTGAATACTTCTTCATGACAGTAAAGAATGGTGTAAAGATGGCTAATCAAAGAGTTGAACAAAAAAAGTATGATGAAAAAAACAGCTGCAATTGTCCCAGCTCAGTCTGGCCAACTAGCATCTTCCACTATAGTTTCACCTTTATTTTTGAAAGTCTGCTTCTTCCTTTTCCTGTGTATTGTTTTCCTTGTCATGCATTTCAGACTTGCTTGACTTTGCTATTGTTTCAGACATCCATCTGGTTTGTCTGGGTAAAGTCCATATACACATGATAGAAACTCCTGGGATCCTAGAGTTGTCTGTTTTGCTTTTGTAAATTTCTGTGACTTGAGAACATATCAGTCAACATTCTGCTAAATGTTCAATCTCTTGGTTGTTGGAAGAGATTGATAGAGGATGATGGAGAAGTGCTGTTTGAATCTGGCACTAATCTGGCATTGTCATTTGTGTGTCAGTGATCCAGGGAGGGAAGGACTAAGTGAAAATGGAAGTGCTGCCATTGACTTATCTGCACTTGTTGAATTGATCATCACTGGCAAAATACCTCTTGTATATCAAAACAAGTATTTTATGGCCTACTCAGTAATTGTTATTGGTAAATACTGACTCTTTGCTGTAATTAACTTCAGATTTCTGAGCCTTACTAAGGTTTGCTAGTCTTCTGAATAATTACTTGTAAAAAATATAAATTAGTTTATTATGGTCATCACAAGAACTCAACAGAGCTTTGATATTGATATAAAGAAAAAAGGGAGACCATGCCTTTTTCAATTAATAAATGCTTTCCTTTTCTATACAAGATTAATGCTGCAATTGCAGTTATTATAGATGCTGTAATGTTTTAACTAGATGTGTTCAAAGACTTCATGGCAGAAGTGTGGGGGGTGGATAGAAGCCTCTTCTTGTTTTATGGTTTATACAGTTGTAAAATGCTTTTAACAATTAAAAAAAACCAAAACTCTGCACAGTCTGTGGCACATCTGGATGTCACTTGGTTCAACCCAGCAACCTGATCAAGCTGGAGTGCCTGAAGCTTATTACCCAAACCCTGAAACAGCCTGGTTCAAGCAGGGCTATTTGGTCAGGTTTTGAGAATGTGTGGGGTTGTGGACTCCACAACCTCTCTGCCGGTGTTTGAACACCGAAGAACTTCTGTTTATTCTTAAAATGTCATGGATGGGGGGAAGTCATGAAAGATTTTTGGAAGATTTGGTAACATCTGTTACATCTTCCACTACTTTTGTAAGAGGAGTAGTTTCCGAGTGTTAACAGCTTGTAGATGTTCCATAATGTTAACTGGTCCCAGTAGCAGAGGAATATTTGTGAACTGGCCACCTGGCATTGTAAACTTTATTTTTCTGGATTTCTCTTCTGAGCTACATTTATTTGTTCTCTCTTACAGACGCAGATTCAGTGTCTAATTAACTGGAAAATAAGGCTGCTCTAGTTGTCAGCCATTTGGAGATAAGAAAGGCAGACATATAGAGAATGCTTTCCTATATGCCTATGTATTTTTTTTTTATCTTTTAGCTATTTAAATAGAGGACATGGAAATGTGATTGTGGATCTTATTTAAAAATTTCTGGTTGTTTTTCTTTTTTATTCCAGGTCTGCAATTTCTGTTCAGTCTATCCCAGTTAGGAGAGCTTTTTTTTGTGATTTTTAAGTTTGGTGCTGTCAGTCCCATGTGAACAAACCAGAACAAGAAGCACACTGGGAATTAGAAAAAAAAATGCCACGGAAGAGGAAAACTGGTGGGAGTCCTTCTCAGAAGAATGCCAATTCTGACAGAACTGCTGTTGGTGTATCCCAGGGGGACCCAAGCCACTTAGTGGCACAAGCAATGCATTATGTCAATAAGGAAGAGCTCTTCAACAGCATGTCAGAGATGTTTTCGGACCTAGATCCTAGTGTGGTTTATATGGTTCTGTCTGAATGTGATTTTAAAGGTAAATAATATACAGCTGACATTACAGTTTTGTTTCATGTGCAGATGACTCTTAACTAGTGCAACTCCAGGAAAGTCGGTGTGGGTGTTGCAATCATATTTGTGAGTTTAACTTTTAATAAGTAGGTGAGGAATAATATTTTGAAATTTTACAACGGTGTGAGATTCTTCAAGTTTAACAATGTTTCTATGAGGCTGGTAAATGGAGCAGCGTGCTTCATAAAAGGAGGTACTGATTAGAGTGGATTGTTCTGTGACACAGAGCAGGCAGTGCTGGAGTTGTGAGGAGAATCTGGTTTTTCCAGTTAGTTTCTGTGCCATATCTGCAAGATGCCTAGGCTCTTTCTGCAGGAGGGGTATTTTATATTCTAGATCACAATTTTTTGTTTGTATGCCATATGTGATCCTGGCAGTGTTTTCCTTAAATACTTGAACTGAGCTTTTGTTTTACGTTTATTTTGCATTGTCATCTTGTTGTGTCTATTGAGGACTAGTTTCTGCAGGATCAATTCTGTTTGCTGTGTTTAGTTCTCTGCAGCTTTGCTGGAACTAAAGCAAGGAACTGGTTTCTTTCCCTGCCTTCTGCTGACCTACATACCCAACTCTCCTGGCAGACTATTTTCATATTTATGCCCAGTCCCTCCCATTCTTCTGTGGTTTTAAAATTCCTCTATATTGCAAGGTCATTTGCTTATGATAAAAGTACTGCATGAGGTGCTGGATAGCAACATCTGAAGAGTTACTTGTCAGGGGAACAAGCCATATATGGAGCATTTTAATCAATTTGTATTCATATGATCAGACGTGATTAACTGATATTGTTGTAAGAATATGTGCAGAGAAAACAGATTTTGGCATTTTTTTATATGTATAAAAGCTAGGTAACCATTAAAAGGGCAATTTTTATTATCTAAATTGTGCAGAGTTTTTAACTTAAGAACAACTGTGAGAGTGCTGTTATAATTGTTGTTAATTTTAAAATTGAATTTGATGGAATTACTGATTCATGCTTCGAACTCTTAATAAGATTCACCTTTATGATAATAACAGTTTTATCTAAACTTACTGGAGAATGCAGTAAACATGTAGAGTTCATAGCCTTGTACAGTTAACAGTAGTTTAAAAATTGAAAGTTTAGCATATTTGAGTGCTAATAAGTTGGTTTCATACGGTAGAGAAGCTGGGATGATGACAAAGATTTTGTTTAATGAGTGCAGACAGAGTTGTACTTAAATGAGCTTGAAGTTTTAGCACTGTCTTTTGGAAAATGGAAGCTTAGCTTTAGGGCTCGGATGATGTTTGTGTCTGCTTTTCATTTTCTTCATGTTGATCACTGGCAGCCTCTAGTCCATATAGTGGCTTTACAAAAATTAATGCAGTTACTGGTTTTTTCAGGCTGTGTTAGATAGGGCATTTTAAAATGGGCTATAGTGAACATACTTTGCATACTTCTATCTCTCTCATCCTTTGTAGAGTTTTTAGTTCATTTTACACTATTTCAGCTATATGAGATAGATTAGAAAAAAGTATCCATTTAAACATCTAGCTCTGGTATTTTTTTCCTGTTAAAATTAGTATTTTTTAGACAGTATTTCCTTAGTAATTTTAAAGTTTATTAGGTTGTTATTTTTCAATATGTCTGTATTGAGTTCTGCCTTTACTTCTAATGAGAAGTAGATGAAGGGAGTTTCAGAAGCTATGTTTAAAGCTGAATTGGTGAACTGTCGTTTGGTTGTTTCTTTAGGTGTAATAAATGCTTCTTCAAGTAAAAAAATTGCATACACATAAGCAATTAGTTTTGTTTAGTTGACCTTGCTTTATTCTGTTTGTCTTACTCTACAGTAGAAAACGCTATGGATCATCTTCTAGAGCTGTCCACCCATGCCAAAGGAGTAGCATCTTCAAAAACCTTGGGTTTTGATATAGCAGCATCATCATTACCTCTTGGTAATCAGCAAAGAGCTATTGCAAATGAAAGAATGGGTGAAGGTACTGCAGCACATAGTTATTCTGGAACAGCAATAGGAAAAGTCCTGTCACCTGGTGTGCAGCTGACTGGAGAACTGGATCCCTTACTAGAAACTGCTTTTCAGAGTTACAGCTTGAGTGAGGAATTGCCTAATTCTGCAAATGACCAAATAGCACATGAGCATCCTGTGGAACCCGATGGTTTTACTGAATTTCCCGAGTGGGAAAAATCAGATTCCGTTTGCAATGTCCTATTTTTTCCACAGCAAGCAGAGACAAATAATGAGGTTTTAGAAAACTTCTGCTGTTCCCAGCCACCAGTGAGTCAGCTGAGCATCCAGACAAGCTCACCGTCAGCATCAGACAGTTTTGCAGAGATACTGGAAGATTCTGATTTGTTGGAAATAAACGTTCAACATAATGTGGCTTCAGAAGTATATAAACTATCAAATGGAGAAGTATCATGTGAAAATTCTGATCAGACACAAGATACTGTTTTGGATCAGAGTAGTGTGACGGCTGCTTCTTGTAGGTCCTTCCAAAGACCTGTGGAACATGGAGTAGCTGTTACTGGAGATCCTAATTCAGGATGCCTGGAACAACATGAAGATGCAGTGACTGCCTTTAGCAGCCAGCAGAGTGCTTCTCCTCCAGAGGTGTATAACTCTACTGAAACATCCAGTTTCAAAATACAAAGACCTGCACATACTGAGCAAACTCAGCAGGGTTATAACTTAAATTTTTCTGCACCATCAGGTCAGTCTCAACAACACTGGAATCTGATGGCTCCTGTGTTTTATCCATCCAGTGGAAGTCACAGCTTTATAATTCCTGTGGCTGCCAGTCCAGGGCAGTGGAGACGTGTTTCTGACTGTAGAACTTCGGAAAAAGGACTTTTTCTTTCCTCCCCAGTGGTTTCAAATGCCTGGGATGGCAACCCTTCTCTGAAGGTATGGGGAAATCAAGATACAAACTCAAAATTGAACCTCTCGCAAGCACAGCAACCACGTGTTTGTCACATGATGAGAAAAAAGATGCAACTTATAGGTCAAGTACTTGTTCTTCTCAGAGGTGTTCCAGGATCAGGAAAATCATATTTGGCAAGGTAGAACATTTATATTGTGAGCTTCTAAAAAAAAAATTGCTTAATCGTGTACAGGATTTGGCAAGGCAGAGACAATTTTCGGACACTTGTAAATAGTTCTGCATAAACCTGAATTGCCAGCTACACAGCATACACAGTGTGATGGGTAACAACTGCTGAGAGCAGAGTTGCTTGCAGGTCCTTTCCTAGTGGAAATTGAAATAGGAGTGATGAGCTTTAACTTCTGTCACTGAACAAAGGAGTTTATCAGCAGAGCATCATTACTGTAGGTTTGTGGTATTCTTTCAGTCCTAGTTTTTTTCAAGTGTTTTCTTCAAATAACACTGATGGAAATACGCCAGCTCTTCACAGGAAGAAATTCCCCTTTCACCGTGTGACTTTTTTTGTATAAGTATATATTCGAAGCTTCTTGGGGGGAATTTTTGATTTTTTTTCTTACTCTTTAAAAGCTTAAATTGAACTTAGGCTCATTTTGACTGACATCTGAAACATTTGATGCAATTAGTACAGGATATATGACAGTGTGAAAGTATGTCACTACATGTAGATGGAAAAATACCTCCCTTGTTTTGAAATGGGAGACCTGTAGGGAAACTATATCAGCTCTCTGCCCTAAGTAATCCTCAGCCTTTGGAAAAAACAGAGGGAAATTATTATAGATTTTATTTGCTTGGAGGTTGATTTTTTTTTTCTCCTCTTACCTACATTTGCTACTTCCATTCCAAATAATTTTGATGTTGTGCAAGACACTAAAAAAAAGTATGTATGGTAGTAGACATTGGAGCCTGGAAGGAGAAGGGGGAAAAAGCTGTTTATTTTTTAATCTTTCACAGGACTTTGCTTGAGGATAATCCAGGTGGAATCATTCTTAGTACTGATGATTACTTTTACAAACATGGACAATACCATTATGATCCTGATTGCTTAGGGGAAGCACATGACTGGAACAGGAAACGAGGTGAGATAAAAATAAGGGATTAGCTGTCTCATTTGCAGTTCAGTGCTTGTGTGCTGTTTAAAAATCTGCCTGGCTTGTTATGTGACAAGCATTTATCCCAACACAGAAGTATTTTTTAATGTGTACAGAAAAAGAATGTGAGCTCAAACTCAGAAGTCATCCTTCATTGCGTGTTTTGCAATTAGAAATGCCAGTGTCTTTGTCAAGAGTATGTTTTGTCCTCAGATTTTATCATGGTATGTATTTGGGTAGTGTCCCATTTCCAAAGTGGTTACACCATCTCTCAGAAATATTTCTTCTGAGATGATCCATAATATGCATATGCAGTAACTAATGAGGATACAAATAATACACATCTTCCTGCTCTTCATTACCTTTCTCTTGTACATGAAATTGTCAAATTTAAACAAAATTACAAGAGCAAGACAGAATAAATTATTTTTCCCCTTTTCGTAATTGGGTGGGGTTTTTTTAAGTGTGACCTGTGCTAAACTCACCATAGAAGAAATCTTTTTAAGCTTTTGCTTACTAAATTTGAACCATGATCCCTTTTCTGCTGTCAAATTTCTACCAGTGGAGAAAGGAATTAATAAATGTGGGATTCAGCAAGAGCTGTGATTGTTTAGACACATTGTAACATGGCTACAGAAACATGCTGCTGTGTCTCAAAGTTAGTGGTTCTATACATTTCATTACTGTGTATTTAAATTACAATAATTCTTTTGGTTTTTCATATTTTATACAGTTTACAGAGTGGACTAATCTTAAGACTGTTATAAAGCCAAGAATTTTGTATGCAACAGAGAAGTCCACTTTAAGGTGATCATGTAGTTTTTTTAGTTTAATTTACTGATCGATTAGTCATCTTGGTGCATTTTACATCTGCATTTTCATTCCTTGATTATCATAGATGCATTTATTCAAAAGCTAATGCCATATCTCAGTAGCTTTACATGTGAGGGGGGGATTTCTGAAATAGAGGGCCTTGAAACAGATCAAGCTATGGCAAGAGTTCTTCACACAGCGGTTAATCATTATGGATTATTTGCGTAAAAATTAACAAATTTAGAGAATGAGTATTAATATGATGTTCACCCTCTTGTAGTGAAATTAACTGTATTACGTTGTTTTGTACATGTGTATTTTTCAGCCAAAGAAGCATTTGAAATGAGAATCTCTCCTATAATAATTGACAACACAAACATACAGGCATGGGAGATGAAGCCTTATGTTACTTTGGTTAGTATTACAATTTGACCAATGTGAAAAGAGATTATTGACTAGCATGGCAACAACATACGTTTTAAAATGAGAGTGTTTCTCAGTCTAGCTGCTATTCCACAAGGAAATCTGAAGTACAAAAAAAAAAAGTGTTGCATGGATCATATTGCCCCATGTCATGTTGTGTTGTGTGACTCAGTGTCATGTGGTATATGAGCATTAACCTGGCCTAGTTACCAAAAGCCAAAGGCAAGTGCTTTGTTCTTGGGACCAAAAGCAAGTGTTGTTGAAGAAACTGAATTTTGTTCCTCTTTTATACGATCAGTAAAATTAGAAGCTACTTTAAAAATGTAATCAACACTAATGAATGAGTGATGTGTGATGCTCTGCAAAACTTGAAAACTCAGTTTCATCCTAAATGTGACGTAGAGGCAGATACCAGTTGGAGGCTAGATTTACCAAATGTTGCTAGCTTGCTTGAAGTCACGCAGATTTACTTAATACTTTTTGTTTAAGTGATCCCACCTTTTCACTTAAAAATGGGCATCAGCACTTCTAGAATCTAGAGCATATTTTGCTATTGATCATTGGCTGTATTGATTGGTAGTTAGAACAGAGTTATTTTATAAAATTGGTTCTGATTAACTGAAATAAAACATTGCAAAAAAGTATTATAATGTGGATCTGGGATTTCTCCTTGCCTGTTACAGAAGCACAGCAGAGAGTGTAGTTCATATAATTGACAGCTTTTGAGCAGCTACCCTACATATGCTGTATGTGCTAATGGGTTCATGAACAGTAAGACTTTAACACAAATGATTTTTGTTAATAAAATGTTTATTATCCTTGCATTTATTAACAACTGTCAGACTAGCAGTTCTTTTACAAGTTATGTCTTTCATTTTGCTGTATACTGAAATCAAGATGCAACAAGAGTTCTTCCAGAAGTGCAGTGTTTGGTACAGTGATAAGAATTTTTTCTGAAAACGGGAATGGGGAGAAACAGCACAATACCTGCAGTGTTTCTCCTGATCAGACTTTAGGTTCCTTTTCTGTCATGATGAGACATATAGGAACCATTTACTTGCAGCTTGATCAAGTTTCCCATGTGGCAGAAAGGCTGTCCACAATAGCTGGGCTTATGTAACTGAATTGCTTGTTTTGGAGCTGGTTCACATCTGGTCAGCTCTGAATGTAAGCTGTGCATTTTCCTCTGTCTTGGTGAGGCTGTGTAAACATGAGCATGCTGTATCTGGAAAGAGGAGATGTTTTACACTATTGTCTCAGAGAAGACACTTCATGACACACACTTAATTTTATGGTAAGAGATACATACACCTGTTGTAAAAAAATCTCAGTTTATATAAACCAAAGTGCAACACTGAACAAAACTGTTATTCCAAATGTTTAACAGGTATCAAAAATACAAAGACCAGCTTTGAAGAAGCGAGCTATGCATGTAAAAGTGCATTGTCAGAGAAGTAAGAAATGGGTGATGTGGCATGTTCTATTTTACATCTCTTTTACTCAGGCGCAGCAGTTCAACTACAAAGTAATGTTCCGAGAACCAGACACTTGGTGGAAGTTTAAACCAAAAGAACTTGAAAGGTAAGAATTTAAAGGAAAATAACATACTAGAGAGTATAAGCTATGATTTTGAAAAAGGTATTGCTTAGTACAATGGCTAGTGAAGTAGCAAGGTATCTGTCAAAATTTTTGTGATAATAAATAGCTTTTTAATGATATTTTGTGTACTTTTGTATGTATGTATGTATTATAAGATCTTTTGTCACTTCAGTTAAATGCAAAAGGTACTGTTAGCAATAGACACTGATGTTTTCATTATTAGAGTTCTTTGCATGTAAGGTATACTGACTGTTCCTTTGGGTTACTGAGGGTGCAAAAATTATGTCAGATTGGGGCTGTTTTTGCATCCTGGTCTGTTGCTTTAGTTGAAGTGTTTCTGTTTTATTGAATTTAGGGCAGTCAGCACCTCGTGCATCACCATTGTTGCTTACCTCTTCTTTTAGCAGGACTTTCTGTTACTTAGGGCTGAAATCAGCAAGACATAACCCCTATGGAAATTAGTAATAAAACATAAGAAAACGTAATGAGAAAATTGGCTAGATGCCAGGTTCAAATGTTACGATCACTGTCCAAAGGGAAGGTTTATGTCCCTCTGGGGAGGGACTGCAGCTCTTTAATGTCCTTTTTATGACTTGGATGCTGGGACAGAGTGCACTCTTAGCAAATTTGCAGGTGATACGGAACTGAGCAAGAATAGTTTATTCAGCCTTAAGCAGAGATCATTGAATTAGAATCATATTGTTCTTTTCAGTTACCTTTTGAAAGGTTATGGAGAAGACTAAAAAGAATTGTGCAGGGATAGGACAAATCAAACATCATCAAGTTGGAACTTTTGATTACGTAAAAGAAAAAACCCAACATTTACTTTAAAGGTGGTTAGGTACTGAAAAGAGTTTGCTCAGAGAGTTTGTAGACTTTCAGTCACTTCAGATATTCAAAATCAGATAAAAAGCTCTGGGCAACCTGATGTAGCTGAACTTCATCCTTCAGTAGGAGACTGAAGTATGGGACTTCCAGAGGTCCCTTTTAACAGAAGTTATCTTGTGATTTTATAGTATCTGTTGTCATCTGAATTTGCGTTTTTAGCTTAAGATTTGCTGTTTTTAAGTGAGCTAAGGTAGATTATTTTCCTTCTTAAAATAAAAGTTAAACCTTTTCTTCTGTATTTTCAATTTCTCTTTTACTATCCTTAGCAAGATTCACTTGTTCTAGGTGGAACTGCAGCAGAACAGAATGCTAGTTGGTGCTTAACAGAGTTAGTGAAAATTTCTGACCAAAAGGTGTCTGGAATAATAGGTGAATAGATTTTCTTCAAGGCTTAACAAGTTCTGAGTTAAGAAAAACCAAAGAAAGAAGACTGAATTCAGAAGTCTTCTGTACCCAATTTGATATCCTGCATCACTGTCAGGATCTGATATAGTGTGTTTTCTGAAACTTATTTTAAGAAGATGCATTATTAGTACCATTTTAGATTTTAGTATTAGGCAAAACATCCAACTGCAGTAGAGGGAGACCAGATGGGTGGAAAAGTGGAGCAGCCATTTGTCTGCTGTGTCCTGTTTGTAAGGCCTTAGTATACCGATACAGAAAGAATTGCTGTTTCACAGCTTTTCATCTGGCTCCCTGAATTTTTTGGTTAGTCTTGCTGTAAAATTATTAAATTATTATTAAATTATTCTCTTTTGTCATTATAATACACAAATCTCAAATGTCTTTTTGTTTGCTTGTTTGTTTGTTTTCAATTCATAGGAGAAACATTCATGGTGTATCTAAAGAAAAGATCAAAAGAATGTTGGAACGGTATGAACGCTGCCTTACTGTTAGATCTATACTGGATTCTTCAGTTCCAGACAAATCAGAAGCTGCTGGTTGGAGTGAAGATCCTTGTCAGGAGGAAAGCCAGAGGTTAGATTCTTTCACTAGCTTTGTAACATCAAATAAAAGGCTAAAAATATAGCCTTTTAGCTTTTTAGCAGCAAAACTTGGGTAATAGTGTTGAATGGTGAATGCTTTAAAAAAGTAACACAAGTACAAAAAAAAAAATCCCTACATGGTTTTCTTAATTTTTAAGAATTTCAGGATTTTCAGAAATGAACAGTTAAGGGATCTAGTCAGCTTTCTAATGCTTTTGAAAGCCTCCCATTATGGCTGTGTAACTTTTCAAGAAGCCAATCTTGACTGACTTTCTGTTATTTTAGAAATAGCATTCTAAGTTGTTTAGATGTTGGATGTATGCTATAGATACAAAGCACTTAAAATCTGTAAATTTTTTTTTAGAATAACATAGTCCTAAATAAGAGCAAATTACTATTTCCAAGTTTGTATGTTGATATTAGATTATATCTTTGTGGTAGAAGGTGGATTCTTTGTGCAGTAGTAACAGGTTATCTACTTGCTCTTCAGTCTACTCAATTAAAACTTGTATCCACGACTGCTCTGCAGTTGCCAGCCTGGATCGTGCTGTGTATTGTAATGCAGAGTGTTGTGGCTCAGGAATGGCACTCCCCAGTTCAGTGCCCCCCCTGAGACTCCCAAACCATGCACTGCTCATTCGCTTCCCCTTCCTCTTCCCATCCACTGCTCCAGCAACGATGTGAGGTGGTGTGGAATAACCTCTGTGTTCTGGCCAAAACTAAGACACATAGGAAATCAGATTTTATTTCTGTTATTATTTCACTTGGGTTTTACATGTGTGATGTATTTGAAATAGTAATAAATGGAATGTAGTTGATTGTGAAAAATGGTTTGACAAGAAAAGGCACATTCTCTCCTAGTTAATGTCTAGACTGTCTTTAGCATTGAGCCAACAGGAAAGAGCAATAGTCATTAGATAAAAGTATATTTACCATACTTGCTGATCTGAATGAGGAAATATCTGGCAGCAAAGTGCTTTGATACAAAACTGAATGCTGGAAATGGGATGGGGGGGTGACTGACTCCTGAGAAAGTATTCTTAGCCCTGTGCTCTAGTAAGAGGGGGATAGTTACTAAAGAAAGTTCATCTTTGCTTAGCTCCTTTCTTATTGAGTGTTGGAGTTACAGCTTAGTCATAAATCTGTTTTCCTTTCACTAGAAGTAAAACTAGGTTAAACTCTACTCTAGTTCTAGCGGGAGTTAAAAATGTGGACAAGTGCTTTAAGAAGGTTTGAAATGGGTTTATATTTCATTCCAATTTGTCTTTCAGAAACAGAGAGCCACGTTCTGATGTAAAGGAAGAAGAATGTTTTGTTTCTGAGGTGGAGCCTGTTGTAGTTGAAGTTGATAAAACTTCTCCTGGTATTTCTCTAACACTAGAAAGTAGTTGTGATCACGAGTATTTTCAGAAAGAGGAAAAAGAAATGGAAAATAACTCAGTGGAACACAATTCTGAGAACAGCACTGTTCAAGATGACTTGGAAACTAATTTATCAGATTGCATCAAAAAAGAGCTGCCCTTGGAGAGGAAAGACGAGAAGGGATTAAAACCAGAAAAAAACACTGAAGCAGAAATAGATGAGGTCGATCCGATCCCAGCTGAAGAGACTGTGAACTTACACACAGGTGGAGCTGAGGAACACAGTGATAACAACAGTCTCAAAGTTCAAACTGGAATTGAACAATTGGGCAAAATATGTATGGAACCAGAATCAACACAAAGAAGTAACACAGTGGAACCAAGCAGTTTGGCTTTTGACACATCAGGAAAACCAGAACTACTAAACTTTCTGGGTGACTGGCCCGTGGAACAAACAATGGCACAGAGAGTCAAAAGATCTAGAAGACTAGAAAAATCTCCTCAGAAGAGTGATAAGGAAGGTGAAACTCCCAGTCAGCAGCATTCTGAGATAGGCAAAGAGCAAATGAGCCTGTCTGAGACATATACTGTTGAGAAAGGAGGTGAGGATGAAAATCTACCCTGTAGCTGTTACTCTGTTAGTTCAGATAAAGTTACACCGGAATTGCAAATGTTAGGATATTGGCCTGACTCAGCCTCATTAGAACAGAGACAGCAAAGGTCAAGGAGAGTGAGAAAGACAAATTTAAATCAGTGTGATGAAGACAGAAATACTGAAGATGACACTAATATGAATGCTCTTGAAACTGTACATGTGATTCATGGGTCACCTGTGAACACTGAAGAGCAACCAGATATAAGGAGTTTGCCTGTGCACCAAGAGGAAATAGTAGCTAGTGAAACAGAAAGTGGAGAAAAATCCCAGCAAAGTAAGAGAACAAGGAAGCATCACAAATTAGCCCTCACTTTTACAAACAGCAGCTTGCCACATGCCAGAGAAGAGTACCACTTGTCTAAACTTGATGTGGCAGAAGAAAAACAGGACACAAACTTATGTATGCAAAAAAATAGCCATTCACAGACTGAATCACAGGACTTTGCTCTCCTGTGGAGATTAGAAAAGAAAATGCTTTTTCCTGAGACAACAAAAATATTGCATGGCAGGCTGGATGGCTTCAAACCCAAAGACATAGATAATACTTCAGATTCTCAGGAAAAAATACCTTATCGAGTTACATATGATAAAAGTACTTTTGTGGAGGAAAGTGAGCTTATCAATGTTGATGAGTCTGAAAAGCTAGATATGCTCTGTAAGCTCTTTGAATCTGTTTCATTTGAAGCTGTGAAAGATCTGTATGAAAGATGTAACAAAGACATAGACTGGGCCACAGGTCTACTGTTAGACTCTGAGGAAAAGTTACGTAAAGCTGTTGATACAGAAAGCTTTCAGGTAAGTGAAGCTGAGCCAATGGTCACAGACATTGATTTCAAGGCAAGTACAAACTATGATGAGAATCTCAAAGACTGCAAACAAACCCCTCAAGTACTTGGGGCTGGTGATAATTTTGAGGCTTTAGAAGGCAAGAACTCATCACTCAGCATTGCAGAAAGTAGCACTGCCAAGACAGCTGTGACAGGTGCTGGTGTGTCTGACTCATTCATTGCTACCTCATTGGATAATTCAGTGGAACTGAAAAATTCTGTGGATTCAGCCCCTAGAACTGACGCAAGTGACTCAGCAGCAGGGGTCATTGAGCTGTCCTTTTCAGGAAGGCAGAAGGGAGAGAGTGAGAGTCCTCTTGAAGAAACTGTAAACAAGCCATTGCTTTCAGAGCTTGATGCAGGTTTGCCTCATGATCCTAACACAACTTCTACCAATTTGAAATCTGAGTTAAACAATGAAAGTGACAGTAACCCTTCAGAAAGCAATGCCGAAAGTTCCAAAGGGACTGGCTTGTTACTGGAAATGGATCGTTCACCCCTGGTTCATCCTAGGAGCAGTGAAGAATTGGAGATGGAGAAAGAAATTCAGGAGAGTTCCAGGGAGATATGTGATAAAGAAGAAATTGAAACTCCAAGCTGGGCTGCGGCTAAAGCCAAGAGACAAAGCCCTATGCCAGCATCACAAGCAGCTTTCAGTATAGATTGCCTAGAACTAACATTGCCTCCTGAACTGGCGCTCCAGCTGAAAGAGATATTTGGACCTGTTGGCATTGATGCAGGTATGATGTAATTATATACATGTTTTTATGAAAAAAATTATCTGGGTTGGAAATCTTTCTTTCTTTATTTGCCTGTGCTTTTTTCACCTCATGCTTGATTTTTAGGGAATAGATTCCTGTAATTCCTTATGATACTGGCAGTTGATGTTGTTAATGCAGAAATGAAACTGAACTAAGCGTGGCATAAAATTTAAGTGCAGTAATGCTACTTTCTGCCTTTGTTTTTTTGTACATGCACATACTTCAAAATAAAAAAATATATTGGCTTATTTGCATTATGAGCAACAGGCCCTTGAGCTTATACTCAAACTCTGAAGAGATACTTAGATGATAAGGAATATGCAAATTGTGGCTGATTAGGAAAGAAGAAAGGGGAGAAAAACCTTTGGCATCAGTTAAGTTGTGGGACAAGAAGATGGATGGTTAAGGGAGATGAAGAGTGGCTGTATACTTAAAAGATGACAGCTGACCACTCTGCTGGCAGATTATGGTTAAGGAAGCCATAAGCAGCTTGAACATGCATCTCAAAAATTAAATAGTGATAGAAAAAGGAAAAATGAAGATAGGAGTATACAGCTTGATGTTTTTCTCTCATTTTTCTCTACACTTTTTCCTTTTTTCCCCTCATTTCCATCTTTCATCTTGAAGATTGCTTTATGTGAAACCCTGGGTACCTGAGTTTTGGTGGTTTTGATTGCTGGCCTCTTTGCCTTTTATGCCTACCTCCTTTAAAAAAAAAAAGTTTGCTTTTTGTAGCAGAAATGTGTTTTCTTGTGTCTGAAGTATGCCCAAAATTTTTATTTGATACATACATACTTCCTGCTTTTTTATTTTTGGAAGGGGGAGAAACACCCTTTTTAGGAAAAAGAGCTTTTTTTTATGATATCATGATAATTTCTGCTGTTTTCTTTAGAGTTTGGGGGGATGCTTGGAGTTTGTTTCTCTGAGTTTGTGTGTTGGAAAGGAAGGATGTGACTGCTGTTGGGCTGTGGTGGGTATGTTGTACAAAAAAGCAGTTGCCATGTGGTTTGCAATCGAATAGGGGAATCACAGTTTCAGGGATGAAACTGTTGTTTTCAATTAACAATGGCTTTGTAAAAGAAGGGTCTGCTAGAAAAATGGAAAGCAGGAAGAAAAACACTGTTGTCCAGGTAGTCATATTTCAACAGTGTATAGTTAATGTTAACTTACTTCTTTCCTACCCTTTCAGAGTTTTTGAACACCTGAAAACAATTCCTGTGGAATGTTCTTTTTTTTTGTTTAGAAGTTTTTTTCAGGCATGACTGGTTTATGTAGAATCTCCAAAGTTAAAATTAGTCTAGGGTACTGTACTTTAATTGCTTATAAGTTTTTACTGAATGCTTTTAATGAATATATTCTCTTTGTTCCACAAGGATCACTAACTGTTGAAGATTGTGTGGTTCATATTGATCTGAATTTGGCAAAAGTGATTCATGAAAAATGGAAAGAATCTATTCTGGTCAGTAGATTTCTTGCTTATGATACGGTGTGGCATGCCTGTATTTTATCAAACCATTTGTCTCCATATGTCTCAGTCTAAAGGTGTTATCTTTGCAAGAACAATGATAAAATGTAATAGTAGTTTGTAAAATGTGTGGAATGTATCAGTATGTCATAATCACTGGAGCTATTGGAAGACATTTTAAGGGATGCCATTATGGGTACCTCATCATGAAAACAAGGTTCTTAAAAAAGAAGGCTCATAGTGCACAGTTTCACTACAAGATTGATTAAAATGCCACTGGCCAAAAATCCTTATTTTTTTTTACCTGTAAAAATAATTATTTTATGCATTATTCTCTATACAAAACATCTTCATGTGTAATAATTGAGATGAGTTCTCTAACCTGTGTTCTTTCACAGCTCTGTGAAACATGGAATGTCTTTTGGCAAAAATTTTGTTTGGTTTATATAATTAAGGCTATGAAGTCTTAGTAGTGGGGCATGCTTCTCTGGTTTGATGTGTTTTTAGAAAGATAATTCTAGTTTATAAATCTTACTTCATAATTATTTTTCCTAAATATATTTCTTCTAAAATACTGAATCTTTGAGCAATATTGAGACTTTATTTCGAAACGTCTTTAATTAGAAGCTAACACTTGCAAAGTTTTCCTGCAAAATTCATAACTTACAACATTCATGATTTTACTATTTTTATTTAGAAGCGTCAGAGGAGAGATGAATCATGTAAGTTGTCTGCAGAAGGTATGTTGTGTATTTCTTTCAATTGTAAAAGTACTTAATGTATTATTATGTATGTATGTAATGTATGTAATTATTTGAAACTTAGGGTTGCAAATATTCCATCTGTTGAAAAATTATGGCTTTATTTATTAGGCTAAATTTTACTGCCTTTGGATCCTTTTACCAATCTCTTATGATGGCCTGGGGGAGGGGACAGAAATGAATTATAAGCAGAATCACTAGTTCCAGATAAAGCCTGTAGTTCTGCATCATTCAGAAAACTTGGAGAAGCTCTGGTTGAAGCAGACAGCTGTTTGGTAGGAATTCTCTGTGGCAAGAAAAGGAGTAGCCAGAGAATTAGTAGCCGAGTAAGATTTCTGCAGGTGAGGAAGGGAGGTCACAAATATACAACATTCACATTTTGTTTGTCAGAGGTGATTTTAACAGGAAGATGGATGCCTTGTTCAAAAAGTATTTGTTCAGCTGCCAGGAGAAATGTCCTTCTGTTGCAGAACCCCATTGCAGGCTTGGATGGCAGTGTGGGTGCAGACTAGTGACCAAACAATGCTGTTGCCATTAACTTAACATTAACTTGTAGAAGCATAAAACCCCAGATTGCTAAGCATCTGTCCTTAAGTTGTAGAAGAAAGGCAGGTAAACATACAAGTAAGTAATTCTTTTATAAAAGCAAACAACCCCCACTTAATGCATGTGCAGGGTGGTTTACAGCTGTTAGATATGTCTTAGCTCTTGAGAACGTGGTGAGGAAGTCTGATGGTTTTCTTTTGTTTCACAAAATAGATAAAGCTGATCAGACAGTCTTTGGAAAATGGAAGTGAAGAAGATGAAAGCAACGTGTTGGTTTCTGTTTTAGCATTAATAACCTTGTTTAATCAAAACTCAAACTGTATAGGTTGAAAAACTTGTCTCAATTTTTTTGGCATTGCTTTGTATACATAAGCTAAAAAGTGTTTTGTCACCCACTTTTACTGCTTTTAAATGTCCTGCAGTGATTCAGCGGATAGATACAGATGACTCAGAAGTGCTGTTATCTCAGAATGCAGACAGCAAAACAGAGAAGAAAAAATCGAGCTCGGCTGCAGACACATTTAATGATATACAGACAAAAACCCCAGCAACATCAGACGTTTTTCCATTTATGGATCACTGGAATGCTCAGATTCAGAAAGTTTCTCTCAGGCAAATCATTTCTGAAGAAATAGCGATGCAGGAGAGAGAGGACCTGGTATGGATAGCACCATTTTTGTAATGTGGTTTAGATTCATAACTGCTAGTAAAATAGAGTATGTCTTACTTGGTGACTCATTCCTGTGCTGCTGATTAGAGCTTGAATTTGTGAAACATATGGATGCCAATTAGTATTGTTGATTACTGTGATACAGGAGTTTCCTTGAGGTAGATGGTTCTGTTGGAAAAATACAGTCTCATTTAGAATGTAATATTTTGATTGTTTCACAAATAGAGTGTGCTGCATTTCACTATCCAGGTTAGCATTTGTGTTTGGTTGAATTGTTTTTTGATTGCTCAGCTAAAACCAAAGATCATTGTGATCTTCCATGCTTTTTAATGCAACAGCAATACCAAAAAAAGTTCTTAGTTGGCTCCATGCCTTGTTTGTTTACAAGTGTACCGAATTGGTTGTAGTATTTATTTTTTTTGTTAGGAGAACCCACAATATTCTTAACAGATGAGACATTAAAATAAGTACTTGAGGTTCATCTCAAACAAGTTTCTCTAGCCACTTCTCAGAAAACAGTAGCTCTTCAATAGATTTTCAGTAGTTCTCTTCCACACAGAGTTCCCATACCCTGCCTGTTTGGCTTGTGCCTGATAGTGCCCTCTATTGCCCCATGGATGTTCAGAACACATGTTCTTATTTGTAATAGTCTCTCTGATAAGCAGCTGTCCTAAAGTAGAGAAGCTCTGAACAGGTGTAGAAAGTTGTATGAATTAGCCTGTACTTTGAAAATGGCTTGTGGAGTCTTTCTTTGAACTGCATATATGTGCCCTACTGATAATGACTACTTTCATGTCCACAGCTTTATTTTCAGTTTGGATTCATGGAGCTTGGCTTTATTTTGACTACTATTTTCCTTTTTTAAAAAAAAATCTGAATATTGGAATGATCAGTGCAATTGATTCTAGGCTATAATTATGTCATCTTTTCAGATGACTTCACAAGTAAGAATATTTTTTATATACACAGCTTCAGATGCATCAAACCAAAATTGTTTATGCTGCTTAATAATAAAGTATTGTTTCAACCCAGGCCCTCAGTATAAAGAAAAGAGGTGGACTTTGCACAAGCTTAGCGCTGGACTAGATGGACTGGCAGGAAATAAATTCCAAAACTTAAATCCCTCCTAAAAAAATCCTCATTTTACTTTGTCCAAAATATGAGGGAACTCTAGCTGCTTTACTTCAAAAGACTGCAGAGTACTGTAGAGGTGTATAATACAACTCAGCTGTCCTTACTTTATGCTGATCAGTGTGGCAGGCATATATGGCACGTTGTCATTGCTGTGGGTGCATACCAACTGAGTAGACACTTTTTAAATCGTAACAAATAATGGGAAAGTTGGGTTGGCTCTACCTTTACTGCATTTTGTTCTAATCAAGAACTTGTAATATATTTCTTTTGTCTTCTGGGTAGAATCGTGTTCCTTCTACAGCTAGAAAAGACTGTGCTGCTAAACTAAAGGAGAAGCAACTTTTTGAGATGTTTCCAACTATTAATCAGAATTTCTTAATGGATGTCTTCAGGGACAATAAGTAAGAAATCTTTTTACTTCTTTGTAAAAATGGTACTCAGTTACAGTTGTAAATATTGAGTTAAGATACTGCTAAAGAATAGCTTTTTCCCAAGTAGTGCTTTTTCTTAGTCTAAGTAAAGGCAAAACTAGCTGGTCTTAAAGGCAAAAAGGGTGTAAAACACCTCAGTTTAGACACATTTCTTTTTAGGGAGGAATAGACAGTTTCTTTCACTGGGAGAAGCAATGTCTCTGGCTATTGACCACCGACTGACTTTCAGTGGAACTGCATATTTTCTCAAGAGCTGAGGTTTAAATCTAGTGGGAGAAATTAGTGGGTGTGGTAATAGTAGGGTCACAAGAAATGGCATCTGCACAAGAGGAAAACAATACCATCACCTGGTGTTACCTGTGAGTACTTTCCTGGTTACTACAGCCACTCTGAAGGAATGAGCCATCTCTCCATCTCTTCCTGCTGACATTGTCTTTCTCTCTTTTGTATTATGTTTCTGGGATATGTGTCTGCCTCCTTAAATCCATGTTTCTGAGAAGTGAACTTTTTTTTTCCTCAAGAGGAACATCTTTTTTTCATCCTTGGCCATTTGAATGTCTGTCTCTACATATGGGTTTGCATACCTACTTGTCAGTCATGCTTCATGTCCAGGTTGTTATAAAAATCTTTCCTGTTTAAAATATATCCTTCATCCATTTCTATAGTTCAAACATTTCACTATCTCATTTCACACTCTAAATTATCTTCATAGTGTTGCCTTTCCCAAAATCTGTCTTTACTTTTGATCAGTCTGCTCTTGTTAGCTTACTAAAGAGCAAGAGTAAAGAAGAAAAAGGGTTTATTAGAAATCTGTTGGCAACTGATGTCTTAATTAAATTTGATAATAAGGTTTGATTAAAAATACAAGGATTTTCCCTCATTAGAGTTTCAGAAAACTGAGCTAGTTTTAAATTAGTTTGAACTATCTAACCCTGACCAGAGAAGATTTAAGATGAACTATCTTACACAGCCCAAAGAGCAGCATTTATTAATATCTCTTGATTAAGGTAGAATGCAATTTATTTCAGTATGTCATTTTCCTTTTAATCTTCAAGTGCCTCAGTTATATTTCAGTCGACCAAGACTGCATATGTGTTGATGCTAGTAATGTCCTACAAGGAGTCTGCAAGCCTTTCTTTAATAAGCTGGAATATTGCATTCCAGTGTTTATTTTCATTGTAATCTAGTTCTGTAACAATATCAAGGTTTGTTATAATGAATTTAGATAAATATAGCAGCTATTAATATATATTTGTAAAGTCACAGATTTTATTTATCCTTTACAGCTACTCTTTAGAACAAACCGAACAGTTTTTGAACTGTGTTCTGGAGGCAGATCCTGTAAAAACAGTTATAGCTCAAGAAAGTGTTCAGCAGAATGAAATTGTTTCTTCCTACAGTGCTGCAAAGAACCGTGAGAAGAAGGTACTTATATTTTTTTTAACCATAGTTACAAACATAGCCAAAACTATGCTTATGAAAACACCCTACAATGAATCTGTAACTTCAACAATGCAAATTCCTACAGGCAAAAAAAAGTAAGGAAGAGGATGATCCTTTATGTGAAATGTTTCAAGACTTTGAGTATCCACAATATGATGATTTAAGAGCGGAAGCTTTTTGTCACCAGCAAAAGAGACAGGAATGTTTGAAAAAGGCTGGGGAGGCCTATCGCATGGGTATGAAGCCTGTGGCAGCATTTTATGCACATCAGGTAAACAATAACATTGTGCTTTTTCTCTGAACTTAGGGAGGTACTTCAACACTGAATTGGAAGTGATAAGGAAAACATCATGCCTGCTAGAGTTGATGAATTTGGTCACTGTTCCCCATGTGTTACATTGGCAGTCACAAGTAAATTCGCTTCCACCAGTAGTGATACTGGCACAGGAAGCTAATGTAACCAAGTTTGGTGCAAGCCTCGTGAAAGGTGATAACCTAGTGCTTAGTCACACATGCTCCTTTGTCTTAGATCTCTCTCATGTCACATCTTATACTTGTGAGCACCAAGATTTGTGTCCAGGTGGTCTGGCTAGGTTCACTGGAGTGTGACATGGATTGCAACAAACAATTTTTTGAATCCTCTGTATATGTTGATGCTGAACTGTTTTTAGACACATCTTCTGTACTTTATAGGAGTCAGGTGTTAAGATGTCATCTTTTGCCACAGAATCTTGCTTGCTTCATCTTCCATAAATCTTGGGCAAGATTGCTGCCTGCTGTCTTCACTTCTTCATTCTGACTATCTTTATGGCTACAGTCTGTCTTGGGTTGAGATAAATGAGGTGTGTATGTCATGCTTTTCATGATACATCTGGTTATGGAGTGTAGATCTGCTGCTGATCAGTCTTGCATGCTCTGGCCTTGGAGCACAGGCTCTTTGGTCTTGATTCAGGCACATTTCTTAGTATGTACCAGTTTGAGTACTGCTGATCAGTGCTGTTGATCATGCTCTTGGTTTTAAGACTCATCTCTTCTTGTAACCAAAGCTCCTCTGCATTGGTTTCTTGGTGCCTTCACAGGAGACCCCTCCCTTGACATCACGCTTAAAAAATCTGTTACAAGTATCTTCATAGGCTGTAGTTTTCCCCTCATCTAATATTATATAAAAATTTGGTAAGAATTCACATTATAGAAGCATTTAATTCTAAACTTTGAATTGTATTATGACAGAACAAAAATGTAATAATAAATCACTTGAATTTGCTTATTCAAAAAGCTTTCATGCAAGTGGTATGTCTCTAAATGTTTAGATTTTTACTGTGCATGTAGGAAATACTGATTATCCATCTTTGTAATGAACCTTTTATGTTTTTTATTCATATATTCTTGAAGTTTTGAAACAAAGGTATGCAGTATTTTAAATAGAAATGTAATTTCAAGTCCTATCTTGAAATAAGAAACTTTTGTTCTTATCCATAAGAACAAATACAATCTATTGTAAATCTATTGAAATTTATTTATTATATACTATCCTTAGGTAATAAAAAGGCAAACTAGCTACTTTATTTATAAAAAATACTTTATGCTTGGTGGCCTTTGTCTTGGGAATCCTTTGCAAGTGAGTTACAGAGCTGCTATCTTGGGTCTGACACTAATACACTTCAGATGATCCATTTTAGAAAGTGTAAAACAGACTTTAACTTTTGTTCTCTTGAGCCTTTGTCAGTGCAATACCTGGAGTTAAATCTTCCATTCATTTTCTGACTGTGCTTACAGATCTTCAAGGACATAATTTGTTGCTTTGATCTCTCAGCTATTACCATCACAAGGTTCATGGGAAGGAGTTAGTGCTTGTGCACTTTGTAAGGTGACTAACTGTACTGCTCCTTGTCCATTCCAGAAGGGACCTACTGATCTTGTCAGTCATAAAAGATGTCAAAACTACTAGGGGAGTTAATAGGCATTATCATCAACATCATCATTATTATTATTGGTATTATTGGTATTGTTATTGTTAGTGTTTATACCCTTGGCTTGTCTGAAATTTTGGGAATGCATTTGGAAGAATTTTGGAAGAATTAACCTCAAATACAATAGTCAGCAGGCTTTTCCTGATCTGTTGGGCAGTTTCTCTGACACTGTTTCATTATAATTTTAGCAAAATACTTGCAGGAAGTAAAAGTCTATTGTTAGGAAAATAAATCTGCAACTCAGTATGGAGTGTAACTTTTTGGCTTATGTAAAGACATTATTTTGTCCCTTTTCTGCCTTTTTTTTTCTCCTTGTAAGGCTTTTGTTATAATGTTTTATTTGTGCCGGTTTTTAGTAGTTTCTCACAAACAGATTTAATAAAATCTTCTTGCAAGTAGGTCTCACTGAGCATCTTGCAGAAGTTCTGCTAGTATTATTAATTTTGCTGGTTCAAACTTCAACTAAAAGCATGCTGCCAGTGCTGTCATTGAAACCACTTACCAGTGTGGAGCTTAAATTATTTCTCAGTGTGTAATAGTCACTGTGCTTATGAATAAAGGGTCGCCTTCATGAGCAGAAGATGAAAGAAGCTAACCATGCTGCTGCTGTGCAAATCTTTGAGAGAGTAAATACTTCCCTGCTGCCTATGAATGTGTTGGATTTGCATGGTCTCCATGTGGATGAAGCAGTGAATCAGTTGTCCAGAGTGCTGCAGGAAAAAAGTGAAGGTAGGGTTTAGGTAATAAGTCTTGCCTCCTAAAAATGATTCTCATTTTCTATTAAGAAATTATGATACATGACAATATTACAGGGAATGACTGTGCTTATTAACGTATATGTTAAAAAAACTAGGCTTTGTGTTGTCTCGTTTTCAAAGTCTTATTTTCATTTCACCCCAATGGAATTGTTTTTCTTTGATGATTCTTGTTGCTTTCTGTCCTGTCCCCCTCCCCTCCCCCTGCTTCTTTGTAAATCTTCTTCTTCCTTCTGTTTTACCATTTTTTATTATTATTGAATACTTGGTCTGTCATTCCTGACATTTTTAACTGAGGTGATGATGCAAACATATGTTGTCACCATTGCATTGCTTTGTCACAACTGTGTTGCTTTTAGAATCTTAAAATAAAAATTACTGTGTTGGAATTCTAACCATAGTGGTGATATTGTCTTCAACTTCTACATGAAAGTGAGATTTGAGCTACCTTTCAGAAACTTCTGTATCAGTTTGTTGGCAGCATTACGTGAGATCAGAATACTGTTGCTTCCAGAAATGTCATTTTATGCAGTTTTGCTTAAGAGCTCATTTTCTCTTGTAGTGGAGAGTTCAAGTACTTCATTAGTGTCCATGCTGTAAAAAGATAACTTGTCTGTGTTAGTAGTTTACCCTCCAAATTTAAGCACACTGGGAATGCTTCTATAACAAACATTTCTTACACAAGGTACTGCTGCACAAACATGATTTTTTGAATCAGCTACTCCACAGAGTATAAACAAAAGTGTTCAGTGGGCTTTAGATTACCCTTATCTTTCAATATGCATCAGAGATAATTAAATTCCATTATCTCGTGCAATTCCTGCAATGACACTTCTGTAATTTAAACTGTAACCTAATGCTTTTTAGAACTAAATTTCCAGAACTGTACTTAAATCAGGAATGCTGAAATTGATAGTAGGGCCTCTCTGTTCATTCTATTCACCTAAATCTGAAAAAAAAGAAGTTAATTTCACTGTACATACGTGGGAAAAGGATCAATACTGGGAATGTTTTTGCTGGCAGAATGAACAGTAAATAAATATAAAACCCAAATAAAGTTAGGATGTGGGGGAGAGTAGTTGAAGAAGCACATCATGTGAACTGATAATTCCAAACTGGCAAATCTTGACTGGTTGTGAGAATCCAGTTGAGTTTATTTTTTTCCTCTTTTTCAAACTCTTCATCAGTTTAGGTTGCTATTATCTCTGGGAAGAGAGCAATTTCTTTTGTTACCAGGACTAAGTGCCCTAATAAAACTCATGGAATATATTTAATGTTGATTTCCATGTTCCAACATGTCAGAAGATAGTCCAGATAGTGTGACCATAAGTGTAAAAAGCTGGATTTATATTTTCTTTCTTCTTAATTTTATTATTCAATAAAACATTATTTATTTATTCACATTAAGGATTAAACTGATACAATACAGAAGCACCACTTAAAAATTCAGTGAGTGACACCCACCTCTTTTAATTTTGCAATTTAAATCTATATCACAGAATGTAAACTCCAGTTGAATATTAGATGAAACTGTAAATCCTCTGTGAAATTGGAAGGATTTTGTGATGATCACAATATGCATATTACAAGCAATCGAGATTTTAAAAGTTTGACTTTTTCAGAATGGGGAAAAACTGCCATTTGTATCTGAAATATGCATATCAGCATGGGACAAGAAAGCTCTAAATGAGTAGTGCGAGTTTTCAGAAGAATGCATGGAAGGGTTATAGTGGCTGCCAGGTCTGTGCCGAGGAGAGCTGTAACCGTTACAATTCCTGCTGTTGCAGAGTACCAGCAGGCTGGTGGCAAACCATATCTCACTGTTATCACGGGCAGAGGAAGCCATAGTCAGGGAGGAGTCGCTCGCATCAGACCAGCAGCTATCAGATACCTCACAAGCCACAACTTCAGGTGAGTTTAGATATTGTTACTGATATTTTTTTTTTTTTCTTAACCCACATTTAACTAACTGAAAATTGAAGTTTAGTTTTAGAATGCTGTTAAACTACTACACAGATTAGGGCAGGTCTGCTGTTTCAGATTAAATTAAGTCGGTTGTTTCACAAATCCGATGCAGTTGTGTAGCAGCTATTAAATGTTAGATCCTTTCCTCTGAGATAGTTTAATTCCATAGTTCCATTCAAGATTGCTAGCTTTATTGTAAAATCTTGCTTTTTATTGGTTCCCAATACTTGCATTTGTGCTCAGTTTATGAGGCATAGCAATTTAGTAAGTCTGGGCTGGCACCAGTGTGTTTGCTGCTGTTTATATAGAGCAGTGTAGGAAGGTAAGCATAAAGGTGAGACTCAAAACCAGCAATGACTTCCCATTTACTTCTCAGCCTCTACAAAATAGGAGGATGAAAATCCATTTTTGAAGGAAGAGGGAATGAAAGGGGAACAGGAATAGAGGAACAGAATGAATATAACCAAGAATATTGGGCAGCTTTTTTTTCCCTCAAATCTTCATCTTAGTTTCTGCTTTTTTCAGGTCTTCATATCTCCAGACACTGAAAAATCCTCCTTCAGTGTCACATTGAGGACATAATGCTGATTTCCTGATTCTCACATGCACATATATTTGACTGAGAACCTTAATACTTCCCATATGTTTGATGAGAATTGAAAGTGATGGCATTACATATAGTTTACATGTTTAAGCTTCTTTTTTTCTTGTTTCATAGGTTCACAGAAATAAAATCAGGCTGCCTGAAAGTCATGCTGAATTGAGGAGTTTTGGAAAGAGGAATATAGAAACTGAGGTGTCAGCTGACTGCCGGGTAGCATTAAAAAACCCCCATGTTTTGAACAACTGCACTGGTATTTTGTAATCTGTTTTAAAGGACGATATTTTATTAGGACTGGTCTCAATTTACAGCAAGTGGATTTGTCAGTATGTTTCCAATAAAATTTTTGTGTGAAATAGATCCTATTTTGAACCTGCAAAAGGAAGATACTTTAAAGGATCTGAAGTCTCAGAAATGCAGATTAAAAATTTTTCTGAGAAATATATTATGTCTTTAAGGGAAGTTAAGGTGTAATTTTTAATATAACTGTCTTCTTAGCATACCTAATCTGCCTTTTGACCCTTGCACATTTTGATTGCTGTGGCTTCTGTACCTCTAAAACATATTACCTTGTACAAAGTAATTTTGTAATTCGGAATTTAAACTTCAAGGTGGTAAACCCTTCAGAAGAGCAAAGGAGAGGCTGAAACTGGGCAACCACTGGTATTTCAAATCCAGTTACATCTGAGTGCTGAGTATTTCCAAGTTTTTTCAAAAATCTGGTGGTTTTTTAGTGGTTATGTTATGATGGATTGACCAGTTTGATTATCCTTACTTCATTCTGAACTTCTCCAAATATTGAAGGAAGTTGCATATAAGGCCTGTGCATTAAAGGCCAGCTGTGTATTTGGTAATTTGACAGATTTAGTGTGATCTCCTAAAGAGAAAAACACAATGCTGTTATTTCAATCTCTTTTGGCGATCCACCTACTGGATTAAAATTGTTTCTTGCTTTGTGGCTTTTTTAAATGCAGCAAATGCAGTACTGTTTCACTTTACAAATGTCTAATAATGATGTCTTCATTCTCTGTGTATTGTTTGGTGATTTTCTTGTGGAAGATATGATCATGAGACATTTTAAATGTATTTTTAATGTCAAAGTGAATGCCAGTATTGCAGTAGTAATTGCCTAACTGGAAAATCCAGGAGTGCAAAAGTTACTCTTGATTTTGGTGGTGTTGCATGAGCATCTAAAAATATCTGTGTAAAAAACCAAAACAACATAAAAAAACCCAAACAGAACCCTTCAAAAATGAAATATAAACATTTGTACTTAGGCAAGTGTTTCCAGCAAACAATCAGAAGACTTTTTAAGTAGAAATATCTTCTAGAATGCATTGATATTTTTTTTTACATCTTTGCCTCCTGAAAGGCATATGAATTTTTGTTGTAAGGCTTTTTCAGAACAGGTGTGAGTTGTGTATTAGGAATAATATTAATGGATTAAGGATAATTGTGAGGAGTTTTTTAATTTTTAACCACTTTGCAGTAATTTTTATCCAGGAACTACATGCACATAGAGTTTGTATATGAATCCATATGTGTGTGCAAGTTCTGCAATTTGTATGCATGAGTACTAATAAACAAAGAACTTCTGTGAAAAAAGCTGTCCACAGAAATAGGTTTCACTTGAAAACGTGTCTGTATAAGTTGCTGACAGGCTGAAAGACATGATGTTTCTTGAATATATCTGTATTTAATACATACACAGTGAATATGATGCATAATAGACTTAAAAGTGAGTTTTTCAAGCTTCAACAGATACAGTAATCTTTCCCTGGTGATTTCAAGTGGAAGAATAGCTTGAGTAATACTTAATCAAAGGGATTCTTTCTATAATAATAGACTGCCATAATAAGTTTCATTTTTTTTTTTGAGTAGCTAGTTCATCTGAATTGGGTCCTTTCTCTGTTTCCTTCTCTCTGCACTGCTCTGGGAATCTGGGTGAAATACAAAAGATCTGTTGTCCCCAAACAGCACTAATAGAACTATTTCTGCCACTGTGTGATGTCCTCTGTGACAGTGCCTAAAATGGACTGAGATGCCATTTAGTCACTTGGCCTCAGGACAATAGTTCAGACTGTCACCTGTACAGGGTTGCAAATGCTAGAATTGTCTCAGCAGCGCCAAAATCTTTGTTTTGGACCAAGGAACTTCCTTCTGTTTCTAAATAGGTTTTCCTTAGTGCTGCTGTTTATAACAAATGGAGTTGCAGCTCTCTGGGACAGCTCTTTGCAGTGTAGTCCCAGTTGGTTGGCCTGGGTGGCTGTTGTGTGTTGAGCTGCTTGGGTGCCCAAGCCCTACAGAGATGTGCCTGTGAACAAGGAAGTGCCAACACTTCTGGTTGTTTTGGGAGGCAGCCTGCTTCACTCAGCATATTCACACCATTCCCAACAAGGACAAAGACAGCTTAGATTTTAGTTCAAAAGACAAGCAGAAAACTTGTCATCTTGCCCATCTGTTCATCATAATCTAGTTGACAACTTTACCCTGGAGATGAGAAACACAGCTTTTTGCCTTCTCCTGGCTTAGCAAGTGGATGATGATGATTGTGCTTGACTCTCACTTCCCCAGAAAATGGCTCTGACCAATGTGCTCAGGAATATTTTTGAAGTCACCACTTCCTGAGCCTCTTTCAAAATTACCACTGCACGCTAAAGGTGCGAGCTTAAGGGGACAAAAGAGATTAAAGAATTAAAAGTGCATAGACAGTCTCTGGAAGTGGGCTAGGACTTTTCGGAATGGAGCTCTTCCTGGTGAGCTTCAGTGTCCTTTCATATTATTTTTTCATTCCTTAGTCCTGTTTGGATAAACACACTAAAAATGTTCAGGCTAAAATCAGCTCTACCCAGTGCTAGGAGAATTTTTCTCCAGCCTGTCAAAATCAGCAGAGAAATACACAGCTCAAGAGCAGTTTGGAATTCTTTTCTCTCTTCCTCTCTTAATTGGCCTTCATTGGGGTGCAGGTTGAGGTTCACTAACATACTCTGAATGCCCTGTCTGGTGTAGATTAGTCATTCACCTAGCATCTGAACTTTGATGGAGATGATGGCTTAAAATCATAACACTGGCAGAACCAATCTTTCCTCTATTGAAAATAATGACAGAGCCTCTATCAGCTTCAGCAACTCAAAATGAGGAATTGCAGAGAATTCAAAATGAGTTCTCTGGCTCAGAGAAAATATGATGATCCTCTGAAGGATCTCAAGCACTAGCTTAAATGCTGTGGTGAGCAGGATACAGAATAGGTCAGAAGATCAGTCAGTGCACAGAGTAAAAGTAAGTAGAGTTTTATCAGTAAGGATTTCCATGCTACTTGCCAATATTCCAGAAAAACAACACTGGAGTTCTTGTATTTATCTGACTGATTTTATAATGCATTCTGGGATGAATTCTTTGAAATACAATAATTTTTAAATGGTATTTTAAAGTAGGTTACATTTTAGAGGTTCCAGCCTTTCTGATGTCTCTTGCAGTTACATCGGTGAGAATCCATGAGAATCCTGAGGTATCGTGTAAATTCTGCATCATCTATTACTTAAAATAGCAGTATAACCACCAGCACTCTGAAATAATGTGCAACTATTAAAATACCTATTTTGTGTACTACTTTCTATTCTGTTCTTCAACAGCATGTGATTGTGATGAATGGTAGCCTTTAATATGTGACTTTTGGTGTCTACTTCTACAAAACATTTTAATAGTTATCCCAAGTTTTAATTTAGGAAACTTATAATTTTTTAATATACAAAATTATTGCTCATGCTAACATTCATGAGTAATCTTTAGAGTAAAAGAAAAAAAAAAGGCCAGAGGTGCAATGAAGAAAGTTGTCTGAAGTAATGTGACTGTTGAAAAGCACTGATTGTGAAAGTAATAGGGCAAAATTTTATTTTTAAAAATATTTCAGAATATCTGGACAATACTTAATGACTTTGGTTTTTGTTTTTAATATCATGTGGTATGTCCCCCATCAAAACCCAACCAAAGCCCACGTGTTCATGCTATTTCAGCTAAATAAACTCTGCCAAGGATTAAATTACTAGATGTGAATATGCATGTGAAGACACCTCGTATTGCAGCTACCAATTGTAAAAGCTGTTAGGACCAGTACATTGGAAGATACAAATATCTATTTTTAAATTAAAATAAAAATTGATTTTTTATTTGTATAAAGTTATACTTTTGCTGTTAACTATAATTTTGGTTTTTTACTGAAATAGTTTTGTAATTTGCATTTAGAATTTCTAACGTGAAAAGGAATTTACAAAATCTAGTTTAATAAAGGATTTTTGTCACAAGTATAGCCTTCTTGTCTTTCCTTGGAAAACTGTTTCAGCTTGTATCAGTTTTTTTCAAATAGTAGTCTTAGAGTTCTGCATGAAAGCCACTTGCTTGGCTTCAGGATACCATCTGCAGGGAGATGAAGCAACCATCTGCAAACATAAAAAGGAACAGATTTGTGGCCTGAATTTCAGTGTTGCAAGTGCGAGCTGAATGCTCAAATTACTGAAAACGAGGGTCATGGTTTCCGGTTTTTTCGGCCTGAAGTAGCTGAAGAGATGCTATTCCACACTAGCTTACTCATGGGAGAGTGAGAGCAGTAGTGTAGGTCAAGGGGAGGGGTGATCTGACCACTGCAACAATGGGTTTGGGGGAGGGATGTGTTCTGGAGAGACCTCATTTAGCAAGAGGTCAGGGGCAGTGAGAGGCCGGATCCTGATGGAGCACAATGCTGTGCCGTGGTGGACACAGAGCTAGTAAGCCTGGCTTTTCCCAAGCCTGCCTCATTCTGGTCAGGTGCAGGTATTTTCCTATGCATTGTCCTGGAAGTGTGGAATGACACCTGAGACCAAAGTGCTGGCTGGAGTCTATAACCTATTTTATTAGCTCAGTTTGATGACAACTTGCCGTGACCCAAGATGACTGCTGCAGAATCATTCCTATGGCTTCATTGCCTTGCAGCTTGGGTTGACTGCAAAAACAAGTTAGGCTTGTGCATTTCCACAGCAAAGCCCTAATTCATAAGCTGTTCAAGAGAGCAGGGAAAACAGGTTTTAGGAACACCTGAAAGCTTGGCAGATGCTGGTTTAAATGTGACACGGCTGATCCTGAGCCATGGTTATTAGACCACAGCATTGGTAAATGTCTCATTGGTTGTGTGCATCTTACTTACAGGACTCCCTGCTCTGGCAGTGTGGCTGAAGGCCCTGCTTGGGCATTAGTCTCTCAAATTGTGATGTTTTAAAGCGAAGGTACTGCTGCTGGACTTGCCTTCTGTCTTGAGGCAGCTTAATTCCTACCCTTGCTAAAACAGTCCATCCTTACCAGCTTCTGTTTCAGTTCATGCCCTTTTTTCCTGAGTGCTGGGATTGTTTTGAGTGCCTGTATGCTTCTAGCTGGGAGTTGGCTCTTCAAAAGCACCCTGGGGATTTCTGAGTTTGTCTCCTTATTTAAATAAGAGTAATAGGATATTGTTGTCTATCCTTACTTAGGAAAATTATTGGAACTTTAGGACTGAAAACTGTAGTGTGGTAAAATAAAAATATTGCTTGAGACAAACAGTTTTTCAGCTCAAATTATTGAAGCATAACGAAATGTGTCTGCTGGTAGAATGTGTCAGGTAGCTTGACAATAGGTGGTGCCCTTGCCAATGGCATAGAGTGATGGTGGCAGCAGTTCTTACTGTGCCCATACCAGAGCAGAGTTGTTTCTCTGTACGACAGGTGCTAAAGGATGTTATTACACTTCACGTGCTGTTCATTTCTTCCTCGGAGAATACTGTATTTGGAATATTATTTTGTTGATTTTTTTTCTTTACAGATGGGTTGGGTAGTTGGTTTTCAAAATATACTTGCTGCACTGTGCTAGAGATGAGCAAGACAAGTTCATTTTTGCATGCAGGTTTGAAGATGGTAACGTTGAGGTTTCTCCATCAGCTACCCTGGCTTAGTTTTTGTAGGTTGGACAGATCAGTCTGTTTGGAGACTGACATAAAGGCATCGTGCTGTTTGGTGAAATTTTGTGCCACTGTGGCTGTTGCTGGTGGCAGTCTTGTAAAAGACCCTGATGGGGAAGGACCCCCTTGATGTTTCTTGACTTTCTGCCTAATGAGGCCTGGCTGGGCTAGCAGTAGCTTCTCATTGGTTGTCACTAATTGGTAAGCAACTGCATGGATCAGTATTACTTTTGTATTATCTTGAGAAACAGCACTCTCCTTCATAGACATCTGTGGCTAGTCATACACACTGGCCAGGAGAGCAAACAGTGGAAACCCTCTACCAGTGTCACAGATTTAATCAGTTCAGTCTGTAAATGAAGAAATGGTAGCCCTGTGAAGTTGGTCTGTGGGAGCTCTCCATAATAATGTTTGCTCCATGTCAGCTAACTCACAAGGCATTGCCTTGGATTCTTGCCTCTAAATCAGGGTAAAACTAGGCTTCTTCACCTGTGTGCCCCGCTTGCCTTTCCAGATATCTCCTTTTACTGTTTTGCAGTGCCATATAGACAGGTTTGTGCATTTATCAAGACAGCCATGTAAAGTAGCTGCTTGCATAGGCTGTAGACAGCAGAACATCCTTGTAGGGATGGCAGGGGGCTCCCTCTGGGAGCAGGTCAGGGCACCTGTGTCAGGATCCTGTTCTGAGTCTTCTTTTGGTGACATCTCCATGTTTATGGACTAGAAAGGAGAAACCAGCTGGTGAAGCAGAGAGCCTGAGACTGAGCAGTATAACTATCCCTATCTCCTTCTTCAAAGCAGGAGCAAGTGGGGAAAGCACATTCAAAACAAAACCAGCTGCCTTTGGATTTCTGAGTTTCCCAAAGGGAACCCCAATGGCCTCTCCCCTAGCTGGGGCAGGAGGCCCGGTTCGTTTTCTTTCCTGACGAGACGGAATGCACAGTCAGCAGCACCAGCGGGGCAGGGCAAGGCCGCGGGCGTGGGCTGGGGACAGGGAGCAGCGTGTCTGCTCCCGCCGTGGCGGTGTGTGCGTGGCGATTCCCCTCGGCCCGGGGCCAGGAGCTGCCGGGAGGCGCCGCTTCCCGGGGGCTGCGGGAGCAGGGAAGGGGGACGGAGCCCCGGGGCGGCTGCAGCGGGGCTGCTGAGAGAAGGGGATCCCTCTGCCCGCTCCCTGCTGTGGCGCGGCGCGGCCCGGCGGCTCCCGGGCAGAGCCAGAGGAGGAGACAGCGTTTCCCTCAGCGCTGCTTCCCGGCGCCACAGACTGCGGGGCCGGGCAGGCGCGCCGGGAGCACCTCGGCGGCTCTGAGCCCTGGGGCAGCCGGGACAGCCTCAGGGGAGGGCTGGTTTTGACAGAGAAAACAACTGCAGCCTCCTCCACGCTTACAGCAAAGGCACTGGCGTGAGTTTTGCATTCGATCCAGGTGGGGGAAGGAAGTGTGAATGTCCCTCGGGAGAGAGAAAATTGCAAGTCAGAGAGTTTAGAGAAACAGATGTGGGTTTCCACGTTCTGCACGTTCTCCCTTTGTAAATTAAAAAAAAAAAAAAATAAAAAAAAAATATATATATATAAAAATAATAAAAAAATTAGGCTCTTTGAAAACAAAATAAGAAGACTTCTTATGTGTTATTTATATCTCTGGTGCTAGACATAAGTAACAATTAGCTTTATTTTATAATTACCATCTAGGACAGGAGAAAGGCTCGTAGGGTTAAATACAGGTATCAAGAGTGGCATGGTTTACTTCCTGAGCATTGCACACAACGTACTCTTTGTGACAGACCAAAATCTGAGAACAAAAAGGAAATTAGGCAGGGGGGAGAGGAGCAGCTTCTGCCAGTTGGAGAGATCTGCCCTTAGCCCCAGGTCTGCCGTGTGATTTGCCTGTGGCAAATGTTTTCCCAGAGTGCCAGCAAAAAAAACCTGCAACCAGGCAAACACATAAAGAATCTTGTTCCTTCAATAGGGCAGATGGGTATTTTGGAAATAATACCTGATTTAGGGGAAGAAAATTCAATTAGTTCTTAGACACTGCAGCAGATTGCCAGGGAGGCTGTTGAACATCCCAACATTGGCATTGTTCAAAGCCAGGTTGGATAAGGCTGGAGCAAGCTTGTCTAGTGGGAGATGTCCCTGCCCATGGCCTGGGGGATTGGAACTGGATGATCTTTAAGGTCCATTCCAACCCTTAAACATTCTATGATTATATGGTGTGACTGCTTTTATGCTAGGCTGTCTCAGAATGAGAGACAGGGGAGTTAAGTAACCCTTAGTGCAGTTCCTAAGCATGCTTCACTTTCAAGAAAGGGGATGTAGGTTGTCATGTTGCTCTGGAGGAAATCACTTCCCGTACATTGTCCATCAGTTCCACGCTGATGTCTCAGGAGGAATTGTGCTAGGAAGTTAGGACACCAGATTCTGTGTATCAGATTCCAAGAAAACATTAAGTATGTAAATGTTAGTTTTGTCACATAGCCCCTGTTGCTGACAAGCTGATTTCAAGAGAACTATCCCAGAAAAATAGCTAATTAGTAACCTCTACACGGTGGGGAAACTATGAAAGTAATAAAGAATAGTTCTGTAGTTGAGATAGCAGGAAGCTGTGGTCTCAGAAAGCGGGGAAATCTCTGCCTGTCTTCCCTCAGAAATGTATGAGCTTAATGTATGGAGCTGCATCAGTCTTGAAAAGAGGCTGTATGAATGGAGATGATCTTGGTGCCAAACCCAAGTTTGATCATTGTTTGCACAAGTCAAGATTTTCTGTTTTGGGCCTGAGAGGTCTGTGCTGCTCAGGCATGCCCAGGTCTGAGTTGCCTTGTGCCTTGCACCAGTCTCAGCACTGCACCCAGAAGCTGGGCAGCTCAGGGCCAAACCCTGCAGAGCAGAAGTAGCTGGAGGGCTGCTCTGAAGCACAGGGCAAGCCTGTCACTGAAGGGAAGAGACAATGGCACAGGAAGGGGCTCAGGAGCTGAGTTGAACTTTGTAACTCAGGAAGGAGGCAAGAGAGTCCACAGGGAGAGGGTGGCATTTCAAGCAGGTTCCTTCATGTAGGCTTCTCTGTCAGGCATGCTCCAGTCTGAGTATTCTGGAGGGCTTTGACTCACCCTCTGAAGGCCTCTAGTCCTGCCCACACAATATGTCAGGAACCTGCCTCATGCTAGATTTTGGGTTCTGTTTTATCAGCACAGGCTTCGGTTTGTGCCACTCCACTACCAAACCTGAGGGGTGTCTAACCCACAGTGTTAGGTTGGTGAGGAATCAAAGCCTGAACTCATTAAGACATAGTAAATAATGTGTGAGATTTACCCAAATCCATATAGGAAGTGCGTGTGAGACTGTGTTTTCATTTCCTCTTTCAGACTGAGTGCTGTCATGATGAGTAATGCAGAAGTTACTGTGCCTGGTCTGCTTTAGAGACTCCCTTAGCAAGGCTCTCTGCCGTGCTGTGAGGAAGCCTCCCTTTTGCTGAGGTATCTGTTCCTGGGGAGGGAATGACTTCACCCCCAGGCTGCAATGTGTCTGGGTGGCCTACCTGAGTTCCCCTGTACTGTCCAGGAACTCCGGGGAAAGCAAATAGGCACAGCCCAGTTTTCCCAACACGCAGCTGGCACCTTGACCACGTACATTTTTCCTGCCTCCCTTTGAAAACGATACCAAAAAAGAATTAGGCTATTTTTTCACAAAATAAACATATTTCTTCTTGTGTTTTGTTTATATATCTGGCGCAGTGGCTAGACATAAGCAACAATTAGCTTTATTTTGTGTTATTTGATGATCATCTAGGATAGGAGAAGGGCTTGTAGGGTTAAGTACAGTGGGTATCAAGGGTATCATGGTTTACTTCCTGAGCATTGCACATACCACACTATCCAAGGCAGATCAAAATCAGAGCTGAGTGAATCTGGGAACAAAAAGGAAATCAGGTAGGGGGGACAGGAACCGCTTCTTGTCAACCCCCTTCCTAACACCAGCAGCTTTCTTTTTTTTTGTCAAAGAGTGACAGAAAGCAGTGGGTTAAGAAGAAATGTAACTTTTCATTTTACTGACCTATGTAAAGACCCTGGGTAATGTTATTTTGAATAATTTCTTATAAACCCTTAGTTATCTGTGGTTTAAGATTTTATTTTTTGCTGTCAGCCTATTTCTCAATGCAAAAATAAATTGCAAGCCTTCACTTCACCCCCATAAATATTTTCTGCAACAAAGTGTTTGTTTCTGAAAGTCCCAGATAATGACTCATAATGACTTTTTAAAAATGGAGAAGCAATGTATTTTTTAATGTATTAACTATTCTCTGACAGGCAGATGTTCCCCTTCATTGCACAGCCTGAGGAGCTGAAAAGGAGCAGAAAAACTGCAGTAAGAAAGACAAAAGACTCCCAAAAGCCAACCCAACAAACAACCAAGGATCAAGAGAAACAGGTCAGGTGTCAATTTTACATCTAACTTTGGAATTACCTACATGTGCAGGCTGCATGGAGCTGAGGGTCTTTTGTTGGAGTTCCAGGTGTCTTGGAAGTGAAGTAATGGGTGAAATTGATGAAGCATGTATATTACTGAGAAAGGTCTCAAATAAATCAAATTCAACTATTTTTTGGAAATTATTGGAGCAAGGTCATTCAGGAGAAGTAGTGGACGGAAATGGGTGGAAATCAAGACATGTTAGAACATGTTTCTTACTCTGCAGTTTTGTTTCTTTGCTGAGTTCACTCAGTTCAAAAGTTGTTTATGAAGTATTTTACAGATGGATGCACTCTTTCAAAAATGCAAACTACTTAGCCAGATGGCTACACATCTGGATTAATCTCAGCAAAAAACAGAGAAGAGTAGTTGCATTTTTAAGTGTCTGCTCTCTGTAGCATCACCTAAAATTGGTGATGATCACCAAAGACATTTATATCAGTATTATTTGCAAATAGTATTTATTTCTCTACTTCTGACAGTTCTGAATGTTTCTGATGGAACCGTTTCAAAGTGTTTGGGTGTCTGATTTGCTTTATCACAATCGCAATGGAAACTTACTGCCTGATTGCTTAGGCTGGTATTGGGAAACCCAAACCCAGTTAAAAACAGATGAATAGATGTTTAATGTGAAAATGAGGAAACACAAGTTCTCACGTAAACTGGTGATGTGCTAAAGCCCCTTATTCAAAATCTTGTCACAAACTAAAAGGAAGATTGAAGATTTTAAGAAGATAGGATTCCCAAAATGCCTTCTGTGAGCCTTCCTTACCTTCATCACTGTTGATAATCAACTGAAATAATTTCATTTTGTAGGGAAGAGGAACAAATCTCCCCAGCCTAACTGTGCAGCACTGCTCTGCAAGCTTTGCATCAGCAGGTTTACAGCATGTTTTCATAGGCTATATTCTTTTTATATTTTTGGCACAAACTGCCTTTTATCTACACATAAATTATCTTTTGTTTCCGTTTTGCTTTATCTTGTAAATTATTCTGTTGGTTTTTAATCTTTCTTGGAATGCATTGATCTGTCATAATGTTAATGCGGACCAATTCATTAGCTGTCTCCAGAAGGTTCCCATCCTGCAAGGAACATGAAATGCATGGCATTAGATCTGGATCAGGCAGTCCATTGCTACTGTTCATGACTGGAGATGTTCTGAGATAAATTCACTGAACCCAAAACAGTTGCTGAAGAGGACTTGGTTTCCACTTCTGTGCCTCTGGGTTTCAAGGCTGCTTGGGAAGCCAGTGCTTTTGCCTCTGCCCGAGGACCGGGCATTCCACTGCACAGGTCATGCAGGCCCCTGGCCTTCAGCTCAGGGGCTGTGCCAGTGCACTTGGGCTGCTTCAGGAGAATGGGACAGGAGTGCCCTCCCTGCAGTCTGATTGCCTGATCATACAAAGTGAACAACCTCTTGTGCTGATGGCTCCTAAAGTATAGACCATAGACACTTGAAATCCTGAAACTACCATCACAGCTTTGCTTTCAGTATTGTGGTAGTAGTTGTGGTAGCTGGAAATGATGTGGATCTGGCCAGCTCAATTTGTCTGTGCCGGGAAAGGTGGGAGTTTCAATGTCTGTGTGTCCACCTGCACAGCTTCCTTTTGCTGGTAGAAAAGAGGACATATATGCTGATAAAATGATACTACTGATCAATCCTGACAAATGCTTCAGAGGGATCCTCACTGAATTACAACAAAACCGTGTACACCAATGTTGAATCAGCCCAAAGCACCTACCTTGGATTTTGCACCAAGTCAGTTAAACATGCATAGTCTCCTCTGTAAAGACAGGGCCATATTCCAGGCAGGGCCATATTCCAGGCTGCAGAAAAATCCCAAGTGTCATTCTACTACTGGAGAGCAAATTGCACATAGCCATAGCAGGCAGTTGTTGATCTGCTCCTTTCCTCCTCACACCTGTTGAGCTGCTGGGCTGCGCTGTGCCCCTGTAGCAGGGAGGAGGCAGCTGTAGGAGCAGCAGAGTGTAAAGAGAAAGCTTTCTGCAGCTTGGAGGGTTTGCCTCCCTCCCCCATCTTCAAGGTTTTTACATCTGCTCCCATAGCCACCAAAGAGAGAAAGATACACCAACCCACAACAAACCCACAGAGGCAGAGCTGTGAAGCTCTCACCAGGAAGCCGACTTACGCTAAACCTCTCCGCTCTTTCTCATCACACTGCATCTGGGTCTGCTGTGACTGCTGCCTCCAGATGAACGAGACACAGTTGCCAGGACTCCTTTGGCCTGTATCTATGAGCGTCTCTGGTTACTTTTAGAGCTTTTGGATTTTTTGTCCTCTCAATAATGTAAGTGTTCTAATCTGCTAAAAAGGAAGTCTATCTGAAAAAGCCAGGAGCACAGAACTCCACTCTTCTTTTTTTCTTCCCTTGTCTCATCTAGGATAGTTGACTTCCGTGACATTTATTTTCAACAGCCTCTTTCAGCTTCCTGCCTCTGGTGAGTTCATTGCATTTTTTTTTTCTAGGGGTCTTAATGTGAATTGATATTCTGAATCAAATTCAATATATTTTGGTTTACTTTTGTTAATTACTTTTATTAATAACTTTGTGAAATTGGTTCATATAATCAGTTTTACTTTTCTGTTAAATACCATCTGTTAAATGCTCAGTGCTGAGATACGTAATTACACACCAGCCTAGATCTTGCATTTTCTGGATTTTCATTTGTTCCAGAGGTTTTTTTCACCTCAACATAAAAAGATCTTATATAAAGTTACTCTCAAGATGGTGGATCTGATTCTGATGCTCTTTTCTGTTGCGTGAACTATGAACCCAGGAGTGATAGACACGTATAAATCTGCAGCATTTCAGATGATGGTCTTGTCTTCTTCCCTGTTTGTGAAGTACATCATGCTTATGAGAAAACTGTTCTGCTTTGTCTTAAATATTCCCAAACAAATTTAGGTGAAGATTTAATTGTGATAATTTGAGAAACACATTTTAGGACTGGAGCAAGATTCAAAGTATTTTTAATTTGACAACATATCTGTGGCTGGCTCTGGCTCCAGCGGCCCTGCTGGGTCTAACAAATGCCTGTGCCCCTTCTGAGATGGAAGATTCCCATCTAAATGGCCACGTCTGTAACTCTGTGTTCAGGTCACTCCCATGGCTTCTTCCCTGCTTCTGAGCCAATGGTGTGAGCATGCTTATGGTGTGGAGTCCCCTTACAGAGCAGTATGTATGTATGTGCATGTGAGCACATCTGTTTTCAGACGTGCACACACGTGGATTCTCTTCACAGAACCTGCAGAATTTCTCTGCAGAATTCTCTGCAGAATTTCCAGATTCTCTTCACAAAACCTGCATCTTATGATGTCCTAGTGGTGATGGAATGGTCAATGCCAATGAGATGCAGTTAATCTGAATGAGGATAGAGCACACTGAGGCTGGAACCATCTCTCTGTGACAGGTCCCCACAAAAAAAAATCTGCATGTGGATTTAAGATTTCCTAATTTCTCCTTTCAGCTGTGTTTCCACCTTTGGATGGGACAGGAGTTGAACTCTGGAGTCTGGCAGAGACCAGCTTTAACGTGGGATTTATCTTGAATAAAATACTTGTAGGAGAAAAAGTTGGGGTAAATTAGATAAGTTAATTGTTAACAGGAACATCTGTCAGCAAATTTTGGTGTCTGTTGCTGTTTGAATTAGATGGGATTGTGCTTTATATTGTGCTGCTTCATATTCCACATTTTCAACCCCACCACTTAGATCAGTGTGTGGTGTGTTTGTGATCTACCAGTAGGAAGGAACCTATGTGTATACTCACTTGAATTTAGAATGGGGTTTGATGTAGTTTTTCTGAGACAAGTCTGAAAATCTATCATATGAGTGAAGTCAAATCTACCAGAGAAAGTGGGTACAGACTTCATGTGAATACCATGTTTGAGATTTGGGCAGTAACCATAGGGCTGAAAAACTACATGTGCACTTGTTTCCTGCTAAATTTAGAGATTAGGGCTTAGTGAAGCATAAAACCAAGTTTTACATTCCCTAGATTAGGTGCTGCAAACCAGAAAAAAAAAGTAGGTTTGTAGTTATAGAGAATTGGTTTTTATAAGTAATCTACGCTTACTAAGTTCCAGAGCAAAGAATTAAATATAAAAATGGGTTTGGTTTTCATGTATAGCAAGACACAAATTCATAGGCCATCAGCAGGGCAATATGGCTGTAAATTACTGTCATTTAATCCCATTTTAAGGTAATTTTACTGTGCCAAAGCAGTGTGCAATCATCTCACAGCAGAAGAGCATCAGGCTTAAAATGGACAGACTGATGCTAAAGTCACATTGCTGCTAGCAACTGCTAGTGATGTTAGGGAAGTAATCTCCTGTACAGTGAGGGGCAAGCCACACAAATCCTCAGAGATGTAAGTGGGTGATCTGCAGCGCAGCCAGAGCACACAGGAAATGGGCAGCCAGTGTGGTGGCGGTCTCACAGGCTGCACCCGTTTTGCAGAGCTGTGGGTCCGTACCTGCGGAAGCTCCCGAGGAGCTTTTCTCTGTGATGCCTTCTGATAACCAGCCAGGAGGACACCCAGGCAGGGAGATGAAATTCTGCTGTTTCTCCTCTTGCTTTTGCTGTGCAGTTCTAGATGTGTAGCAGCAGGTGGGTTAGGCACTTTAATGTAAAATGTTTTCTGTGAAAATTTCCTCTTAACCCCCAATTTTCGTTGTGAAATTTTGGTGCTGTGATTCTATAGTTTTCCCTAAGAAACAGTAGAATGTTACTGAATGCACTATTCAAGTGCATTCAAGTGTATTTGATTGATAATGACCACAAAATGAAAAATTGCAGATTTTTCTATAGTCCTTTTGATTATTATTTGAAAAGAGATAAAATAAGTAACTGTAAAACTTGCATTTTTCAAAGTCTTGGTGTAACATTTCAGACATCATGCCACACAGCTTAACATGATTCCCAAATTAGGTTCTCGTGTTTTTGGCTAGTGGTCTGTGGTTTTATTAAACAGTTTTCAAATGTTTCCATGCTATGACACAAGTTACAGCTGAAAATTATTTTGAGATAACTCCAGCATAGCAATGAAGAAAGGAAGTTGGCTGCAGCTGTCTCAAGCCCACTATTAAAGCATTATGGCCTTAAAATACCGGGCAGGATCACACAAACACAACAAAGCAATGTAAAAACAAAATTTGTGGGCTGTAGCCTACCAGTAGCTCTTCTCCACAAAACCAAGTCTCATATTTGCTTAGCAGGATTTTTAATTGTCCTTCAGTTTTTATGTCCGTGAAGAACTGGAAAACCTTTCCAGTCTACCAGAAGGATCAGTGTACAGTGGAAGGGGAGACTTTAGGAGCCTGTGAAGTGTCTGTAATGCAGCAGTGAGTACTGGAAGTCATGGCTACAAACCTTGGTGTATCAGGTCTAATGTGAGCAGCTGGCAAAGTGGCAGGGAGCAATGGTGCCAGCAGTCAGAGGCTGTCACTGCTGGCAGGGTGGCTGGAGGGTGGTCTGAGCACTTAGTGCGTGCAGTGCATGCATTCCTGGCAGAGCGGGTACAGGAGTGCTTTGTGCCCAGCCTTGCTTGTGGCCGTGCCCTGTGTTTATCACAGACCCTTTATCACTGCCCCCCTGCACAGCTGGCTGCTGCTGCATCTGCACTGTGTTGCTTTTGCATGAGCAATTGCATTTGGTCTTTAGTTACAGAAGCCAAGGAGAAGTGTAAACTGCTAAAGGATGAGAGTGGGGCTGAACTTAGCATGCTTCTCTTTACCTGACAAAATGTATGAACCTGCTGGAAACCACACAAGAATTCTGCTATGTTTTGGGGATTTCCCTGTGGGGAGCCATGGTGACCTGTCATGTAGGAAAGACCCAGCATGTGCTGGAAAAGGAGCGAACACCTCTCCTGGCAGAAGCTGGCACAATGGGTTGTGATTACATACTGTGCATGATGCTGCTTCTCACACACAAGTGTGAGCTTGGAGTACCAGTGACTGACACTTGCCAGCTTGAGGTTGTTGTACCATCTGGTGATACGACTTCTCCTGATGAGTGACAGTGTGTTGCTTTTGAAGGTTAGACTGATTTATGTCAAAATATGGGTATGACTGGCTCTCCTAATATAAAAGCGTGAGACCAAGGCCCCTGGGTAGCTAGGGCTCTATTTTGGTTGTTTCCTGTGCCATGGTCATTGAAAAAATAATAAATGTCTCAAACTTACAAGGAAACAGTTCTTTCCTTTAATTGAAAGGCATGCCAGTGGACACACAGTCTTCAGCCTGCCTCTTTTTTTTCCATCAAATGACTGTGCTTAAAAACTGGTAAAGACTTCGGAGTTCAAAGTTAGAGCTACTGATATACTCAAATATCTATTAATTAATCTATTTTTTAATTATCTATCTAATTATCTGTGAGCTTTTGTTTTTCTCACTATAAAAATATATTATGAAACAGCTGTTGTAAAAACCCTTCATGTAATTTCTTTCATTTCCACCAATTCAAATGCAAGGTTTTAAATTCCCATCTCTTTCAGTGGAGTTTTAATTCTGGATGAAAAGCCGTTGGGTAAAATATCTCTAAGTTTGAATCAAGTCCATCAGGATTCAAAAATAAAGCATGGGAAATGTTCTCATAACGTTCAAACATCTCTCTCCTAAAATAACTCTCTTTTCATATGCGTGATCATTTTCATTCAAAGTATGTAAAAATCAAGAAAATCAAGGAAAACTTCCTATGTTTCCCACTGAAGGACTCTGCATTAAGATTTACCGTAGCATGGGGATTTGCATGATATTTAAACTGACTGAAAGCCAAGCAGGTGTCAGCTATAAATATATGAAATGGCTGCTCAAAATACTCAGCTGAAGAATGAGTGAGAAGGATTTATGTATTACTTTTGGTTGTAGAGTCTTTTCTCCTCTTAACCTATTCCATATGACCTGCTGCTCTCTGCAGTATTATATGTTTTATATAAAGGTGGAAAGAGATCAAGGTTGTAATGGAATCAGAGAAAAGTAAAGGAAAACAGGCACTAAAATACATATTCTGCTCTGGCATATGGTTGGTGTAAGATATAAATCAATATAAAATCTGAACTGCCAGGTATAACTTGTGCTAATTCCAGAAAAAAAATAAATAAAAGAAAGCATGTTCCTTTGAAATAGGGCTTTAATCATAACTATGTGCGGAACGTAGGCAGTTTGATGAAGGCAAGTATGCATACCCATTTATTTTATCTAATTTTATCTACTTCAATTAAGGAATTCTAGAGAGGCTACATGGTAAGAAAAAAAATTCCTACTTGTATTGTAGATACATATTATCTCTCATTTTATCTGTGTGCTGGATATAGTGCATGAATACGAAGCCATGGCATAGACTGTGGAAAGCAACTCTTTTTTTAACATGTATAAAACAAATCAAAAATATAAAAATCATAAATCAACAAATGCAGGACGAGTTATGATAATTGTATATTATATATCACACCTGCTACTTGAAAAGTAATTGAAATTATTTTGAAGCAAGCTCTTTTTAACATTTTTATGTACATGCGTGCACACAAAATTTAGGAACGATATTAAAGATGGCAGTTTTTGCTGGGTGAAATCTAGACTATGATTTTAAACACTTTGCTATATACAGAGACAAGAAAAAGGTTTTTGTTACTGGCAATCCCAAGGGGGAAAAGCTAAAATTATCAGAGAGTTCCTGTGTTATAAAATAAATAACCCAAATTATTGATGCTTCCTTTTCTAGTTTTGCTCATTAACATCAGAATTTTAATATTCATCACAGCAAAACGAATGGTGACATGCAGTAAATATGAGTTCTTCCTAAATTAAAAACAAATCATGTTTTAGCACGAGATCATTCTTGTGAATTGTTTGATCAACTGCAATATCATTATTACTACTCAGAATACCTCTACATCCGACGTTTTATTCTTATCACAAAATATACAAAAATAGTCTTCAATGGAACACTGGCTAATTCTGTTCTAACTAACATTTTCCTTCTCCACCTTTACCTCCCACTGAAATCAAACCTGGGCATTAAGTTATCATACGTAACTTAATGAGCATGGAAAACCTCCTTCTTCTCCCGCTGATATTAGGGGGAGAAGATCTATGCTTGAGAATCTCCTTATTTTGTGCTAGATATTTTATAAAATCAGAGCAAAGTTAAACCTGAAGAAACTTGTGAAAGTAAAGGTGGAGATCTTGCAAGGGATCCATTGAGGAAAATGGAGAAATGGTAGGGCAATTTTTAAAGACCTTTTAACAGTGAGGAGCATGGTGTATCACCTGTATCATTCATGTATTAGGTTTTAGCTGTACTGTTACTGTTGATTACCTCGTAGCATTTAAGGGAGCCAGTCAAGAAGATCAAGTAGAGTGCAAAGAAGTGAGAGGAGTGAAGAGCCAAAACACACTGAAGTCAGACTTCACTGCAGTGGGCTTGGCACAGGCTCTGAAAGAGGCCCTTTTGCCTGTAAATGCAAGTATGTACGTGGAGATGCCAGTTACACATCTGTGGGATTTAATAGAAATCTATGCATCTCCTTAGCAACAAGTCATTGTAACATATTGTAAAGATGTGTCTAATGAATGTAATAGCTGCATACACAGCAGAAATAGAATAGTTTACTATGGGTGACTATGTAATTTTATATGTAAAACTCTATCAATTAGATACCTAGGTTATTGCAAATCCCCGTTTAGCACAGCAGTGATCCCTGCTCGTGTGCATACAAATACATATGTACCTGTATGTAGACCATGGTCATTTTGATAATGCATCCATTCCATGCAAAATATGTATGTAGGTTTTCAAATGATGGTAAAATATCTTGGCCATGATATGTTGTTTCCTACATCAATCTGTAACAACATATTTTGCAATGAATTAATATCAATGTGTCCATATATATATATATATACCTATATCAACATACACACATGCATGTACATATGGATGGGATTTTTTTTGTACATGGATATATTGATTCATTACTGAGATAGTTAGATTTTAAATATGCACTGATTTATTTACAATATTTTTGTGTATCTATATATGTGCATATACACTTCTATGCATCCAGTCTAGCAAATGCATCATTCTATGCATCATTCTCTGAGAAATTACAAATTATTATTTAAAACTAAGAAAGGTTAGTTGTGTATGAAAGAGAAATGTATACTTCATGATGATTATGCCCATGTCTGCAGATGGTAAAAAAAAGAACAAGCAGAAACAGGGGTAGGGTTAGGCTCACTGGAAAGAAAACACAATAATTGTTGAAAGCTGTAAATAAAAGAGTACTTCAACAGCCAAAGAATATTTCAACAGCCAAAAAAATTTGGGGAAAATTTGAGGAGTTAACTCTTCAAAAAAAATCTGACAAAAATATGTTTCAAATGCCTTTTTAATTTGTCTCAAACTTCAAGAAATTGAACTGTGTTACAAGAGGATGTGGCATGAAAAATTTGAAGTGGTTTGAGGCCCAAAATGTCAAACATTCTCACATGTCAATAATTCTACAAACATAGTAGCCTGGTTAAAGTCAATTACTTAAATATGATGTATTTTGTATTATCAAGGCTTCAGTTCGGCTACAATGCAGTTAGACCTGCTGAAAGTTTGCTTTTGACCTGCAAGTCATTCAGGTAGAAAAACTATTCCTGGGTACGTGTGATGGCACTGGGGTCAGCCTGCAGCACTTCATCTATGTTCAGCTGCAAGGGATTCTGTGTCCCCCTGGGGACCCAGGAGCAGTTCTGTGTCAGTGGTGAATATCTGTGTACGTACATGTGTGTGTGTGTGTGTGTGTGTGTGTACGGGAGCAGCACACACATGAGGGAAGGCAGACACACAGATGGCTGATGAACTTCTGTGCTGGAACGTACACGCGTGTGACATTTGCACACCAGATGCTCCATGTACAGCTGTATCTCGACCAAAACTCAGAAATTTCTGCTCTGTTTAAGCGCAGAGGAGAAAAATTATCACAGAGAAGTGTGGGAGAGAGAGGTGACATACGCAGTATCCTGCAGAAGGAGAATGCTAGGCTTACCTAACTTCAGGCATGACATGCTGCTCTGGTTCTGGTGACTTTGAGGGTATTGGGTCAGACTGAGAATGGTTTATGAGCCGGCCCTCTCTGAAGGGATTACTTTGCTACACTTGATTTACCCCAATTTTAATTTGAAGATAACAACTACACTGAAAATGGATCCTTTTTGAAAATGACCCATAATACCATGAATGCCACATAGTTCGTAATTTACCATGTCATGCTATAAACATGGAGAAAAATTACTCCAGACTAATGGCTTGACTCTTTTAGTGGGTACTTAGCATTGCCAGATCTCACTGAGTTCTATTTAGAGATTTAGGAGCTTGGATCCCTACATGAGAGTCTTACAGGCTTTTTGTTAATTTTTGGAGTGGTTCTAATAACCTGTGCTTCTGTGTAATTTGTAAATTGCTGCGTCAAAGTATGATTAGCCACAGAAACATCATCTTATTTATCTTATTGAAGATAAATATTTCATTTGTCTAATTCTATAATTAGAATGAGAGTTAAATAGTTTTTCTCAGCAACTAAAGTAAATTGAATAGATGTTTAGATGTGTCGTTATCCATTGCTTATATATATTATCATAGGTACTGTTACTAAAGAAATCAAATAGATTTTTTTTAAATTTAAGATAGCTCATTAAGCAGTTTTATATGTATGTGCAATGTGTGAGCATGTGTGTAAATATGTATATTTTGTTACACAAAAAGCTTTCATTGCTTTACTAGGACTTCACATCTCATTTAATTTTGTGAATAATATTGGTCTGTGTTGTTGTTTTATATCAAGATTTCACATTCTCAATAGGAGGGAATTTCCTTTAAATCTGATCATTTGAGTTCCCTTGCTAATAATAGAGTTGACAGGATTATTGAATATTTGATCATAAATCTTTCTCTTCATTTGCAGTGGTTAAAACTGCCAGAGAAAGAAACTGAGGTATTTTCAGGTGTCTTGATCCAGAAGTGATTTTTTCCAAAGGATTCTAAGAAAGTTGTTCTCTATTTTCTCAAAATTTCATAAATCAGAAATTAAACCTGAAATTTAGTTTTGTATTTTTTTTTCAAAACAAAACACTGAAATTTGAAATCAGGAACAAGATTTCAGTTTGGTGAATAAGGGAGTGAAAGAAAAATTTCCAAGTTTTTATGTCTGCAATTTTTTTTTTTTTTTTTTTAAATTCTGGAAGGAGGTTGTTTTTGAGATGACAGGACATCCTGGCTTTGAAAATAGAGGTTCATTGCATGTTGCTTGCTTTTCTAACTTTAGAAAATCATTGAAGAAATTATTGTACTTACAGATAAAATATCTGTATAAAAGCTCTCATCCAAGCTTCTAAGCATCCTTTCAATTCTTTGAAATATAAAAGCACCTTGAATGATAACAGGCAATTAGTCTGTCAGTATTATAAATATATCAGACAACTGAATTATTCTGCCAGTGAGTAACCTGCCATCTTGCTCTTGGGCCAAAGAGTAGTGATGGCCTCTGCACTAGCCAGCTTAGGAAGGGAATAACTTGAATGGAGATTTTTTGGTGGAGTAGTTTGGGGAAAAAATGCAGCACCTTGCAAAGGTCCAGGCTGCGAGCCAGTTCTCCTTCATGGCAGTGGTAACACCACTGAATGCCACTACAGAACGCTGACTCTCTCTGAGCTGGAGGGAGGCTGATTGGCAAGACAGGGCTACAGATCAAAATTGTCTTAAAAGGAGTTAAAAAACCAGGAGGCAGCTAATGCAGATGTCAGAGGATCAGGTTAATGAATGCATGACGGGTGCAGCAAGGGGCCATTTGCTTGCAGACCAGCAGCAGTCTCCAGATGGACTGCAGCTGATGGATTAGTTTTCAGAAGACCTGCGCTGTGGAAGCAGTCTGGAGTTTTGTATCTCTGAATGGAGCAAGTACACCTCATCCACAGATCTGAAAAACAGGTAGCGTGACCTTGACAACCTGGTGATCTAGCAGGGCATCCAGACTGGAGTCACAACAGCACAGGGGCTGCATCCTCTGGGTGCTGTCACTAACCAGGCAACACCATTGATGCCTGCCAGCCTTCCTTTTCCTCCTCCCTCTCCTGCTTGCAGGAGTTGTTCTCAGGTCCTGTCCATGCCCTGCAGTGCCCACTGTGCCCATGGAGGTGAAGGTGTAAAGCTGCACACTGTTCTGCTCAGTGAGGGTAGTCTTTGTGCCTCCTTCCTCTCCTTGAGGGCACCTAACTAAGGGATGTGAGGAGAGTTCTTCATATCTGTGGTGCAGTTGGAAGGAGCAGTGGTTACAATCAGCACACTGGAGACAAACTGTAGGCACTGTTTTGCAGACCCCACCACTGTATGAGGTGGGACTTACAAGGGTAGGTAGGCAAAGACAGCATGTACATTCAAGCATTGCACAGCCAGTGGAAGTCTCTCCTGTGGTTTTCAGCCTTTTCTATTAGTATAAATATTTAAATTTACCTGCCGTGTCAAGTCTCTTCAAGAACTAGCATGCACAGTGCTCAAACTGAAAAATTAATCTGCTGTTATCCTGATATAAACAGGAACTCTGCTGAGATGTAATTGAGGTAGAGAGTGGATAATGGCAATAACAGTTAGCATGTTGACTGCTTTAACTCTCTGAAGCATTTTATGACTGTCTGATCTAAAAAGCTGGTTGTTTGCCTGCATGATTTGTTTATGTATGAGCTAATTCCATTGAAATTCCAGCCTACCTGAGTGTGCACTATCAGTATCTAAGATAGATTTTGAAATTAGAAGTTCCTGACTGTTTTTATTTCCCCCTCTCATAAGATGCTGTCCATGCCCTGGAGATGTTTAGCCATAGCAAGTCGTCTTCACAATGATCCTATAGTAGATGCCAGAGATATTCTTGGCATAAATGAAAATCCTATGTGGTTCAATTGATAAACTTACCCTTTTTGATACAGTAGTCCTGCTTTCCTTTGTTGGTAGACCTCTTTCAACAAATAGCAGATTAGTTTTTCATGGGGCGTATATTCACTTCAATCCTCTACCTGCAAAGAGCTTGGTGCTGCTGTGCTCTGTTTTTTGTCTCGTCCCATTGCGAGCTGGCAACCTCACTCACCTCTGCGTTGTATCCAGCCATGATCAAGTGTGAGGCATTTTACCTCATGAGATTGCTGAGGTGCAGCTCAGGCACGGCCAAGGAGCGATTGCTGTAGGGCTTCTTGTGCTCACATCGTCAGTGAAGTCCGAGGCCTCTGTAACCACACACCAGTGCCTGTATTCCAAAGACAGAGGGACCAAAAACCTGAAGTTTGCTAAAGACCACTATGCAGCATGACCACACAAGAATAAGACATGCATTCTTATACCTAATGATTTTATAAAAGGTCTTACCTTATTATTCAAATAATATCTTCTATTGTTATGAGTGACCAAAGCATAAACCAAAAAATGCATAAAAGAGGATACAGATTTATATATTGAATTTTGTATACAAAATGATCTTAATAAAGTCAGTAAATTTTTGAAAATCAAATTGTTGGAGGAAAAAACAATGCCTCAGCAGCTTAGACTCCACCTCTGATCTGGGATCAGAAGGTTTTCTGCGGTCTTGTAATGGTTGTAGCACACTGTGCTGTCAGACCAAGACAGAATATGAGAGAAAGGGACCAAAACTTTTGCAAATATTTATAAAACTGGTTGTATACTGAGGCATAGAAGCGCCCAGTACCGTTCTTTAAAGGACACTGGTTGTTTTTTGATGTTTAATCAAGCGTTTTCTATCAAGTGAGGCGAACTCATGTAATTATTTTAATACACTAATGCTGCTCTTACCCTGAGGCTGCAACAAGGACCAGCTATGTACCTAATCAAAGATAATAATTCAATATGTAGTCCAAATAATATTTGTAGACACATGAATTGTTGTGAACAAATGTAACAAAAGTGGCCACTGAGGGCAATTTGTCCACAGGATCACAATATGAACCTTGTTATATACCGGGGGTGTTTATTATTCATTGATGGAATGTAGAACAATATAATTTGCTTTGAAAACAATTCTTCACTGTCACAGTGGAATATTTTAGTTCTGTTATTGTCTGTCAACTAGCCAATTTCACTAGTCCTTATATCTCTTTCTGTCTTTAATAATTTTTATACTTTCTTTCAAAATAGCCAGTATAATTTGATGTGGTAATCAACAAGTTGAGTGCCAGAACAATCCTTTTATCTGTATTTCTCTGTTTTGGCATTTATGAAATTGCAAAAGTCATGCTTTGGACATCCTTATTTCCCCCCACATTCCAATTGCACAAAATAATGAATCTGAAGGCACTGAGGGCTGCTCTCACCAAAGCAATGTTTGTTCTGAAAAGGATACTTGGTACATGGAAACTTTCTCCTGAGAGTATGCAGCTTTGTCTGAATAGGACGCTACTGTCTTGTGGTGAAATTGAGATGTTTTCAAACTATATTGCTGACCCAATTTTGAAGTTGAATACTCTGAAAGAAAGATTATGATTCATATAAGCAACTTGAATGTTTATCGTGCATATGCTTTTTGAATTTTTCATAAATGTGTTTTGTAAAAGTCTTGTTTAATTCCCTTGAGAGCTTGTTTGGAGAACAGAGAAGGCGAGAGAGTGGAGTTAGACCTAATGAATCTTTAAAAGCAAATTTTCATCTGCTGCCTCTAAAACTTCAACTCACAGGGCTGCCTGTTTCCCGGCAGCCAGGAATGTCGTGAAGCAGCCTCGGCCTCCATCCCATTTCCTAGAAGCGAGGGGCGATGGTGACAGAGTGCGGTGTCGCTGGCAGGCCAGGAAGCACCGTCTGTTGCAATGACTCCTGCAGATCCCGGAACTCCGGGACGCGCAGGGACAGCCCCAGGCTTGCTGCCACCTCTATAAAGCAGTGTGCTCCAGCTGCACATCTTCCTTAGCCGGGGCACCTGCTGGGAGAGATGCAGGTGTGCCAGCAGCACAAGAGGAGGTAGGGCATGGCCTCAACACAAAATGAAAGCAGGGCCAATAGCAGTCAGTTGTCAGTGCCTGTAAAATGTTCTCTCTAAGCTCATCTATCATTTTTCCTTTGTTTTTCCCCCTTTGTGGAGTAAGCCAAAGCTTGGAGTGTACTAAAAATAAAGGAGGAGGGGCGTGGTGTGTTAGGTTACTGAAAGTGGAGAGCATTACAATAAAATACAGTGTATGCCCTTTGTGGCCGTCATTCATTTCTGTGCAAATAGCCTTCTGCTGCAATGTTTCTCTACATATATGAAGGAAACAGAAATGTATTATTTCTGTAACAAACACATGACATTTTGAAATTATGCAGTGATACTTTCTTTTTAATTGCTCTTGTTCATCAGAACTAATTTGTCTTCAGTTTTGCCGTTAGTGATTTTCAGAGCATCTTGTGTGTCACCCTGTGTGAGCAGTGAATCTTGCACACAGCTAGTGGAGAAGAAACAAATGCTTTCAAAATAGGAAAATTTGACTGAATGCTGGCAGGAGCTCAAAAGCAATTACATTCTCTGCAGAGTACTCTTAGTTCAGTTTTACAAGAGAGTAAATGCCAGGACAGTTATTTCCCCTTCAAATTAAATTTTGACTGGGGCAAGCATGGGTAGTGGGGCTTTCCTTGGCTTGTGCTTCTTGATTGTTGAAAGCAATTTGTAAAAAAAACCAAACAAACAAACCTATTTTTGGGTATTTTTGCTGTGAAACCTTCATTGCTTTTGAAAATTGTTCAGGTTCATGTGACTTGAGATTCACACCTGAAGTCTTTGCTTCCTCATTGTCACAAGTGGTCCTGTGCTACTGTTCCATATAGGATTGTTTAAATAGTCAAATTGGTCGGCAAAGAGCCTTTTTTTCTCCTGACTACCTCTAGAGAATGTGGGTACATTTTCAGGGGAATCTGAACTGATCATTTAAAGATTCAGGATTCTGTCAGAAAATCAGAAAGATTCAGAAAGTCAGAGGCAGGAAACGTCTCACAGCATATTAGTAGCAGTTATACCAAAGTTAAATTAATTTTATTAGTCTTTAGACAACTGGAAGGAAAAAATAGCTTGTGTCAGTGGAAAATGGCAATAGTGATAAGGTTGTTAGCCCCTGTGGAGCAGCAAGAAGGTTATTTATGCCAGTGGCTGTTGCACACACAGCTGGCTGGGAGGAAATGGAGAAGTTCATCATCCTCAGTAAGGGATACTTGCCATGCCTGTCCAAAGATGTGTCCAGGCATCTTTATCTTGATGAAGAATGATTTGTTCTCTGTGGCTTATAAATGTTACATTTTATTTTTACTCTTCCAGAAACGTCATTTGACTCACGGAAGATTTAAAACCAACAGAGTCATATGGGAGAAAATGAAATTTTAGTCTCAAGTGACAGAATCAAGTCAATAAGAAGTAAAGAGATTTGGATGGTTTCTCACTAAATGGAAGTTATATAGAAGGCCTCTAAGACCACTGCATCTCCCCATCCCGCACCTGCTGCACAGAGACCACATTCTTGGCCTTGGATGTTAATAAAATGCTGGATTCAGTCAAGTGTGTTCTGGTGGGAGACTCTGCGGTTGGGAAAACATCTCTCTTGGTACGTTTCACCTCTGAGACTTTTCCAGATGACTACAGACCCACCGTCTATGAAAATACCGGAGTGGATGTCTTCATGGATGGTATACAGATTAGCTTAGGTCTTTGGGACACATCTGGCAGTGATGCCTTTAAGGGCATTCGCCCCCTCTCCTATCAACAGGCAGATGTGGTATTAATGTGCTACTCGGTAGCAAACCACAATTCCTTTCTGAACCTGAGGAACAAATGGATCAGCGAGATCCGCAGCCATTTGCCCCGCATTCCCGTTTTGGTGGTGGCCACTCAGACTGACCAGCGTGACATGGGTCCCTACAGTTCCTCCTGTATCAGCCCCATAGATGGGAAGCGGCTGGCCCAGGACGTGCGAGCCAAGGGCTATTTGGAGTGCTCTGCCCTCAGCAACAGGGGCGTGCAGCAGGTGTTTGAGTACGCCGTGCGGACAGCGGTCAATCAAGCCAAAAGGCAGAACAGGCGGAAGCTCTTCTCCATTAATGACTGCAAGATCTTTTAAGGACTGTCAGCAGTGGTTTTGCTCACATTTGTTCTTTCTGTTTCGTCACAAAGATACTGCAGCAGAGAGAATGGGATGTGAATCAAAGGAAGGCTCCTGGCAGGACCACAATGCAGGTGCCTCTTGTGAGACAAATGTGCTCCTTATGTGATCTTCTCCCCTCAAAACACATGGGCGCTTATCTTGAAAAATGGAAGGTGCATACCCTTATTCACAAGCCTGTGTTTGGACTTTGCTAGCCTGAACTGGAGCAGGCCTAGCCTGCAGATCTGCAGATAACAACAGTACTGATTTTGGTTTTGTTTCTGTCAATGTTCCACGGTTGTTGGTTTGTCTGCATCTGCATTTATTTAATTACAAACTTTCGCCTGGATCAGCACCCACCTCTGTCCTTGTGGATATATTTTTTACTTAAGAACATAGTATATAAAACCTGACCAATGTGTATTTTATTTAGAGGACTCTTGTATGTACTGTTGTAAAACCCCAAAAGTTTGTTTTAATATTTTAAACATTCTCCTTTTAACTAACTACAGAAACAAATTGTCCTATCCTTATAATAAATGGCCTGCAGGCAAGCCTAGCATTTAGACATGGCTGAGTCATTGCATAACAGTCATCAATATGTCCAGCATAGGAGTAATCAAAACTTAGTGACATTTGACAGCTGTCCTGCAGTTTTGTGAGATTGGTTACCTTGATATTGTCCCTCAGGAACATGGTCAAAGGTGAGAAACGAATCTGATTCTTCCTAGACTTCACTTGGTTACAACCTCAGTTGAGCTTGCATACAGGGTTAGTTTAGATATATGGTTGGGCTGGCAGGGATAAATCTGTGCTACCATCACCTCTGTTGTACCTGCTGTAATTCTGGAGGCAAAAGATTTCAATTTCCAGAGATGGAAGATATTTTTTCATGAGCACTTAAATTTTCACATATTTTTAGTACACTTTTTTTCAAAGCAGTGGTTTTAATGAAACCAGTCACCTACATTAGTAAAAGATTGAGTACATAGCAAGGTTGAATGTGTGTCTTTAGAATGGCTAAATGACTTTTTTTTTTGAGTTTGCATGCTAAGTATAACTGTTCAGGTTATAACTGTCCAAGGAAGACTGAAACAGGCTTTACATCCTGGGGAATCTGTCAAGTCTAGGAGCCAAATCCTGATGTATGTCCTTGGCCAAGTTACCCTCTGCACAGAAAGGCAGGCTAAGGAAATGGAAACTTCAGGTGTTCAAGAGAACTCTGCTAGAAGAGGAAGTGGGCTCAAGACACAATGCTGTACATTCCTTGTGAATTGTGGTGGTCCCCTCCTCCTCATATTATCTGTCCCCTCTGTCCTGCACCCTCTCTTAGGTCTTGCAAGTCTGTCTCATCCCAAGAGAATTTCTTAGTGCAGCAAGATTTTCTTTGTCCCTTTCCCTGTCCTTCAGCTAGCTCAGAACTGACCTTTGAGGGGCTTATAAAAAAAAACACAGATGGCACATAGCACAGTAGGATTATCTCACCTGTGATGTAGGTGAGCGAGTATTTACACTGTGGACACCTTGATTACCAGTAGGGCAGGGAACACCCGGTGTTGTGATTGCCCCACCAGCTTCTAGATTGTTGAATTTACTGCTTGTCAACCTGATTGTAAGGGAGACTTCTGATCATTAAAATATCCTGGTCTCATCTGAGGTTTTTATAGCAGCCTTAAATCTTTACAAACTTCTGCACCTGAGCACACAAGACAGGGACTTCTGTCACCACCCATCTTCCCTGAATTCTCTTTCCTACTTCTCTTTTTTCTCAAGTGTTGATTTGTTCCTGAAACACTAAAACTTGCATATTTGTAAAAGAATCTGAATGTCATTGTACTTGTATAGAGTTAACACAAGTGCACAGGTATTTGCAACCCTCAGTTAAAAATCTTTTGGCTTTTGGGAGAAATATCCTTTTACATGTCAACTCTTGCAATGACTCTTCACTGGAAGTCTTTGGTTTTGTAACTCTAATTTAAAAGTAGCCATTGTTACAATTAGAACATTAAAGATTGCATGAAAAATGTCATGTTATGAATTTTGAAATCTGTTACAACTGGGGACATTTTTGTTATGTTACCTACTCCACTGATGGATTTAATACCTGATTTCAACAATTTTTAAGACATATTTTTTCCAGAATGCTCTATTCAATAGTCTTTTTAACCTCCTCAGTGGGTTAAAGTTTGTTTACAGCAGTTTATGCTGGCGTTTTCATGTGCCGAAGAGCAGTAATCACCAGGTGAGAATGCTGTGTTGTGGTGTCTGCCACAAAGTGCCACATTCAGGCACCAAAAGGTTCCATAGAATTGTTATCAGAGACAAGGCCAGATAAAGATGCACTCCAGAATCACACTGTAACTGAAAATCTCATCTCATCTCATCTCATCTGTATTAGCTTCACAAAACTTGTTATGGTGTGTTACAAAATTAAGAAAACAATGTCTGTTGCAATTCAGTGAAGCCAAGTGGATAGGCTTCTTTGAGATGCCTGAACTGATGATACAGGATACACATGAAATTTAGGGATGGTTTGATATACTCTTGATTGTGCGTTGTAGAGTCAGTGCAAGATGTGAGGCTGCTGAAAGCCAGCTGATCTTTAAAATCAATTTGGAAAGAGTATAAAGTAATGGGGATTTTTGTTTCATGCTCGGTAAAAAAAATGGTTCAAATTCTCACAGCCTGGTTATTTTCAGACTCTCAAAGCTAAAAGGCATTTTTCACCGTGAGAAAACTGTGAAGCACATATATTTTAGTGCCTGTAATTATGCAGTTTTCCCTGAGCTATAGAACCAATGTGCTCAAAAAGTGTGGCAACCCCAAAACAGAGATTGGAATCTAGATGCACCAGCACTCAGAACAAGATTTGGTCAAGTGGTATACCGGGGTTTGAAGCTTGCACAACTGCAGCCCTGTTGTCTGTGGTGGGAACAAGGGACTGCTGAGGTCTCCTGTGAAATCCTTCCAGGGTGGTTTTGCTTGTGTTTACTTGGGTAAAGGATCCCTGGGTACTGTATGGAGGTTAAAATCTGGCTCTGGCGTTTAAAATGCATTAAAATGACATGTGAAATTTCAACTTCTTTTGCTCTGAAAAACAGAAAAACATAAAATATATGCAGCCCTGCCTCAGATGGGTCAAGCCTTCAGCTGAGGGAAGAGACCTTGTCCGAATAGTCTCCTTCTATCTTCTCAAACAGATCCCTTTCAGTTTCTTATTCTGTTGCTAATCTTATTTTTGCTTGTTATTAAAATAGGTTAAAAGGGTTTTTTTTAAAGGATTATTTTAAATACAGATTCCCCAAGCTTTTAAACTTACTTGGTATGCAGCATACAGTATAAATATTTTCTACAAGTAAATAGTAAAAATATGTTTTAAATCATCACTCTTGCCCCCCTGATTTTTCATACGGAAAATTATTCAAGCCTGCTAGATATAACTGATACTGTTTTGCAAACTGATATTTGCAATTAACAGTTTGCAAATTTTTGTCCAATTTTTTGTGGGTACTCTGCGTTTACTAAAGTCTGTGAACACAAACTAGCTGATGCTTGTGTTATTAAAGAAAATGTGTTTAAGGGACTCTATATATGGCACCATTATGAAGGAAGTCACCAGAGGGATCAGACATGAGGGGAAAAGAGGTGTCAGCACTCTTGACATCTCAGCCTTTCCTGTATTACTATGGCATTTGAGTGAATACAGCCATTAGAATAATTTCTAATAAATGGGGCAATCCCATGTCTTTTTAGCACTTTCTCCTAGTGCTTTGGTTGCACACAGCTCAGGTTAATATAAAAGGAATAGTTCTTCATTTCAGAACATCGGAACGCTTGTCTGCTCATGCCTTTGTGAGCAAGTTAACTACTTTATCTTAATTAAAAGTCAGTCCAGCTTCTTAAACAAGCCGGATATGACCACAACTGGGTTAGCCAAACTCTCTTACTCTGAAATGAGAGTAATGAATATCTGTCTCTGGATGTGAGGATAATGAAATAAAGTCTCTAGATGTGAGGAAACATTTTATGTCTCAGAGATTTTCTTCACAATGGTAGGAGCAAAACATCCTGACTAGTGATCAGTGTGTACCTGTCGTAGCTGACCTGTGTGCCCTTCACCTTGGGCTCTAAGCAGCCAGTTACTGAAAACAAAATTCAAGGAAAACCCAACTTTTGTATGTGTATTTAGGTGTTTATATTACATAGCTGCTTAACTACAGCTGTGGTGGCCTTTGCACTGGCCTGGACCTCTCGCTGCACTGCGATGTGACACTGCAGCCGCCGTGTGTCAGCGGGGTCCGTCTCACTCGTCAGGCAGAAGAGCATCACCACGAAGCTGCCCAGTGTTTTCAGCAGGACAGAAGAGATGCTCCTTGGGACTCCTCTTACCTGCATCATAGGCAATTGCCCTACTCTGCAAGCAGAGCTGGCCCTGCCTCTATCAGACTTCTGTCACTTGCAGGTGGCCTTGCAGTAACACGTTTGTTTTGTGTGCCATTTCTAAAATCAGTGTCAGTGTCCAAGTCATTGCCAAGGCCTGTCCAAGTCATTGCAGCCACTGTTGTACTCATAGCTGGGCTCCAGCTGCTGCAGTTTGGGGGAGGAGGAGTGGGGTGTCTCAAAGCACTGAGCTGAACTCTGTGGCACATCATTTCCTGAGCATGGGGAGGTGGCCTCCAGCCTTGCATGAGCTGTGAGTTATTAGCAAACAAAATAATAGCTATTGCTGCCTTTCTGGCTGTGAATGAGTGACATGTCTGCTCAGGTCTTCCACAACCTCACACAAGGCTGGCAGGGGCACTTCCGTGTAGTTCCTCTCACCCTGGGTATGATTCATACCGGGGCGGAGCAGAAGAGCATGGGCCTCTGTGTGGTGGTGGTTGTTTGTGTCTCTGGAAAAGAGGAAGGAAACGATGATTGCTGCCTTTGCCTGGTGTGAGGTGCTCACTCACCCGCGTCCGCAGAGTTTCTGAGAAGTCTTCAGTGGGCACCTGCTCCCACAGGCACCCCAGCAGCTCCAGACTGAGCCTCAGAGGATACAGGCTGATCTGGGACAACTCGCATGCCAAGACCTGGGTGTCCCCCTTCACTCCCTTGGCTGCCTTCCCAAAATGCTGCATTGCTGTTCAGATAGCACAAAAGGGTGAGACTTTCAAGAGAGATGGCTTTGCTTTGAAAAGCAAGGTCCCTTGCAAATGTCAGCTGCCCAGGATGAGGCTGTGTCTGCTAGCTGTCTGCTAGCCACTGTCAGGGCAGTGGTGGCTGAAACTGCACAGCCAGTCTCCTGTGTTATATGCCAAACCTCTTGTAATACATAAGCACTGCTGAATTTTCTCTTTGTTAGAAAACTCAGGTTTCTTAATATATAAAGTGCTAAGTGTCTATCTGGCTATTGTCTTATCACTTCCATTTATCTGTCACTGTGACACCAGATCTGGTTTAAAGGCCAGTGATGCAGTGTGCAACACAGCATGCATCTGAGGAAGCATTAAAGGCCACAGGATTCCACAAGAGACTAATTTAGAACTTCTTATGAATCTTGAGCATTAAAATGCATACAGGTATTTTTAATGATTCTCTTGTATGTGGAATTAGTGCTGGTATCTGATCCATCATAGAATTTTTTATCAGCTAAACCAGAGCTGCAGCCTTGGCTGATCATTAGGGCATGGGCTTAAACAATGAACTTTGCTGTTCAGTCCCTCCCCCATTGTGCAGAGCTCAACCAAAGCTCAATCAGGTTAGGTGGGGAGCTTTTGAGTTTAACCAGGCTCTGGGCCAGGCCTGTGTAAGGCTGCACAATTAACTTTTGGATACACAACTCCAAACTGACTGGTGGTGTGACTGACCAGTTTAGGATCAGCTTGACCAGAATGAGTTCACTTTACCTGAGCCTACTCCCAGTGGCTGTCTGGTGGATGGCAGGAGGGTGAACTGCAAGCATGAAATGCTACTACACAGACACACTGGGTGTCCCTGGCCCCACCACCTCTGCACCGGTGACACCGGGCAAGCTGCGGCTCTACTGGCCCCACCACATGAGATGGACACAGGGCAGTGACCTTTTTCTAAAGTACTTTTGGTTGGTCATGAAAGATCCTGGTGCTGGTGGGTACTTTTGCATTTGTCAGGCCTGTCAGATGTTCCTTCTGACAGGTTTGACCTGCAGAGTTTGCTCTGCATGTGTCTGTAACACATGTAATGGGACTAGGGCTTTCCAGAATTTCAATTCACTGAAGCCACAGGGAGTAGGTAAGCATAAGGGACAGAAAGAGAAAGGACAAGATATAATAAAAAATTGATTGCTTTACTACTTTAACAGTTTATAATTAACATAATGCCCTTTTTTATTTTACATCAGTATGGAATGAGCTAACATCTCATTCATCAGTGATATGTTTAGAAATCAATTTCTTCCTGAGAGAGTTGTGCTGAGTGCTGGGAAGGTCAAGTAGAGAGAATGCCTCTCCATGGTTATTCCTATCCCTCTTTTTGGAGAATGCTCTTACATTTCCTGTGACTGGACTCTGGGCTGGATTGATCTCAGTGATCAACAGGAACATTCTTACAGCCCTTTTTTTGTGATGGCAAAGTTTTTATGCTGCAGAGGGAGCAGTCAAGGGTACTCATTTAGAGTCTCAGGCTCACAATGCAGTACAAGACACAGTTTAAGGAGATTAACTCAAGGAGAGGAGCATCTGACTGCTCCACATCTTCCAGAACTTTCCACCTGGCTGCCAGAAAAACCAATGCAGTGCCCTTGATTTGGACCATTCTCAGGTTTTTGTCTCTCTATTGTGCAGGGATATATCTTTGTTATTTTTCCCTGAATATCCAGAGACATTTAAAGAAAATGAGGCATCCTTACTGGAGATATTTCCCTCTTTCATAGCTGACACGTGCTTCTGGCTCCCACTACAGATATGTCACAATTTAACTTTCAGTTTACAGATGAAAGAAATCCCATGAGTCTTGCCTGGCAAAAAATTGAAACTTCCCAACCACACCCCATGAAGAATAGCTAGTTGTGGTGCAGTTGATCTTTGCAATAGGTAATAGCCAGTGCTGGTGGAGTTAAGTCTTTGTGAAACTGCACAGAAGAGACTGGAGGAATATCACTGCATTGCTTATTAAATGCATGAGTGATATGGCTTTGAGCTGTATATACACAAATAGTGTATATACAGCATTTGCTATACAAATAACAAATACAATAAACAAATGAGTTTAGGAAAGATCCAAGCCAGAAGGGGTTGGTTAACTGGGTTAAAAAATAAGTCCTGATTGGAATCTGGGACAAATCACTCAGGGATGCTATTGATCAACTCAGAATTGACAGGGCATTCACCAAGCATAGAACCTTTGATATGTGCAGGGTAGTGCTCTGGTATGGTGCCAATGACAGAAGAACCAAAACAATGGAAAAACTGAAAGCTAAGGCAGGGTGACATGAAAAACACCTGCCTTTAACTTCACAAAATCAGTCTGCTGAGCTGCATGTACCATGACAAACATGAGCAGCTATGGCACTACCAGGCATGATGAGCAAAATACAGACACAGCAGTGAACCACATCATGTAATTGGAGTCTGCAAGCACCAAGAGAAGACACCTGGCACGAGAAGAGAAGGCAAAAGCCTGGGAGCTCAGAGGCACTCTTCACAAGAGCAGTGAACAAAGCTGCAGCAGGAGATGGCCCAAGTCAGCAAGCATGTGAATGGAAATTACATTCATTTCTGTACAGTGCAGAGGTACATAAGCAACTGTAGTGCTAAAGTAACCCCTGAGAAAATCCCTGGCCTGTGGAAAAAAAAGCTGTAACAGGGCCTCTGAAGACTTGCAGGTGCATAAGAAAATAGGGAAATAAAAGTCTTTGAATGGGCCGGGGGGTTCCAGAGCTGTTAGTACTCTGTGAAGGTGATGCTGTGATTTTCTGATTGGAAATATGGACAGTGAGATTCTGAAACACCAGCCTGTGCTGGAGTTGCTCTGGCAGACACAGGTTACAGAGAAATGAGCCACACTTCCTCTGAAGCCCAAAGGGAAGGAGGTGATGAATCAGCCATTTTGCTGGAAAGGTCTCCCAGATGCAGCAGCCTGCGAAAGCCAAGCTACAACCAAGACAAAACAGAGGAGCTGTGTCAATATCCAGGGTGGCAGCAATGGGTCCACAAGGCCCTATGGACACCCAAGGAGCTGTGTCAGGACCATGTCTGACAGCAAGACCAACACCATTCCCTGGCTTGGCTTGGCTGAGGATGAGGGGTGTAGAATACAGGCCATTGGGGGACATCTGTAGCCTACGGGGTAGAATTGCCTGAGCTAAAGCCACTAGTCCCTGAAGCAGGAATCTTGTGCTTCTATTGATATGGCACTAAGAGATGGGTTCACCTCAGTAACAGGTCCCATTTTGACCTGTTTTTAGCAGGGTGCAATGGGCTTCAGGACTGGGCTGCAAGACACTGAGTGTGACTGGAGCACCAAAATTTCCAAGAGAAGCTTGCCAGGATAGTACAGCAATCATAAGAAGAAGTGCAAAAAAATAATTGAAGTAAAATAATGACAACTTCATTGTGTGCCTCCAGTGTGTGCAGAGCTTTACATGACAGCAAGCAGCTGTGAGGAACTTTGCACCCCCTTGCAAGCATCTTATGATTTCTTGCTCCCATTGTGATGTCAGTGAAGGAGCCACAGCTGGATCAGGCAGTGGCTGAAGTCTGCTCATCCTCAACCTCACAGATATTGTGTAGGACAGAGGGAAAATAGGAGACAGAATCAGAGACCAGCAGGGTCAGACTCAAGTCAGCAAAAATAGGTTTTCTGTCACTACTTCTAATTCACTGGCCATGTAACTGAAGGGATCTGGTAACAGCTTCAAAACATCAGCTGGGTAGGTAGGATTGTCACACATGGAGGGTAGTGCAGGGACTCCATTTTTCTCTGTGGGTTGAGGATCAGGGCACGAGGCTGATGCCAGACATATTTGTGTTCAGCTAAGAGGCAGGAGATGTGTAAAGTACAGTTGTCATGTGCCTCATCACACCAGCTGGAGGTGTAAAGCATCCATTGTGCTGGACAATGCAGTCAGTCATATTTTCTGCTTCTCTGTGAGGAACAGAGCTTGGCCTAGGGAGCCAGCCTGCAGCACCATGCTTCCCACTGACCATGCTAAATGCTTGGAGAGCAAAAGTCTCTTGTGAATTCCTCTGCATTCAACTACTGAAGGTTGTTTGGGACAAGATGTACGGGGTTGAACCGCACTCTGCTGATGTGGTGACCATATTCTTGGGCTTGAACACATTAGCAACATGATGTCGAAAGAGCAATATGCCTTTATTCTTGCTCCCAGTCTGGCCAGTTTAGCACAGCAGATTCCCATCTATTTCACTCCAGAGGCCTCCACAGTTGATCTCCCAACATGTGAAGCACAACCCTTGCAAAAACATTTTCCCTTCACAGGCTGAATTCATGTGTGGAACAGATCACTACGACACAGGCCTGCATCTTGTGCCTCCAGTGTGCTCCAGGCCAATAAGAAAGCTCCCTCTTGATCTAGCAAATATTGACCAAATTGCAAAACCAATTAATTCTGTCAGAGGTGTTGCTTGGACACAGCAAGGCAACTCCCTTAAGATGAATATAAACACAGACATTTCTACAGTACAAAGAGGGTCAGGGTCACAGAATGAAAAATATCATCAAGCTGAAGGATAGGGATGATGCAATCTACAAAAGCTGATGCAAGCTGGATTTTGTGATCACAACTCCATGCCCTTTGTAGGAAAGAGCAAATGCTGCTGGCAGTGTAATGAGAATTCAGTCATGTACCTGTGCTTTAGGGAGCTCAAGTCTGACTAATCCCTGGATGATCCAGCAATGCACAGATTTTGCATAAATGGCCACAAAATTAAGCCCAGAGTAAATGGCACAAATAAGAATAACCTTTTGTTTGTTTGTTTGTTTTGCTGAAGTGTCCAGCAGTTTGTTTCGCAAACTGTTTTTACTGGACTACAAACCTGCACTGAGTTTCAAATTCATGGACAGCTTGCACTTATTGCAAGGAATCATTTGCAGTTTTGATATGTATATGGTGTAGTTAAGGGGAATTTAGTTCAAACATACGTAAAAAAAGCTTACTGGGGTAGTCTGCACACCTGCAGATGAGAACATCTGAAGAGCACTGTGCCAAGACCACTTTATCAAAAAGTAATGAAGAACCATAACAGCAGCAGTGGTGGAGGCTCTAACATTAGAGGAATGTAAGGATGTGGTTTGCTCTCAAGAAGGTTTTCAAAGGAGGTAGGAGGGGGAAGGAGAGGAGAGAGGTGGGCTGCTGCAAGAAGAACGGTAGGAGCTGAAATATAGCAAAAGGAAATACTGAGGCTGTAAGAAGTGAAAAAAGTTCATGAGAACTGAAGAAAGCAGAGAAGAGACCATGTGGCTGAAGGGATCTTTTTGTCAGCCCTGCACTCCTATTTTCAAAAGCTGTTCATGGTGTGGTTTGCAGCACAAGAATGTGTTTGAACGATTTTTTCTGATCTTCTACTAGGAGAAGACCAATGTGATATTCCAACTAGGATTTCCTTAAAAAAAAAAAAAAAGACAACATGAGGAATGACCTGCATTTTCTGGTCAATTTGAAGAACTCTCCCGTGAGGTCAGTCTGCCATGTAGGAGAGTGCAGAAGGACACCTACGGCCATCCCCAACCCAGCACTCTCAGGTAGAGTTAAAGGCAAAGTTTAATATGCACCCTTAAAAAAGCAAATTTGCTTTGTACCTGCACTGCAGCAGGCTGAGACACTCATGCATAGCCCTGTGTTCACCTCCCCATCTGCTTCTCTCCAAGACCTTTTCTAGGGCTCAGGGCATGTGTCCTTGGCTTCAGGGACTGTGTCATGGGGGATGGGGAAGCTGCCCCTTGGCCTGTGCAGCTCTGCCCAGGGCCAGGAGCTTGGACCTGTGCCCACAAGAAGAAGTCTGAGCTCAGGAGCAGGTGGGCTGGCTGTTTCAGTGGTGCTGGGTCAGGAGGGCTGTGGAGAGAGGGCAGAAGAACTGGGCTGTAGGGTGGCACAAGAACTATGACAGTCAGTGACACCAAGTGGTAGCAGCCAGGGTGCACTTGTGTTTGTGGCAGTGAGATTGCTGATGTTTTCCTTGGAGCTTTGGAACCTGCATATTTAGTACAAACATTACAGAACAGGTAGGGAAACCCAAGGCTTAGTGGCCTTGTATTGCTAAAGATAAGGTTTGCAAGATACCATCTCAGCCAATGCAAGTTTTGCATCTTACTTAGAAGCTTTTCACTCTGCAGTGACTGGAGCTATGGGTTTGCTGCCCAGGTTTGCCAGGGAGCAGCCTGACAAGCACGCAATGGCCTCATTTGCCAGTTGAGTGATGGGAGTAAAAATCACCTTGTGCCTAAGATAAAGGGACACAGAAAGCAAGCCTTCAGAGCATGTGCTGAGGGACTGGCATTCTCCTATGAAGTCCTGCAGATGTTAGTGACCAAATGGCTCCTCGTGGCACAGGGTCCCCTTGGAATATGAGCTCTACATGCCAATTGGTTTTTGCAGGGTTTGCTTTTGGCACAGCATCCCTCTGGGCATAGCTTAGAGCAGAGCTGCTGGCCCAACAGGTGGTATTTCAACATCTTTCAGATCCACGTGTCCATCTATGTAACACTGCAAAAGTATTGTCAAGAAAGAAGCTTTTGCAGAATTGAAGAAATGTAAGGTTAGCAATCAACAACTGTTGGCAATGTGGTCATGGGCTGTGTTCTATCCTCTGCTTGCAGAAGTGTTCTCATGGGCTCCATCAGCGCCAGCCGTTTGCAGATGTGCAGCAGTGTGGGCAGGAGTCTGCTTCTGCCTCCCACCCACTCTCCCCAAAAGCAAACCCAGAAGCGTAGCAGAGATGAATAGGTACTTCTGACATGAGATTCCTTTGTCTGTTCCAGACATTGGTAAGGTGAACCATGCCCCAGAAAAATGTGTTACTCAGTCTCAGCTGTAAAAGGAGTCTAAACAGCTTGCTCAGCCATAGGTGTCCATCTGTGACATTTGAAGGTGGGGAGATTCGTTCCACCCTTGTCTACAGACACTGTCACAGACCACAGCACAGCTCCTGGGATACTCCTGCCTTTTCTGACATGGGTCTGGTGAGTCCTGACACACAGATATTGCTGTTGTGGTGCCTCTATGTCGCAACAGAATGGGCAAAGCTGTTTCCCAGAGATCTGTGTCTCAAAGGTGGATGAGTCCAACTCAGATGACAGTTTTTTCATATTTCCATGGTATTTTTAATTCCTGAGTATCTCTGAAGTCTTGCTCCTTGTCTTGGTTTGGAAAGATGGGTGTCTGCCAGGGAAAGCTGGAGCTTCCATTGGAATGGAGAATGTAACACCCCTCCCCCCCCAAATATTATAATTTTGCGATTAGGGGCTTTCAGGCAAAGATACGGGAATAGGAATAACAGCTCTTTACTAGGAATATTAAAAATACAAATGTAGTAGTACAAAAAAAGCAAGCAAACAAACAAAAATCCTAAAAATGCTGACAGAGTCAGAATACGACCTGACACCCTGTTGGTCAGGGTGCTGGAAGCAGTCCAAATAAATCCTGGAGTAACAGATGTGGTTCTGTTGGAGATGATCCTGTAGAAAGGGTCCAGTGGTGGTGAGATGGGTCCAGTCTTCCTCTGGAATCTAGTGGAAACAGGCTGCTCTGCTGTTCTGAATCTCAGCTTTTATCCAGGTAGGAATGCTTGGCTCCTCCCTCTGGGTGGAGTATCTCACAATGGGATGATGTAATTTTATCAGTTATGCAGCGAGACTCAATGGCCCATTAAGAGAAGATATTCTCCTGGAGGGAGGATGGGTCATGAAAGACATAAGGAACATTGCTCCACCTGGTTTTAACAGCTGGCCCATTAACAGAAAGCGCCTGACCCCTCCCCCCTGGAGTTATGAGGAATGGGTCATACAAGAAGTAAAGGAAAAAAACCCCTCCCCAACCAGTTTCAACAGATGGAAAATAGAATAAACATTTTTGGTTACATACTACAACCCAAGACACTTGCCAACGCATGAACAGGTTATTGCAGAGAAAACAAGCAGAAAGCAACCACATCAGACTTGTTTTCTTAGGAATTGAGGGGAGTAGAGTGATCACCTTAGTTCTGTGCTTAGTCTGATCCCTAGGGAAAAATCTTTCCAAACACCATATTCCACAACCTAATACACAATTGAGACCCTGCTATTGAAACTGTGAGCACATATGTAACAGATTTCGAGTTGCATTTACACCTTATTTTATATTACAACGCTGTCAAGAGGGATGGAAGCACTTGTCACAACTATCGTTTGTCTTTCTGAAGTTAATTGCACTTTAAAGGTTCCTTTTTCCCCATCAGAAGCAGAACTATAAACTGCCAGGAATGATTGTGCAAGAAAGCAGCATAAAGGTATGATCACGTATATTTGATATAGGATCAAACAAAACTCAAAAAAGAGGAATTAGAGACAAAGATAAGTATATGGGCTAAATCTTTGAAGTTCAACTTCTGCATCAAGGTCAAGACAGGAATATTCTGCCCTGTAAGATTTAAGGCATTTAATCTCACAGCAGCCTCTTCAGAACTTTCCTGTTTCATGGGGCATGAATTGTCAAGTTGTGATGACTTGATGTCAGATTTAGGATTTATTGAGACAGGGATGGACATAGATGGGGTGTGAGGGATGTGAAGGCACAGCCTTGCTAATACAATGACAAAATACAATACAAAAAGAGCCTTGCCTCTTTAGCTATCTTCCCTCATAAAAGAGTCCCTGTTAACTTTGCAGCTGGAATTGCATCCAGAGAGAAATCCAGAGCTCATTTTAATACTGAATTAACAGTGAAATTTGTTGTCTCTTGGATTTTTAGCAGTGATGTTTTCCTGCCAAAGCAGATGTGTTATAAGTCTAACCATTTCAATGAAGAATTGCTCATCAATTACTCATTAAGGTTAAGACTTTAAAATCTTTCACAATATGATGCAAAGTGTTTGGGCAATCACCCAGCTTGAATCTGTCCCTCTGTCCTGAAGGGAATGGAAATTATTAAACTCAGCACAGGTTTAGTGAGCTGCTGCATGGAAAGAGAGAGGCTCTGCTCTGATTGATCTACTCTGCAAACAACCGCATGAGACTGCAGTTTCACTTTTTGATGTGGTCTCATTACAGAAGAGTATGCCAGCTGAATTATCAAAATGAAATTCTATTCCTTTTACCTGGCTAAGCACTTGGTAATTTTGTTTGAGTTTATGGGGAAGGGGAGCTGAAACTGCTGCAGTGGGTGTCATACCCACAGTTAAAGCAATGATTTACTCTATAGTACATTCATGGAGGAGTTGGGGTCTCAGGCCTGGTGTCCTTATCCCCTTCATGGAGCAGAAAAGGATGACAAGGCCTAGATCTAGAAAGGACTAGGTCATCTTGTCCTCTGAGGTCCACACACATAAAAAACCTCAGTGAAACAGGGACGCCTCTGCTGTCTGTGTGCTAGACACCATTTGCTATATAAGATCTTTGGTGAGATTAGGGTGTGCTCCTGCGCTTTTATCAGAAGGCTGGAATGAGAGAAGGAGGGACAGCTCTCAGATGCAGAGTCCCTCGCTTGATAGCAAATTAACTTCCCTCTCCCTTACTGTGAGCATCTGTAGATCACTGTGCTGAGCTGCTGCTAGGATGTGGGAATAGTTTGTCCTATAAGTATGCCTAGTATGCATTTATAAATCATATTAATTTTGGCAACTTTCTTACCTATACCAAAAGTTACTAAGAGCAGTCACCGGGCTCTGGCTTCTGAACACCTTCCCTGTTCTGTGGTCTCCAGCACATCCTCCTACTGCAAATAGTATTCTCCCACTTTAACATTCACTAGTCCTTACATTAAACTTCTCCTGGAGTATTTCCTGGATGATGATTTCAGAACAAAAAGTATTTCACTGAAAAGTTTGTCACTGGCACTCTGAGCATTTGTTACCCATCCTTCAGAGAAAAATGCCATTGGGAAGGTGGTGAGATGCCTCTGAGTTCAAAGTGATGAAAAATTTTCTGTTTGACATAAATTAAAGTGATCTGGAAGTTTCTGACTTAGCCTAATCAATTGCAAGTGTACGTCTCCAAGACTGAATATAAGGCTCTTGGCTCAAGATAAGAGCTCTTGACTGTGTAATCTTACTCGTCTTTTGAATTTTAAGTGCTGGTTCTTACCTAGGATAAGAAGACACAGGATCATATAAATGAAACCCCTGGACAGCTCTGTGAAACTCTGAGTTCTGCCTTAACAAATATTTGGCTACTGGGCCCTTTCATCTCCCACTTAACAGGAGATAATAGATCCTATTCAGTGGGAGCCTGACCATTTAAAAAGGAGTTAAGCTCTTTTTTATCCTTTTTTGTTCTGTACAAACAAAAATATGACACCCCAAAATAGAGACAGATAATTCGATTAGAGGACATGTGAAAGCTTCAGCTTTGCCAGGGAGCTAATTGCCTCAAAGGACACAATCTGGACTGCAATAGAGGCAAAGCTTACTGTGGAGTAAACTGCTTGGTTACAAACCTCTGGGTGAATGCTCTTGCTCTTTGATGAAGTGTGAAGTCATTTACACCTTTTTGCCATATGTTTTGCTGCGTAGGAGTGTGTATGCATGGGTAGTTACCATGGAATAAATGACATGCTGTAAAGTCACACTGTCAATTAAATTTATTTATGTGCCCATGCTTTTAGGCAGAGGAACACCCTGTTTCTGGATGGTGGGTGAGGAGTGGTGTGAGGAAGATGCAATGTCAAAACAAAGCTGCCTCTGTGCACATGCAGTAGGAAAATCAAGTGTTTTTGAAACATTATGGTCACAAATCGTGTGCTTACAGGCTTCCCCTGGTCTTGGCTGTCTCAGTCTGATTCAAAGGTAGTGGAATCGGCCCTGGAGAACTGCAAAGGGATGAGACTGCTGGCAGAAATGGGAGATCGAGTGTTCAAGATTATATCTTCAATTCAGGGTGCCCACACCCCAATTAAAATTGATGCACACCCAGATCTGTTCTTCAGGGTTTGTAGACACAAAAACAATAATAAAAAAATATTATTACTGGCATGACAAGATGGAGAAATTTTGTGATAAATAAAAAATCTGGACTTGCATCAGTATTTACTGTATGATGAGAGGTGCAGTGGCAGCCATGCTCCTGAATCTTTGGCCCAGGAAGCATTTCTTTGTATTCAGCACTCACACTGGGCTTGGCTGCGCTCTGCCTGTGGGAGTATTACCATGTGTTGCATCACTAGATTTTTCAGCTTAATTTTGCTGCTTAGTTTTCCTCCAGGAGTCTTCAGAGGTCTTTATTTTTCCTGTCTCTCTAATGGAAAGGAGACAGGTAGCTACACTTCCGCTCAGGTTAGGATGAGCAAGTCCAGCAATGGGGATGTGCTCAGGGGGGCAGGGAAGGCTGGGAAGCTTTTCCTGGTTCCTGAGATGCACCACTGCCCTAGCCTAGCTTTTGCAGCCACTGTCACAGAAAACTAAATAAATTAATTGTGGGTTTGGGTTTTTTAAGCTACCTTCTTTGGGTGACATTAAGTACAGAGGTTAGTGGCGGGTGTTAAACTACTCTCCTGGTCCTTGAGCTTTTTCACAGGGGCTCAGATAAGGTGGGGGAGTTTCTCGTGTTCGGTGCCGACTGGTGAATAAACTCAAGTGTAGTATGTGGCTTAACCACAGGGACCTGTTTTCTTTCTCTGCCGGAAACACCTGCCAAAAAGGCTGTGTTCACTTGGGCTGTACAAAGAAAAGCCCCAAATGAAACTTCCAGCCTTATAGCAACAGGTCATGCCAGGTGAGGTGATACTCAGTACACTTGTTTAAGTTCAAAGCTGTGCCAACTGGATATGAAAAAATTATGGCTCTTAATTAAAACAGAATATCAATATAAAGGAACTAATGATGCTTTCCCTTGCATAATTACCAAACATACCTTTTACTAAATTGGCTAAATTACAAGAAGAATATGGTTGTACTCGGAAACAGTCTGAAACTAAGTACGTGTGGAGAGCCTCCCATAAATCACACGAGGAGAGTGATTTATGCTAACAGAAACAGAGGGCAACTGAGGACCTGGGGTTTTCTTAACTGCAGGACGCAAGAGCTCCCTGGCCTCTCACCCAGAGAGTCACCCTATTGGGTTATGGGGTTGAGTTCCCCTGGAGACAGGTGATCCAATTGCCATAGTAACCTCTATGGATCAGTTGACTGAAACTGTCCAAAAGGCTGCTGGTCCCCAAGTGTGCATACTAGAACCTGACCAAGGCTCCCTGATTACTGTGCTGGTGGATCCAGATTCACATTTGTGAATATGAGCAAGATGACTGGGACTCGGCAGCAGCATCACAGCATGCTAATTCTGCAACAGCTTGTAGTAAAGCTGTAGAAAGGGAGCTACCAAATGTATGCCAGGGAATTAACAGATTGTTGTCTACTATCACAGCTGTTTCTGCAGAGTGAGTTTCCTCTAACTAAAGATCCTCTTGGAAACTAGCTGGAGGACTGAGGGATGCAGCATGATGCTGACTGTTTTCTGAATACCTAGCTGTTACCTTGTTCAGTTGTGTCCTGAACACACTGATGCAAAGCACTACACAGGATGCCATTTCTTCAGACATCCTTATGTACAAAAGGTGACTCTCCACCTTGTTATGAACATGCTTCTCAGACACTAGTCATTTAATCTGTGTTAGAAGTCTAACAAGTGCATCAATTACAGAGTGAGTGTTATTTATGTTAGCCATCTCATGTCCTCTGCCACTTTTGAACTAAGCAGGGCCAACTTTGATGTGTTCAGGCTCCAATTAAAGGCTACTTTTGATCCGTACCCAGGATCAAGGAAGGATACTTAAGAATTGTGAAGGGGAAGGCTTCTGTAGTAAGGAGACTGAGACTGCAACAGGTGAGGTTGGATGTAGCTGTGATGGAACTGCAATTTGGACAACAGAGTAACTTCACTGCCAGTGTCACATTATCGCCAGCTATCAGTCAGCTTTACCTCTCATCATGCTAGACAGTAAAAAAAATGCAGGCTTGTATCAAGTAATAGTGTCACCACTGCAACGAATGGCCTTTGCCCAGGGTGTAAAAAAACCAAACAAACCAACCTAGAGAAGTTCTTGAAAGAAAATACCATTTAATGTAAGATTACACAAGTCAAAATGCAATTAGAACAAACATGCTGAACACCACGTGCACTGGCCCACAAGCCCCAGTTTTAAAACTATGATATTTCATTCTCAAAACCACCACAGGTGTGAAGTCACCTTCTACTTGTTCCTCCCCTTCTCTCTAGCTTTAAGGAGTACTGAAAATTTAGTCTGTATAAAGTATAAAATTTGTGCATTGCAGAAGATACCCTCTACTATAAAAGCGCAGATAGACAGAAGTAGGTCTTTTTCAGAATATTCATCACCACCTTGCCATTCTACTAATCACTTTGTGGAAATACCCTTGAGATCCTCCTGTTAGGGTTCCCCAGCCAGAAGGAATGTACCCCATACTGCTTTGGAGGAAGTCCAGCAAATGTAAGACCACAGCAGAAAACAGTGAGGAACTCCCTCTTTGTCACAGCCATACGATCTGAGTGCACAAAGAGAGGGCCCTCTCCTCGTGGCCGCACTGCCACGTAGATCCGGAGAGCTTCAACAGGACACACCCATATCTCTTCACATAATCTCAGTCGGATGGAACGCCTCTGTTGGCCCATGTGAGATGTATGCAGAAAAAGGGTTGCCCTTCCTTCCGTCAGCTGGAGGTCACTCAGGTACAGGAGGTCTGGCTGCGCTGTATTTTGGTGATTTGCCACCATCTCTTCTATATGGAGTACACCAAAAAAAGCTACAGTAAAAATGGCACGGAACAACATACACTCATAAGGAGAGCTACACACGGACTCCAGAGTTCCCAGGAGAGATCTTAACACTTCAATTGTTACAGGAGAGTCTTCAGCATTTGAAGGGCGAGTCCTGTGTTTCAGCCTTGACATCATGAAACGGATAAGAGGATCTGGAAGAGGATCAGGGTGATCTACCATTCTGCAGATGAAGGACAGTCCTTCCATATACATTATTATTTTTGTGGGAGGCAGATCCTGGGACTCCATGGCAACCAGAAACTCTCTAATTTGTTCAACTGGAATTGGCCAGACTTCAGACAGAGCCATGCCTTCTCTAAAGGAAAGAAAGCTTTTCAGGCCTTCATGGTAGACTTGCCATAAGTGGCTCTCTCTCGAGTCCTCCAGTAACAGCAGAGTCTTCAGGGGCCAAGGGCCCAAGGGATGCTTCTCAGGGACCTGGCTGAGCTTACCTGCTGAAAGAAAACCATGTTAGTAATGGCAAGCAAAAGTAGGTAGAAGTTCCCTCCCTTTCAAATGCTTCAGCCTTTACTTTTCTAACAAAAAGCCTGTCCCATGCATTCTTATGACTCTCATCTGCAGAGTTTCCGACAGCTGGAACACAGGAGAAGGATTACATTCTCAAAACCCATAAACCCCCACCTATTTGTCTCTTTCAAGCAAAATCTCAAGCCTGGTGACAGATCCCACACGCCATTGCAAGGTTTCTGTAACCTCAGACTTCCGTCAGTAGGCACAAGTGGCTGGGAGTGACAAAGGCACCACAAAGTAACAATGTGTTCAGGGGCGCCGAGAGGTCTCAGAAGCCTTCCAACAGCGTGGTCAGACCACGTGGAAGAGCCTGGCAGGACTCTCCCCAGCTCCCCCGGCCCTCCCTGCCCCCCGCGGGCACACTCACCAGCTGCTCCCCGGCTGCCGGCCTGCAGCGCGCAGGGCCCGCAGGCTCCGGTGCAGCCCTCGGGGCCGCAGGGCAGCCAGCCCATGCCGGGCTGCAGCGCGCAGGGCCCGCAGGCCCCGGTGCAGCCCTCGGGGCCGCAGGGCAGCCAGCCCATGCCGGGCTGCAGCGCGCAGGGCCCGCAGGCTCCGCTGCAGCCCTCGGGGCCGCAGGGCAGCCAGCTCATGCCGGGCTGCAGCGCGCAGGGCCCGCAGGCTCCGCTGCAGCCCTCGGGGCCGCAGGGCAGCCAGCCCATGCCGGGCTGCAGCGCGCAGGGCCCGCAGGCCCCGGTGCAGCCCTCGGGGCCGCAGGGCAGCCAGCTCATGCCGGGCTGCAGCCGCAGCCGCGCCACCAGCGCCCAGAAGGGTGACGGGACAGCAGGCAGCTCAGCTCTTCTCTGCATCGCCAACGAAACAACAGCCATGCAGTGAAAAGCAGGGCACAACCACCTCCCGACGGTGCCACCGTGCTGCCCTTTTACACCCCGGCCCTCCTCTCCAAATTGGAACGCCCCCTTTACGTGCCCTGCTGCGACCCCCCCAGCCGAGCCTGTTCCTGAAGGTCCATGCAGGCAGGGGCCCGCCCATCCTGCCTTCTCCGCTCTCTGCCCACGGGTCTGCGGGGGAATTCCTTGGAAGGTGAGACTTCCAAGTCCCTGGAAACCGCCCAAGCGGCACGTTATCTCCTCCATTGTGCTGCAGTTCAGGGCTAAGAAAGGAGCAGAGGGTGCGTCCGTAGATGACTTAATCTGTTTATCCCTGGCCCTGTTCCTCTCCCCTGCCACAAACCCGTGCCGTTTTGTTACTGAGAGATCCGGCAGCAGGGGCAGGTACAAACGCGGTGCAGGTCTCTGTCACGACCAGGAGTAATGGGCAAATCTTGAGGGAGCAGAAACTCCAAGGGAAGGACGCCCCCGGAGGTCCCTACACAGCTTTCTTCAAAGGGAGACCAAAACCTCAAGTTGGCGGCTGAAGAGCCTGCTAGCTTTGCTTTTTTTCTTAGGATTTTTCTGGGATAGCTACTGTGGAAAGGCAGCTGTCTCTTCAAACTGTGCACAAGCATCTCAGTGGTTTGCCTGTACTTAACAGCAAAGGAGGGCTGATAAGTAATTCCGAACGGAGCCAGCTGCCCTCGCCAAACCTGGAAACCTCGTCTTGCAGAGCTCAGGAGGGTAACTAGGAGGTAGCCCAAGTACTTTTCTCTCCTTTTTAACCTTATCACTAAATCCGGTCACATTCCACACTCTAGCAGATGACGTTTCACACTTTCCAGTTCTCAGGCTGCGCCCACCTTGCCATCCTCCTCCTCCCCCCTCGCCCAGGACAGCTCTCCTGACCTCCGGAGCTGTTCCGGGGAGGGCGGTGCGGGTGGCCCCCTGGCCACAAAAAGATTCCCCAGGGCCCAGCTCCGGGAGTCTCCGCTCGGCGCTGTTCTCCTGGTGCTGCTGCCATGGCCTGCGCTGCCAGCGCTCCGGCCGCGCCTGCCGCCGCGATCTTCTGGGACATGCTGGGGCTGCTGGCCCGGGAGCCGGGCATGGAGTGGCTGGAGCTGAGCCTCGCTGGACGGGCAGTCACCTCGCCGCCTCGCAGCCGAGAGGCCCCGCGGAGCCGTAAGTGCGGGCCGGGGCCGGCGCTGCCGAGAGGCACCGCATCGCTGGGGGCCCTGCCTCCCACCGGGCAGCTCCTGGGTTTTGCTCGGGTTCTTGTGTGAGGCTGGAGGGTTTGGAGGTTTGGAGGGATGTGTCGAGAGGATTCCCCCACCTGGGCTGGGAAATAATGTTACCTACCGGAGGCAGTGTGCTGCGTGACCTTTGTTGTTGTAACTTCTGTAAGCCGTCCCTTGGTTTAAAAATTGCTTTATATTTGCTTTCATTCCTACTCCGCAACCTTATAAATTCGCGGAGTGTTACCGCATTCGGTGTCTGAAATGGGCCTGATATGCTGCTTATTTCTCGTTTGAAAAATATCTCTGGCGCAGCCGTGTGTGAGCTGTCTGCCAGATAAACTCAGAGCATTATCTGGAGGCGTAATGCACTCAGGAGTACTGTCTTTATTGCCGCTTAAGTAGTACGCTTATGCCTCGTGTCACCGTGTGCTAATGTGGATCTTCTCTTGCAGGAAGCGAGATCAATTCTCATCAAAAGCATTCCTTGGGACCTTGGCCGCTGAAGACTTTGTCGTTGCTGGAGCACTCAGGGGATAGCAAGCTTTGGCAAGCCTATCTCGAAGGACTGAAGAAGTTCCTTTTCTTTAGGGAATGCATGGGAATGCCTGCAGCCTGGCCAATTCCAGCGGAGCAAATTAGAGGGTTTTTGGCTTTGGAATCTAATTTTTCTTCTTCGAAGACACTCAAATACATGGAAGCACTTTCTTATTTATCAAAATTGACTGGTAACTCTGATCCTCTGGAAGATCCTATAACCCGTTGCATGGTGAAAGGGTTGAAACGTCGAGCAGGTATCCTGAGGGATAAATACTTGCCTGTAACAATTGAGATGTTGCGATCTCTCTTGGGAGTTCTGGAGTCTGTGTGCATAACTCACTATGAATGCTTACTGTTTCGTGCGTTATTTACTGTAGCTTTTTTTGGGGCACTTCGAATAGGAGAGATGGTGGCCAAGCACCGTAATGTACTACAGCCTGAGCTGCTGTACCTGAGTGATCTCCAGCTGATGGAGAGAAAAGTGCTGCTTTTTCTGCCTTATTCTGCTGCGGATCAGGAGACACATGTCATCAGCCTAGCGGTGTCTGGGGAGCCATGGGTGTGCCCTGTTCTAGCCCTCCGAAGCTATTTGGCAGCTCGCTCACGGCTGGATGGGCCACTCTTTGTGCACTCGAACTTGAGGTCTGTCACGAAGAGGGAGTTCCTGGCCGTGCTCCGCTCCGCCCTGCGCCTGCTGGGGCTGCGTCCGGAGCACTACGGCGTGCACTCCTTCTGGCTGGGCACTGCTGTCACTGCTGCGCGCTGCGGCTACCCTGGGGAAGATATCACTCGCCTGGCAAGATGGCCCTGTATCATCCCACAAAGATTCTAACCATGGACATCAACGGGAAAATAGAAGCTAATCAGTTGTACTCTTTATGTAGAGTCAACTTTAAGCTTTGACAGGAATTTTGTATTAACACCTGAACTTAAATTTCTGCCTCACAATGGGGTGATCCTAAGTTCACCCTGAACTTGTTTGTTCTGTCTGTATTTGAAGTTAAGGGGATTGACGAACCTCTGTGCATAGAAAGGTGCATTTTTTAACTTGTAAAGTATCTTTATTATCTTGATAATAAATATTGCCTTTTAAAAAATAATTTCTGCCTGCTAGTACTATTGTTGCTCTTTACTCAGAAATCATAATCCTGGCTTTGAGACCAGAGAATGACAAACTGAGAAAAGTCAGTTTGTCATTCTTTGCTCTGAAAGGAAAAATGAGCTTTTAAGGTAATAGTTGTAGAGGAAGTAGTTAAAATGTATTATCTTTTGGCATAGCTGTACCCGTTTTAACACCAGCATTTCATTAAGGTCTTAAGGAAAGTATAGGCTATATTATTAGCCAAATAACAGACAGCAAAGGATGATCTTAAAATGCTGATCATCATGAGATGTTCAAAATGATACCTTTTACTGTTTAAATGGGCGATAGCAGCTTCTCATCAAGCTCTTCCTCTGAAAAGATTTCATTTAATCCTCTAGACTCAATTCCCTGTGAGCATAATTAGCTTAATCAGTATTTTAAATAACAAAAATAGCACATGGTTCACCTAACAGTTAATGATTTCCTTAGGATGTGATACTTGCTGCCTTTAATTTGACCTGCTTTTTTCCTAAATTTTAAGTTACTTTTTAAAACTGAGTTTTCAACTATAACCATTAAGTACAATGGCTTGAATACTTCTAATTTTGGTGTTAATAGCATTTGTAGCACTTTGATAGCCTCTGGTGGAAAACATTTTTCATCATATGGCTGGACTGGGACAGGAGTTGGTGAGTCAGACAGTCCTGTCTGAGAACTGTGGTGAGCAAGCCTTTTCAGTCACCCCTATTACTATCACTGCTTCAGCCCTGGACTGTGATTATAGCTCAGCAGGCTGGTTTTGTATCTTGCCCTGTGCTATACCCCTCTCTAACAAAGTTATGGGGAACAGAAAGATGGTAGCTAGCTGAAATTTAATGCTGGCTTGATCTCCATGTGGATAATCAGCTGTGATTTCTGAGGCTTTTTGTTTTTAGTTGAGATACACCCTGTCCATTCAGGGCAGCACTATCCACTGCTCTCTGCAGTGCATGGTGTTGAGCTCACTGTGGGAGTTAACTACAGTGCAGCAACACTTCTGTGGTTATGCCGATATCAGAGATACCAGCTAAAAGCTCAGCTAAAAGCTTTTAAATTACTTTCCTTTGTTCACCTGAATTGTTTGTTTGCACAGTAATTTCTATTTTTGTGCACAAAATCTTACGTGTAAATCGAGCATAGAGCTAGGGTAATGCAAACCTAGCATCTCCCTAGGAAATATCCTGAGGTGCCCCCCCAGCTGCTGCTGCTTCTTAGGCTGAGCAGATACTTAGAACATACCTGCATAAGGAGGTGCTTTGTGCTCTGTGGAAGCTCTGGGTTTTTGCTGTCGCCTGTGTATGTGATGTGTCTGCTCACTGGCTTGTGCTGCACCTAGGCAGGCCAGTTTCTAGTGCTGTCTGTCGCCGTGCTGTGAAAGGCCTGTGTGTTGGCTCTCTGTGGCACAGCTTTCGTAGTGGTGGGGGAGGGGACTGCAGGGGTCTCCTCTGTAGAAAGAGATAAAAGTGGCTGCCCATTCATATTTTTGTTTCCCAGTACCCAAATATTTTAACTGTGAATATGCCTGACCATTTAACTACCTGCTAGGACTCTTCCATTTAATTGATTTCAGCAATAAATTGTGCTTCCCAAATGGGGATACAGGAAAGTTTTTTGCAAGTATTTTAGTAGTGCAAATAGTTGTCCTAGCAGACAGGAATGGCTGTATTAATGCTTGCACCTTTAATATAAGTGCTGTTTTGAAAGCTTCTGGGTAAGTCTGTTCTTTTGGGAACCTGGTATTTGGCAAACAAATGCTATGATGATTGCTCAGGAATACTGGGAAAATGGATGCCTTTGTTATCTGTGGTTTCTATGTCTCTGATACATGAAGCTGAAAAGAGAATTATCTTTGTTTTTATTCCGGCCTACATTCTATAGCCAGAGTTTTGATCTTGTACCCCTCCTAAGTGGAAGTAAAATCTCAGAAGTAGCACCTCCTGCCCCTCCTTCTCCACTGACATGGGTATCTGCAGAGTTATTCCTCTCACATATTCTCACCCCACTCTTCTCTGGCTGCAATTACATCTGCACAATAATTTTCTTCCTTCTTAGATATGTTATCACAGAGTCGTTACCACCATTTCTAATTGGCCCAGCCTTGGCCAGCAGCACGGTTGTCCTGGAGCCATTTGGCATTGGCTCTTCTGGACATGGGGAAGCTTCTGGCAGCTTCTCACAGAAGCCACCCCTGCAGCTCCTAACTACCAAAACCTGGCCAGGCACACCAAATGCACTAGTTCTTTTCATTTAGCTGTTCTAAAGAATAGAAAAAGAATAGGTAAAAAGAAGGGAATTTACTTCAAGGTGTAAAATGGGGAATTATTTCAGCTCACATTTTTTCCTTCCATGTTAATCAATGGTTTCATGCATTTTTATCATGTTAAGGGTGCACGGCTAAGCATACTGACTCCAGAAAAAGCTGAAAAACTCTTGTATTTACTGATGACTCTGCTTTGGGAATTGGTATATTGATATACATATATTGATAAATATCGTGTTATGTGCAGATACTGGTGAATCATTCATGTGGAAGCTCAAACTTTTAAAATTTCTAGAATTTATAATTGTTAATTTAAGCAGTTAGAGTCTTCAAGAATAAGGGGGAAGTAATAGAATAATAGCATCACAGAACTGTTTGTGTTGAGACCTTAATGACCATCCAGTTCCAGCCTCCCTGGCATGGGCAGGGACACCTTTAGTGACTTGACCAGGTTACTCAGAGCTCCATCCAGCCTGGTCTTAAATACCTCCAGGAATGGGGCATCCACAGCTTCTCTGGGGAAACTCTGGGAGTACATTACTGCTCTCAAAGTTAAATTTTTTGTCCTAATATCCAATCTAAAACTACTGTCTTTTAGTTGGATCTATTTCCCTTTGTCCTGCCACTACATGTTGCTGTAAAAAATCCCTCTCAATCTTTCTTTTAGGCTCCATCCAGGTACTGGAAGGACACAATTAGGTCACCCCTAAGCCTTCTCTTTTCAGGCTGATCAACTCGATTCTTTAGCCTTTCCTCATGAAAGAGGTGCTCCATCCTTCTAATCAACTTGGTGGCCTCCTTTGGGTCAGTTCCAACAGGCCCATGTCCTTCCTGCACTGGGACCCCAGGGCTGGATGCAGCACTGCAGGTGGGGTCTCACCAGAGCAGAGCAGAGGGGCAGAATCCCCTCCCTGGCCCTGCTGCACCTGACTGCCATGACTTTTCAAATATCATAGAGTGTGCTTTAGCAACGATATCAGCCCATCCTCTCAAGTCTCTGGGACATCTCATATGGTCCCACAGATTTATGCATGTTCAGGTTCTTCAGGTGGTCATAAACTTGATCTTCTCTTACAAGCACTCTGCTTCCCCAGACCCTGTCCTGCTGTCCACCTGCTTGAGATGTGTGACAAGAAAGGCTGATATTAGAGACTGAAGCAAAAAAATTGTTTAGTACCTCAGCCTTTTCCTCATCCATCATTACCAATTTTCTAACATTGTTTTTCAGAGAGGCTACACCTCCTTTGAGATTCTTTGCCTGGAGTTGTTTTTTATTAAAAAAAGATTAAAAAAATTTCTTCTACACCTGGTTGGTATGCATTTGATTCCATTCTAATTGTGATGCTTATATCAAATATATATTCCTTAGAATGACAGAAGTAATGTCGCCTGCTCATTATTTCAGTATTAATCAAATAAGTGCAAATCTTATGTCTTTATACAGCTAAAACTTTGTTAAACTGTACTTTAGAGAATTCATAATCCTGAAAGGGATGAAATTTGAAAGTATTTCCTTATTTTCATATCTACTGAAAATGAAGTAGATAACAAAATCAGATACCTGCCAGGTTTCACACCAGGATCTATGAGTATTTTTTTGCTTGCAGAATGAAAGCATCCTCTACTAGCCTGGCTAAGCAGCATTCTGTGTCCTTTGAGAGCCAACATACAAGTCCAGAAAATGGAGAATAAATAGCCAAATGCCTTTAAACCTCTTACAGTTTTCTTTACAGTGGTTATACGGAAAATTATTTGTGCTATAAAAAATGCTGAGAAGACTTTTTGAGACAAACTGCTAGTGCAAGCAATTGTGTCTCCCCTATTTGTATCTTGTCTGCAACAAACACCTGGATGAAATGTAGCTAGGAAAAAGAACCCTTGTAGACTGAGGGGTTGCATTGATTTGCTACTTGAAACATCCCCAAAGTGCCTTTTACATACCTACCTAGAAGTCTTTGTCGCCTTGACTTCCTTCTACTTGCTTTCAGACGTGTATCCATCAGTTGTGATGTTACCTGCACATTGAGATTTGGTCATTCCTCCTGGTAGCAAGGAGGACGCTGCTGTTCTGCAGCAGCTGTAGCAGCAGTGTGCTGGGCACAACATACCAGTGCTCTGCTTACCCTGCTCGTGCTCTTGTTGAAGTTGTTTCATTTCATGTTCTTAAGTCATTCCTCCTCAGGAAGTTTGTAATTACTAATGTTGCAGATTTTGGAAACGGGATAGAACTTGGAACTACATGTATTTTAAGGTATCTAAAGGAAAAGCAATGTTCTTCAGTAGAGGTAGGTGAAAAAGGCTGTTTCAAGGGTTGTGATGCAAGCTTGGCTAGAAGCATTAGCAAGTGCTAAGTACACCAACTGCTCCCTGAACTTGAATTTCTTCCAGTGAGATGTCATAATGTGTTGCTGTCTTGCTCTCTGAGGTTGGCAGTGTATTCACTGCAATGTGCTGCTTAACCATGCTAGCTACCTATATTGCCTTGAAGTAGTGGCAGAAGAGAATGATAGATCAATGTGTACCACAAATCCCATGCTTTATTCCTCATGTATATTTTCCACCATGTATATTATCCACCAAGGATAAATCACTTATCCATCAGGGTCCAGCATAGACTGTACCTCAGTCATTAAAACCATTGGATAAGAAGCAGCTATCTCATATGGCAATGTAATATGCTCCTTTTGTTAGAGCCCAGGAGTAAAGCCAATATGGAATTCATTGTTAAAATTGTTCCATGTTCTAGGAATGTTCTTATACTAACTCTTTGCTACTAGCTTGAGGAACTGGTTCTTGTACTTTTATACACATTTCCCAAAAGCTACAATAACCTCAGGATGATTGTAGGATAGTCTGACTTCTCATAGCTCATTGTTATAGTTATAAGCTGCACTAATCCCTCTTGTATTTTGTCCAGCATTTTGGTTCTGTTTCAGAATAAAATGCACTTCCTTAAGCTAAAGGCATCTGAGCAATTGGCAAAGATACTTCACAGCCCCCTGCCAATTGTTGGCAAGCAAGGAGCAAATGTTTTCCAAAGCACACAAACCAATCAGATAAGATATGTGGTTATAGTAGTAATTTAATGTTAAATCACTTTTTTTTTTCTTTAACAGCTTTTATACCTCATATCACCTTCTACAGTACTTGAAAAATTGCAGCTGCTTAAGCCTGTAATATTCAGGTCAGCGTTGTAGGCTAACACTTTTAGATGGCAAATCCTATGCCTTTATTGGCAAAATAAGCTTTTTCATCCCACTCAGCCAAAGAAAGGTGTTCCTTGGTTCTGACACCCAGTATTAACACTTTAACTTATTTTTTTTCCCTTGGAAGTACTTCATTTCAGTACATTTGTTATGGCTTGAAAAGAAGAAAACGATAGCATGTCTTTGGACAATTGCTTGGAATTTTGCAGATGAAAACCGACAGTATGGATACAGCCTCTCTTAACTGAGCCACTGTGCTTACAGACACTTAAGAAAAGGGATGCTGTCTTCAGCTGAGCTGGTGGTGCTTTGTTCCCAAGATATAAATTACTGTCTTGTGCCAGAATGAGTGTAGCTGCAGAGTTTGAATAAATTAGTAGATTTACTACAACATTTTTCTCAAGAGGAAATATTTTTGCTTAAACTATAGCATAATATGGGTGTGTTCATGCTAGGACATTTTAAAGAATGTCAGTACCCATAAGATGTTTCAGTAGCTAAACCCATGACTGATCAGAAGTTATTTTCCCTCAGAGATGAGTAGTTGCTGCTTGCTTTATCCCACAGGGAGGTTTGTTTGGGCCCAAATGCATTGTGGTAATTTAGAGTTGTGTCCTCCCCCACATAGTTGTGCCATATTTTGTGTTGCAAGGTGGATGTGAGCTTACCAGGAAAGCATATGTTTTCAGGAAATGCTAAACCCTCTATGCAGGTACTCCTGTGGTGGTGATAAGTTTTGGTAGTGTTTTAAAGGGATGTTCCTATCCACCTCTAAATTTTGGAGAGCGAAACTTTGGTTTTGAGTTAGTGTCTGGCTGCTGCCTTTCAGTCTCGCCTCTTCAGACATTGGTTTAATGTCTGGGTTTTTTTTTTTTGGTGATACAAGCTGGGGCACCTAGAGCTGTCTTCAGCCTGCAGTGGTAACCTGGGAGACTTCCTTCCACTCCAAAAGCTGAGATAGTGTGCTGCCTTCCATGGCTCAAGAGTGATCATCAAGTGTAAGGTGTTTGAGTCTGTCAGCACACTTGTAACAGCGTAGGAATTTTTCTTTAATTCAGCTTGGTTTGGAACATAAGGCTGCCTATCAGAGCAAACTTGTGATTTTTGTCTAGGCCCAGAGGTTGCCTTTGTGTAGAGCACAGATTCTGCAACTGGCCATTCAAAAGCATGCTACCAAAGCTGGATATTATCCCAATGAGAAAGAGGTGTGTATAAAATAGCTTTCTGATACCTAAAATTATAAACTAGCTTTGTCCTTAACCCTACCAAATACTGAAGGACAAAATATTAATGAGCTTGTAAGCTTTGTGGTGGAAAAGGAATAACCTGCTGCATATTAGACCATATTAAATAATACCAGACTTCTAGGTTCAGAAAGTTTCTCTTCAGGGGCTGGGAGGTGGTTGGCAGAGCTACCCGTGTAAGTGCACCCAAATAATTTACATTCAGAAAACCCTAAAACTGTAACATGCAAATGAGGATTTCCCACCTCTGGAAAATGTGTCTAATATCCTACATTATCTCATGACCTAGAATTGTGAATGCTTCCTGAAGTATTTCCTATCTTCTGTGTGTACAGCAGGGTGGAAGAATATATGAATGAGTATGTTCGTTTCGGGTGGTAGGGGATTTTTACAGAGAAGGAAGGAGGAGGCAGTAGGTGGGTGAGAAAAATGAGGTGGAGAGAAACATGTTACATGTAAATGAAGTGCTGTGCTCTCTAGAGCAGGCTCGGTGAGGCTGTTCTGCTGGCAGCAAGAGCTGTTGTTACCCGTGCTATTAAGACCAGTTAGTCCAAGGAGAGAAGTCTGATTCTGAACAGTTAGTGTGCTGCTTGACCCTATCACAAGATAATATTCAGTAGCAAATGCTGTGAAGAAAGTGAATACAACAGCTTCTGTGGGGAAAAATTGGCAGGAAGGCAAGTAGAAGCAGACTGTGAGACATTTCTTACAAACTGTGCTTAGAAACCAATCTGTTCTTCTTTTTTGTTCTCTGATAAAGGGATGGATTATAAATGGTACAGACAGCCTTGAGGCCTGTGATGGTACAGTATCTGCAGCTTTTCCAGCTGAAGGCTTGAAAATTCTTAATGGTTTTTATGCAAAAAAGGATAAGAATCCAATAAAAAATTTCGGAAAATGTTCATGTAAAAACCTTAGGCTCAAGAGCAAATTTTTATTTTATGCAAGAGAATAAGGATTGAAGGAACAAAATTCTAAGTATGTTTTTACACTTCTTACCTACATTGCTTATAGTTTAAATATATATCTAATATCTAATATCTAATATCTAATATCTAATATCTAATATCTAATACCTAATACCTAATATCTAATATCATTGCTTAAGATAAATATCTAACTTTGCAAGTTTTGATATGAAAGAGATCTCTCCTATGTCATCTCCACTTCAGTCTGTCCTTAGAGCACATGTAAAGGCAAACTTCCCTTACATGGCAGTACTCTGAATTTAGATTTTTGATGATGTCTACATAAGAGTGTATGTGTCTCTAGAGGCACAAAAAGTTACCTGTGTTATGTGAGTAGTGTACAAGCTCAGTGCAGCAACGAATGGTCCACTCTTGTCCCACTGAGTGTGCTGTGAACACAGTGCTCTGCTGTTAGCAGCCCATGCTCATTCCCACCAAGTCAAACGTTTGAACAAAACATGTGGGAGCAGGGTTGGATATCGTGCCATGGGCCTTCATCACTCCCCGCATCAGCAGCAGCAGCAGCCTGTGCTCCAAATGTGGTTTTGTGCCTAAGGTTTTACACGAACTCCCAGCTGATGCCGATGGCTGGAATTCCCTCCTGTGAAACCCTCCCGTTTCGGGTCTCAGGTCTGCCGGGTCCTGCCGAGAGGGAAGTCCGGAAAGACCCCGGTTTTGTTCCTTCTGCTTTATCTCCTTCGTTAAAAGAACATCCTGTCTCACCGTGTCTTACATCAAATGTAAGGCAAACAATCTGCGAAACTGATGGTGTGTAGACTGGAATGCGATGTGATTTTTGGGATAAAGCGCCCCGTGTCTCGGGGTGGCTCAGTAGGCTGGGTGACAGGGCCATCTGCTGGCAGCGGGGCTCCGGCAGCATCCCTGTCACTTCTGCTCCGGGGGGTGGTTTATGGCCTCGTTCTAACTTCCCAACACCCGTGACTCTTCAATTGCCTTTGTAACCGGCTTCCTATCTTGTATTTCTGTAAAGAAAGGCAACTCTTTAACTGTAAATTCAAGCTCCATTCAAAAGTCAAATGGGACGTTTGTTCTGGGGCTAGTATTGCCTTAGATCGTGCCAGATCTTAAAGCTATGTTCTGAGATAGTAGACAAATTTGTAGACAAATCTCTCAGATCAACGGGAAATTAATGTTAATGCTCGGCATTCATACAAAATGTATACATTAGGAATACTTTGATTAAAAATACAAATCAGATATCTTGTGAACAAAGAACATAAAGAAGCCAAATGGTCTCTCATACTAACGTTGTTAAATTTCTTGTGTCTTCAATATTGAAAAGGCTTTTGGATGTATTTTAGTTTACTTTTAAAAGCACTGTGCAATCAATGCAGCATCTCAAACATAACAAACATATCTAATATATGTGTGCTCAAGTTTACCTGTCTGTATGTCCAGTGTGATGACTGAAAATACTGTAAGTTATAAATCACACTTATGGTCTATCTGTTTGCAAGGTTGTCATCAATATTAAAGAATTGTATGTGAGTATAAGAGTAAATTGGGTAAACAACATGTAAACATGCTTTATGGGTTTTTTGGGAACCTGCTGTTTCTCTTCAAGAAGACTTGTTACAGTAAATGTGCAGGGTTCTTTAATATACATGATCTTATGCCAATGAAAGTACATCAGTCCACACTGCTTGACATATGTGTACTGCTGATGTATCAGGTCACACTCTTGTCTCAAACCTGTGGCAAAGCAAGGCTAGTCCTGGTTCCAGTAGTGTTTATAGCAGCTCTTTTAAAGCAGAACCCCTGATCACTCTTGTGATTACAGTATGAGATGATAGGTAGTAGCTCCTTGCTGACAGAATGGCAATTTATTGTAGACTAAAATTATTCCCTGAGTATGCACTTATCTGACTGTATCCAAAAATCTATTGTCTTCTGTCCACAATTTTTGTTGTCTCTAGCATTATATACCTTCATCCCACAGAGAATGCAGGTTATTACATACTGCTAGGGGCTGTTCTGACCTTTTGGACTTCTAAACAGTTTTCCACGTTTTTACTCCTTTGGCAATTCAGCAAATGAAATTATGGAAATGGATTTCTTTATAGGAGCTTTGACTGAAATTATTTATCGCTTACCTAGTAAACCTGGCCATAAATGTAATTGATTTATAAATCCCACAAAACCACAAACATTAGCCAGTGACTGCTTGTAGTGCTGATGGGTGGAAATTATGTGTATGGAGGGATAACTTTTCTTCTAGCCAAAAGACTGTGCAAGATTGAAGCAACAGTATTTTATATTTTCTGTGCTTCAGGATTATTCTGGACCAATTTTTTTTCTGGGTAGCTCATTCTATATTTTCACTTTCTGTTTTAGTGACTATTATCTGTTACCTGTTCTAAAAGGATGGCAAAATGGACTGCAGTGTATCTGGAAGGAAGGATTGGACTGTGAAGAGGAGGAAGAAATCTCTTGTCTGAGAAACTTGAAAGAAAATGTCTGTGGTACTAGGAAGCTGACTTGTCAACATGAGTAATATAGACAGAGTTATTGAAGTTCTGACCATCAGGGTGAGATGGAAGGCCAGGTGAGGTACCATTTCATGTTCACATTTTTCTCCTGAAACTCTTTTGGCTAAAGGTAAATGTAGTCCGGTGACTATGATTTTTTGTCAATTTCACCTGTGAAAAATTGTACTGTATAAGGAAAATGGCATTTTACCTGCAAAATACGGTTTTGTTCTAGATTTACTGTGATAAATACTGGTCTCCAAGTTGTCTACACCTGCTGAAATTCTTGTTTGCACAGTGATATTGGGCTACGGCAAATATTAGATGTGTTTTCTGACTTTGGTGCAACATGTGGCAACCCTTTGGTAATGAAAACTTTGCTTTATCTGCATGGAAGCAGGTAGGCTGTGGCCATGGGTATTATGTGGGTGGGTTTTTTTGGTTGGGTTTTTTTTGGTGTGGTGTTTTTGTTGTTGTGGGGGGGGTTTGTTGTTGTTTTGTTGTTGTTGTTGTTTTGTTTGTTTTGCCGGTTTTGTTTTTGTTTTGTTTTCGGTGTGCTATTGAACGGGTGATGCACAGGATTACTATTCCTATTAAAGTACTGAGTCAGATCACTTTTTTTGTGAAGGTCCACAAATTCCATACAACTGGTTCTGAGCGGGCTATTGCAGAATATGACTGCAGCACAACAAAGCCCTCCAAAAAGCTGTAAAAGGATTTGTCATAAATTGGACGGAATCTTACATTTGTAGTAAAAATGCAATGAAATACAATTTTGGCACCGATACCCAACCTGTTGGTTTTCTGTCTCAGCGTTAGCCTGAGAGCAGGCAGCGCTCAGGTTACTGAGAGGGAGGGGAGGGCTCAGCAGAGCCGCCGGCGGTGGCAGGGACAGAGCCCACGCTCGCTGCAGGACTCTGACAGCTGCTGAGGGAGCGCACCAGTGTGTCAGCACCTCGATGCTGCTGTACAACTTGATTTACCTTTTTGGATAGTTTTGGACGGTGGTAAACACTTCTGTGCCCTTGGGTGAACAATTTTATTTAAGGTCCAGAAATGAAGATAAGGAGCCTCTCCTTTTACGTGTCTCTGTGGTTGCTGTTTACAGCAGTGATACTCAAAGGTGAGAATACTTTAGCTTGCTAGCTAAATGTTGCGCTGACGTTTATTTTATTCAGACAGGATCTTGTGACCTGAAGTACCCTACATGGCTGAGCCCCAGAAGTGTTTAATGTGTTTAGTTTTACTTTGTCTCACTGATGCACAGACAAAATGATCACGTACGACCAGAATTGCAGTGCTCTTCGGGAATTTTTGATTTGTTAGAATACCTTTTTAGTCAGAAAGGTTTGCTTTGAACTCTAATCAGTCCAGAAGTCGGTGCGAATCACCAGAGAGAAATGTGTATTCCAAAGCCCTCGTTCCCTGCATATTGCCACCTGGCATTGGCGCAAGTCTTGCGAGTGTGTGAGAGCCTGAAATGCCGAAGTGATAATGACTCACAAATTGGCCATTTGCAAAAGCAGCGGGTGCTCTGATGAGGCCGGATTTGCACCCCACAACCGAAGGGGAGGAAGATCTGTTCTGAACCTGCATAAGAACACAAAGGGGGTGAGCACCCATCACCAGAGATCACCACGACAAATTAACCTTTGTTTAGCATTGTTTAGCAACAAGCTGGGTTTTGAACCAGATAAGGGAGAAGACCGATAAGAAGCAGATCCCAAGAGATGGGATAATACTTTTTATCATGTATGGTGATACCGGTCCTCTCCTTTATCTACTCCTATCCTTTTTTTCTTTTTCCGTCTTTTCCATCAGTATTTTCTTAAATGTAATCTTCTAAGCTTTTTTATTGTTTCGTTTCTATAGATAATTGATACGACCACGTACCTCTTTCCCATTGTTGGAATTGATGCAACTTCAAAAATATTTTTTTGTAACTTTAGTCAGGGGTTTGTTTGCCTTCGTCCAGGGGGAGGAGAATTAAAGTTTCGCTTCGAAAGATTGTTCACCGGGTGAGGTCTGATGAGTTTCGCATCTCCAGATGGGGAAGTACACAGGGAAAGAAAAGGAACATTAACGGGCATTACTCCGAGGAGACACCTGGTCTGGGAAGAGATTGATAAGAGAACCAAATGAGATTCTTTTGGTTCAAGAGAGTGTGGGAGTGAGGAATGAAGGCCGAATTAGTATTGAAGGCGAAGGGATCAATAATCAATAGAAGACTGAACACTAAAAACTGTATAATTGAAGACGAGTGAACGTGAATTTCTTTGGGTTTTTTATGTATAAATAGGTGAAAAGTCTGGTAAAGAAACATGTGTGATGGAATGATTTTCACTGTACAACCCGGGTATGTCTGGATGAAATAACATCCTGCCCAGAATGAACTAATGCCCAATTCTCTAACACTGAAAAGTTGTTGGAGAGTTTCTGTTTTTCCTGTAGTTTCAGTGACACCATTGCAACCAAATTGTTCTAAAATAAACCTGCCATACATAAATATGTATGTGACCTGAAGTACCCTACATATTATACATATTATACATAACCAGTCATTCAGTGTTTTTTCACTCTTTCCTGTCCCAAGGGATTTATTAAGAACAACCTCGGATACCCCACCTTCAGGGGTGGGTTGTAACAGAGTGGTTCTGTTGCCCTTGCACTTGCTTGCAGAAATTTGTGAATCTATGTAAAGGTGATACATAGAGAAGCTGTGATGTACAAAACAGTATGAAACAGCCAAAGGGTCATTTAAAACCTCAAGTTTCAGTCAATTATTGTTAGTATGTAAGTCTGGTTAGCAAGAAGCATCTCCAAATACATGGTTTGGAAAAGATGTTGGTGCACAGATGTATTCACATATTATGCAATTGCCAGCTTTGTGAAGAAAGTCAGCTTAGACATTTTACAGGTGGTAGTTAGAAAGAAAAAGACTAAATTCCTGAAGTAGCAGGAATCTTACCACTGCTGCATTTGGGGGCATACCAAAAGCCATTAGCCTGTGAGTGTGATTTCAGACCTTGCTGACTGGAAGTCAGTAATATCTGCCTGTGAAAGTCATTGGTAAAAGTAATTATGTTTACTTTCAAAAATGTTATATACAGAGTGTTTTTCAGTGGGTGTGAAAAGCTTAAGTTAGCTATTCATCTGCTCCCGATGAACACTGTCTTTATTTGAATGACTTCATCAGGTACACTTCTGCATCTAAGCTGATATTCTGCCATATATGAATGATAAATATGGTTATAGCAAATACTGCTCGAAGGTGTTTTCTGATGCTGCTCAGTGCTTAATGTAATGTACTGAACAAGTCCGTGTTATCTAGCTGTAGAATCAGCCAAAGGAAAATATGCTCACATGCTGTTTAATGAGCTGTTTGAAGACTACTCCAATGCTCTAATACCAGTGGAAGACACAGATAAAGTACTGAATGTCACCCTTCAGATCACATTGTCCCAAATTAAAGACATGGTGAGTAAAAGTATAGTTCTGTTTTTCGAAAAATATGCAGAAATATATTAGACATAAGCATTTTGTTTGGATGTAAGCCTTTTGTTTGGAGTAGGAAAAGCAGCCTTCATTTTGTTGTGACAACTTCAGAAATGCTTCCTCAGGGGCTGGGGAGAGGCCTGAGGCGGGTGGGGGTATGTCCTGCTCTCCAGCTTTTTGCACATTCTTCTCTGGTTGCAACACTTAAGGCTTCCATTATAAGCCTGGCAACTTAAAGCTGCTGAATTTTTAAGACTTCTTTTGTAGTTAGGTATTGGTATCACACCCTCCAGGCAACTTCTGCTCAGTTTTAAATACAGCAAATGCTTTTTCTAAGATGCAATTAATTTCTAAAATCCCTAAAATTAGCCTTCAGTATTTTTTATAAATATGGTTTTTTAGATACACTTTTAAGGCAAAAGAAAATGTGTCTGGAAAGAGAAGGGAAGATTATTTTTGTGCCTTCTGAATTACAATTTCAAGGCCTCACCAAGCTCTCAAAGAATTTCTTAGACTGAATCTGTTAGCTATTTGCTATTCTGAAGCTTGCAAGAGGAAATTAAGAACTGGGAGCATTAGACTGTGATTAAAACCAGGGAGGTGCTTTTCCCACTAGCCAAAGTCCGAACCAGTGATTTCCCTGTACCATGTATGGGCCTAGATGCCTGTCTGAGAATTATTTTGTGGCCTGTTAGCATTGTGGCCTGTTTTGAGCACTACATCAAAGCCATATCACAAATGCTGTGTGCGTCTAAGATGTGATTTTGTCACCTTCAGCTAGAAATATTTCTACATTTTTATGCAGGATGAAAGGAACCAAATTTTGTCAGCTTACTTGTGGATTCGACAAAGCTGGTATGATGCATACCTCAGATGGGACAAAGATAAATATGATGGGTTGGATTCTATCAGGATTCCAAGCAATTTGGTTTGGAGACCAGATATTGTCCTATATAACAAGTGAGTGTGGCTGGGGAAAATCAGCTTGCATATTTGAGGGGAGAGGGTTAAAGGAGTAACTGGCCTACAGAGTCTGAACTTTCATCTCTACCTTACCTTAGCAAGGGGTATGTTTGTTGTCTTAACATTTGTTGTTGATAATCTAAATATTTTGCAATAAAGCTATAAACCAGATCTAAAAATTATGCTACACAACAAAGCTTTTCTGAATTAATTCTGCACTGGGAATTGAATACCCTGGCTGTCTGAGGTGCTTTCTGCTGATGCTCCTTGAGAACTCTAGAAGATTGTCCACCAAAAGATGATACATAAAGACTGCACTTCTTCTCTGGTCTTCCAGGCCAACAATGACCTGCAGATTGTTTTCATCTTTTAATGGACTCTCATCCTTCTGTGTCCTGTTTGAGGTCAAGTTTGAAGAAACTATGGCAAACAAATACAACATAATTTAGCAGCACTGATGTTTGGCAGTTGTGGGCACTCATACCTGTAAATAATGGTTAATATTCAGTGTAAATATGATTTCAGAAGCATGCTTTTAATGGTGTGAAAGGAGGCTCTTCCCCATTGCCCACATTTTCTGGCCCACACCCTTAAGCTTTTGTCTGTCAATCCTGATTGCCATTTTTCTGTCTTTTAGGGCTGATGATGACTTTTCAGAACCAGTAAACACTAATGTAGTGCTGAGATATGATGGAAAAATCACCTGGGATGCACCTGCTATCACAAAGAGCTCATGTGTAGTCGACGTGTCTTATTTTCCTTTTGACAGCCAGCAGTGCAAACTTACCTTTGGGTCCTGGACCTATAATGGTAATCAGGTAGACATCATCAATTCCCTTGATAGTGGTGACCTCTCTGACTTCATAGAAGATGTGGAATGGGAGATTCATGGCATGCCAGCAGTTAAGAATGTTATCACTTATGGCTGCTGCTCTGAGCCTTATCCAGATGTGACCTTCACATTGATTTTGAAAAGGAAGTCCTCTTTCTACATATTTAATCTGTTGCTTCCTTGCATTTTGATCTCTTTCCTGGCCCCACTGGGATTCTACCTCCCTGCAGACTCTGGTGAGAAGGTGTCTCTGGGTGTTACAGTTCTTCTTGCTCTGACTGTGTTCCAGCTGATGGTTGCAGAGATCATGCCCCCATCTGAAAACGTACCTTTGATAGGTGAGCTTTACACACTTTGTTTTTAAGTATGACTTATTAATAGCAGGGCTGTATGTTAGGGAATCTTTATGTAATTTGTGATTTCTGGGAAATTTGCTTCATTTTTGAAACATAGTGAAGTACTTGAAATATGTGTGGAATTGGTATATGTATGCTGCAGTTTTTAGAAGTTATTTTGTGTTTAAATTATACATTAGCTAGCTATTTTATATTTATTAAATATAGTTAGATATTTAGAATTAGGTTATCATATCTTGAAATAAAGCAAGTAATGGAAAACAATTTTAGAACTAACACATGAAGTATAATCGGGAGCCATAAGCACAAGGTCAGACTGTTTCAAGATATGTTTCTGTCAGATCCAGATGGTTAGATGGCCTGGCTGGCATACTCCCAGTTGACTTAATATCTGACAATTGCTACATTGGGTTCCTGGGAATCCATTATGCTGAAATTTAATTTATGTCTGGGAGTTCAGAAAAGTTCATGTGCAACGAAAGGAACCTAGCTTAGTCTGTTTTCTCTACCTCCACATTTTCCCTTGCCATCCTTTCAAATCCCTTTGAAACTGGGCTCAGTCACACTTGTCTGTGGGTCCTGTGTCACTGCTGTCAGCCCCTGCAGAGGCTGCAGGGCAGGGCTGGGAGCTGCCTCTCTGCAGAGGTTGGTTGTGTGGTCAGCTGTGTACTTCAGTTGCCAAAGGCAAGGGCAGAGGGGCACAGCTTGTGTTCTCTTCAGCTCTGTGCTCTGACCACTGAGCTGCAGCACACTGGTTGTGGATACCAGCACTCTGCATATTCACTGACATGTTGAGTGTGAAAGCATGCATCTGCTGGTGTGGGGTGCAGCAATAGCTCAAACAAAGTGTTATCATCACTGTTGCTGATACACGAGGAAGTGGGATTGCCAAGGTACCATTGGCATGGGGATTTTGCAGACACTAGGAAAAGAGCAAGGCTCTTGAGAAACATTCTTGAGCTGCTTTCTGAATGGATGTGTTTCAAGTAATCAGAGGTTTTAGCTTGCAAATATTTACCATGCTAATACTGTAGTCACATACTCATCTGATAAAGACATGCCAGTAATGAGTATGAGATTTTATTTTAATGGCTTTTATCCTTGTTTTTAAATGTTGAATTGTGATCTAAGAGAATTAAGATGATTAAAACTTTGTTTCACTTGCATTTATACTTACACTATGTTGTCACACTGTTACTTCTCATTGGATTTTTTTTTATTAGAGTAACATCTTTAATATGATTTTATTTTGTGTTCTAGGAAAGTACTACATAGCAACTATGACCATGATCACAGCTTCCACTGCATTGACAATCATTATCATGAATCTCCATCATTGTGGCTCAGAAGCAAAGCCTGTTCCACAGTGGGCCAAGGTGGTTATTTTGGACTATATGTCAAAAATCTTTTTTGTTTATGATGTGGGTGAAAATTGCACAAGCCCAAAAAGAGAGAAGGAAGAAGAACATAGGTTAGAGGGGGATGATGGGTGTCAGAGGAGGCACAAAGAGGTGAGGAGTCCTCTTTCCGCTAGGAATGATGACTGCAATCTCAAGGAGAAGCTCAATGGAAATTGGAACAAAAGCTATGGAGTTCACAGTGAAAATGTTAGGGAGACTGTTAATTGCTGTTCTTGTTACAAAATGCTGATTAAAAATATCGAGTATATTGCTAATTGTGTTAGAGACCATAAAGCAAACAGGGCCAAAGGAATTGAGTGGAAAAAAGTTGCAAAAGTGATGGACAGGTTTTTCATGTGGATTTTTTTCATCATGGTGTTTTTTATGAGTGTGCTGATCATTGGGAAAGCTGCTTAACTGAAAATGAATATGTTCTTTTTGTAAATCTGAATATTCTATGTTAGTTTGTTTAGGAGGAGTTCTGTGATAGGGGTGTGCTTTTGAGATTTTTGTCTTGCATTCTGTAGCAATAAACAAATTGATTCTGTAGGCTCTGACAGTGAGTTGAGACATTGCACAACTGAAGACTTTGCTGGTGACTGTCCTTGCCTTTTAGTATGGGTGTGCTGATGACTAACACATTCAGTGTACCACCTTGATGGGTGGTGGCCATGGCTTCATGACTTCAGGCTGTCTGGGCCAGAGCATTGCAGCAGTGGAGCAGACAGCCTAGCAGGGAGTTGTGTATTCACAGGGCTGCATGTCTGAGCCTTGTAATTTGATCAGTCCTTTCTCTCTTCCAGGGGGAGAAAAAAGGTGTATTTGTGAAATGATGAGATTTTCTGGAGATCATCCCTTCAGGGCACTACCTTTTTTTCCTTTTATTTTAGATTGATTGCTTTCAAGCTTACATTTTTTTGTTACAGCTCACTGATCACTGTTCCTATAATTTCATAGGCTCTACCTGCTGTGCCTTTAGTGTCTAATATGGTTGAGCTTACTGAATATTATCTTCCTCTATCATCTTCTCCTGCTGAATGTTTCTGTATTGTCACCATGACTCCAGTAAGCCAGATTTCCAGGATTTCTTCCTCACTGAGTCAGAGGGCCTCTTTTCAATTCTTTCTCTTGAGCCTAATCATAGGAAGAACTTCTGTCCTTCCTACTTCTCATTGCCCTGGGCACTAGTGCAAGATGTGTCTTTGAGTGCTACTTGAGACAGGTAAAATAAGAGGGTGTGACTTCTATCTTCTCTCACTGTATTTACCTACCAGTGTTCACCCTTTGTGTCCCTTGTTCACTTTTACAAGCTCTTTAATACATAAATTTTAAACAGTTTGCAGGAATGCCAAGGTTGCTCTGTTGCATTACTTAGCACAAATTCCTGATCTTACAGACTTATTAAAGTCGTGCCATAATGCACACTCCTTGCTCAGCACCTTAGTACTTACATGTATGGGAAAATGTTTGCTGCTGACAACATCAAAAACCCCTCTTCTGTCTGTTAATTTCTGTTAACCCTCTCAGACTGATAGAGCTCTGGAGGATGTCTCCTGTGGTAAAGTAAGAAACCAGTTCCCCAAGCATGCCCGTGGCAAATAAATTGCTTTTGCAAAGCACCCTGAACTTTGAAACCATGATATTCTAGATGCAGTGGGAGAGGCAGAATGGCATTGTAATGGATCCCAGTCAAAAGTTCATGTGATAAAACGAATTTTCATAATTGTCACAGTTAATAGGAGCATACCTGTGAATCACAGACTTAAGTGCAAGGAGCTAAACTAGTAAAGTGATGCAGTTGTTATGCCCAAATTTATTAGAAGGAAGGGAATTGTTCTTTTTATTTTGATGATATAAATGATGCATTGAATTGCTAATAGCAGGCTTTCTTTTGTGTGGAATAATTAACACTGTAAACTTATCTGGATTCTCATACATAATGCAAGCCTCAAAGCCCAGGTTTTAATGTGAAGCTAAACTGGGTGTCTAGCCAAGAATAAACTTAGTATGTGGAAAAAGTCTCAAGTGTGTTCCCTGTGTATTATCAGTTCCCACTCAACCAGGGTAACTTTGAGTAGCTCCTTTAGAAGACAAGCTGTTCATTTTCATTCACTGTGCAGAAAAACAATTGCATCCATTTGCCACATAGTTCAGGGTTTGGCACTTGCACTGCCTGCTTGAGGAAACTGATTTGCCCTTTGTTGTGGAAGAAATGACTGTCTGTAAAGCTGAACGAGTAAGGTATTTAAAGGTAAGGGTAAAATATTCAGAACATGAGTCTTCAGCATGGAAAACTGATGACCAAGTGTTTACTTAAGGCTTATGGGTGGCATAAAGAGCTACTGTTCCCAGTCTCTTACAATATAGGAACAGGGTACATAAATGTACACAGTGTGTGGCAGTGGAGGAGTCTGTACAACATGCAATAAGGCTGAGGAACTCTTCGCAACAGGATTGGTGAATGCCAAAAGATTATATGGATTCCAAGACTTAAGGGAAAAAAGAAAAGAAAAATCTATTGGCATACTTCTGAATACAGTCACCAAGGATGAACAATATTTTAAGGATTCATGACTATATGTTCTTCAGGGCTCTCCATCCCACTGGTGGCACCCACTGGAGGCAGTCTCAAGATTTAGACAGACTCAGAATATCCTCCTTAGAAATTCAGATTTTGTCCACGTCACTCTGTTCAAAACAAACTGCTGCAGTTGTAGGTTTTCCGTGTGTAAGGGAAAGTTTTCAATCATAGGTGGACTGTGGGCCTCAGTCATGCTGGTGATTTATCAGTACTTTGCATGCTTGGATGATGATGTTGAAATCATGCTTTGCAATTCCCTAGTACTTTTTATGTGAAGATGTGAATGTATAAGAAATACCTTCCTTGCAGTAGTATGATTTGAAAAACAGTTCTAACGATTTGAACCTATTAACTATTAAATATGCTTTTAAATTGTTATCCTTTTCTTTGGATGACCAGACATTCTCAAGTGGTTTTTTTTCAATCCTTTATTTACAAATGAAAATTTGTAAATTTTTCTTGATCTTGAAAGAAAGAGTTTTCCATTTCATAAGGGCCCTTGATTTGATAAAGATTGTGAGCAGCAGATGATGAATGCCAGTAGAAGCTGGTCCCTGAATTTTTGTGATTCTAGGACCCTTGAGTCACGTCTTTGGACTCAATCATCATTCAGGGTAAAAAACACGATGTGACACTGCATGCCCATGGTTCTGGTGACAAGGCTGACCCAAGGGCCATGCTACTGCCATGCAAGGGCTACCTGATTAAATGATAGCTCAGGAGCTTCTGACTAAACTGTAGGGACAGTAGCTTATGTCTTAATGTTTGCAGAATCACAGAATAATTTAGGTTGGAAAAGACCTCTCAGGTCATCGAGTCCAAACTTTGACTGATCACCAACCTTGTCAACTAGACCATGGCACCAAATGTAATGTCCAGTCATTTCTTGAACACCTCCAGAGATCGTGACTGCACCACCTCCCCGGGCAGCTCGTGCCAATGCTTGACAACCTCTTCCATGAGGAAATTTCATCAAGAAGAAACTTGTTCTAAATCAGCCTTGTGTGTTAGCAGGCAGAACTGTACATGACAGAAATAGTGCTGAGTGAGACAGGACTGTGTAATCTAACTGTCTTGGTCTCTTCCTCTTTCCTTTGTGTGCCTTGTGCTTAGATCCAGCAATCTTTGAGGAAGATGAAATCCAGAAATTATTAATAGCTATGATTACAGTAATGGAAAATTAGCTGTTTAACACTGAGTAACTCTGTTTACATGAAGGCAGCAAGATGACTTTATATTTACTGAGGAAGACAATGATGCTGTAAAAATACAGTCTTAGATCTGTGTGCTGCAGAGGCCTTCAAGGGATGAGCTGACAGATTCTTTTGTTGTACCATCTCTTGGCAGAGAGATCAACTCTCCTTTCTTGTACTTAGTCACTGCAGTGTTGAAATGAGGAAAAATACAAACTGTCTCTTGTGATGCCTTCACTGCTCCTTTCACAAGCAGAATTACAGAGCTGAAGTGTAATGGGATGTTGGGGTGTTGAATTTTCAACAGCGCAGAAAGGTAGAAGATTTCCTAACCTAGGAAATCTGTTTATGTTCATGGAAATTGAAGCAAGAGGGTCCAGACTAAACCAAAAAGGAGAGGTTTTTCCCATGTTTCAGGAATTCAGATGTGACATTCGAAGCATCTACATCTTTTATCCACTGGTTAGCAAAGCTTGGTTCTCTGACACTGCCAGGATTATGGCACACAAATCTAACTGCAGAGGGTGGGATGTAAGCTTATGGGGAGCAGAGCAGGGTGGAAAATATGCCCTGTGAAAAAGCTGGTGTCTGGAGCTGCCGTGGTCTCCTCTTGGGAACTCCTGCTTCGGAGTAGAAGTCCATCCACTGAATATCTAGAAAATGCAAATTGAGATTAAAAAAGGGCATCTCCAATTTCAAGCAGGGTTTTTATTCTACTTTCTGAAGACATTTATTTAAAAAGTAGTCCAGTTCTACCTTTTAGGTAACCCATTTAGGATTATGGATGTTTCTGGGGAGCAGGTATTGTTGCTTTTTTTTTCTTCTGCCATTATCATATTCTGTGTCTTGAATTCACACAGCTACTCACAATAAATCTTTATCTGTGTTTTAAAAGATCTTGAAACAGATTTTTGTACATCATCATTTTTATTCATATCAATCTTAACTGGACAAGATTTTATCTATGGTGTTGGGAGTGCTGGGGAGACTGCACACCACAGTCTTTCCTACATTTCACTCGGTTTGAAGAATGCACTAGTTTTGATTAATTTAAATTCAATGACAGAGATGGCAAAAGAAGAGTGGAGCAAAAAATCACATGCTTTAAAAAAATTACTTAAACCTAACCCAGCTTATTGTAGGCAGAATGTTTCAGTGAATAAAATTATTAAACTGGATTCAGTGGGTATTTGCTTGCTATGTGTCTGTCTCCACTAACAGACAACTTGATTAATTGCAATCTTAAATACTGTGTAATCACATCATATTCTTGTTTTGTTTGCCTTTGAATTCTCCATTAGCATGCTTAACAACAAGTTAGCAGGAAATTTTTGAGACAATATAATATGAACAAACAAAGAATGATACTATCATTAATGAACACATTTGCATGCTTCTGTTGTTAGTGTGCCATAGATAAGTAATAGATCTGTCTCTTTTATTCATTCTGTGTTTTTAGTTCTAGCTGAGCACTACCAATCTACTCATGATATTTCAGTGACAAGAGGGCCTTTTGTTAATGTTTCACTGTAGCAAAATTGTACCCTAACAGTTAAGTTAAATAGATGGTAAAGTCATCTGGAGTAGTCTCCAGAAGTTAGGAAAGACCTTTACAGAGAAAGCATTTGGCTAGAATGTGGAGTCTGTGTTTAGTGGGGATGCAAGTTTTGGTTTGACTTTCATAGGACCACAATTGGTTAGAGGATGGTAGCGGACACAGCTGAGTTGCAAAATAACACTGCATAATGTTAGCAAAATGAAGAAGAGGAAAGAGATGGGAAAAGCTAACTAAAAATGAAGTGAAAAAAAAAAAAAAAAAAAAAAGACTGAGACTATTGTTCAGCACCTGTGAGTTCACTAGAGCCCATTCAAGCTGTGGGATAGCTGCTTCCATTTTACATGTCCCATTCACTGGCCAGCCTGTGTCCAGGGGTGGACTGTTGGCAACTCTGGGGCTGCATCACAGCACTGGGTCTGTTGTGGGGTAAGGGGCTACTGTCTCAGTCAAGGAGAAGGGTACCAGCCTACCCCGAATCATGATGATGTGTCCAAGCCTTCACTAGCTTGATGGATTGGTGGGACCCTGAGGATCCACTGTCATCACCTACTGGTAAAGCAGTTCCACTTCATCTCTCTGCTCAGTTCCCAAAAGTAAGTGTCTGGTGGCCTTCAGTAGGAAGATTGTCTCTTATATGGTCTGGAAGGTTGGCTTTCTCTGGGCTACTTCATAGCACTAAGTTCCTTTTGGCACCATGATTATTCAAGTATTTTTCTGTCCAGTTCACCTACTTTCTCACAGAAAGTTGGTTATTTCCCCCACAGGAGGCCTGACAGGGTTCATAGCTGTCATAGGTGTATTTTCCTGTCCTGCAGGTTGTGCCTACTTTCGATTAGCATTTTAATACTCTAGGTGAATGCCAGCAAGATATCTGTGGTGAATGAAACTTCTGTTGCTTTTATTGAGTGTTTCTAACACAGCTGAAAACAGAATGGTGGTCACAAGGTAATCTCTTTTCTCATAGCTAAAGAATGAGAGTTTATGGAAAACTTTATGAGAAAGGCTTAACACAAACATCCCAAAACCGAGAGTGAACTGGCTTCCTACTCCCTTGCTCTGAAACAGTAGTGGAGTACAAGTGACATCAGGGGTATGCTGCTCAGGTATGGGCAAAACTTAGTCACCTGCAGGTACAGTGCCTCAGTTCTGCTTTGGAATGCCATGCTCACTACCCTGCAGAGGCTGTTTGACCTGCAACAAAAAGCATTCTCAACACCATGGTTCAAAGTGGACTGGGTAAGTGTGTTATTTGGGACAGCACCCTTGAGCTGCATGAACTCTCAGCAGTGCTTCAAGCCAGCAAGTTTTCTGTCTCAGTATGATTACTGGGACCCTAGATTCCTGAGGCATGAGCAGCAAACCAGTCTGGGGGTCCTGCCCTTAGGGGGACGGTAGAGAGGTGAAAGGTGTTGAAAAGAGTAAGTCCAAGTGTCTCTGCTGTGAAAGCACCTTGCAAAACTTCCTTCTGAGGAGTTAGTTCCTCGCCTAAATCCCAAGACCTCTAGGGGTCATACAAGTGCTGTTCTAGTCGCTGGGGTGCTTCAAGGCCACGCTTGTAGGCAATTTTTTAAAGAAAAAAAAAAAAAAGCCACTCTTAAGCCTAAATGTGCTATTTTTTCCAAGACACAAGTGATGTAGCCTTGTTAGCACAGCTGTTCCTGTTAATCCTTTATTATGGACTAAGTAAATGAACAATTCTATGCTATGGGTAAGTGCAAAGATTGCTATTCTGAAAGGCTGCCTCATTACTTCCACAGAAGCTGTGCTTCAATTTATAGTGTGATTCAGGAGCTAACAGCCTTGGGAATAGATCTCATTTGAAGTAGGCTGTTAGACCTCCAAGTACTGCAAGTTGAAGGTTTCATGAGCAATGGAGGTTGGTCCCTACACTTGGTCAGGATAGTCTGGTATACTGCTGGGACTAAGAAAATGCCAGCTGGAGGCATTGGGAGCTATGACAGGAGAAACCTGAGCCTTTGGCCAGGTTGTGGAGGTAATTTTCTCCCTAAGAGCCCTCACAAAGCTGTACTTTGCATTGGTAGCTAGAAAAGTGTGACTAACACCCCGGAGCTTTGGCTGCTGTTGAGCAGTGCTTCACTGCATAAAGTCTGTCTCTCCAATATTCCCCTTGCCAAGGAGGCTGGAGCTGGGCATGATTTTGGGAAAGGACACAACCAGGACAGGTGACCTACTGATCAAAGGGTATTCCGTAACGTAAGACATCTGCTCATCTATAAAAGCTATGAAAAAGGAGGAAGAGAGGGTGGTGGGAGGGAGGGAGTGGGGAATTTTTCTTCCATACTAACTGCTATGCATACTGAAGCCCTAGTATCCAGGAAGAAGCTGGACATCATCTCCTGATAGAAAGTAGAGAATAAATTTTTTGTTCCCTTTGCTTCCATGCACAGCCTTTGCTTTTGCTTTATTAAACTGCCTTTATCCTGATCCATGAGGGTTTTTTCCATCTTATTTTCTCCCTCCCTGTTCTGCTGAGGAGGGGAATGATAAGAGTGACTTAGTGGGCACCTGGTGTCCAGTGAGGGTTAACCCACCACACCAACTTCAACTTTCACTGTTGCATCATATTACCATCCTCTGGAGGATTCCTGGAGTGTAGAGACTCTTCTCCTGTGGGGTAATAGATGTAATAAGACTGTGTTGGAGGTATTTTGGTCCTGTTCAAGAGACCCAGAGCCCTTTAACTGCTGCTTGGGCCTGGCTTATGCTCTAACTTTCCCCCATGACACTGTTTTCCTTGTGCCTGCTTATGTGCTTTGTAAGTGGTCCCCTTGAGCCCAGCCAGGCAGGTGACTCCTTCCCCTTCCCTCTCCATCCCAGAGGGACTCATACCTGAAGCTCTCCATGCACATGGCAGAGGGGAAGAGGCAGTGCTGCTGAGCAGGCAGAATGGCTGCAGGCACTACCAGACTCTGTCATCAGTCTAGCTGTATTTGCTTGCATGGTGATATGACCAGCTTGGGGGGAAGGACTAAACCTTATGCAGCAGCAGAACTTCAGTCGCTGTTCACTTCCACTGTGCTGCCACTGTGATTGTTACATTGCTCTTTTGTAACTTGTATTTTCTTTAAAAACCCCACAAACAGAAAAAAAAAATAGCTGTAACAAGAAGGTAAATGTTAATCAGACCTTATCAACATTGCCTTAAATCCATTAAATACATCAACTCCTGCCTATAGAGAAGGAACATGGCACAATTACTCATTTCAGAAATTTCTGTCCATACTTGACATCAGAAAAGTTACAAGCAATGAACTCAAAAAAGGGAAACCTTTTGGGGATGCAGTGGGACCTAAAATTGCAGGTTTTGCACATAGATGATGGGGCTTTATCACAGACTGGAGAGAACCAATAGGCAGGTTTGCAGTGCTGTGGCATCTAGTTTTAATGAGATGCTTATTTAAAGATAAGGAAGCAAGTATTATTATAGCTCTGAGCCAAGGTGCTGCTGCTTTCTTGCTGTGACTGAGGCCTGCTCTTGTGGCTTTGGATATCAGCAAGCAACCTATGTTTTTTCTTTAGCAGGATTGTCTTGGGTTATGGAACCAAAAATGTGTATTCTATTTCATCTGTTGAAAGCAGTTGGAGAGATGTTTTTCTTTATCTCTTGTACCTCTGGGGGGAGGGGGGAGGATGCCTTCTGATAATGGGCCAGCTGTTAAAACCAGGTGGGGCAGTGTTTCTTATCTCTTTCACCACCCATCCTCCCTCTGGGGGACATCTTCTGCTGATGGGCCATTAAAGCTCACCAAGGACACGACACATTACATCATCCCATTATGAGACGCTCCACCCAGTGGGGGTGGAGCCAACCATTCCTAAAAAACTGAGACTTAGGAACATGAAGTATCTGGTTCCACTGGATTCCTGGAGGCAGATCAGACCCATCTCATCATCACTGGACCCTTCTCTCTCAGGATCATCTCTACTCCAACAGAACCATATCTGCCACTCCAGGAGGACTCACTTTTGGACTGCTTCCAACACCCTGACCAACAGGGTGTCAGGTTGTAGTTCTGAGTCTGTCAGGATTTCTAGTTTTTTTGTTTGTTTGCTTGATCGTTTTTTTGTACCACTTTTTTGGGGTTTTTTTAATATTCCTGGTAAAGAACAGTTATTCTTATTTCCATATCTGTGCCTGAAAGCCCCTAATTGCAAAATTATAATAATTTGGAGGGAGAGGGTTTACCTTCTCCATTCCAAGGGGAGCTTCAACTTTCCCTAGCAGACACCTGTCTTTCCAAACCAAGACAAGGATGTATGAATAAATTGGTCTAGATGGGGGTGAATATAAGACAGAACAGAATATTACTGCGTTTATTCATTGCCTGCTTCACTGTTTTGTGTGGGTGCTTAGCTAGGACAGTGCTGTGTATTGGTAGTGACTTCCCAATTCCTTTTACTTAATGACTGTAGCTTTTTTCTTTCAAAATTAAGCATCTCTTGACAAATTTAGAGATGACACTTGTAGAAGTAGGGCATCATGCTAGAATAGCTGCTTTGGTTAAGCTCTGGGTCCTGTTGAGGTGCGTCATGCCCTGGTAGCAGGACCACCACTTTGGAATTATCCCACAAGTGTGGCAAGCCTTCGTACAGCTCTGCAGTTCTCAGAGTCGACCCTTCAGGTGCACCCAGGCATTATTGCTGAATAAACAAACATGGGCAATTCCTATTACAGAGATAAACATTTCTCTTAGAATGGATTAAATCTGTAGGGAAAGGGAATAGAGACTTCATTTAGTCTAGGAAGAGCTGTGGTGGGGAGCATGTGCTGAACAAAACACAGCTTTGTTAGAATTTTCTGACTTATTACCTGGTACGTGAGTCTCCCCCCTTTTTATTGCTCCTATGGATCATGCTGTCTCACTGTAAGTAAGATCTCTCCAAAGAGCAGCTTTATCTATACCAGGTAATTCACCTAATTGCATGCTATTGAAAGGAAAGCGTTTCACTCTGGTAGGGAGCTAGAAGTTCCAAGGTTCATGGCAAAACTAAGAGAAAAAGTATCTTATCAAAGATCTATGCAATCACTTGTAGTTTGCTTTTGTTCTCTTAAATACTGTCCAACAACACTGGATCCCATGTGAAATAAGTAGGTTTACTTTTATGACCTCAATATATAACAACTGATACCTCTTCTGAGATCCATGCTTATTCCTTTTGCTGTTGTTGGTGGATGTTGCACAGTCCAGCTTCTGTCTTGGCTTTTTTGCTTTCAACCTTGCTGAGTTAAATGCCAGAGGTTTATAGCATGCTCTCTGTCTGTGTTAATATTTTTGGCCTCTGAATATACTAATTGCCATTTGTAAATTTTCCTGGTGGTAAAGGTCACAAAGATAACTTGGCCCCCACCGCTTAACCTCTTGGCACATCTCAGGTTATGAAAGGCGGTGTTGAAGTCTGCTGATTAAATTAATTACTCTTCTGAGGTTTCATCATAAAGAAAAACTCTTGCCTTTGTAGTTCACTTCCATCCAATTTTTTGCATCATATCTCAGAGCTGGGTTAGGAACCTCTAATTTATCTGGAACACAATCCAGATAGATAGTAGAAAGAGTTTGTTTGTCAAACATAAACCTGGTCCTGACCTGTGTGTTGCATAGATGCCTTCCTCTGCTTCATAAGACTGGAAGGCATGCTGCTGCTTTTGCTTTCCCTCTAAACTTTCTGCTTTTGCTAGGAACACCTCTGGGCTGATGAAACTGGAACAAATCATGAGAAGAAAGCAACAGTATATTGGTGTCTAAAGCCACATAAACCAGCACTCAAGGTTCACTCTAGCCCCTGCAGAAAACTCACTCGTGAAAGTGTGTGCTTCTGAGTGTAAGATACACTTTCCAAAGCTATGCCTGAGTGCAAATAGGGGACCTGCTGCCCTAAACTAACCTATTCCTGTTTGAGGAAACCAGGAGCAAGCTGGTTCATAGAAAGCTGGTCTCTTGCTGTTCCTTACAACCAGCACTCCTGGTTAGCCTTTGCTCTCTTGCACTGAAATGCACAGGGCCATCTCTGCTGCTGCTCCTGACAGTCACACTGCCAGAGTCCAGCAGGGTGGGGACAGCTGGGTTAATATCAGAGCATGCAGAATAGCCCTTTATGTGAGCTGTTGGGGAGGATGTGTAAAAGCAAATGCCCCTGACCCTTCTGGCTGCTGTCCCCTCTGTTTTTCTTTGCCAAGGTGGTCCTTACTGTGTTTTATCACTGGGTACAGCATTGCAAAGATGGCACTGCAGCTCTTCTGGAGTTGTTGGAGTATAGCTGATTGTGGTGATGTGCTGACACTGAAGTTTAGGAAGCTCCCCAGAGCCACTGCAGCAGAGAAGGCCACTACCCACAGAGGTAATCAACCCAGGGATGCCTCAAATATCTCCTTGTTATGGTCTGGGGTCCATATGGACTAGCATTGCAGCCTTGCCTTTCCTATCAAGATTAACTCCAAGGCAGTTGCAGCAAAGCCACTGTACTACTTCTAAAATGTAGATTATAAGTTTAAAAATAGGCAATAGAGTATACATCTGGCTATATAAATCACAAGGCAAGATATAATCATTGCATTTATAGAATTATAGAATGGTTTGGGTTGAAAAGGATATAAAAGATCATCTACTTCCAAGCCCCTGCCATGGGTAGAGGTACCTTCCACTAGACCAAGTTGCTCAAGTTCCTATCTAACCTGCCCTTGAATGTTTTCAGAGATGGGTCATTCACAATTTCTCTGGGCAAACTGTTTCTATGCCTCACCACCCTCATAGTGAAGAATTTTTTTCCTAATACCTAATTTAAATTTACCCTGTCTCAGTTCAGAGCCATTTCCCCTTTTCCTGTCACTACATGCCCTTGTGAAAAGTCCCTCTCCAGATCTCTAGCTCATCTGATTCCCAGTGCTGAACCCCAGCTCAGGCAGAGGGGCTGGGGCCAGGGTGCTGCAGCTGCCTGGGTGCCCAGCTGCTCTTGCCCATGCAAGTCCAAGCCTTTGGGGGTTTTGCAGAGCATTTGGAGAAAAAAATGTACACTATAACATCTGTGTCCTGTTGTACTGGGGAGAAACTGATTTCAGCCTTTTCCAGTGCCTTTGCTGGATTATGTTTTAGCACAGAATTTATGAATGCAATAATTAAATGTACTGTTGAAGCAGCTTTTCTGGCACTTCATTATAGTGAAAGTAGGGGCAGCTTTAGAAAAAAAGGCCCTCCAAGCAAGATCTAAAGGCAACATTCAAAATTATTCTTAGAGATGCATTCGACTTTTCTTTCCACAACATCCAGTCCTCATGTCTCCTTTTTTACTTAGTCACTGCACTTCATTATTCCAAAGCCCAACTTCATAGCTTCTCTGCTCTATCACTTCCCAACTTGGAAATAATTTGCAGCATGTCCTGGTACTTGATCCTGGGTACATGAGATTCCCAGCTGAAGCCAGGCTTTGTTGCCCCTTTTTACAGGACATACTTGATACATTAGCAGTACTATGTCCATTATATCTGCTGCATTTCTGCCAGATGTCAGGCTATATTCCCAACCAGTATGATGTTTGGGCATGATCCGAATAGCCTGAACACCTAGGGCAACCCCTGGCACTGAAGTTGCCACATACCTGCCAACACAAATTGCTTTCTGCAGTATTAGGGCTGTTGTAAGCTTTATTTGTTCCTGTGGACAGAGTGTGTCTGCTATTTCTCTATGTGCTTATCTTGAATTGCCTTGTGGAAAGTATCTCCTTCATCCGTAATTCCTTCCTTAAAATCAATGATAGCAAATACCAACATTTTCAGAAATGCTCAAGCTGAGATTTTCAAGGGCACATTGCTCTAAATTGAGTTTAGTGTCTCAAAAACGAAGACAGAATGAGGGTTAAATCTTCAGAACAGCAGAGAAAATGCTGCTAGATGGGTAAGCATGTCAGAGTAACTACCACAGCCTCCAAAGGTGAATGTTCCTTCCCACCTTCCCCAGAATGAGACATTACTCTTCTTCTGTATTTCAGGCCCAGGAAAGTCATGTGTAGTTTAAATGGAAGTAATGACATGAAGGTAAAGGGAATGTACAAAGTACCTATGCAAAATAAAAAGGAACGATGTCTTGGTTGGGCTTCCATCTGCTTCATTTGAAAGGGAGAGTACTTGTGTGTTGACAGTTACTAAATAAACAGAAAACATGTTCATCTGCAGAAATCCCCTAAGCTGGAACTCCCTGGGGACTGAAAGGGTGCTGGGGAGCAGTAGATAAACTTGTTCTGTTCTTTCTCTTCCCTGGTTATTGACTTCTGATAGTGGTGGACACTAAATCTTGGGCTAAATGGATCCTGCGTCAGACTCAGCACAGATACCCATAAATTCCAACTGTGCAGCTGCTAAAGAGATGGAAAGATCTTCCTGGGGAGTTAATGTATTTCCTCCTAGGTTGTAAAAGGTGTGGAAGCAAATCCATCACTCTGCTTCTTCTCCACCATTCATCTTGGACTACTCTGAAATACCATCTTCTCTCTTAGTATTCCTTTTAGTAGCAAAACTAAGTTGAGTAAATTCAAATTGCTTTGCAGTTTGGGCTGAGCAAGTGTAGAAATAAGAGTTTAAAATAGTCACAGTTGTCTCTGTTGTGGCAGAGAGCCTCCGTGGTGCACTGGACCAGAACAGCCATTGCATGAGACTCCTTATAGTGGGAATGTCCAACCAAAAATCAAAATTTCACACGAGCAGTCACTTTGGCAACAGCCTGCTAGCAAGCTGTCATCTAGCAAGCTGCCAGGGTAACTCTTTACCAAGTGGGGAGGTGTTGGCAGCTTAAACCCATGGGAGCAGAAGTGATGGGTCAGGGCTGCAGTACGGGGGCTGACGCTACGGCTGCCCAATGCAGCACTGCTCACTCAAAGTGTCTGTCCTGTTTGGGATGCAGCTCAAGTGGATGCCTCTGAACAGCTTTTTGGCAGAAATCTTACAATGATTTGCCCAGCTTTATCATTTGTATCATAGTTCCTGTATCAGCTCATCCTTGTTATTGAGCCTGTTATGTCAATTTAAATGTATCATTTCCAGCTTTCATCAGTTTGAGCCTCTTATGCCATCTGCTAGATGTCCAAAAGTTGCTTTCTTACTAGAAAATTGTGTTCTGCTATATTTACCCTTCAATCAGAGATATTAGCTCATTTGGACCTGGTTTTTATCTTTGATCAATAGATCCTATAACAGCCATGAAAAGCTTTTGTTCCTTCTGATCAAAGTGGAAAAGTAAACTGTAGAGAATCACCTCCATTTTCCTTAGCATTCCTCTGCTTTTTGAGAAGAAGAGCCTTATTCCTTGTCTATTTTCTCTCTTCTCCACCCTCTTAAGCTTCATCTACTATTAAATCTTACCTTTTGGGTTGCTATTATCTTCTTGGAACAAGCAAAGCCCTAATTACATTGAATTTCTATATTAAAAACACCAGGTAGCAGCTCCTTAGCCTGCCCTGACATTTCTGGAGTGAAATAGCTGCTTGCATAAAGCTGCCCTTTGTTTTCCTTGTTGACCTCTTGCAGGTTTTTCCACTCTGCCTTCACCTTTTTTCTTCCCCCTTCTGATTTCATTAGAAGAGTAGCTTTCATCTTTTGCTTTGGGAGGTGTGTGTTTCCATGCACACTCATGTGCTGGCCCTTTTTGTGCTGCTTTCACATCAAACTCAACAAAAGCAGAAAACTTACAGGGAACAAGACCTGAGACCTCTAAGCCTCTAAGTCCAACCCTGTGGCATTGTCCTGCTCATCACACCAAGGTTGTAATGTCAGACTGCAAGGAAAAGCATTCTAGAAGAGCATATAGATAGAATTTTGTCAGATGATGACTATACTTCCACCTCTTCTACTCATTTTGGGGCTTATCGATTGGCCAATTAATAAATAGCCAGGAAACAACTAATTAAAAAAAAAAAAAAAAGAAAAATTACTGTACTGGTAAGGCTGGAATAAACAATAGGAAAACATGGAGAGACTCTTAGAAAGCCTGTCAAGCTTAATTTATAATAATACCTCTAAGTTTATAATTGAAGTATCAGAAAGTTGTTCTGAAACATCATTTGAGCAGGCATATTCTCTTTTTTCCCCAGCATAACATGTGGTGCTAGGATGTTTTAGTAATCTCTTCTTAACGACTTGACATGAAATATACAAAGTCATCGAGTTGTGTGTATAGAAGACTATTACATGTGATCCCTTATCTTATACAATCTGTTCCAGGGTGTTCTAAGTTCTGTCAAAGTCAAATCCTGAAATGCTTCTTGGTAGGAATTTTCCACGGTTGTGATAAGATGAGAAGAATACACCTCTGCGCAGGTGCAGCCTGATATCCCGGTCAAATCAGGCCCACAGAGCAGTGATGCCAAGGAAGCCTGTTCATCCTTTGCTTTTCATTAATATTTTTGTCCGTTCCCTATTACAGGCAGCGTAGCCTTTGTGGATCACAACAGCCAGGTCGGGTCTCCTCACAGCTTTCCCTGTTAGCAGACATGAAAATCCATTTCTCAGGTGAACTGGAGGTGAACCCCTTGCAGGCGAGCGGGGGCTGCGGTGTGTGTGGGAGCCCTGCCATCGCTGGGATGCTGAGACCGCGGCAGGAGTCAGCTGCCGGGGCAGCGCTCACTTCTGGGGAAGCTATTGGTGCTCGGTGCTTCTGCCTTGTGCTTCTGCCTTGTGCTTCTGCCACTGCCGGCCCTTGCCGCTGGCCCCTCCTAAGCCCGGAGGAGACGCGCAATGCCGTTGTGCAAGCAGGAGATGAGAGGAGCCTGGTGGAATAAGTTGTCGGGGAATGGGGGGTTGTGTTAGGCCCAAGAATTCTCTTAGTAATAAACCTACTCACAAGAATAAATGGGAGCAGGAGAGCTGCCAGCTAATAAAAAAGGCTCATAGCAGAAAATATTGGGGCCGAGCATCAGAAGCATGCTGACAGGCAGAGTGGCGGTGCATTGCGGCATTGCCTAATTTCACGTACAAGACGTTTTCTGTGCCAAAGGTGGGGCTTTCACATTGCTCTGCCGTGCATGCTTACCTGCCAGGGCATTGCTAGGTGTGCTCCTGCTGCTGTGCCCTCACCATCGCCCTGTGGATGCAGGCAGGCTGAGACTGAGACTCAGCAGGTGCTGAGCTGATCCTGCAGAGCAGCCTTGGGCTGCACAGCGCACCCCTCTGCCTCCTGCCTGTGCCGGTGCCATGGCTCCTGCGGGGACGTGGCAGAGCGCCGCCGGAGCTGAGCCTGGTTAAACACGAGCCCTCGCTCCTCCCCTTCGGTCCGGCCCGGCTGGAGGGGGCTGGCAGAGCCGGGCTGGGGCTGGCAGCTGCGCTTCCCCGGGCTTGGTTACAGGTGCTTGGGGTGTGTGGCTCATCTGCCACTGCTCTGGGCTGGTCAAAGCTTGAGCCAGGTCCAGTCTGGAAGCCTGGATGTCATTCTCTTGTAACACCTCAGATGAAAAGCCCTGCTCAGCCTGTACAAATGTCCAGCTGGAAGGTTCCAGGAAATTGCAGCAGTGCCTTTACCAAGGTAGTTTTCATCTTTAGCTGTTATCATGCTTAGGCCAACATTTCCACAGATTGAGTGGACTGCAACAAAAAGCTGTTTAAATAGTATAATGAGACTAATGTTGCCCTAAAGAAGATATTGGTATGTGTTAGCATGTGGGAGTGAAGCCAACCAAAAAAAAAAAAAAAAAAAAAAAAAAAACCACAAAAAAAAAAAACCAAAAAAAACCAAAAGCAAAAAGCCACAATTCTCAGAAATGGTGCTGAAGAAGACAAGCTCCAGTGCCTGGCACTCAGACAACTGCTATGGCACCCCTCAGACATTTGAGGGCAGTTCTCTGTGCTAACAGGAAAATCAGAGTGTACCCTCCAGACTGTGCCAGAGCAAGTCATGGGCACAGTCTGCAGAGTTTCTTGAATACCTTCTGTCCCCATTTAGGTTTTCCCACCTGTGTCCTCATCTCAGCTGACAATGCTGACTAAACATTGCCTTGCCAAGGATGGTCCCCTACTCATAACCTCACCTGCTGTGTCTCAGGGGCCAAGGCTGCCCTTGTCACTTCAGAGCTGCATGCTGGTCCCTGGGGATGCTCCATCAGGAGCTGACTGTACCCTGGCATCTCCACACATTCTTGGAGCATGTTTCTGATCCAGGGTGGTGGCAGACCTGTGCCTCTGGTTGCTGTGAACTGGCTTGCACTCCCACAGTATAACAGAGTGTGCAGCTCACCAAACGTTCAGCTGTCATTTCAACAATTTATGATATTCTGGAGATGAAACAGAAATTATAGTTGTTGCTGCTGCTTTATCTCAAAACACAATTGGCTTTTGGGAAGCTGTTATTCATACTCTAGTTGCAAAAGCAAAGGGTGGGCAATCCTCACCTGTGATGAACTGACATATCCCTAAATGCTACAGCCAGGAAGAAATAGTGAAACTCACTGAGAATTTCCAAGGCAGGAAAGAGTATTTGGTCGCAAACAGCTGCCCAGTCCCAGCCTTACCTATGTTAAACAACTCTGCCATGTTTTTTTTCTCTCTTGTGGGCAAATCATTTACTGTAATTTAATGATCACAACCACATGAAATTCACTTCCTTATGTTGAAAAAAAAAAGACAAGAAAAATAGGATTAAATATCTCAGTTTATCTTTCCACATAGATCACATGGCCAAAGTTGACTGTAAAATGTTGAAATACTAGTTTGAGGTGTAGCCAGTGCCAAGTGTTGTACACTTCCGTGTTCTCCCTCCCCTCCTATTGCTCACAAAGATGTCACAGAAAGACAAGGAAGTTAATTTTCTCAGGAGGCAGATTTTTTTGCTTTGTGTCAATTTAAAGTACCATTTATTATCCTTAAATCTAACCCTTTTACACCTCGGTGCTCTCCTAGTGCCAAATCCAAAAGGAACACCCTGAAAAAAACTTGTACAAAAGCCAAAGTGTGTAACAAAGTCACTTAATCTGAGAGTGTTTCAAAACCCCACACAAGCTACAAGGAGTGGGTCCAGAAATGCAAGGTGAGACCCTCGTGCACCATGTAGCCTTTTGTGAGAAGAGCAGTGCAGGTCCCTGTGTTTTTGGGGCGTGTACACACCCAGGCAAGGCAAGGTGGCTGAACCTGGTGAACACCTGCCTGTCAGGATGCTGAGGAGATTGGTGGTTTGAATCAGCATTTGGGAATTTGGCTCCTAAGGGTGACGGAGTCTGGAACTCAGAGACAGTACAGTGCCATACAAAACTTGATTTTACTTCCCAGCTACAAATTATAGCACCCTTCCGTGATTTCTTTTTCCATGAGCAGCAGCTTATGTTCGCTGTGGTGGAAGCAGCTTCAGTGCTTCAGTGCTCTGCCAAGCTCTTGTAAGCTGCCTCATTGCAGCTTGGGTGCCAGCATGGCAGCTGCTGACTAGGATTGTGTCCCTCTGTGTCTTGCACAAGGGCTGGTGAGCCAAGGGATCCATCTTCTGGAGTGAAGCCAAGCTTTAAGGGAATACTTCTCCATGTGGCCGTAAAGCCTCCTGCAAGGGACAGCATCTGAAAAGTCAAAGACTCGAGAAACTGAGGATGTCCTGTGTATGGCCAGTGCATGCATAACAAGTTTAATAAGTAATCCCTTGTCATTGCACGCCCTTTGGAGTGACTGTAAGATACCTTGGTCCTTAACTTACAGATTTGTTACAGGAGTGAGAATTGCTTATTGTAGTTATTGCTTCAAAGTTTTGGAACAAAGGGCCTGCTCTAAGGGTAGGCTGTTTTGCCTCTGACTGACTTAAGTGCATTTTTCTCTTTTCTGTAATTTAGTTGCTTAGCTTTAGTAATTTGTTTAGCTTGAGGTCACTTCTGTGGGTTGTGTAGGCTGTTTGCAGGGGTTTATTTCATGCTTCATGAAAATCTTCGGGCTTACCTGTGGCTTCCTGCTTCCCACCAGTGCACGGATTGCAGGCAGTGGCTGAGCTAATGATGAACTTCTGTGACACTGCAAAAACATGCAAGGATGGGCTCAAGTGCAACCTGCCTGGCAAAAATTATGTGTGTGTGTTTGGAAAGAGGTGGAAAAAAAAAAAAAGAACAAAAGCATATTTTTCTTCACAGTAAAAGTGATGGCATCAGCCAAAACATGAAAAGTGACCCAGCTTCCTCCAGGGCAGCCACCACCCCACAAACCAGGTGCATGCAGAAGCACAGGAACAGTCAGGGTGGCCACTAGCCCACAACCCACGTTTGTCTTCATGTGTCTCCAAATGCCCTGGGGAAAGGTGGCTGTGGGGAGCCCTGGTCAGAGAAAGGAAGGCCCCAGGGCTGCTGTGGGGAGAGTTTTAACTTTCACAGTCTGTTACATGGAGGCGTCTGACAGCTGACACAGCCTGTTAGACAAAGAGACAAAGACATTTGACACTGTGTTGGGAAGACACAGGCATTTGGTACGTGTGGGACGAAGCTGAGCACACCTGAACATTTTTCCCTGTAAAGTTTTCTGGTGCAGACCGTCCTTGACTGCTACACCTCGCACATCCAGGGTTTGCAGTTTTGCCTGAGTGAGGACCGTGAGACAGAACTTCTATCTTCTTTCATTAGGAACCAAGCAAACTCCGATTCTTGTTTTCTGGCTAGAGGAAAAAAAAATCTGGTCTAATTCATCAGCTAGACAGAAAGTATTTCATGTGGAAGTACTTCTACAGTACTAAATTTCTAAAACTTTCCATAGTCTCTTTCCTCTTTGGCAACTTGAACAATCATAATTGCATGGCACAGCTTGTCTTTCTGCCAAAAAGGAAGGACTTGGTGCCACAAACTACCTTCTTTTATTCCCTAGCTTGCAGCTTCTCCCTGCTACACTGTTCTGACCATTTTGCTTCCAGGCAGGACTTGGCTCTAAAACTCACTCAAATGTGATTCAGCATTTAATTGACCCACTGGAGCATAAAACCTGACTTCTGCTAGCTTTTAGATGCACAGCAAAGGTGGTTTCTCTTGTTACAATGTAGGTCTTGGTTTTATTTATTTTACAAGTCAGCATGATGGGCCAGTTTTTGATTGGCATCCAGGGAGCAGAGAATTCAGTAAGTGCTCAGGACTCATTCAGGCCAGAAGTGTTAGGGGTGTAACACCAGCCACAGAGAAGGGGATGAAGTACTGCATCTACCTTTTTGTATGTATGAAAAAAGCATATATTTTGCATATACTCCGAGTGTTTTTATAAATGAGATGTTGCCATATCAGAGCAGTGCACTTCATTTTCTTCTGAATCTGTTCATATAATAGTTGTATCACAGTTGTGCTACTGGATGGTGTTTCCTAAAGAAAGCTAAAGCTGGTTTTTAGTATGGTTTTTAAGATGATACCAGCCAAGGAAGAGCATATCTGCTCTTCAAGACCATGAAGAAAGACATTCAAAAAGGGATCACCTTGGCAGCATTTTGAGTTGTCACGGTGCCCAAGGCCTCAGCAGAACTCCTGACATTCCCAAGGCAGCAAGGTCATCTTGAAAGCACAATTGCATTTCTCTGGTGTTGTTTATGTTAATATCCTGAGAATGACTTGCATATTTCAACTTACAATGAGTTAATCATTAATTAAGATCTTACAAAACTGAAGACAGAAATCAGCAGTCCAGAAAAATAAAGAAATTATCTTGTAAAGTGTATGTTTAGAAAAAGTTGTGTAGATGTATTTTAATCTGGGTAGCTCGGATAAAGGGGAAAAGGAAAGAGTAGAACACATTTCAATGTGGCACAGTTCATCCCATTTGGAAAACATTGCTTTTTGTGAAGGTCATGCCTCATGTTTAAACATTTATAAAGGGCTGTGGTTTGCTGGTGGTTTCTTTCTCATCCAAGTGAATTATAGAATTGTTAAGACTGGAAAATACCTTTGAAATCATTGAATCCTGCTAACCTAGCACTGCCATTTTCACTAGTAAACCATGTCCCCAAGTGCCACACCCATACGCTTTTTTAACACTACCAGGGAATGGTGATTCCACCACTTCCTTGGGCAGCCTTTCCAATGCTTGACCATCCTTTCAGTGAGGAATTTTTTCCTTATATCCAATCTAAATCTCACCTGGCACATCTCCAGGCCATTTCCTATTGTCCTGTCACTTGTTACTTGGGAGAAGAGACCAACCCCCACCTGGTTACAGTCTCCTTTCAGGCAGTTGTAGAGAGTGATCAGGTCTCCTGCTCCTTTTCTCCAGGCTAAAGACCCCCAGCTCCCTCAGCTGCTCCTCACAAGCCTTGTGCTCCAGACCCTTCCCCAGCTCTGCTGCCCTTCTCTGGACCAGCACCTCAACATCTTTCTTGTAGTGAGGGGCCCAGAACTGGACACAGAACTGTGGCCTCACCAGTGTCAGGTACAGAGGGACAGTCACTGCCCTGGTCCTGCTGGCCACAGTATTGCTGATACAGGCCAGGATGCCACTGGCCTTCTTGGCTACCTGGGCAGACCCTGGCTTGTGTTCAGTAGCTCCCAGCCAGCATCCCCAGGTCCTTTTCCACCAGGCAGCTTTCCAGCCACTCTGCCCCAAGCCTCTAGCAGTGCACGGGCTTGTTGTGACCCAAGTACAGGACCTGGCACTTGGCCTAGTTGAACCCCATGTGATTGGCCAACTGATCCAGCCTGTCCAGGTCTTTCTACAGAGACTTCCTGTCCTCCAGCAGACCCACACTCCCACCCAACTTGGTGTCATCTGTGAACTGACTGAGGGGCACTCAATCCCCTTGTTCAGGTCATCAACAGAGACATTTAACAGGACTGGCCCCAATACTGAGCCCTGGAGAACACTGCTCTTGACTGGCCGTCAGCTGGATGTAACTCCATCCATGGATGTAACTCTGAGCTTGGCCATTCAGACAGTTTTTCACCCAGTGAATGGTATGCCCTTCATGCCATGGGAAGACAGTTTCTCCAGGAGAATATTGTGAGAGACAGTGTCAAAGGCTTTACTAAAATAAAGTTAGACAACTTCCACAGCCTTTCCCTCACCAAGTGGGTCACTCCTGATAGTTTCCAGAGTTGTCAGATTTGATATCTTCGAGCAACTGGGATCTCCTCTGGTTAGCCAGGACTACTCTCTCAGTAGTAGTAGTTTGCTCTTCTCCACAAACTTGGTATTTGCAACAAATTTTCTCCAGATGTATTTATACCAAGGAAACAGCCAGGGAGTCTAGAGCACTGCAAATGAGGTGCAGCCTTCGTGTGTTTGAAGCATGGAGCATGCTGAAATGAAAAGGATGAACCAGTTCCCAGTGCTCCTGCCTGACAGTGAGGACATACAAGAGATACAGGAATTTGTGCACTGGGTGGATGGAAAGCACAGAGGGATGTTAGCTCCAGCTCCATCCACGTCTAGGCACTGACTCTAAGCTGCATGCAAAGAGAGATTTAGGTTGTTCAGAGGATGCTAGAAGAATGGAGAGATGCCCAATATGCTTGCTGGGAAGGTCACTGTCCTCTGTAGGTTGTGGGACAAGAAGAGTCAGTGGGACAGTTCATCTTGCCTCCTTGCTGGAGGCTACAGGCATGCTGGCTGCAGTGCCCTGCTCCCCTCCTGCCCCGAATATACTCTTCCCAGCTTGGAGGGGAGCACAGCATTTGCAGAGTGGGATGTTGCAATGAAGTAACAGTCTCTGTTTTTAAAGAATGCTTTATTCACTACATCCTAGAAATGTACCGTAAATGGAGCAAGAACTAAATAAACTCAGAGGCTTCTGACAATACAGAGAAGAGAGATACAATAAAATATCTAAAATATCAGCTCTTTTGAGAATAAGGCACGCTAGTTTTTTTTTTTTTTTATACTTTTTTCCTTAGAATAGTTTGTTCTTAACCTTAAGATGTTCACATTTCAAGTTATTAGACTTACCTCAGTAGTAGTGTACATGAAATGGTTTAGAAGCAAGTGTCAAGACAGGCACGGGCAGGAGGCCCAGCATGGCCTGGCTGCCTGCATGCCTGGGTCCTGCCTCCATCCCTGGGTATTGCCTGCTACTACCCTGGCACAGGCAGCACCCACTGTTGGCCAGGGGCACCTCACGGTTTTCCCTCTTTGGCTCCTTTCTCTCCCTGCCACCTCTGTGAGTGGCAGGTCCCTTGTCCTGTTGCAGAGAGGATTAGTGGGAAAGGAGCCATCAGCCTTCCTCCCTCCTCTGGGGTTCAGCCATGGCATGGGGCTGGAAGTGGGCCAGCAGAGGCCCAGACCACTGGACTGCCTTTTCCTGGCCCCAGGGGTGTTTGTGCATGGCCCAAGGACGCTGGTGTTTAGTGTTGAGCCATGGAAGGCCTTAGACTGGAGGACTAGAGGAGGCAGTGCTGGACTCTGTCTGGGGGCTTGCCCCTCGGGCAGCCAGATCTCCTCCTCTCTCTCCCTACACAAGGGCAGGACCTTGGGGCTGAGGTCTGGGTGTGCTTTCAGACGTGCAGGTACAGACAATAAAAGTTTCCTGGGAAGGGGCGTGGAGGGGCAGAGTCCAACCTAATGGGTAACCTCACAGTGCTTTTGCTAATGGGTCGACAGGGTCAAGGGGAGCTCAGGTTGTCTGAGCAAGAGCACCTAAAATACAACTGCTCAATTTTGAGGCAAGCAAAAGAAGTGTATTAAAAAGGTCACTTAACTGAGCTCAATGCGGTCTGGAAGTGGTTCAGTTGTCAAAATATGGCCAATGTGAAACCCCTTTGGTATGTACTTGTATCACAAAAAGTAAAGGAACATTGTTTACTGACTCCCTGCTTCTCACCTTTTGTCACCAGACTTGTGTTTGCAGAGCTGATGCACTTCATACAAAGGGCAAGATATTTTTTTACCATTTTACTCTACTTTACATTCACTGCACTACTAAATAAAAGCCTTTAAACAGGCCACAAAACACTGCAATAACATATTTACTTCTTAATAAAACAAACTTTTTTATAATATTGCAATAAAAGGTTTTTGTTTTGTGGCAAACCACATACCATGTAAATTTGCAACATAAAATGACTTTAAAATGTATATTAAAAGATATTTACAAGCTCTATGTCTTAAAATCATTGGGACTAATCACTCCCACCCCTGATGTGCATGTACAACTCCAGTTGTGGAGAAGGGGAATGGAGAGTGGAAGGGAGGCTGGGAGGGAGGCTAGCCCTGTTTCACTAATTCCAGTATCACTACCACCCCTAGTACCTTTGAAATTTCTCATGGAACATGATGGAGCAATGGGTAAGTAATGCTGCACATCCTCTTGGCGAGAGCATGGCTACTCTTGCCAACAGCAGCATACGTTCTCAGTCACTACAACATATACTTCAAAGAATAAAATGAAGAGCATTGAAAAAAAGCCTTGGCTTTATACTGGATGAAGATCTAAGTCAAGACACCTCGCGTGAAACATCAGCCACTCGTTTCTGTACATGCTCCAACTACAAGTAGCTTCAATAAATAGAAAATCCAGTTGCTAAGGAAAACTTGGAGCCTTTCTTCAGCTAAAAACAAGCCTGCAAATCACACTGTGAAGAGGTATGTGTGAGGAGGCTTTTTTCTCTTTTCTCTTTCTTCCAAACAAGCAATATTAGTTACTTGTGATTTCAAATGAGAATGAGCAGATTGTATTAATGCCAGCACAAAAATGCAGAGGTCTTGCACATTTTTCAAATTGCACTTTCCAGTATAATTTTTAAATAAGATACTTGTTGTTTTCTTCTTAAAAAACAAAACAAAACAAAAAACTAAGGTATGTATTCTTTAAATATTGAATATACTCTTCAAAATATATTGTTAAAACTTTCCCTAGCTGCTCAGGTGTGCTTTTTAATATATAGCTGATATATTATTAAAGGCACTACAAAATAGACATCTCTGGAGTGCAGAAATTACTAAAAAATAACCTTCATACCACAAATATATTGAAAATATAACTGCTAAAAAAAAAAGACCTTATGCAACCCCACTATAATGCGTATAAATGCACGTCAGTGGTGGGCTGGATGCACCGAGGTCCTTTGGAAATGTTTGAATACAGGCATGTTAAATTTTTAAAAATAGCCTAAAAAAGTTAGTGAAAACTTCAAGCATAGAAAATATTTCAAAGATGTTTTTTCTATTACATTCTTCACTTTCTGCATTGTTTTACCAAGCCCAAATGTTTACTCTTTCGCAGACGGTTCTTTCTTCATAAATAGTAAAGTGTTCCTTCAGTGTGTGTTTCTCCAGCACCCTCCTCTGCCGACAGTTTCAGTATGTCTGGTAGACGTCGTGGATGGGCACCTGGATGGTGGCGGCTGGGAATGCCGGGGGGATGTAGCCAGCGTACCCTCCGTAGGCAGCGGCGGCAGCGGCAGCGTTCTTCTGTAGCGTGGCTATCGTTGCTGTGGCCGCAGCGGGCGCCGCAAATGGCACATAACTTGTCCCGTAAATGCCGGCGGCAGGGATCCGCTGCACGTTGGGAGCCATGGTGTACACCGGTGTGATGGGGCGGCCCTGCAGGGAAAGGGTTCAGACTTCAAAAGAAGTACTTTGTTGTAACATCCCACTTCCACGCCCTGAATGGCAAACCCCCTAGCAGAGAAGGAGGTGACGGGGAGGGTAGGCAGCACGTGCCCTGTTGATGGAGAGTTATGCTATCATGGGAGGATGCTCCCCGCCGCACAGTTTGCATGCCTCATAGTGGGGAAAGCAACGGTCCCATGTGCAGATGTCTAAGACAGGTCAGATGAACTTCAGGGCTCTTGGGCACTGTGACATCCTCAGGACTATGTTCTGAATGGAAGCAGGGCAAGAAACTAGGCTTTCCCCCTGACACTGGGTATGCATAGCAGGATGTACGGGAAGCTGGAAGTATGGGAAGCGGGATTTCTGTGCTGAACTCACCTGGAAGGGAGGAGGTGTTGAGACAGCTGGTATTACAGCTGCGGCTGCAGCTGCTGCAGCAGCTGCTGCACTAGCTGGGTCCTGCTGGACAGCTATAGGGTTGATGATGTGCTCAACAGTGTGGATTTTGCCGTCTTCCATCATCTTGGCTGGTGGTGCGGCCTGAAACATGGAGTACTGGGCACCAATGGCAGGGATGGCCACTACGAGAGAGCAGACATATCAAGATACGCTGGGAGAGAGTTTCCAGGACCTCTTGTCAAAGAGCTCTCCCTCCCAGCTGTGCCAACTCTCCAGCAGTGATCCTGTGCTACTCTTATCAGGGGAGGTAGCCTTGTGTGCAGGCAGGGCACCTGGGGCATGTCTGCCCTCCCCAAGTGTGGAGGCACCATAGCTGATGCACTGGGACAGGCTCAGTGCTGTTTGGTCCAGCATTTTCCCTCATGCTCCTGCCATGAGTGTCCTAGGGCCAGAGTCCTCCTGGGGACTGGGAGCTGTGACCCAGATTTCCACAACCCCTTCTGACCACTGCTGTCCTTCCCACTGGCCAAGAGTGTGGCCTGAACACAAGGGGTAAGAGTGTGTAATGTGAGTCCCCTGCTCCAGCTGCTGACATCAAGGAGTATGGAGCTGCCATAGGAGCTGCTCCAGGACAGAAAGTTGTGGTTTGTACTGCAGAAGTTACAGGCAGCAACCAGTCTGCTCTACATGCCATCCTTTGGCCAACCCTGTGAAATATCAGCTCTTTTACCAGCATTTCCCAGGACCAGCTTGGCTAAATATGTTTTATCCCATCTGTTTGCTGCAGGATCAATCTACTTAAAGACATTAAAAAAAATAAACTTATTTTAGGGAATTCTCCCTCATGCCAAAATTGGACAACATGATATAATTAGAGCCATGGTCTTTCAGACAAAGGGAGAACACTCTGGTCAGAATAATCATGTTCAAGATGGTGAGTCTGTGCATGATCCAAAATGGAGTTTCACGGCTTGCTCAGGGAAGAAACATTCTTTGCTGAACATTCCCAATAATCACAATAATTGCATGTGGCCTGGCAATGTGCACTTGCAGCCCAGAAAAACCCACTTTATTCTGGGCTGTATCAAAAGCAGTGTGACCAGCAGGTTGACGGAGGTGATTCTGCCCCTCTATTCTGCTCAGGTGAGACTCTACCTGGAGTGCTGGGGCACCCAATAGAAGAAGGATGTGAATCTGTTGGAGCAGGTTCAGAGAATGTTGAACGAGATGTAACACCTCTACTGTTAGGTCAGACTGAGACACTTGGGGTTGTTCAGCCTGGAGAAAAGATGTCTCTGGAATAAAGACCTCTACTGGAGCTTTTCAGTACTTAAAAGGGTCCTATAAGAAAGACTACGGTAAGGCCTGTAGTGATAGAACAAGGGGTAACAGTTTTAAACTGAAAAAGGGTTGGGCATAAGAAAGGAATACTCTATAATATAGGTGATGAGACGCTGGACTGGTTATCCAGGGAAGTTTTGTGTGCCTCATTATTGGAAGCGTTCAAGTTCAGGTTGGACAGGCCTTTGAGCAACCTGATCTAGTTAAAGACATTACAGGGGCATTGGATTAGCTGATCTTTAAGGTCCCTTCCAACAGAAACCATTTGATGACTCTATGATTTCCATCATTGCCTCATATTGCATACTTCAGCATTCAGCTTGTGAGCTTTTTAGCAGTAAGATTATTCACAAGGAAAACAAAGTAGTTGATAAATAATGGATAATGGACTAAGAGGTGATATTGGCACTTATAGGAGGTGCAGCCACTAAGTCAGAAATGAAGCCTAATATGTACACAGGTTTCTTTCTGTGCAATGAAACTTTGCAGTGTTAAGGTGTGCAATTATGCCTGGTGGAAGGAGGTGACAGAAAGCAGTGCTCTCGTTCTGATCCTGGAGACAGCAACAAGGAAGCTGATCAGATATGTTTCAGGCAGAGATGTGTCCTCCACCAGTGAAGTACCACTGTTTCCTCAAGCAGACACTCCCAAGTCATGAGGTTTTCCAGTTCTCCTTTTACACCAAGTCTACCTGGTCAGGTCAAACCAGTTTTATGTCTGGTTTAAATATCCTGGATAATTCCCCACCAAGACAAAGAGCTCACATGCTCCATTCTGCAACAACCTCTGTCAGAAAAACAGTAGCAGGCATATGGGGTATTGGGGTGATCTTGCAGGAGTATTCCAACTATTTGCAAAGAAATGAGCTTTAAGGTTGATCTAAACAGTAGGCAGGAGACTTTGCAGTCCATACATTTCTACCCCTCTACTCTGGTAATATGCCTTCAAAGGCACACCCTCTTCATAACAGAGGTAAGTCTTGTGTGTGGTACCTCTTATTAGATCAGGTAATCTGACTGGGGAAAACAGACCAGGTACTTCTGTGTTCAGAAGCTGTGCTGGAACCATATGATAGGGGAAGATCTGATTAAAACCCCTGAATCTCAACATGCTTCAAGTGTAGAAACACTTTGACTTGTGCTTCAAGCTTTTGTTTGGCAGTTGAATAAAATATAGGCACCACGAACAAGCATGCATTTCCAAGCTCACTTTTCAAGCATCCTTTAGTAATACCTGGAATTCCTAAAGTATCTTTGCAAACACACATAGCGATAATATTTTCTGGTAGTGAGTGGGTAGTTTTCTCAGGAAGTCTGATCTTTCTCCACCTCTCAGCCCTCCTTTGTCTCTAGACTTCTTCTGACATTGTCTCATGCAGCTGTTATGAAGAACTCTTCACAGACTTCATTAGATGCAAGCTGTGATTTTCACTGACATAAATGAAAAATGTTTTGGGAAACCATAGTAGCTCTATTATTAAGCAATGCTTACATCCTGCCATTACAGTTTACTTGGAAAGAGAAATAGACAGAAGACATCAGAACTTCTGCAAGAGGGCTGGTCCCTATCACCTTCAAGGACCTTCTTCCTCAGGTTATTTTTTCAAATGAAAATCTTTCCAAACAGGATCTTGAGGAATTGCAGAACTTCTGCTTTCATCTTGTCCACCTGGGAATGGCAAGGGCTGAGTACTCAGCTGACAAAGCGGCAGAAGGGGGCAATCCCTGCCCCAGCCCTTGGACTGGCTCCTCAGAGCCCAGCAGAGATGAGAGCACTCCTGCAGGGACTGCACTGCTGCAAAGATGGACCCCAGGGGCTCCCTGCCTTGCCCCTTCCCCATGCCACTGATGGAGATGGAGGAGCTTGCCTCAGCCAGGGACTTTCCTGCAATGGGAAAGCCCCAGATCCTTTTCCCAGCCTTGTAGCACTGGAGAAAGGGGAGAACTCCAGCCTGGCTGAAAACCTAGGATAAGAATCTCCCAGGGTAAAATTAGCATTTAAGACATTGAAAGAGAGGAAGATTGCTCTTAGTCGCTGTGTTCTGGTGTACATGACTAGAAGGAGAAGAAAATCCACTTCTCCCTAAGCAAATGCAAAAGGGGACAGGAGGAGTGGGCATTGCTTTAGTCCTTTTTCCTTTGGCCTGAAGGGCTCCCAGATATTTGTGTCCTCTATGCCACTGTGTGCCTCTTGTGTGAAGAAAGTCTGGCCAGAGCCAGGAGACACTCAGCACAAGGGAGCACTGAGCCCCAACCCTGGGTCTGTCCCCATTGCAGCAGCTGAGGTCATGGACTGGCTCTGGAGGGGGCCCTCACATGCTTGAGACAGGTGAGGGCCTGCCTGCCCACCACCCCTGCTTTCCTCCCCTCCTTACACATACTAACCTGCACCAGGCTTAATGGCCACTGGATTGACTGCAGGTAACTCCAAGCTGGGAACCAGTTCATATCCTTTCTCTTGCTGTTTTCCTTTGCCTTCATGGTACCTGCTGTAGATTCCACGGCCGGCGGAGTATCCCCCCAGGTAGGAACCCCTGGGACCTGGAGCTCTGTTGCCAGCTGCACCTCGCCCTCTGCCTCGTATGCTGCCTGCTTATGATAACAACACAGAAGATGGTGAATAATGGGGAGTGACAGCCCCATGGGGAGCACGAGTGACCCCAGGCTGAAATCTGGAGGCTTGCACTTTTAGAAATATGGCTGCTGAAGTCAGCATGATTCAGCCTTAATGACCCCGCTTAGGAAAACAGAAGTGCCTAAGAAGCATCCAGTAAGCCTATGCTTGTTTAGCTTTTGATGTTTGTGAGCATATAGAATAACTGCTCATTTATACTGGTGGAACTCTTGTGGCAAGTGTTATAGGTTCAATGCAGTCAGTAGAGAGCAAGGGGATCCTCAGAGTGATTTCTGTGCATCAGGAACAGCTTCTGCTGCCTGCTGACCCGCAGAGGAGACCCAGCTTGTCAACTGGCTGTGATGGGACCCTGCCGAGATGTCACAACATCATACCTGCCCTTTAACCAACTTTGTCCCACCACTGCATATATTTTTACTTAGGTTGTTAAATTGTTTTCTCTGCTGTTTCATTAGGTGTGATAACCCATTTCCAAAAACATTGCCTTTATTCATCTTAGTGACTCCACATGTTATGACAGTACTTTGAACACTGCAGTATTGTACTTTATGATGATCTAATTTAATATTTAGACTGTTACTCAATGGGAAATTGAAAAGAAGCTGAAATTTTTGAACGACTAAGGTTAAAAATACTTCTTGGTTTATGTGGATGCTTTAAGAAGATGTTTATCCTAAACTGCTTCTCCTATGGAAATACACATCAAATTTCAGGAAACTCTAATTCCTGTAAGTACAGGACAATTGTAATTATAGTATCAGTTATAGCTGTTCGGGTTCTTTTATAAATAAGTGATTTTTGGTTAATTTTAATGACTGTAACTGGTAACTATTTAAGGTATACATAATAAAAGAATTATTTTTCACTCACATGATTTCTTCTGCTTGCAGTTCTCAAATGACTTTATGAAGGACAGCATTACTGTCATTTTAATGTGGAAGGTAAATGACACCTAGAGAGTTCCTAACTAAGGCTTTCCCCAACCTCCCTCCCTTTGGATAGGTCACCATACCCACACCTCCAGAGCACTCTGTCATAGGATCCAGCTCTTTGAAAGGAGACATCAGATGCTGGAATCCTTAGACTTGCTCAGACTTAGTACAACACTCATAAAACCCAGATTTCTCTGCTCCCTGTCCCATGCTTGGTTTTTACCTATTCTTAACCATATATTGATACCTCCCTCATACTATCTTGTACACTAGTAATAATTTATAGATAAACATACATTGTGTAGTCATAAACTAAAGTAAGACCAAACAGGAATACAACAAAAGGGCCTATAAAAGAGTATTAAGAAAGAATTGCATGGCACTAGGTGTCCTTTGGCTGAGGCAGACCTCTCGCATCAGCCTAAGATCAAACCTGCCAGTCACATCCCCTAATTGTGCTTACTAACCTTTCACAAAGTAATCTCTGTTGGGCCCAATCAAGGCATTGTATGGATATCCATAGTATGCTAGTGTGTATGGATCACAAGAGTAAACATAGTTAGGTTGCTGAGTTACTTCAGAGGTTGCTGCAGCCCCTCCTTTTGCTGCTTTCTGGTAGCGAGTGTATTGCTCCTTGTCCACTGGCTTGGCCAAAGTAACCTCCAGGCATGAGCCTTCTAGTTCAACACCATTAAGGTTGTTCATGGCATGAATGGCATCTTCCCTGGTTGTAAAGTGCACAAAGGCGTAATCACGTATTTTTTTCACTCTCTCTACACAGCCAGGGTTAAACTGACCAAACACCTTTTTAATGGTGTCCTCTGTGGTCTCAATCATTAAATTCCTCACATATAGGATTTTAACAGTCTCCATGACATCTTCATCCACATCTATCTCTGGTTCTGCCCAGTCAACAGCAATTTGATGTCCCCACAGTTGGATCCTTCCAGGCATGAGTTTTCTCCTGGCCATGGCTGCTGCTCGATGGCTCTCATACTCCACAAAGGCAAAGCCTCTGTTCTTCATCTTGTCTGCAGCGCTGGCATACACAATGACATCCAGCACGCCTTCTGTCACCTTGGCAATCTCTTCCAGGATCTCCTCTCTCTTCTTCATCTTGGGAATGCCTCCGATGAAGAGCCGGCAGTTATCCACACTGCAGCACACACCCAGCAGCCTGCCGGGGCGGATTTCATAGTTGTTCAGCTCCCTGACAGCACGCTTCGCCTCATGCTTCTGTGTGTACATCACGAAGGCGTAGCCACGGTTCTTCCCATCAAAGTCCATCATCAAGCGCATCTCGTAGATGCGGCCGACAGACTCGAAGACGGGGACGAGCTCATCTTCATAGACATCGCGGGGGATCTTGCCCACAAAGACTTCGCAGCCACGAGGAGGGTGCAGGCCCTCCCAGCCGGGAGGAGGGCCTCCATACTTGCGTTGCCCATTCTCCTGGATCATACTGTATCCAGTGCGGGCCATGAGGGCCACCAGAGCTGCCTCGTTGGGCGCACCAGCAACACCTTCAGGGACTTTTGTGGTGGCCGCATTAGTGGAATCATTGCTCATCCTTGCAGCGGAATCCTCAGCAGTCATGGTGTCAAACTCATTCACAGCGTGATAAAACCTGGGCAAATGAAGAAGGAGGACACTCATTAAAAGCTATTAGCTACCATCAGAATTCCACCTCTCTTTCATTTTCCTGTAGCTGTTCTGCAAGTTTGTTTGTCAAAATGGAACTAAGGCTGCAGAAGAACAGAGGAACAAGCCACACCAGCCTGAAGAGAGATACTGCAGGGATAGTCTGTCCTGGACATAGGACAAAGCTCCTCTCTGACGGAATGGTTGAGGATCACCTGCCCATACAACCCAGGCATCAAGAGCTGCTGTCACAGGACACCATGGGCACATGAATGAATGCCACCAAGTACCCCAAAATCTCAAGACCTTTGAGACCCTTATCTTCTATTTGAAATGGTAGAAAGTAGATCACACAGAATTGGGAGAGAGAAGATACTGACAGGAAGCCAGAGGCACCCACCTACAGAATCTTCTCCTCCCTGTCAGTCACTCATCAGTTAATCCATTTACTCCTGAACAACACAAGTACCAGGTGCCATATTCCATGGTGAGAGGTGGCAAATGCATGAGAAGCACCAGACAGTTTCCATTTAATAACAACCCCTTGCTTCTCTAGACCTCTGCAGTAACTGTCAAGTAGGAAATAATAAATACACTTCAGCAGTGGGGGTGGGGGGCAATTCTTGCTCTTTTGTGCCAAGAGTGATCTGACAAGCTTCTCAGTTGCTCATAGCTTGTGTTACAATGTCTGACATGTTTGTCTCTTCCATTATTACAGCAAATAAGGATCACTCCTTTATGAGAGGCAGCTTGTTTAGGCCAAGCTGACAGCACAGCACTGCAAGCCAGCAAGAGGAAGGCAAATCTCAGAAGCCTTCTTCTGCATTTGAACACAGGCAGAGAGCAGGAAATGCAGACATTCAGGAAATGACCATGCTAATAACCAAAATTGCAAGACAGTGGACTTGCTTTCTGAGCACAATTCAGTAGGACACCTTGGGACTCTGAGAGTAGTTAGTTCAATGACTTTTAAAGCTGCAAGGGTCCATCAGACAATTAAATACCAGTGACTGTATATGACATGGAACATTATGTTTTAGTGTTATTTGCACATTCGGTGCTATAGCATTTATCTGAGTAAGTAGTGTCTTCCACAAGGACCTTGGCTTTAAGGAATTAGAGAACTTAGGACCCTGCCATGTCTCTGCATGGCTTGTTTGCTAACCACTCCATCATACACGCAAGTGTGCCATATTTCTCATGAGAATTTGCCTGGCTTTTGCTTCCAGATAGGATTAGATAGACTAAAAAGTCTTTCAAGACCTCTGCTTATGTCTTGTAGTGATATTCAAGTGATTTAATAGACACAACTCTGTTTTTTGAATAAAACTTGCAGCTCACAATTAGTCATTTTTCACCTGAAATTCCTCTTTGTTGGTCTTTGGACAGTTCTTTAGAGCTTCAGCCTTTTTCACCTTTGCTATATACAGGGATGAAAATCATTCCTCCTTCTTCTCCCCATGTTGCTGTCTTGCCAGAGCCTGTTTCTTCACACCTCACTATCAAGTCACATGGACTTGGGTTTTTCAATTCTAACCTCAATTCCCTTACAGAAGCACCCCTTGCTCTGGTTATGTCCTATGTAGCAGGCACAACTTGTGTTTATTACTCCTGAGTGCCACAACCTTGCATTCAGCCCTATCCCAACTGCCTTTTGAGTAGATCCCACCTATTGAATGTTACACAATTGGCTCCTCTCCACTGTGTTTTACAACTCCATCAGTCTTTCCTTCACTGATTCATTTGTCATGATTTGCATTCATCACCAGCCTGCTGATGGAACTGTCAAAATACACTGACCCTTGTAGGGCACTGCAAACCATCATGAGAAATGCTTCAAATATATGGGTTTGACAGGGTTATTTTTTTTTTAAGGACAAAGCTTCAGAGAGATTTATTTATTCTATATAGTTGTCTTATTCAGTGAGACACAGGTTTCTCTCTGTCCCATAAGGACTCAAATATATATCCTTCATCTGAATGATTTGGCCATTGCATTGTTTACCACCAAGGAAGATCTTTCATGGGTACAGCAAGCCCAAGTCCACAAAAATATCAGCACAAATTTTAGGCACCGAGGTCTGATTTGCATGATTCACAAAATCCATTTAAATCCTAGTAATCTCAGCACCTCAGATTTTTTTCAGTAAAGCTCCTGAGCTGCCCAGAATTATGCTGGTCTATACCCAGAGATGCCTCTGCAGGAGCCAGGGCAAACACCACTGAGCCTGGTTCATCTCCTAAATGCATTTGGGATTGGGAAACCAGACCTCTGAACTTTGTTGTGTGGAAGGACCTTATCCTGGATGTGGTTTTTGGCCATGAGTGTTGCATGCTGATGCTTCTGAACCATTTTAATTTAAAAATATGGAGAGCAGAGGAGAAAATAAAGAAAGTGGAGGGCAGTAATAATAATGCTGATGCTCAGGCAATACTTTAGTAAACACAATTCCTTTGAAGCTTCTTGAACTGCTGTTGATACATGTTTCTCTCAGATTCAAATATTACCCTTTAACAATCGGACATTTTAACTTTATTCCAGGGAATTATTTGAAATAATTTAAAAAATTAAGGCAGAGTAAAATAGCTTCATTTTTCACTTGACAATTTGTTCATAGAAGTGTAACTTCACCTTTCTTGGAATAAAAGCAAAGCTAGTTATACAAACACTTTGGTGGGAAATAATCATCACCTTTACATAGGCCACCTGTTGGCAAGTCAAGTACTTATCACCCCAAGTTTGGCTAAGTTTAAAAATTAGCAATTCCATTCAAACCACCTGCTTTAGGTCAACTTACAAAATAAGTCTCTATATCTCTGTTATCTGCAGGGCTCTGTGTCTGGGGCTATAGTCTGGAAAACTACAGATGATCACTGGGTTTGTGGATGTGAGGGGAGATGAAACAGAATCACCCCTAACCCCCAGAAACTATTTGGTAATTCAATGGCCTTGCAGGAGATTGCATGCTCTCCAGCACTTTGCATTGCACCAGCAGGATGATTTCTCATACTGCAAGTTGTACATGAAGCTGCTTCCAAGTGCTGCTGGCCATCTTTGCTGCAGACACTGCCATACACCATTTGTGATAGTGCATAATTAAAATTTTCTTGTGAACCTAAAATGCATTTATCCCTATGTAATTTATTTGGAATCAAAATTCATGATCAAATGTGATTTGGGTTTTTTTTTTCCTGTGCAGCTACATAGAGCTGGGTTTCATAAATAGGTACTACTTAAGAATTTTACAGAGTCCATACAGCCCTAATTGTTGTAACTAAATACACACTTAACAGTGTGTTCATTACCATGTTATACAATTAACACCTTCACTAAGTTCAGGTATCATTTACCAGAACATTTTTTATCAGTGATCATCTGTAGCTTGATGATAAAATGCACAGGCTGTCTGGTCTGAGAGCTCTTCTCTCCTGTTGTTACTGCCTTTCAAAATGGGCTACCAACACAATCTAACCCTTTTCAGACTGAAATGCAATCCCTCTCAAGAAAGCAGTTTTTGAAAATACCAGTTTCCAAAGTGTTCAAACCTGCTTGTGCATTTTTTTAAGTCAACAGCAAACTAGTCATAAAGAATTGCTATCATGTATTGCAGGTCTACACAAGGCATGGGCAGGTACTATGGGTCTAGTGGCCTTAATAAAGCCGAGCTGATTTCCAACATCTGATATGTGAGATTAATGCTAGAAAAGGCAAAAGTTTAATCTCCATTAAAATGCAGGATCTTGTGAAACATTAAGTGCTTGGTTTTAGACTCTGAGGAGGAAGGTACACCTGATCTTGATAACATAGATTCAAAAAAGAGAGACAGACAAAAATATTTTTAACAAGAAAGGTTGTGTTTTGGAGAAAGCTAAGTTTTAAATGACTCATTATCAGGACTGAAACAAGTCCTTGGCTTCTTTTTAGAAAAAGGTAAATCCTGCTTGATTGTTCAACACCATGTTAGATGGATGCTAACATCTACCAGAGCAAGGCTTATGAGCCCCTCAGTTCAGCATCTCTATTCCAAGGACTCTTCCTTGTACAGGTGAACTCTCAGACGTGTGTTTCACTGAAATTTCACTTTCACCATTCAAATTTCACTTTACTTTGCTTATGAAACCTCTCTGCTGCCAGTAGGAAGGGTGTAAATAGTTCTTGCCCTAAACATTACTTACCTTCTTCTTAAAGGTATGTTTTTTCCCACATCCCAGAATATTAAATGGCAAACTTACTGTGTTGTCAATGGCTGATCTAAAGCATACTGTGAGCAGGCTGATTAATTGAGGCAGGTATTTTATTAAGTAGAAATACCACACCTTGATCAACAACAATACAGGGCCAAATGGTGATGTCCCTTGTCCCAGGGCAAAGGCAGCTTGGGGCCTCAGCAACAAAGCAATGCCCAAAGTCCACATATCAGCTTATCCCTGGATTAGTCCAGCACTGGGCAGTGCCCTGTGAAGTCAGGCAGACACGTTCTCCTCTGTTGATCCTAGAGTGGTCAAATAGTCTTTCACAAACACAGGGACACAGCCAGTGTCCTTTTGGCAGTAGCTGTGTGTCCACTTCACTCACATTCTCCTAAAAAATGAGGTTGTTTATGTTTGGATTTAATTCATCCCTCCAGTTTTGTGTTACACAGATTTAGTGGCATCATGTCTCCTTCTGTGGGTGACACAACTGCCAGCAGTCACAAAGCCTGGGAACAGGTGCCAGCACCACCACAGGCAACAGGAGAGACCAGGGAGATGTGCTGTCCCTGTGATAACTGCCCAGGGGAGGGATGGGACACCTGTGCCCCACCTGCAGACCCTGTACCGTACAGACTCCCACTGAGCTGACAGGGCGTGTCCCCATGAACACTGCACAGCTACTGCTTCCTTCAAGGAAATGCCACAGTTTTGCATTTTAAACCACAGAGGGAAAGATGGTTGCTGAAATTTCAAATACACCCTGTTGGCAGAGGGAAATAACAGCTACTGGTTTAAATGTGACCTTCCTAATATTTCACTTGAAATAATAAGGGAAAATGTTGATACTGATTATGATGATGATAGGCAGCAGCTCTAAAAGCATGGCTGTCATTAAAGTTTTTTATTTTCAAATCCTGACTCTATTCTCATGACAGCTTTATATTCATAAAATGCACACAAAAACAATGGCTTACTAAGAACAACTGTGTAATTTTATCACAAACCCCAGAAATGCTCCTGCTGAAAATGCAGTTTGCCTGTTTAGAGATCTATTGGCTGAACAGAAAAATTAGAAATAAGGTAGTGACTCATGCATTGCTTCAAGTGTCATGTACAAGTTACCTGCCTGTTTAAAGATAATTACAGTATCATTATACATCACTTTGCTCTTTCTTGCCAAGACTGTCACTCTTTTCCTCCTCATTATTTTCATAAATGAGCTGAACAAAGCAGGTGTCTTTGAGACTGTCGCTGAAGCTGAGCCATGGCATGCGCAACTGCAGGGTCCAGGGCCAGTATGGGGATCAACAGGAACTGGATCACACTTGGTGTCCTACATTCTGCCATTAATGAAATGCAGGTGTCCAAAGCTGAAACTTGTGATGGATCAGAGCAAGAGAGTGCAGCATTTCAGCACAGCTTTTCGGCCAAGGCCCATTTCTGATGGTCTTTCAGGCAGGAAAGGAAAGGTTACATAAGATGGATGATGCCTTCACCTTTTTACAAAAAGCCATGACAATGACTGCAGTGTGTCAGACATGTTTAGCTGCAGCTGAACTGAGTGAAGAAGTTGCCCCAGGCTAGGTGAAACATTTTGAAAAGGTGAATTTTCTTAATCTGGACCATTTTGGCAAAACCGTGGAAAAAGCAGTGAACTGTGTCAGCAGACCTGAAGGGGCAGGAACAACAGCTGGCAAGAGACTTGATGAGTAGCTTGTGATGAGCAGCTTGGAAGAAAGTAACATCAGAGATCATTGACAATGACATGTCTGTCTGCTGTGCAATTTATCCTGCTGCCAGCACTGCTAAAGGACTGCTTATTCCCATCATCAGCTGCATACCTCAATTGGGTCATCAAACTTGTCCCTCTCCAGCCAGGGTCAGGAACTTTTTGGCCCAGGTGCTGCACGGAACACGATGAGATGTGCATGGAGCAGCACTTGATGCACTGCATATTTCCCACGTGTGCTCAGACAAGAACATGTACTAGCAGAGGCTCTCTGCCCACTAGAAATACTATACTTAAATATTGAGAGCAACAGTGCCTGAGAGGTAGGATAAAACCAGCCCACTAAATCCTGAGGCTAGCTGCTGAAATTAGGACAAAAGGAAACAGCCTCAAGTTGCACTAGGGAAGGAAAGATTTCTTCATCCAAAGGGCTGTCAAGCATCAGAACAGGCTGCTCAGGGATGTGGTTGAATCACCATCTCCAGAGATATTTAAAAGACATGTAGATGTGGCACTTAGGGACACGGTTTAGTGGTGGACTCGGCTGTGTTCAGCTAATGGTTGGACTCGATGATCTCAAAGGTCTTTTCCAATGGAAAGATTCTCTGATTTTATGAAATTTCCACTTCTGCTATGGTGACAATTGGCATTCTAATCTAGAGCCTATCATCAGAGTTCAGACCATTGATTTCATTGCAAGAGTTCATATTTCATGCTTAAACTTCAATTTTATTCTGGTCAGTTAGTTATGTTCACTTTGTATGGGGCAAGTTAATGTTCAGAGCCTGAAAAGCAGTTTGCAGGATGGATTTACTGCAGAGAGGGTCTATGCATGGTTTTCAGTTGCTTTAATTTGTCCTAAGAGGCTAAATATGTGAAAAATTATTGGTTCCACTTAAAACTCACCAAAATCTGTTGACTTTGACTTTTGATTGTATTAGGTTCAAAGAAGGAAACAGAAAACAAAGTGATATTTCTAACAATACTCACATCTAGCACTACTCCCCTGACATCAGTTATGAGACTCTAATGATTGCAAGAGGGATATATTTAAGATAGGGATGAGCACTACAAAAAATCCTGTTTAAAAGTTCTTGCTGGGACAGGTTATTTTCTCCAGGCACCAATCAAAAGCAATGCATTTAGCTAAAAAATTGTAATAAAATTACTAGAAATCTGTTCTTTTGCTTCTTGCTCCTTTTTAGGAGGAAAACACCTGAAATTATTCTGTAAATTAACATCCTGGAATTTCCCAGGTTAAAACTTGAATGCTAATCAGACAGTTCAACAAGAAATTTGTACAGTCAACAATTGACTACAGCTTCAAACTAGGATTTGACGGTTCAACTTCTTATTTTCACCATTATCATTAGAAAAATAACAATCACAGATCTAATTCCCTTAACCATCTTATACCAGTTCCCTTGGTCTATTAATCTTACGTCACAGCAATTTTATGTACAATTTTAAAAACAGAGCTAAAATTATGATTCCCATACAAAATAAAGTCACCTTGTGTTGTGCGAATGTCCTGCCTATTCTGTTATCAATACCCTCTCTGCATCTTTCTACGGTGTATTTAATCTTGTGTGTGATCCACTTGCATTATCTGTAAGCACTACCCATGCCTAGCAGTGAACATTCCCAGGAGGAAGGTCCCTCAATGACCCTGCTTGAAAACTGCAAAAATTATACTCAATGAGATATGAGTAATGATATTTCAAATAATAAAGCAAGAAAACTTTTCTAAGCATAGCCTTGTTTCCTGTCATAGTTTTTTGATGACCACAAGCCAAAACGTGTTCATGAATATAATATATAAAACATATATTTATGGCAAGACTGAACCCATACTGATAAAAAAGTTATTGATGTATCAGAGCATCTAATACTGAGAGCATCCTACTAACATGACCCTGCTCCTGCAGTGTGAATTCTGCTAATGCAGTGTGTGTTTCTTGAGTGCTTATATGCTACTGCAGTGCCAAACCAGCCACCTCAACTTAAACCACTTCTGAAGGAAGTTTGGGTAAGCAAAACCCAGTCTCCTCCCTTATTTTATAATGCACTTTTCTGCAAGTCATTCAGAACTTTGTCCAACAAGTTGTGTAACCCCTGTGTTGTCCTGTTTGCCCCAGCTCCATCTTTTACCCACTCCAGTTGATTCATGGCTCTCACCTATTTTGATAGGACTTGTTATGGGCTGAGGCTGAAGTAGTTATGCTACAATATATGGAAACCATATGTTGAGGAAAACTGAGCAGATGAGACATGGTTGTGTAATCACTTTTTTCAGCTGTCTAAATCAGGAAACAGCACAACCATTCCCTTCTCCCCAAATTCCTGTATTTCAGTCTAGTCAATGAAGCCTACCATTACCATGATCAGACAGGAAAATGCGTGATATATAAATTTCAGTGCAGTCCTTCCTATTCTGGATGAGCTGTACTTGATGGGAAAGTTTTTGCAGTGTTTCTTTACTCAAAATGTGATTAAACACTCTTCTCTGCAGAGATGCTGATACAGGAAAGTGTGTCCTCCTCATTAACTGTCTGCTTTAGAAAGCATTCTGCCTGGAAAGGGAGAAGAGTTTCATTCAGGATGGACTTGAAGCTCACAAGCTTTTGCCATAAGAAGGACAGGAGAAGCAATATTCTGCAACTGAAAAACAAAACCACAACTAGACTCGTCTGTTAATCATTACACAGGAAAGATAACACATTCACTTATTTCACTTCTTGTCCTTCTGAAGAAAAATCTTATATATGAGTATGGTGATTCAATTCAGTCATTGAAAATGTCTGTGAAAGGCTTTCCTGAACTCTGTGGTGCAGGGATATGGGTGCACGGGCTTCTTTGTTTTTATAACACAGGACACTATCTATCTATCTATCTATCTATCTATCTATCTATCTATCTATCTAAATATTAGAGTTAGTATGTTCCACTCTGCAGTGCAACCAACAGTATCTTAAAAAGTTCATAACTTAGAGTGTGTCAGCGTTTCTGATCAAACTTTTTCCTCTAATTCTCCTAGAGATCCCAGAATGAAACATAACACATCCTGCCTGTTCATATAAAATCTACTTGCTTGGTCAAATTTATTACAATAAAAGTAGCTTCAGAATTTTCAGTTTACCCTAACCCCGTGCACTACTTTTATTGCAACATTCTAAGCTTTGTGTATACCACGTGAATACTGCAACAACAGGGGGCCCAACCTGCAACCCTGCTTTCAGCAGGAGGCAGAGATTCCAGGGAAAGCTGAAAGTGGCTCAACGTGTTCCCCTCAGGTCACTGCAATGAAAATCAACATAAAGCAAACCGCAGTTGGGATGTGAATGTTCACTGCTGAAAGTACATTAAACTCAAAGCATTTGGCTTAGTCAGTGGCTGGGGTTTTGTCCTTTTTTTTTTTTTCCTTTGTGCACTGACATTTGACCCTTTTTATAATATGCACCTTGCACCACTGAAACCCAGTTAGTTATTAATTAAACTCAGGTACCAATGGCTGACTTGTACATATCACCATTTTAACTGCCTGGTGCTGCCTGTGCACGGAGGAGTGGGGGCTGGAAGCCAATGGTCTTTCCTGTGAAATTCTGTCATATCGGCAGAAAGGAGCTGCAAAGTGCAGCAATTTGTACCTGACCTCTGATCTAAGAAGTTTGTACAGACCTTTGAACGTTGGATTGGAGAATTGAGAAACAAGGTTTATAAGTACAAGGAAGAGATTTTCAGCACTTCTTACCTGTGCCCAGTGTTAATATTATAAATTAAAAAAAATGTTTAACCAAGGCAGGAACTCTCTCAGGGGGCAACTCTCCTGTGCTGGGTTAATTCAAGACAATTTAAGTCTACTGAAATTACAGCTTACTTAGAAATACCTATCGTTTTGAAATGAAACTTCTGTTCACTCCAGAAAAGGAGTGGGGTTTGAGACAGACATAATTTGAAATTCACCTTTTGTTGACCTTAAGTGAGATTATTTATTTTTTTAATTAGAAGCTGAAGAAAGAAGACAAGGATCATTTGATTCAATATAATTTCTTCAGCAAAGACCGCAGCTGAAATGCAGAATTGAATGGAAATTATCAAAAAGAGTAGCAAAATGGTGACTCCTTTGTTAACTTTATTTTTATGCAACATATTATCTAATCTTGGTTATACAGTGCAAAGCTATATGAGAAACCCATGGAAAAATAATCAAACCAACAACATTACAACAAGTTCTTGACAGACAGTCATGTGGTCTTGTCTTGACAAACACAAAGGACACGTTTTGAAGTTCTGTTGGATTAACCGTATCAATTTAATTAAAAACCTGTCTCAACTCTTATACACACTGGGAAGGTCTTTGGTGCAACACCACCAGCTAACACCAACTGCAGACTGCATTGGGTTTGAAGGCCTTCAGAGATCAGCTGTGATAATATGACTGGAAAAGATGTCCCTTCTGCAACCCAGTCTGCCAGACCATGGAGCCACTGCAGGGGACAGCAGCAACAGTTGCCATGACATCCCTCAAATGTTCTGAGCACAGACTGTCATCCATGGCAAGCTTGGACATGCAAAGGGAGAGGGAATGCTTTACAGATACATTTTGAATCATGGTTTCAATCCCACCTAGCTCAGGACAGGACACCATATATACATACAGCTGCTATATACCTTTTATACAGATGCTGCATCTGGTCCACATGTAAATTGACATTTTAGTCTTTGGTTTTAATTGAACCCTACTCTCGACAACTACATTTATTTTTTTCCTGGTTTAAGTTCAAACTTCACTATTGTTATCAGCACTGACCCCAATAAAACAATAAATTAATAATTAAATAAATAAGGGTGAACAGATTAATGTCACGTGTCCAATGTCACATACAAGTCTTACACATTTCACATGCTGCTTAAGTAGAATATGAATGAATAATATCAAAGCTGACTTTCCTTAAATGCTGTCAAATTTTCAGTATGCAGATTGTGCTATACAGATTCATTTATGTTAATAATACTTGCATATATACCCTGTTTACTTAAACCTTCCTAGCCACTTTCAATCTACAAGCGCCAAATTCTGCACCAAAAGCTGATAATCCACTTCTAAAGTTTGATTTTTTATATAAATCTCTTGAAAAAGTAGAACAAAACACCAGGCGGCACAGAAAATGGCAGAGACAGACTGATTGAAAACACAATGTCAAGCGGTTGCAATTGGCTACCTTTTACTTCATTAATTTAAGACAGCAGAAAAGATACCTCTGAAACATGATTTTGTTTTCTCCTGTCTAAAATATCAGTGGTTTAGTGTTCATTGTTCTGACATTTGTTTTGGTATTTGCTATGCAAATTCTTTTAGATATTCACATGTTGATCTCACGAGTTTAATTTTACAAGCAGTTGCTTAACTCTCAAACAACCCCTTAGGACCCTCTAAAGGAAGACAAACCCCTGAGCCCATACCATGATGATGACATACTTTTGGTCTCAACTCCCTGATAAATGAAAACCAGATAAAAAGCCCTACAGAGCAAACAAGATTTCCCTTACCTCGCCGCTCCTGCGATCGAAGTGCAACAGGTTAAGGGGACTCGCGCCTTTGCCCGAGCAACCTTTCTTCCTAATGGCAAGAGCTGTGCAACCTGGTTATAGAGTTTATGCATCTCTTTATTGGCCAGCGAGCATTAGCCATTTAAATTCCTTGGGAGTCATTTGTTAAGGGCTCTTAGGCTGAAGCTAAGTGGGTGGGACGGGAGGGAGAGGGGATGTTAGTGCTGCCAGACGCAGAGAGCTCTCCAAAGTGGTTTGAAGATTAATAGAAAACTATCTGCAAGGAAGGGATCTTTGGAGGGAGGGCTGGGTCCAACCTTCAGGGAAGCACAGGAAAGAGAAGCCGTAACATTTTTGCAGGTAAAAAGAATTTGAAGAGAAAGATTTCATTCAAAATTCAAAACTTTGAAAAAAAAGGAGTGAAACATGTACAAACAACTCCTTCCTAGCACAAGGCGTTGTGCAAATAGCTTGGGTTACTCACAACAGATAAGATAAGAAAAGGGCATATTTTGCTTGACTGCATGAGGCTTTTTCAGTGAAATTTTTTTTTCTTTATGTGTGTCTGGCAAAATTATTTCAGGCTGTGCTGAATCAATTTACCTTTGGTTGTAGGAAAAACAAAGGGTCTGCCGCTCCTGGGGTGAGAAGCAGATTTACTGATCGTGTCAGCAGTGGGACGGTAGGAGTAACTCAGCCTATGCCGTGTACCCGACATGCACTGTGTCAGCAGTAAACACGGAAACTCCAACGTGTTTGCTCAAAAGGAAAAAAAGCACCTGGTGCAGAAGTAAAAGCACAGGGGTGGTAAAACATGATTCATGACAGTAGAAATGGTCTGTACATAACAACGGAGCATTAGGCCCTGGGAGCACTTAGGCAAAGCAAACAACACACCTTCTCAAGCAGCCAAGAGGAGGAACCGCTCCGAAACACTCTTTGGATGATAGATTTGCCCGGTTGGCAAGCAGTGTGCACAACCAGCCAGCGGGAGAAGAGGGAGCAGGGCATACCTTGGGAGATGGCTAATTTCTGGGAAAGGAGACAACCTGAAGAAGGCAAAAAGCAAACAGCATATTGCAGTAGCAAAACAACTACAGTTTCCAGTCCTTTCCCAGGTGTTTTTTACCAGCATAACCATTCCTTTCTTCTTTCTCTCCTTTTTTACTGTTTTTTCCACCCCAAAACGAAAGCTTGGTCCAAACCTCCATCCAAACAGCACACAAGCAACAGCCTCATGTTGGCATCCACATGTGGAAGGAAAAGTGTCTTAACGTCTCAGTGACAAACCATAAATACAAGTATATTTTGCAGAGGAAGCACTGCCAGTTTGTTCGAGATGGTCCTACATAATAATTTACTCTTGTCCTCTGAGTCCTTTAGTCTGGGCATGTAAAACTTAAGAAACAACCTTATATTGCCAAGTCAGAGGCTGGTCAATAGGGAAGAGGGGTAGAGGAGTTAGTGGGTGTAGAGATAAGCGCTCTAATATTAGAAGGCTCTAAGAGAGAAAAATGTGGAGGATGGCAAAGACTGGCAAAAGAAGCATCTTTGTGGCGGTTTCTGAAAGCAAACAGGAAGGAGAGCTGTTCTACTTACACTGCAAACCACTGGGTGATTGCAATCACTCTGTTCTGGATTTTTATACTTGTTTATCCACTGTACTGGGGCTGTGGTGTGTTAGGCACTGTACAAACACACCTGGAGCCTGGATCCTGGTCCCAGAGTACTGGCAGCCCAAGTCTACTGTGCTAGCCTTTCATCTTCAGAATTCATCCCTGAAAATGTTAACCTGTTAGCTACAAGAGCTGCAGAGAAGCAGGTACTGCCCTGCAGGTGGGGAAGCTGCAGCATGGAAATTTAAATGGCTTACTCAAGACTATGGGAAAAATCAGTATCAAAGTGGGGATAAAATCTAGGAGATTCTGCCAAAATAAGATCGATGCCTCAATGCCACTGATTTCTGTAAGAAAGTGACTATAAAACATTGGCAGTTATGAATTTGCAAAACTCCATCAAATTAACTGATTTTTAAAATTCAATATCTTTCTCTCACTACAAATTTACAGTTGGAAAACAAACCAAACTTATAGCTAATAGTATTGTAAAGTGAATCATATCAACTACAATTTTGTGTGTACTTGAGTGCCCAGAGAGGACTATTCTGGTGTAAGTGAAAAAGCACTGATGCTAGTGAGCTGATGGGCTCATTTTTAGAAGGCTGTTCAAATGCTGTGTCAATTAGGATCATGTAGGGAGGCTTCTCAAACCCTTGGCTTTCATTTCATATGTTCACTTTTAGCTGTGTACTGCTAATTTCCAAGTTATTTTCCCATTATTGTTTAAAGCAAGGATCATCAACAGATCAGCTGTTGCAAGGTATTCTGAGGTGTTACCATTCCCAGTGGCAAAATTTAAAAATATATTAATTTTCCCTGCAGGCTTCAGAGAACTTCAGAAGTCTGGGCAGAATTCTGCAGTGTGTCTCACAGCTTTCCCTGACATTAGACACCTGGTTTCCTTTGACTTCAAAACCACTGTGTTCATAATGATTGTGCAACTCCTTATATACCCCTTTATGATGGCAGGTAAGGAAGAGTGGAAAAGTGTTAAGAGCAGAGCCATGTAAGCAGCAGGGAGGATAGATTGTATATACACCACATGTTCCTCTCTTCATACAGCATCCATTGCTCTGGGGTAAAAATGTAAGCACTTCTTTCCTAATGTGCAGCTGACTACAATGAATAAAACCCACCCACTGTTACAATAACAACATATATATGTAGTTGTTTTGTCATTTTAATTAGTGACAGTGAAGCAGGGGCTAAATCCTAAGAGATGTGAAAGGGAACAATCCAGACTAATCCATGCCCATGTTTCCCTTAAACCTTCCATTGCTTTTTATTCTTTCCTGTAGTGGGAGTGCAGGTGAAAGATTTTTCCTAAATAATTATTCTCCTGAATACAGTGATAGAAAAGGCTGGAAATTAGAAGAAGAAAAAGTGATATTCATTGGCATATGGTAATGCCTTTGAATGGGGACCGTCTCCCTGATGCAGAAGAGACTTCTAAGGAGTTGGTGCAGCCTCTTCCAAGGAGAGACAGCTTTCCCTCAGCTGTCTCTCTTCTACAAGCAGACACATCAACTGGCCTTTACAGAGAGAGTGCACCGGGCTCCTCAGTGTGATGACAAGCACTAATGAAGCATTGGATCTGCCTTCTGAGATTTTTAGAAAGATCAAACCCAAATGCTTTGGGAGATCCTTAGGCTGACCACAGGCTCATCATTTTATTGGCGAGATGTCATTGTCTGGATAAAAGTGAGTATTTTTGATGATTATGGTAGTAAAGAGGTTTTCAGAGATATTTCATGATGGAAACTTAGCATTATGTGATAGTACAGACGTAAGCAAGTGAAATGAGAAGGCAGAGTAAGGAGTGAGCTATTCTTGGCCTTTATGGTTTTATTTGGTCTTCAAAAAGAACTGAGAGACTGCAGTAGAAAGAGAAGGGAACGTGCCAAGTAAAATATTTCACTGAAAGGACACATGAATCTAAGAGTGACTGGCAAGGTCTCTAATCTCAATCTCAGAAAGTCTTGATCAATATATTCACACATAAACCCAGTATCATTCACAATACAGCCACAAAAATTAGGATCTCATAATGTAACTATCAGCCTTTTTCCCCCCTATTCTATAATTTCCTCCTCTTTTTAACAAAGCCATTCTGTATTTGGTGGAACAGGTTCCCACATGTTTATAGAACAATTTTATTGCCTATTTGAATGTTTAAAGGGACAACACCACTTTATTTAAATTAATAACATGTTATTTTACACCTGTTCTTATACAATGTGAGTTAAAACTGATTTTGTAATTTCCTGACTTTCCTAAGCTGTTCCAGTCCAAAACATGGGGAGATCCTTCAGAGAACATAAAGTATGGAACTGGTACAGCTTTCCAAATTCTCTCATACCCAAGCTTCTTCTATGCATAACCTATGTCAAGGTTTTGATTTTTACCTTTCCACATCACAGAGAATTGCCCTTATAAAGATGGACTTCCCATCTGCTCTGCCAGCCAGCCACATGCTTTAATCCCACCATGGAGATGACCAAGTCACAGACCTGAAGGTGGAGTACCAACTGGGGGAAATTTGGCCGGGACACCTTAGGCTTTCCAGTTTTGTTTTTTAGTCTTAGGCTCCTCTGATTCATGGGCAGTGGAATTTGCTCTGATAACCTTTACAGTCACTAGGCAAAGGATTTGTTCTATTTTTAGCAAAAATCTATTTTATTGTCATTCTGCAATGAAAGTCAACACAGAGGATCACTTGTAACAGTCAGGCTCAGTTCCCCCATGTAACATTTTGTGCTTTAATTTAAACTTGAAAGCAGGCTTTAGGTTCCAAAATATAAGAAGACAGACAATGAATAAACACATGGAGTGTAACAGATTTTAATTAGCACACAAAACAGAAGGAAAGCAGCAAAACAAAGTTGGGGGTTTTTTATATAACTATAGCCATTACATTTCTGTGGCATGTTTGCTTTCCATAAAATAAATACAGGGTGGGTTCTGGATAGACGTGTCTATAAGGGAGATTAATTCTATAATTGCCTTTCAGTCCTAGGGTAAATAAATCAAACACTCCATAGGAAGGTTTTGCCCTCGCTAGCCCGATGTGGCTGCTCCAGACCACTTGCTCACACCACAGCTTCACCAACACGTTAAACTGGTGCTGTCTACACAGGGTCCCACTCCATCCTTACTGCAGCCTCTGCGTGTGCTGCCACAAGCGTTTGTGCTGCTGCACCATGCACCCACCCACACCACCTGAGCACCTGTGCTGGCAGAGGGGTAAAAGAGGGTTGGGACCTGTCCCTCTGCCAGCATTACTGGCTTAAAGCATTTCTCAGGTCACAAGCATTGAGCAAATTCATGGGAAAACAGGGGAAGGGATTCTTTTAAAACCTGCTGAATCTAGTTTGACAGCACAGCTCCTCCTCTGAAGAGGCCAATGAGATTCCACAGCGGGGTAAATGACAGCCTTTCTGTAACACCTAGGAGCTCACTGAATCATCCAGGGAGACCAGAGGGTAGAACAGCAAATTGCAACTCTTTTTAGGTTTGTATGCAGCTGGTGAATTTTATCACTGTAGCTATCGAGGGGCTGAAGGTCTTGGAGGACTCAAGGCGGGAGGGGCAGCACAATAGCATGAGCTCAGTAGGTCACCAAAAGGTACCCAATGGCCACCTCCTGTGGCTAGCAGGGGTATCCAACCAGCACAAGCCAACCATGTACCAACCGATTTTGATAATTAAGAGGTTACTGGCAAAGAACATTCCTGCTGGTTCCTTCCAGGGCCTTTTTGCAAAGAAAACCACAGGGGTTTGTGATACATGTTCACAAGAAGGAGTATAAAGACCTCCACATGTATATTTATAAGTGGCTTTCAGAATCAGGGTATGAAAATTAGTGTGGTTAGCACACAGAGTCTCTTCCAGTAATTGTTCTGCTTTTATACAGCTCACAGTAGAATATAAGTATATTAAGAGAAAAAGTCTTCCTCCAGCCAACAGACATCGTCTTTGGTCAGGGCATAAGCCTTTCTATTTTCATTCTTAATGTCTTACTGAAAATGAAACAATAAGCATCACATGGAAATTGTGTGTATAAAGAGGTTATCCACTTAGGAAACTGACAGTTTCCTTTAACTCCAGCATCTCTTAGATTATATTTTATTACAAGTCCACAACTTCCACTTCTCAGAAAACTGATTCACTATCAGGATTAGAAAAAGCAGCATTTGATGATGTTGGCAGAATCTGAACTGGCATGCATGGCAAAGGTATCATCACCAGAGAAATCTGCGTTAAGCAGACTGACCTTTATACCAGCCCCATGCTTGTTAGAACACCTGTGATGGGACTTCACAAGGAAGGAACTTGCTATGACTGAGTCACCTGTCGGTGGTAGGTGCTGCCATGAGGCAGGAGTGGGGTCACATCTCTTGGCCCATTGCATAGCAGATTTTGTCCATGTGGTCCAGCACAGATTTTACCCATACTCTCATGTGCCCTTGCCTTACCTAACCTCAGCCCAGCACTCTGGCTCCTCCTCTGCCAGCACCTGTGTCCTGTCTGCTCCTCTCCACTGCTGACCTTCCCTATGGGCAGGCAGGACTGGGGCTGCAAACCCACCTCCAGCTGAGCTTTCTTCTCAGCAGCCAACGTTGTACCAGAACAAGCTGCAGGCATGCTGTTCCTGAGCCACTCTTTTGGGGTGAGTTGAGCTATGTTGCCAGTCTAAGATGTGCTTCTGCAGTGTAGGAAACAGGATGGATTTGCCTGTTATTCCACCAAACATTATCTACATCACAGGCAAGTCCAAGAGCTACATCTCTACCAAGCCACTTGCCCGGCAGGCAAACAGAAGTATAACACCAGTGCCTCTTGATAGAAACTTTGCAACCTTGTGAGTAAAAACACCCACCTTAACTAAACATGCTTTAATAGTAAAAGGGCACTTTCACCTCTGCAGCTGCACCTGGGCTGGGGCCCACTGCTGGTGTGGGACTCGCAGGCATCATCTCCCTGACTGACAGAGCTGCCCAGGTCACCCTGAGGGGTAGAGCCAGTCTAATTAACCTTGAAAGTGCTCAGAGGTTGTGTTAATGGGCAGCTCTCCATAATCACAGTGAGGTGATTTTTTTACAGAACTACCCTTCTGCTATAAAATGCTTCTTTCTCAAAGAAAAATCTCAGAGTGCTCTTGACATAACTTACCTCAACAGATATTTGACAAGATAAACCAGGCAGTGTCTGTGGTTTCAAGGACCACAATAGCTGAAATATTTAGGAATGAAAAGAACGGTCTGAACGGCTGTAATTATTAAATCCACTAGCCAAATTGCTCTTTCCTTTTCTCGGTAAAGAAAATATCTCTACAATGACCCAGGATCTGCCACTCTTGAGCCACTGAAAACACCCAGGCAGCAGATATGTCTCATCCAGGAAGAACCCAAGCCCCACACATCATATCTTTAAGAGAAGGTTTGTATTTTCAAGAGGACATTTGCAAACTGGCAGTAACTAAATCCTTAAGTTCAGACTTGGAAGCTACATGAAATGGTCCTGACACAGGGAGATACTTCAACTTTGGCTAAAGCAGGGGCTGGAGCTAAAAAATGAGTTCTTCTGAGCAGTACCTGCATTCTCAGCTCTGCTGTGTTTCTCTCTCAGATTTCTTCTCTTCTGCAGGATGGATGTAGACCTTGGACTGCCTAAGCTAGGCCCTGGGGTTGAGGCCACCTTGTTTTTGCGGGGGGAAGCAGAAGACTTCATCTAAAAGGTTGTCTGCTGTGATGTCTTTGGGTTCAGGGAAAACACCCCAGCATGTTTCATTTGTTAGAAGATATATAATGCATGTATGTGATCAACTGTTCTCAGCTGCAGGGCAGAAACAATGCTCACCATGCACCTGAGATGTGAGCTGTTTGCAAGGATGCATCTGCAATTAAGCAGGAAATTGCAGCTTGTCAGTGTGTTAAATGAGTGACAAATGGCAGTAGGTATGCAGATACTCCCTTTCTTTGGAAAAAAATGAAAAATCTTCTCAGGAACTTTAAAAGGTCAGTGACTTGGCCCTTCCTAAAAATAAGGAAGGTAAACTCACTCCTAAAGGAAGCACATTTAATTGGTGGGAATATGTACAGGTTACATCTTCAAAGTAAGCATTTTACCAAATATCCAGAGAAAGAGCTGCAATAGTCTCTATGCAAGATAAAATGGTTGAAATGTGACCTTTGTAGGGCTGTGTACTGTCTTCAGAGAACCAAAGGAGGTAGGCAGAGACCTGTGCATGAGGACATTGTCCTTCCTGCTACCTCATTGGTGAGTATTCCAAAAGATTAATACAGAATGTCTGAATATGAATATGTAATATATTGCTATCTAGCACATAGATTAATGTGGCAACAACCAGATTGTCATCTGTCCAAATACTTAAGACATTCATGTCACCTCTGAGGTCTGAATTTTCTGTCTATAGAAGAAAGTATTGGTCCTCTTTACATTTAGAGGTGTATGTGAAGAGGTGGTTGAAATTTTGTCAGTGTGTAATTTTATTTGAATGAAGCCAATACAGTCTTGGTGTCACATCATCATGCTTAACATGAACTATATCACATGAGGGTTTTAATTTGACTTCTCATATGCTTCACGGTATGCAACTGGTGGTATGTACAAGAGAGAACATTCCAGAAAATGCAAATAAAGCTATCAGGTGGTGAGGTTTGCCCTGTTCTAATCTCTGGCCTTTGAAAAGTGAAGCAAAGTTATTTTCTGAAGATGTACCACAAGATCAATGAAGAGTAGCAATGTTATCCTGAGGCTTTAAACTGCTTTTCTTTGGAAACTCTCAATTCTTTGGGGAAAAATTATTGCTAGAAATGAAATCTAAGTGGATTAAAATTGCCTTGATTATGCCAACAAAGGAAAAGTAATTTCTATATGCAGTTACTGAGGTATGTAATTTCAGAGAGGAAAAAATGTAATATTTTCTTTGTGATTTACTCCAGAAGAAAACATTTTATACACTTGAAAAGGTTACTTTTGGTCTGTTATTAATCACCTTAAAAGACGAAACATAACATTAAAAAGGCATTTAAGGAGCACAGCATGAGGGTTTCTGTACATGCTGTGGCACAGGACCCCGGCAACCTGGAAGAACAGGAGCCTCCACAATGACTGCCTGTTTCTGACAGGTATTCTCAGTCATGCTCAGAGCATAGCCAGCTTCCCAAAAGGATCAACTTTCCTATCTAAAGCATAAGACAGTCTCTAGCATTTAGTGGCTAAGAAGAGAGATTTCTGAAACAAGATTTTCCATAACCACATCCTCAATGAACATTGTGTTTTAGGGCATCTACTACTTCCCAAGAGACTGAAACAGGTCTCTCACTGTCCAGGCTCCCTTTGACACAGCCTGACCCCCTTCTAAATACCACAGGAAAAATAACCACGACCACAGTATTGCCATGGGGTATGGTTACTAACCTACTGGTGGTTCCTCAGCTGGCTGGCAGAAGGAGGTTGGTGCCCTGCTGAGCCGTCCCACAGCCGGTGCCTCTGTCAGCACTGCGATCCCAGCGCCCGGCCGTCCACGGCTTCGAGACCTCAGCCAGGGACTTTGGAGGTCACAGAGAAGCAGCAGGACAGATCTCCTGCCTTCAGATGATCTTTTACTGAAACTACCAACGAACCCTAAATCATTACAACCCCTAACGATGACTGGAGCTGATTAAAGGGCACTTTACAAAAGGTTCCTCCCTGGGTACACTGTGACCGTGTTTCGACAAGAGCAGCCAGCTTCTCTCCCGCTTCAGCTGGCCAAAGGTTAGCACGTCAAAGCGAACAAAGTCCAGCAGTAGCTCATGGTTAAAAGGCTAAAGCCACTCTGGCTTATGGCAGGTGCTCTAGCAGTAAAGCTGCTGTGACACTGAAAGCACACACATAGAAACAACTGTAAAATTGGGAAGAGGAGAGAGTGCATTTTGGCACAGAAGACAAACAACGTTTGCTGCTGTAACTGAGCAAACAGGCAATAATAGACTCATTGTCTTTGCCTGAGTTAATTTCCCTGTTTGCACATCTAACACTTACATGCTCTTCCTTTTTGCTGAATGTGTGGTGTTCCCATCCTGGTTTCCTAAAAATGGTCCCACACCCTACCCCTGCAGGGCTGACAAACTCATGACATGGCTGCTAGTCTTTCATCTCCACATTTCCATTTGTGATCTCTGCACCAGGTGCAGTCAAACCTCTCATGGGTGGAGAGAGTTCTCAGAGGGTTCATGCAGCCTTGAGAAAACCAGGACTAACTCCGAGATTACATTTATATGAAGCTGAGAGAGAAGCAGGCAGAGGTGAGCTCTTCCCCAGTGCTCTTTGGAGAAGCAGTGGCCAGCAGGGCTGTACAACATGCAGGTGATGGCACCTGCAGCCCTCAGCAGCCACACAGCCTGCAGGACAAGGTGCAGAGAGGAGCACAGGAGAAGGGCAAAAGTTGGGAGGATGCAAGTTGCTGGGAACCTGGACTAAAGCTGGAATTGCTATGCATTCCTACAGTGGTATTGTAAAAAAGCAGACTTAGTAAGTTGTGTTAGTCATAGATCAGCCTGCTATAAAGATTTTAAATCCTCCAGTCCTTCTCTGTCAAATTCACACCGAGATAAGTAGGAACTAAGTGTGTTCAAGAGCCTTTGAAGACTGTATGGGTGCCTAGATACTGGGCTTGGGAGGTCTGACTTTAATTGCTCATGTCTTAAAGCAACAACATATAAAAAAACAGTTCTGTCTTTCAAACACAAATTTTAATCATTATATTGCCCAAGTCACACCAACTTTATAAAAAAAAAAAAAAAGTACACAGTTACATTCTAACCCTGAGTAAAAATCAATTTTCTGAGACTATGCTGCACTTTATTTCATTAAGCATATAACATTTTAAAATTAACTTACACTTCAAGAAACATATTCCAGAAAAGCTGACCTTATAATGAAACAAGGAAGAAACACCAAGGACAGGTAGAAATCTGAGGAGTAGAGGATATCTTCTGATAAGGATGTATAAAGGAACAATCCCACTGCTTGTCTGCCTGTTGGTTTGGAAACCCATGACAGCTAATGAACTGCACACTACTGTGCCTTTATTTCAGCAAAGGGAAAACACAGTTTATTTATTATCCCATTATAGGGCTTTGTTTCTGATGTCCTTACACTCAAAAGCAGCAAAAGCACCAAAACAACACACTTGTTTAATATCAAACAATACTCTTGTTTCTCATCAGAACCAGGAAGTCAGTTCTTCCTCAGCTGCACAGCCAGAATGAATATAATTATACATTTAGGATGGGATTATCAAAGAAAATAAGGAATATTGTGAAACCAGGGCAAATTTTTGACAGCAGCAAAGCCTGCTAGGAGTTTCTCTAAGTGCCTGTCAAGCTGGGAGCACAATGTTTTACAAAACTCAGTGTCAGTTCTTAGCTCAGCAAAAGGAACCAACAACTGGAGATGTGGCACGGGGAAAGGAATATGTTGCATTTCAGTGCAGAGTGGCACACAAGCCCCAACTTTTGTAGCTGGGATAGAGGTTACTCCTGGGGTCTCACAACTCAGACAGATTCTCTGCCCTGCTTTGCAGCAGTTTTTTCTCTTGTTTTGGCCCATAAATTACATTCTGGACATTAAAGTTCAATTGAAACTGAGTTCTTAAAAGAACATTTTTGGTTCTAATCATGTGTGCTCTGCACCAAAAACTGTGTTTTGCTTAAAAAAATTCTCAACAGGACATAACATAAGCACATCACCTGCATTTGGCTCTCAACTCTTGAGGAGGAGCTGCAGAAACTCCCTTCTGAACAAGGATCACTTTTACTCCTAGGAGGAGATTTCTGGTGGAGGAAGGACTGGCCCACTGACTGTGCTGCACCTCCATTTGACTTGTGAGACAGCAGGGGATGTGTCCTGTCCATCCCAGCCAATGAAACCCTCTGCTCTCTTTTGGCTCCTCTTTCGGCTCCTCTTTCAGAGAGAATTAAGCCAATTCTTCCTGACCAAAGTTCAAACGTGGTTCCAGGGACAAACAAAATGGATCAGCTAGTGCCAGGAATGGTTGCTGGGGCTGATGCAGCAGAATGTTCTAAGAGGATTGTTGCACTCCCAAGTGACCCTGTGTGACCCTATGCTCTGGTCAAATGCACACCTTCAGTTTCATGATACCCCTCTGCTATACCAGGAGCTGACAGCAAACAAAAAGCATATGAGAAATAATAATTATGTCTCAGAACTAGGAGGGTCATCACAGGTCCTAGAGAAGACATGGGACACCTGTTATATGGATGAGCCAGCCTGCTCCAGAGAGGTTAGCAGGCCACCCCCAGCTTCTGATACAAATAATTTGATATTAATTTAAATTAATAAACTGTCTGTTACCCACTTTTATTTTCCTTAAGCAACACAGCATAGTTAGTAAATGTAAGTGAAAACTGATGGTTACAAAAGTTGCTCTAAACGAAAACATTGTCTAATAGGCAAAATAAATTTGGGAGTCTGAGGTGCAAGCTGCACATGCTTGGCGTCATACCTCCAAATGACTCTGTGATTCTGATGAAACCTGCCAGGAAAAACCTGTCCTGGGGTCAGGTGAGGCAAAATTTATTTTCCTTCTGGTTTCTTAGAAGTGGAGTAGTTGTATGAAAATGTGGGCCTATAAGTAAAAAGTTATTTCATTTATAAATGTGCAGAAATTTGCATCTAGCATTGGACCACTTTGAGGATCTGCAAACATCCCTATGTCTGCCCCCCTCTCACAGGCATTTGCAGTGCAAGTGGTTAAAAAGAACCCCCTACACAAATGGAAATGGCAACTTCCTCTGGGAAGAGACAGACAAAGAGAGGAGAGAGAGGCACGTCATGGCACAGCCTGCTGCTGAGAGCCTTAAATCACCAAACAGGAATGAAATACTGTGCCATTACACCCAACTTGCACAGAAAGCATCCCACTGCTGTCAGGTGAATTGGAAAGTCATATTTCACAACCAGATTTCTGCAAGGGGGTCATGCTTTGAAGATGAGAGGCTGTGCAAAAGAAACAGGCTATTTTTAAAAGTCAAGCCCAATGCTTGGAGAAAACGTTTTAAAAGGTAGCCGCCAGCACAGCTGTGTTTGTGGGCCCTTTCAACCAGCCAGTAGCTGGCTCATCGAACTTGAGTGCAAGTCATGATTTAACATCATGACCCAAGCAAGAAACTGGAACACTCCAGAAACAATTTTGGCAGGAGTCCATTTAATGAGTCAGAGTGTCCTGTTATCTGATGGCATGTTTTTACATGGTGGGAGCTATTTTAATTGCTGTATAATAATCTGAGAAGCTGCAAAGGGCTGAACGTTTCCCCCTTCAGTACCTGCCCAGTCAGCATCCATCATGGTTGTGCATTGTGTCCTCCTCAGCAAGGCAAGACTGCTCTCTCTGCACTGGATGTATCTGGTCATGGGCCAGGGTATGGAGTCACCACTTACATGCCCTCTGGACAGCTGGGACTGTGACCAGGCCTGCAGCTCTCCTGTCCTTTCATGTTAATTTTTCTTGCTTTTATGGCTGGGGAAGGGGTCCCATCTTCCTGGTATTTGTGTCTGTTCTTTTTCACATAAGCAGTCAGAGGAATAAATGAGAAATAGAGCTTGTTCAGGAATCAGAAATAAATCCTGTTTGAAAGCTGAAGAGATGATCCAGATGGGTACATTTGTTTTGGTGATGGTTTTCATAAAAAAACACCTCCCAGCCTCTTTACTCAATCCCACAATAATTAAAAAAAACAAACAACCAAAACCCAAAACAAAACAAACAAAAAAACCCCACCCAGTAAATATTTGACCCTATTGATCTCTTACTGATAGAGCTGACAGGAGACTTATAGACACCATGAATTAACTATATGGCTAAAAACTGCCAGTCCCAAATATTTTTATAAGCAAACAGGAAAATCTATTGCACGTAAAAAAATCAACAATGCAATATGCTAATCTGAGGTCTCAAAAAATTGCCCTCACAGCTAAAAATATTTAACATTTGTAAAGTTGCTTAACTAAAAAAAAGAAAAAAGGCATTATTTTGCTTTTATTGATCAGGTAAAAGTTAGATCTGGAATGGTCAGTCGCTGAGCTATGTGCAATCGTTCTTCTGTCAGGAATTACCATCATCTCTAATACCAAAACTCCACCTGCAGATATAGGAGTATTGAATATTAACTGCCTTCCAGAGCCAAGGTGATCAGAGGGATTGAAGAGGAGGACCTGCTTGCACATCTGTTTGTCAGGTCCTTGCGTATGTCTCCCTCACACAGACTTGCAGATCTTGCTTGCTAACAGCCTGATGGACACAAACCAGAGATGTCTCCAGTGCCTGCTGTCTTGACACAGAAACTAATCTACAAGACAGAATAACCCTTTTCTGAATTGCTTGCAGTCAAAATCCCTGGAACTGGATTGGACAAGCAAGAAAAAAAAAAAAAAAAAAAAAAAGGAGAAGACACAGATCCTATCTCCCATAGCCTGGCATGTTAGCACAACTCTATTCCAAAAATTTATTTCCTAAAAAACCTGTAAAAATCTGACTTTTGAAAATAATCTTCCCCTGCAACTGCCTCCCCCCTTTTTTTCTTAAACGTACCTTTATGGTGTATTCAAGAACAAAACAATCAGGCCTCAAAGTTCAGCACCATTATAAAATTAAGTGCCAGTTAATAACTTGCAAAGGAGAGCAATCATGGACTCTGGACACAAAGTCTAGTGAGGTCGCTGGAGTGTCCTACATACCCAGGGCTAATGGAGATCTGCACCACGAAGTTCTATTATGTGGTGGAAGCACAGAGTCCCTTCACTTCATCAGGTAGGAGTTTAAGAGGGCTGCTCATCACCATAAGGAAAGAGAGGGAAAATTCATGAAAGCATAAGTTTACCAGTTTTGCCATTGTCCACCAGAAATTCTAAAACTTGACTAAGAATGGTTATTGTGTGCCTTTTGAGATAATTCCTTCTTGACCTGTTTTTAACCTAGTTCTTCAGTTTTCCACAAAACAAAGCTCTAATTAGACTCCTGATGCAGCAAAATATCTAAGCAAGTGAAAACAGTTTAAATCTCATCACATTAACTCTGTGTCTAAAACTACACATGTGCTGTTGGGAGTGGACCTTCCCTGCATCTCCCAAAATGTAGCCCGAAGTCTCAGTAAAATTCCTACCTCTGTGGTTAATGAACAGAAGAGTTTTCACTGTCTTGTCACACTGCCCTAAAGACACTCCCAAGTAATTCAACAATTCCTTTATTGAAACTTCCTTGTTTAAATGCAAATGAAAAGCAGAGCTGAGCCTACAGTGTTGAATGAACATAAATTGAAATGCCTTAACCGGATTTGATTTCCATGCCTTCCCTCTTTTCTTCTTTGGGAAGATGTGTCATCATGAAGTTTAAAAGAAATCTCTCGATGGATCCTGTTTCTATTTACAGAGGGCTCCTCACCTTTCCATTTGCCATTTTTAAGACCAACCAAAAAGAAACACATTCTTCATTGAAACATATCCTTTACAGCTGTGCAGAAAGCAGTCTCTTTGAATAATGTTCAGTTGCAAACATGTACATTATTCCAGTTCGTGAAAGTCATAGACTTGTATCCAACATCAACACGAACTTCCCATTTACATCAAAATACTCCTCAGCACAAAAAGTGTACTAGCAGAGTGAAAAACTTAGCATATAGAACAGCAGCATATTCAGCAGCTGTGCATGACTCTAGCTTTAACATGGGCTGTCTGTAATTATGGTGGTAGTACAGAATCACAGCGGTGGATTTCACTCTGGCTGATCAGAAAGAAATGTTCTTCAGCCTCATTTGACCAACACAAAATGGATCAGGAGGGTCTTTGTTGACTTTAATTCAGGGTGAAACCCCATCAGGGCTTTGAGGAAGAGGACTGCAGCCTGTTGAGCCTGTCAAAATGGAATTCCACTGGATGTACTGACCATTCCCCTTATCTCCGAATTGCGAAAAGGAGGAGCCTGTTGTCAAGAAGACAGGCTTGTTCAGGCCCTTTATATTGCTCCTCAGCACTCTAGTCCTGGACTTCCAGCTAAATGACACCTCTCTGTGATACACCCCTGAAACAGGCAGCTCTTCAGAATTCCAGGCAGCTGGTCATCAGCCCATCTTACTGCTCCCCCACTCCCTTCTCCCACCACTCTCCCTGTTTGTTTCTGTGACATTGCTCCCTTCCATGGATTTTTTTCTCAGTGTTGTCCTGATACACCAGGTGTCCAGAGCCCTTTTCCTGCCTTTTAGCCTTCTCTCAACCATGGGCAGCAGGGTTCCCCCATGCCTACTACCATATCAAGTCCTCTCTACAGAGATCTCTGGGATCAGTGGTGCTCATTTGGATAGATGTACTTGATCTTCTCCCAGTCTTGCCTATGATACTGGTTTTGCAGCTATGATAATGATACCATTATTTCAATATTTTCACATCAATTTCAAACAGTGTCCCCTCTGCTGAGAGATTCCCACCTGACTGCTGATGCAGAGCTAAGCTTTGTGCTTCTATACTGATTGACAAGAAGTTTTAATAAAAATGTTGTGCAGATGAAAATATAAGAATATATGGAATGGGGTCCATAGGCATATCCTACAAATTTTTTGGTACCACTGTTTTTCCCTGGAAATCCATTCAGATCTATCCTTGATGTTATGTCCATATAATGACCCAGGCAGGCACTGTGCTTTCAGATTTACTCATAAGCACAGCCCCTTCAGTATGTAGGATGTAACTGCAATGTAGGTCCCCAGGAAAAAGTTAGCAGGTATAAACCTCCTACTGGATAGAGGAGGGTTTGCAGAATCAAGATTTTATCTATTATTCCCATTGATTTACACCAATGGACCAAGTAATCCTATTAAATTAATCTAGAAGATGCCTTTTCACGCATTTTTTATTGTCAAGTCCTTAGTTTCAGGTTTATAAAGTTGCCTGCCCAGAAAGAGCTAACTGCAGGTGTGGTTTGATCATCTCTGGGAACCATTCAAGGAAGAGCTTCATGATAGAGTGGCTACAACTTGGAGAAACATTAACAAAAGTGCCATAAACCAGCGTGACAAAAGCTGTTTCTGTGCATTATAGAATGTTTACATAGCAACGTTCCTTTTAAAGCATCCCAAATTTTTCAGGTGAAAGTATTCTGTTCATTAAAGCTTAGCATGATCCCAGCTAACAGTTTGTTTAAGGGCTGTTGTGGGGGCTGCTTCTAGTTGCAGTAACAGAGACTTCCCAGAGGAAAGAAGATAAGAGCAAGCTGTGCAATTCTTCTGGAGACCATTAAAAACTACGTTGCTGCTAAAGTACCACAGCATTTTGTCTGATAATATCTTTGCAGGAGGACTGGAATAATGACTGTTTTCTGCAGTTCTTCAGAAGGGATGAGAAGTTGGTAGAGGCTGACTCTTCACTCAGAAACCAAAAAGATTTCAACAATGCATTTTCATTTTTAATCCAAATACTCATTAGATGCAAGAGATACAGTCTGATGATCTCTCAAACTTGTTCCTTTCAAAATACAAATGTTCAATGGTACTATGGCACTTTTGCTCAGTGCCTTTTTGCTTTTCACTCTTATAGCCTGGGAGCTGCAGTGAGGACAGTAAACCTGTGAGTCAGAATACCATGGTATGAGAAGTAAGCCTTTGTTTAGTTCAGCCATTAAAAAACATCTATGCACAATTATTTGTTATTACTTCTACTTCTGTCTTCTAAATGTGAAAGCAAATGGTGTTTGATACTGACAGTTGTTTAATGCTGGAATTAAAGGGAAACGTGACCCAGCACCAGGGAGGGGAAAGCAGAACTGCCGTTCATCTGGACAGCAATGCTTAATCATCAACTATATACTGCACTCTGATCTGTGCAGCATCTGATTTCTGAGGAAATAAAAGTTCTGGAAGTTATTACAGGAAGCACAAATTGCATAAAGAAATATTAACAGTGAAAGTACACATTGCAAAGAAGGAAAAACTAAATCAAGATCTAAGCACTCGTTTCTCTTTGGCACCATTGGGAACCACATATACAAGCATGCAGCACAAAATAATTTTTTGTAAGTAAAATAAAGTTACTTCATTTTATTGAAATTATATTTCACATTCAGATGTAATTCATAGGTTAACTTTGTATTATTTTAGCAAAACTGAAAACCTGGAGTTTCAATGCATTTCAATGAGTACTTCTGCTCAGCTAGAAATGTGCAAAGGTATGTTTGCTTGTCTCTAATCACTGTCTTTTAATGTTTGTGTTCTACCTGATAATTTCATTCACTGCAACAGAAAGAGGAAAGTCAGCTTATTGTCTCAAAAATATGCTTTTCCAATTGGCTCTGAAAAAGTAAATAGCTTCCCTTAGAAAACTCTTACTCCTAGAAAAGAATGTGTCCCCCAGTAAGATTTACACTTCTGCCTTAAGAAATAAACCACTGAAATGCCAGAGTTTTAAATTGCTCCCAAAGTGACACAAAGAGTTTTTCTGGTTGTGTGGGTGGTGTACAAGTCGACTTCTATAGAAAAGATTGTCCAATATTTAGGAAGAAAAGCTAGTAGCTTTTCTTTATAGAAAGAATGAGTCTTCTGCCAGAGACTGCAGAGCTCTTGCTCTTCTGCCTCAAGCCCAAAGCATTTGCAATGGCTGTAATCAGCTGCCATGTGGCTGTCAGGGGGAAAAATAGTAACTACAAAGTTCTCATTCAGGGTAGGCTCTTAAATAAAGAGGTTCAGCACAGCAAGACACAAGTTACCCATCTGATCCAGGTGATTTGTTGTCAACATCTTCGTAATGGGGAATCTCACCAGTGGTGTGACAGCTGCTGCACAAACAAGTGCAGTAAGCAAATGCCAGCCACTGGAACGAGCGCTCGAGTGCAGGGGGTCACTGAAAACAGGGTCAGATGCTCCTCTTGGCACCCTCCCTGTGACAGCCCTGTCACCCACCCACAGAGAGCAGGGACGGAGGCTATTCCAGCCTCCAGAAGGGCACTGCTCACCTTGTGGGGCCCTGGCAAGCATGGGCAAGCTGGGAAATCCTGACACTTTACGGGGAGGAGAGAGCAGAGTTTTGCAACGCCCATTCTGCAATCCTGGTTGCATGAGGGTTTTCGTTTGGCAGGGTTTCTTTTCTTGCCATTCACCTATCTGGCCCTTACATTGAGAGCATCACTCCCAAAGTATCTGAAGAGATAATTCCCACTTAATATACTCCTTTAACATGGGAATTTCTGGCTCAGATAGAGATTGAAAATTTAAAATAGCATCACTATGTGAACTTCGTGGGATCCAGGACACTTTATTTCATATAGGTTTAGCATTAATGCCTGTGTCATAGGAACTGCCTTTCAGGGTGAAGAAACACTTGTTTTGAACTAGCAACTCTATAACTAGCCCAGTCTCCATCTTTTTTGCCTTGTATATCCAGAAAAGGATTTTGCAGACCAGATTGTCCTCGTGATCCCTGCACAGCCCTGCTCCTTTCAGTGTGTGTACACAGGTTTAACCAAGTGGAACTTGGTAAACAGCTGTACTGAAAACCAAGAACAGGGGACGAAACAGGTTTGCTTCATTTTAGTATGCAATGATATGTTACTATTTACTGAGACAATTTAAATTGTTCACAATTTACAGATTGTTCTGGCTTCCTTATCCTGAAAGCTGTCTCAAACGACTTAAGGACTAAACAGATTTTGTCAATGGCCTTATTCCTTCCATTTAAGCCAAGTAATCTCTCTTATAATCACCAACTAGAACCCTATCTTAGTGTGAAAACAGACAAGATAATTTTGTCATCACTGGCTTTTGTTTCAGATATTTAGTTTTTAAAATTCAATCTCTGTGAACTCTCTGATAAGATTTTACCACCTTTTGTTGTTGTTGTTGTTACTGCAAAAGGAACTTTTACATCAGTCCGATTTACTGTCAGATACTGGAATATACAATTTATTGTCATATGCTGTTCCCGGGAGAGGATTAGAATCCCACAACACTGTGACACAGATGAAAATCACAGGTTTTAATCATAGTCATGCTTTATGTCTACAAATTCACCAACAAACTATGAAACTATGATGCAGCCTTTAGCAAAATTCTTATTGAATCATATTTCAATCCTTTAAAGCAGCCATTTCTGGCAATCCAGTTGCTTTGTCCTTCAGCAACCTTTCCTTGCACTTTTCTCTAGGAATTTTAGTACTGCTAAGAGTTGGAGCTACACTTAGACTACTTTTAGTAAAGTAATGTGTTACCACACTTCACTACAGCTTAACACCACGGAGCATGTACTGAGCATAAGTATCATGTCATCTGCAAGCATAGTTAGCGAACACATCAAGAAAATCTCTGTCACATCAGGGAGGATTTAAACATGAAACAAGCACAGCTAGGGCCAGACACTGATAAACTGGAAGCAACAGGTTCTTTTTAAAAAAAATCTCTTGCATTTTGTTTAGCACACAAAACATACTGACATTAAATCATGAATACAGACAACATGTAATTCACTGTACACTGAGCCCTCTTCAGGATTATTTGACAGTTGCCTGCGGTGTAAAAAGTAATTTTTAAGGAGTCACGATAGGTCGTTTTATAAAGACACATCCAGATCAGCAAAGCACACGAGGAAGATGGTTCCTGCATGAATGAGTCAGTTTCCACTGCCTGGCAGAAACTTTCAGTCACTGAGCAAAACTGAAACCATTATTTGAGTCTGTTCATCTTCACCTCTCTGAATGGCATATGCATACTAGGAACTTTAATCCTAGTATTTTTTCTGTATCTACTGTCCATGTTCCACGTTCCAAGGAACATGGAAATAATCTTGAAAAAATTAGTCACTTTGCCTATTTTTCCAAAGCTCGGTCAAAAATCAGCAAGTATTTTTCAGCATGAGTCACTACCCACATCCCTGTTGCAATAATTGGTTTACACATTTTCATTAAAATCTCTGACTCTTACTCCTACTCTTTAGTTAGAAGATGAGCAGAAGTCAGGTTTGAGTTTTATTAGAAGACAATGAAGTTTTCCAACGCAATTACGCGCTAATTTTGTTCATTTGAAGATACAACAGAATCCAAACAACCAGCTAACCAAGCGGGAGTTAATCAACCTATTCTCTAGATGACACCATTCAGCCAACTACAGTTGATAAAAAGCAAACTGCAGAATAACAAGGCTAACTCCTCTTCCTGCTGCCAGGGAGACAAGCTTTGGCAAACCCTATAACCCAGCACCACTGCCCTTCTTCTGCCTTTCACGGCTGGGAAAATGAAAGTGGAGAACGGTACCTGGGGAGAAGCTGGTGTGTTCCCGTGGGTGCTGGCTGCCGCCGGGCTCTCGCTGCCTCCCTGCCTGCCTGCCTGCCTGGGCAGCCCTGCGCTTCCACCGCCTCGTCTGCCTGCGCTGGTCAATGTTTTACCAGGCTGTGAACAGCCCCGTGTCCCACCCTCCCGGCAAACATCTGTGGGAGAAGGCAGTGCCGGGGCCACGGGGGCAGAGCCAGGGCTGGAGAGGCTTCTACCTGCCCTGTTTCCTCCGCAGGGAAAACGACGCGCTCAAGAAAAGGGAAACCTGCTAGGAGGGGGATCTGGGGAAAGCGTGTCATGAAGGGTAAAAAAAAAAAGGTACATAAGTGGTGCTATTAATAGATAATTTGTGGCAGGTAAGTCATGATAAGTTTCCTCTGTATTGTTTTAAGGTTGGAGGCAAGCCTAGGCGTGCCTATAGCTGAGAGCCGAGAGGGAACGCTTAATTTGTGGGAGTACATAGATTTCCAAGTAAATCTTTGGCATAAGAGAGTGCTCATTCAAATGACAGCTAAAACTCCAAAATCATAACAAAAAGACCTGAACTGCACGATGAAATAATGCAGAGGGAGCCTAAACACGAAGACAGGGAAGAAGTGGCCAAAGCAATCTGCAACACCCTGCTCTACTCCCGTGTCTTGGCTTTTCAGGAGTGCCTCAGAGTTAAAGCTCTACCTGTGGTAAACAGAGATTTCCTGTTCTCAGGAAGTTAACAATTACATGCAGAGGGCAGACAAAGTGGGCTGGCAACTGAGCACGACATTGATAAGGTGACACAGCTGCTCCCTGAGGAGAAAAGGGTAGCTGCTGAACTTGGGAAGCACCCAGATGCTGGGACTTAACATTGAGTGGCTGCTCCCAATGTGGGAGACATTTTCTGGACCTGGTACACAGATGTTTGCTCATGGAGGAACAGTGGGAGAATCTAGGCTACATTGTTTGTTCTGGTTTTGTGATACTGCCTTGTCTGTCATGGGATTTCTATCCTGGTTTGGGGAAGAGCTATTAATTTTGTCTAATTTGGATCTAAAACTTAAACAGGACATATTTTAATGTACATGTTTAAGGAGAAAATCTACACCACAGCTGCTCCAGCTAGTCAGATTAGCTGCTAAGACCTGCCACATGGTGCAACAATGGTCACTGTAATGGGGACCATTATGATGGGGTTGCTGTTGACCTGGATCTTGTACAGCCTTGCACAGGGTTGGGGATGTCCATACCCAGTGATGCTGGGCTGAGGGGCACCAGCTGAGTCCAGTCAAGTTGGAGAGGCACTCTCTGCCTGCTGGGTACTCTGCTGTGTGTGTATTCACAGGTGACCAGCAGCATAGCTCCATCCAGTGCAACAGCTTGCACGGCCATGTGACACCGTTGCTTCAGCAATGGATTGTGGCTTGACTGAATCAGACGTGTCACTGGAATTGGGAGTGCCTCCCCTGAGCCAGGACTCAGGGCCCAGGGCCCAGGGCTGATGATCAGCTTGCAGGGGCTGATGTGTGGCCACTTGATGCAGCAACACAAGCCCGGTTGCTACAGCCAATACCACATGCCCAGTGTCCAGCACACAAAAATCTGCTCAGCTCTCCAAGGTCCATTTGCTCTGTGTGTTTCCAGGTGTGTTGCTCCCTTCTGCTGGTCTGCAGTCACCTCCCCTCCCCTTTTGCCTGGAAAAGGAGAGGTAGAAGCCATGCTACCATGGCAGCAGCCTGTGACTGACTGCTAGGATGGTTCTTTACTGGGAATAGACAGGATGATGGCATGATTAGAAAAGGTATATGGACTTCCCTACAGCTGCTAGACACAATCCTGCTGCTGTAGGACAACCTGCAAGACTGATCAATACATTTTGTGTAAACCTCATGGAACCTCTCAACATCAATTTTTGTACCCTCTGGATGAAAGTCCCCCACAGCTTCTTTACAGTGTCTGCTCCCCAGAGGACTTTTCTGTTAGGAAAAGTATGGTAATTGTGCAGGGGAGGAAGAGACCCATCTTCTGCCAGTTTCTTGGGCTTGTAAGCCACATCATGCTAGCCTCTTTGTGCCTTGCTGATACCCCAGTAGAAGTAAGAACATCCTGCTATTCCACAGAGCTGCTTGGAGTCTCAGCTGTGGCTATCACCTCTGAGACCCCCAGGCAGAAGGAGGGGATTTATCTGAAAGAGCTTATCTGGGCTTAAGACCCTGTCTAACCAGATTCAAGGAGCAGTAACTTCTCATGGCAGTCTTGCTCCACCTGGAATGAATGCTGCCCTCAGAGAGGTGCACTAGATAGGCAAGGGAGGAGGTCCAGCCAAGCTCTTTCTCTCTTCAGTTTGGATAAGAAGCCCATTCAAGATCTCTCAAATTTTCCCAATAAAGCCTGGTTTGAAAAGACCATGTTTCTGTTAAAAGATTTGCTTTTACCAGTTTGATGTTTCCTGGTTGCAGTAGCATTCCAGCAGAAGACTCTGGAGGAGACCTGGCCACACATCTTTGTCAGATATAGCTTTTGTTGCTGCTGTGTTCCATGTCATGGTCTGATCTTTGGCAAGTTGAAAACTGAGGCTGCAGTGGTGAGATGTGGAAGTAGAAGAGCAGCACACTGGTACTTAGGTTATGGAGTCAGCTCAAATTTAGTTTGCCTGGCAGCACAGACATGGTTACTGCCTGTTACGTGAAGGTTGTACACACACTCAATTTTCCACAGTGCTAACACTTCTACAAATCATGTTAGCCTGGTACAAGCCTAAGAGAGTCAAATAGTGTGTAGTATTGACCCCTCTGGGGCCAGAGGACTTCGAAGAAACTCAGTTATCAGTTGTAGCTGCCAGGTATGGCTACCACAGAAAAATGACAACTCTACTACAGCACATCTGAAGTTGTATCGTGTCTCCCTAGGCAAATAGAAATTTTGATGGAAAATTTGATGGGCCCTCCCCCAAAATCTGTCCTTGTAGATTAGCTGATATAAAGCAACAGAAACTAGACCTTTTTTTTTCACTGTTGCACAAGAACTGAAAAAAAAAGCCTTCCCTGTATAGCCATCACCTTGAGAAAACTCAGTCTGTTATTCACACATTTTCCTCTCTCAGAGGTGAGGTTTCCACAGGGCTCAGAGAGAGGTGGATGCTTCTGAGGAGGCCAAGTCTGCCCTGGTGTCAGCTGGTCCGAAGTGTGCCACACCACGCTTTTGCAGCTCACTGGGGGTGGGCTTCTGATTAACACACAGCTCACAGACGGGGCTGGGGCCCATGGAGACTTGGCATATCAGTCTCTTTTCAGCACACAACCTTTGTCACAGAGCACAGGTTTCAAGGGCAATGTAACACTTGCATATTTACTTACTGCAAATGGAGGAGGTGCCGGGTTGGACAGCATACAGACTGTAAAGTCAAACATTAATTTAATACAGACATCATATAACTCCATACTGGCTTGGAAGCAACTAATATGTAAGGATATTAAAAGTGAGAAAGCACCTAAAATTCACAAAGCTCTTTCAATGAAACACCAATTTACTTACAAATTGTTAACAGCCTTAACAACAAAGACCGAACAACAAAACTAAAACATGGGTATCAGGTAACAGAGGGGAAATTTCTGTGAATCTTAAATAAGGTTTAATTTTGTTCCAGTTCTCTTTCAACAGATGCATTTGTATTTCATCCTGCAGGGCAACACTTGCTTTGGAAAATAGTACAGGCAGATCCAGAGGGGCTACTGCGGAGGCTTTGAAAACTTTCCATTCCCAGTAAAGAAGTTGCATTTGAGCACATGGGGCTATTTGGAATATGTTTAGACCCATCCCTAAGCACTGTGTCGAAACCACCTCCCCAGGAACTACTGGTGCAGCACAGATCTCCTGCAACAGGAGCTACATCCCCTTCTCTGGAGCAGAAGGACTAGCAACTACCTGCTGCTAAAAAACAGGTGGGAGGGGAAAATAATTGTTGTGAGCTGTGGAAGATCTTTATCACAGCAAAACAGCAGAGACCTGAAGTATGAATTGAGAGAGCTCTTTCAACAGTGGTCTGAATGCTGCATGCATGAGGACATCTCTCCAACTGAGGGTTTGACTGGGCTCTTGGAAATCCTACTGGGCATGCCAGCAGTACAAGATCTACAGTCTTGCCATACCTACTCATCCTTTTGATCCATAATTTCGTATCTTGTGCTGAGCTTTCAGAGCAAAGTGCCATGTAGATATTCATCTATTGGAGAATGAGTCCTCAGCACTTGACAAAGTACCCCTCTGGATGATAAAAGAGATGGTAAGGAAACTGAAACATTGCTGCTACCTGATCCCAGAGCTGTTTGGCTTGTGGTTTCACTTGATAGGAGTTTCAGTCATCACTGTTCGCTTAGAGGGAGCAGACCTTGCAAAATACACAAGATATGTAAGAAAGCTTGCTCATGATTCACAGAGAAACCAAATGTTGATGAGAAAGAACATTGCAAGCAGATTCTGTAGAGCTGCCTTCAAAGAATGGCCAGCAGTGATACAAAATCATGTCAGGCTAGAAAACAAAAGCCTACAAAAAGAGGCTTTTTTTTCAGAAAACAAACCAACATATCCCAACTGTCTTGTTCACTCCCTTATTTGCAGCTTTTTTTTTTTTTTTTTTTTTTTTTTTTTTTTTTTTTTTTTTTCAAAAATAGTATTACAACACATTATCATCCAAAGCTTTCAGGGAGTATTGCCTATTTTTACTCTATCTTGTTTTGTAAGACCACACTACACCAGTGATTTGGCAACTTCACATTGTGGACAAATATTTCAAAATATTCCTTTCTTCTGAACACAGAGCTGTTAAACTACTTTTACATGTATTGCTGCATTTTGTGATGCCTCCCACAATCCATCTTAGGAAAGGATCTTGGAAACTCAGTGTTTTAAAATCAGGGATGTACATACCCCATGGGTTTGATTTTAACACAGAAGTCTCTCAGCTAAGCTGCTTCTGGGTTTTGCCGATGGGACAATTTTATGTAAACAGGGAGAATCTGAGGCTCACGCTTTGCTGGTGCTGATTTAGTCAGGATCCTCATTGGATAGCTGGGAGGGGTATTTGTGGTCTGGATGCTTTAACAATGTCCTCATCTTATCCCTGGGCCCTTGTATCCAGTTGTGGAGACCAGGCAGAGGAGCAAATGGACAGGTCTGGGAGGAGATGCCTTCAGGAGCAGCTGTGGCACCAGGACTGCCTGGCAGGCACACCTGCCCTGGCAGACTTTGGGATGGCACTGGCTGCAGGTAGCAGTGTCTGTGGGGCATTGGTGTGTAGGGACCATGGCATTAGTTTATTTATTATCTATTATCTATCATCTATCCTTATGTCAAGATACATAAGGTTTTAAAATGCTTTGTAAGAGCTGACTGGACACATGGAGGTCTAAAAAGTTAGAATTCTAATAAAAGAGAATACATGTGTTGCTAACAATACCTTAATTCTACTTTCTTGGGCATTAACACTGGACCTGAAACTAGCCTGTAGCCATTTTAGTATTGAGCATTCTTCTTACCTTATGCTAAATTTGGGCAAATATTTGCTCTCAAATTCAGTTCCTAACATTTGAAGACATGAAGCACCTTCATTAGACTCCACAAGTATAGCTAGTTGCCTTGAATGAACCCCAGGAGACAAATAATGTTTCTAATTTAAAATAACACTTAAGAAGATGGTACATACAGAGATTTTATAGCTGAATGGAAAAGAATGGGTCTGAATCAGCATTTCCAGAACATACTGCCAACATGATGAATGAAATATTTTTATTCTTATTTGCTTTACTCAAAATCTCAGAGGAGATGTTGATACTGATCTCTGTGAGGCCAGCTCCTGAGGACTGTACTTACGTATTTGGAAGCTATTATTTACTTAATTATCTCCATGCAGCCCAAAACATCCCAAAGCTTCGGTACACAGATGCCTTTTACAGCACATCCACCTCATCACCAAATTCAAGGCACAAGAAAAAACATTTGTAGATGAGAGGGATGAAGATCTGAAGGTTGGACCCAGACAGTGGACCTCCTGCTTTGTGATTTTCCTGTCATCTGCCTGTAAGAGGTGTCTGGCTGCCTCCCACTTCTCTCTTTCAGTGGAACCCAATGAAGAGTTCCTGCCTAGAAATCGCAGAATGGCTGAGACACAGCTGGAGGTAGCTGAGTTACCACGAAAACATGAGTTAGTTGAGGATGCCAAGATAGAGTGAGTGACTTGATAATTGTCTGAAAGGAAGTAAAGAGAAAATCATGGAGATTAACAGACATGGCTCAGGAGGAACAGGATATTGGGGACTGTTTACAGGGCAAGTGATAGATGCAAAGTAAGGTGGGATAAAGCTGGAAGGCATCTTGTGGGTAGAAGATATAAGACAAAATTCACCTTTTCTGAAGGGAAAAAAAAAATAGGATGGGCCAACCCAGCTGCTGGAGTGAAGTAAGTTGTTTTGGAGGGACAGCTGACCAGACATAGTAATGCCTGTGAGAAGGGAGAAAATGAGGGTTGAATTGGAAAGAGGAAGTAGTAAGTACAGGATGTGCAGATGATAGCTCTGAAGGAGTGCCTGTGAGTCAGGTAAAATAATAATGTTCTGGAAGAACATAACCAAAAGGACATCTAGTCTCTGGGTGAAGAAAGAATTGGTGGGTAGTGTGCTTTCAAGCCATACATCTGGCACCAATGTACTGGGTGCTGGAAGCCACGCTACTCAAAAGTTGAAGAAATGGAGTCTATCCAGAGAGAGAAATGGACAAGGGTCAGAGGGCACAGTGCAACGGAGCCCAGCCACATTAGAACAGGGATATTAGGGACAAAATTCCTTGTGTGGTGAAGCTGGAAGGATACAAACTATTCAAGAGGGACTGGTGGAAAAATCAAAGTGGTGAGAGCTCAGAGGTTTGAAGATCAGAAAATAAACTGCCTGTAGGGATCTGATCAGTTAGGGAGCATTTTTGTGACCAGGGTGAAGTCTTGCTTAGTTTTCATGAAGTCAAGCAAAGCAGTGGGGCTGAGAAGGTAGTAAGCTAACAGGGACGTGGGACATTTAATGACAGTCACTGTGCTGAGAAATGGGAAATCTTTGGGGCAACTGGAGAGAGCCTGAGGTGCAAAATTTTGGGAGGAAAACAATGGGAAGCAGCGTGTCTGCAGGTGGTTGACCGGGGGAGGAAAGAGAGGCAGTGCTGCCTGCAAGCTGCAGGGACTTGAGCTTGTTGACCCTTATTGACCATCAGTGGTGCAGTGTCAGACACGGGCGGGCACTGTGGCTGCTGATGCTGCTGGGGATGCTTGGCCACTGCCAAGGCAGCAGGGAGCGCTGGGGAGGGCAGGTCCGGCTGCTGCCGGCGTGAAAGGAGGAGCGGCAACTGGAGGGGTAGCAGCTGAGGAATAAAAATGTAAAATGAACCTTTTTTCTGTTTATGATAAAAACAGCCTCAAGCAGATTTTAGTACTAATTAAAAATATTCATATAAAAGGTGCCTAGGAGAACCAGCAATGCCCTCTATACAATAGCTACATCACATGTGCAAACAAAATATGTTGTTAAACTTGTTTTTGGTTTTTTTTTCCTATGTAAGGACTAAAACCAGATATCATTTACTCCAATGCACACACAACCAGTAATAGTTTATGCGTGTAGAGTTCCCATCTATTGTATGAAAGCTAGAGAGCTGAGTAACACAATGTTCCGTACCAGAAAACTGCAGCATTTATCCAGTCTGTCAGTTCCCCAGAGTAATTTTATGGTATTTCTATTTTTTAAGCCTTCCAGTAACAGTGAAAGTGGATTTGTTTTTCCATGCAAAGAAATTATTTAAGAGCAAATCTGTAATGCCTACTCTGGCAAGCACATAAATGCATTTTCTGAGCTCAGTGGCAAATTGATCTTCAATCTGGCTGTCCTAAGGCAAGCAGCATGACTAGTGAGAAAATCATGATTCAGACTCCCAAGTTACAAAATTCATCTTGCTCCTGCTTAAGATTTTAGGATTTAAAAACCTCTCACCAGGTTATGCAGACTTCACTTTATAACATTTCATCTTAGGCAGACAATGTATTTTGAGAGCTGACATACAGAACCCTGCTCTGCTCACTACTATGAAATCAGGGGCTGTTCTGTACATGTATTTGAGTAGAAAAAAATGTGCTGTCTACTTAAAAGCACAATCACAGATATTTGTGGTTGGCTGGGTCTCAGTCCAGCCTAGCTGCAGGCTACAATTCAGATTTGAGGCTTGGACTTAATTTATATTAGAACAGGAATTATACATTGTGATTTCACTAAACTTTGCACAAGATGGAGGGACTCTCAGGACCAGCTTGTTCTTGTGAGTCTTCTGCTTAGAGCAACCTTCTCAGAGGACAAGAGTTTGCATTTGAGTTTAGCTTCATCTATACTAGGGCAAGGTCCTATAATACTAGAATTATAGAACTACAGAATAATTTGGGTTGGAAGGGACCTTTAAAGAACACCTCATCCAGCCCTTTCAGTGAACAAATAGGTCAACTTGATCAGTCAGACCCCTGTCCAACCTGAACTTGAACACTTGCAGGCATGAAGAATATCACATCTTCCTGGGTAACATGTTACAGCATTTTACCACCATCATCATAAAAAAATTCTTCCTTATACCTAATCTCCATATTATATCTATAGATACAGATTTACCCTCTTACTTTAAAAGCATTACCCTTGTCCTATTGCAAAAGGCCCTGCTAAAAATCTGTCCCTATCTTTCTCCCTTTAGCTACTGGAAGGTGCTATAAGACCTCCCCAGAGCCTTTTCTTCTCCTGGCTGAACAACTTGAACTCTCAGATTTTCCTCATAAGAGAGGTAATCCAGGCCTCTGGTCATCTTCATGGCCTTCCTCTGGACTTGCTCCAACAGATCCATGTCCTTCCTGTGCTGAGACCTCCAGAGCTGAATGCAGCACTCCAGGTGTGGTTTCACAGGAGTGGAGTAGAGAGGGAGAATCACCTCTCTTGGCCTGTTGGCCACATTTCTCTTGATGCAGCCCAGCCTGTGGTTGGTCTACTGCTCTTTGAGGGGACATCACCAGCTCATGTCCAGCCTCTCATTCACCAGCACCCCCAAGTCCTTCTCCACAGAGCCTTTCTCAATTCCTTCATCCCCCAGCCTGTCTCAATACCAGAGGCTTCCCTTACCCAGGTGCAGGCCTTGCATTTAGCCTTGTTGTGCCTCATGAGGTTCCCATGGGCCCACTTCTCAAGCTCATCCTGGTCCCTAGGGATGGCATCCCATCCCTCAGGCATATTCATGACTCAGCTTGGCATCATCTGCAAACTTGCTGAGAGTGCACTCTGACTTTTTGCTTTCAAAACAGTCCCCTAAGCGGTGAGGATCTAAACACCTGAACTTATTTAATTTGATTCAACACAACTCCATTTGTTCCACGAGGATATTGAAGAGCACTGAAATATTGCCTGTGTTGTGGACTCCTAGCTGGGTCATTTTTATGGTGCAGCACATCAGTCATGAAATTCCTACACCTTTTTTCTGTTTTTTAAGCAACAGAATAGATGTATGAAAACAGCAATTCAGAAGTAACGTAAATGGATGTTGTGGACCACTGTGAAGAGAGATGATGAATTGTATTTTAATGATAACCAACTCCAAGCATCACCAGGTTCTGAGAAAGGTCTCAGAAGATGCCTTAGTAAAGATTGCTAGGCAGAGTCTAAGTCACTCAGTTTATCACCACAAAAATATCAAATTCTGAACCCAAACTGTTAGTGTCTTGTCCCCAAGTGTGAGAACAGTGCTATGAGCCTGTTAGTAGGGTTTTTTTCATGATTGATTGTACTTTCCTTTTTTTTTTTCTGCAATTTATCACCTGAATCTAGACTGAAACTTGATTTGTAGTTTGGAATAATCCTGAAGTATTCTGCATTGATAGTCAGCATTTCATGTTACAGCTACGTGCTTGTGGGCTTTCAAATCCTCTTAACGGTGTACATTTCCTTAGCCTTTCCCTTGAAGGAATCCCAGCTCACTTGTTTTTCACATGATGCTTTCACCTCCTTTGATATACAGTCAGCTCTAAAGGAGAATACCAAAATGGTTTAAGTCAGAAATTAAAAAATAATGCTTGGTTTCACAAAGCTTACTGTGACCATTTTGAGTGATAGGATAGCCATTTATCTGATCTCACACATTAGTCAGACACTAGTTAAAAATGTAGGGATGGGAACCTGAATGTCTTGGCCACTTCTAAAGATTTTCTTCTTACTAGAGGACAATACAGTCTCCAGACAAAAAGTATCAGCAGCAAACACCATTCATCATAGGAAAAATCAGAATGCTCTCATCTATTTAATTATTAAAATTGAAAGTGGCTCCAGATAATGAAAAGTGTTTCCATACCTTCACACATTGCTTCAGCTGGCAGTGGGGACACCAGACGGCTCAAAAGCGAAGAACAGCAGAAGATAAGAACAGGTCCAACACAATAAGGAGCAATGTCTCAGCTGTATTTTGTTTGGGGCCAGCCAAGGCTACTAAAAATGTCCTATTTGCCACTTATATTTGCTTCATTAGAAGAAATAGATTATCTCCTGCTAAACACTGAGTCTGCTTGAGCCAAGGTAAGAACTGCCATTGCAGCATCTTCTGCAGAGATACGGCACGTAGCCAGCGTGAGCCTGCCCTCCCAGCTGGCACCAGCTCTGACCAGCCTTGCTCCTCTCTGCAGGCTCACTTCTAGGCTGGCACACTGGTTCAAGAGCTGGACCTGAGAGCCTGCCACCAGGCAGATCTGTGATCCTCCCTCCACCCCGGCATTCGCTCCCAGCATGGCCGCGAGGATGCCGGGAGAGCAGCCAGAGCTGGGGAGTGCCCAGCACCCCGCCTGAGCTGAGGTGTAACCCCAGCACATCCAGGGGAAAGGTAAGGTGTTTCCTCACGAGAGGCCTCTCTCAGGAACGAAGGCAATGGCATGTTGGAACACCGTCACTCCTCGATACAAACAAGTGAGGGCAACTCAGCCAATCTAAACAAACAAATAGACGCACAGGGGGAGGAAAAATTGCACCTTTTGGATTTGCTGCTATTGTTCATGTGCACATTTGACACTTAGATGTTATCACAATGGATGCCATGGTTCAGTCATTGATTGAATCCAAGTTACTGACCCCATTTCTTGTTCTTCACTGATGTCGCTTTATTGATAGGTTGAATATAAATTCATTTGTGTGTGGTTAGGTAAAAATATTAATTTTCTTGCAGTGCTAAACCCACTAAAAACATGAACAAGGCAGAGCATCAATGAATATAAACTTGTGGGATCACATTGTGTATGAGCCTGAAATTCCAGACTGTGAATCAGTCTGTGGACTGTGTGGCAGAGCCTTTAGTGATCCTTTGCACAAAAACGGAGTAAGTCTTGTTGAAACTTCATTCTCATCAGTGTGTTAGTCAATGTTTTGGGTGTTAGTATCTTGCTGATTGCTTTCTTTGTTAAGGAACAGTAAATGAAATGGTAATGTAGCTCCTTTGGTGTGCAGATCTCTCACCTGTGATGCTGTATCTCTTAGCGGAGAAGCAAAGGAGAGATCGATTTATAACCCCAGAATTATACCAAGGAATTGCCACTATTAAAACAAAGTTCACTCCATCCCTGCACTATTCATGATGTTGCTGACTGTCAGGAGCTCTGCAAGCTTCTGGACTTCTGCAGCCATTAGAGGTGCTGGTGGGTATTGTGAGGAAATTAATTTCTAGTGAGCAAACATGTCCCATGCCCTGGATTAGCACCCCTTCAGTGTTGTATGGGATAAACCAACACAGAGAATCCATGTCTGTTTAGTCCTAGAGCTCTGTTCCCTCTCTACAGTAACTGGAAATGGAGGCAAGGCGGTTGTATTGCCTTAGCTCTGATAAAATCCCTCCCTTGCCACCCTTGGGGGTATGTGAAGTAGTATGTGCAAGGAAGGAAAGAAGATAAATGGTGTTCCAGAGAAGGTGAGAGGAATTCTCCTGGCCTCATTAAAAACACATTCCTGGGAAGCTGATTTATAGAAACTAAATTTTCTATTGATATCCTTCCAGTTGAGTGAGGAAAGAAAAGGTGGGACTATGGCAGTCACTCCAAAAGAGGTTTCAGCCCTAACATATTTTGGTGACATTCTTTTAGAAACCTGTGTTTCCAAGATCCCTTTTTCCTCGCGAATAAGATGCTGAAGGAATATGGAAGCTAAATGTCTGCATTTCTAACCTAAAGAAAAATACCATGCTCAGTCATGCAAATTCATGTGTCAGTCAGAATCCACTGACATCCCTGGGATATCAGATCATGGATTGACACAACTTCTTTTACCCTAATGAGTCTGCATTCTTCATTAAAACAAACTAGCACAGTTCCACTGGAGTCAAGGTAGTGGTACTCTTTCAGAGGGCTTCACAGCAGAGCTTCAAGCAATGTGACTAGTATCAGGAATAAGTTGCTTTATCCCCTCTGAAACAAAACCTAGAAGTGCTTTAGCAGTTAATGATCATAGAAAACCTTAAATAATGCATGCACCATTTATAAAAGTTTTATGAAAGCCTGTATTCTAGGCAGCACAGATATGAAAATATCTCAAAAAAAGCCCATGTAAAAACATGCCTTAGCTCCCTGCAGCCACAGAGAAGCTCTCATCTTGTGATGACATGCATCTGTGTACACATTTGACACAATTCTCATGATTTTGTGTATATATGTGTGCACAAAAACTGCAGTATTCCTTTTTTAAAAAAGTGTTTGTAAATAAAAATATTGTTTACAGTTTTAAAATTTTAGAATGTTTATTTAAATATTTTTTTTACAATTACTAAGCTATAGGAATATCAGAGTGGATTTTTTCTTCATAACACATATTGCTTGTACTTTGCACATTGGCACTCAGATGATAAACCCACAAAACACAGAAACAGGGTCAGAAACAGCTTGTCAGAGCTTCCCCTCCTCACAGCCTCAGATTTTAAGGCAATGGAATTGCACTGATGTTTTTAACAAAGTACTTAACTTTGTTCCAGTATAAGAGGGGGATAAATAATACTTCTTTTCTGGTAGTCTGAAGATAAGCAAGTTAATTTAAACTGAGTATAATGTTTCTTGCTATATGTTCTCAAGCACAAGGGCAATCCAAGTTTTGCTGTATTGCTGTGATGTCTGTTTTGCTTATTTAGAGGACAAAGGAAGAACTTGGGCTCATTTGTTAATCCACAAACTTTTCAAAAATTATTTTAGTTTCATAAAAGAAAGCACAGATCTCAGTTCTTCCTACGCACAAAAAGAGGGACAAAGTGGGACAGAAGAGACAGGGAAGAAGGTCCTCTTGTCTAGGGCTGTCTTCTCAGGCTAGTTTAACAGGGTTAAAAACCACCCTAGTATAAATAAATGGGGGCACTATAGCTCATGGCTTCACAAAGCATAGCTTGCAACTTACTGTAGCCCAGACAGAGTACACTATCATGCAAGGCTGCCCTTGCCCTTGCCCTACTCCTGTGTCTCCCCATGCATCTGGTACCTATATCCATGGTAGCTGACAGAACCACCTGCTTCTCAGAGGTACTGTGGCACCACTGCTCCCTGCAGTGCTGTCCCCCCCCAGCTCAGGCACAGACAGGAAGACAGGGCACCTTAAATTCATCTACACATCAGAAAACTTATATACAATTGGCTCACAATTCAAATAAAAATATAAGAACAGTGTTATTATTTCAGATTTTTAGGGCTTATGTAGCCTAGTAACCTGTCTGCAACAGTGACAAAAAACTGTCCCCTGAAGAATAGCAACAATAGGATGAACATAATTGATCTTTTCTGCAAGTTGTCTCCTAGCCTCCAACTATTTTCAGCTCAGGGGACTCCTCCAGACTGATCTAGATTGCCCAGTGGTGGACCTCTTTTCCAAGTAGTTGCCCAGTCTTCCCTTGAGTGTCTGAAAAAAATGGCTGCAACTGTCATACCCTTCAGTAAAGAGTTTCACAAATCCAGTACTTGCTGCATGAAGAAATATCTCCTTTTATTCTGACAATGGCTCCTAAATCTTTGTCTAACAGTCACTACCTCTTGCACTGGGAGAGACTGAACAGCTCACCCCAAACCACCCACTTCTCACCACCCCAGATTTTACAGACCTGAATCCAGGAAACCCCCATGGTGGTCTCTGCCTGAGCCTACTCAGCCAGAGGCTAACTATCACATGTGTTTTAGCTGCTTTTTTCCCCAAGGGTTTAGGGAATTTACTAAAATGTTCTTGTTGCCCAGGGTCTCTGCACATCCTTGTGGCAAAACTTCAGCCCTCATCCACTGGTTGGGCATTGAGCATGCCAAGCACAACAGCCACGCAAAGCTTTGTGTGGGCCTCTGGTCTCAAATATTTCATTGCTGGAGCGTGAGTGCTGAATTGCTCTCTTCATGGTACTCTGCAAAGTACCAAAGATTTTGCTTTACCTGGTGCATTAAGTATGGGATAATAAAGCTAAGATCCCCTCATTACTCAGGCGCACTCAGTAGCTTTTAATTGTATTACCTGACATCATGTCTCCCTTCCATCACATCATTCTGCCACATTTTAATTTGCCTTATGGCCTGCTTTCAGTTAGCTGTAAGTAAGCCAGAAAACAGAACTTTTAATGGTCATCAGCACTGCAAGCACTAATATATTTATTGCTGCCTGTGAATAAATGCATATGATGCTACTGAGTAAGATTTTTAGTTGCCCTCTGAAAGCCAAAAATTCAGGATGAGCTCTGTCAGCAGACTTTTTTAAAAGCTGGCTTCTTAAGGAACGATTTCAAATGCTCCATGTTTTTGCTATTTTAACTTCTCTCAGTAAGTGGGCTGGAATGGAAATCCTGCCTGATCAAGCAGATCTTGTTCAGGTAACATACCTTCAATTGATTTTACATTCATTCATCAGAATCATTTGCTTTAAAAACCGATTTTATGTCTCGCTAGAACACAAGCAAATGTGTTTAAACAGGGTACCCCATGTTTACATGTGCACCATATGGCTGCCCAATTTACCTCCCATACTGGGACAGGAGGGCATTTTGATTTATTTACAGCGGGGGCAGCTCATCATAACCACATCCATAAAAATCAGCTTGGCCAGTCATATTCCTCACAGGTCTGTGAAGCATCCCAAAGCATATCCTGCTCTGCTCATTATGCAGACCTTCCAGGCATCTCCTCCCCGGCTGAGGCAGGGCCACCAGCCCTGAGAGTAAGGACTGGGATCATAAAGAAGAGCAGCTGGAGCCAGGAACGAATATGTGGAGAATGGTGAGACAAATTAAACCTCAGGTTTAATTGACAATCAATTAAAGCTAATGCCTGGGAAAGCTCTCATGATATAGCAAACTCAGGGCTGAAAGTGGTAGATACAGAGGGCTTACATTTCTGCAACTTTAAACAGAAGATGCTGATATTATTTCTCACTTATTACTTCTGTTTACTATGGTTAGTGATTTTCCAAAGCTAATTTAAGATGACAGCACAGACCTGAAATAACTCCATGGCAGCACACTCAATGGGGGTGACTTGATCAGCATCACTTCCACTGACACAGGTGTTTCAAAAACACCACGGTGGCAGCAGACACAGCAGAGGAAGATAATACTGCGGTAAAAGGGCAATACCCCTGTGAGTCACCACTCATGGTCTTTCCCTCCATTCTCAACCCATCACAGTATTGCTCTGGTTTCCCCATGGACCTGCTGGAGGAGCACTGCTAAATACTTCACATAAGCCCCCCAGGATCCCTCTGAGAGAGACTGCTGGAGAAACAGCTTGGACCTGAGTGACTCAATTCCCTCTCACCCCTGAACTTTAGCCCTGGCTAGCAGTATGCTCAGGGGGGAAACTGAGTCAAGGATGAAGATTAAAAGATAAAAAAAAGGTGCTCTTAATCCTTCAGGAACACAGTCCCACAGTTTAATGCAGAACCTACTACATGCAGCTTGGAGGAATGAAGAGAGGAATGAAGAGACCGACTTCCTGCCAGAGGGTAGTTTTATGCCCTCTGCCGAGGAGGGGGAGGGGAGGGGGTCTAGGGCTGACCTGGGGGAGGTGAGGCATAGGTGGTGTCAGGTAGAGGGGATCAGTGCAGGGGCTCATAGGAAGGTACAGCAAATGCTTTCTGTGACCACATATAACAGAAACACCCAGTGCAATATAACAAAGTGAACAAACTACTTAGTGCAATACAACACCTGAGAATCACTTACGGACGGGCTCATGGGTGGGCCTTGCACAGCCAGGGCTCTGGTTCTGTGGCAGAGCTGGTCTCAAGTTAGTAATTGCATGTTTAGTAGCCATTCTTCCGCTTTGTGATAGCCACTCCTTTTGTCACTGATTTCACGCACCGCAGGAGCACAGGTCCCATTGGCATCAGCATTCTTCCCCCAGCCTTGCCTGCCCTGCAGCAGTGACCCTGTGCTTCCTGGGTTAGGACCTGTATACTGCTCAAACCATGTTTCTCTGGGATTCAAATTACTAGGATCAAAAGTTCAGCAGGTCCTACCCTCAGTCAGTCTGTTTATGTGTTTATTTGTTCCTGTAATCTGCCAGGCCTTCACAGGTCTTAACAATCCCGTGAGAAGATCCTTGTCTTTCTTCAGAGCTGGCTTGACTTATGCAAGCATAAACCGAGGGGCTGCTTTGGAGGGTGAGCAAGACGAGGGGTTAGTGAAGGATCATGAAATGCTGTTTGGAGCAGGCAAATTGCCATTTAAGAATGCTGCCCACTTATGTAGAAAAACTGGGTGCCAGCCGCTCACCAACCCTGTTATTCAAGTTCTGCAGCCTGCAGCATAAGGCTCCTAGAATTAGCTCTCCCAATCTGGTGGTGAGACACCTCTGATATCTGAAATGGGTTTGCCTTGGGGTTGTTAAATACCTGCTCCATGTGACTGGGCTAATTAAAAGTTTTTAGCCAAACAAATCCCTGTTTGTGAGGGTATAAGAGCTAAGACGATTAGATGTTAGTTAAACTAGACATAACTGAGAAAACAAAGTTGCTGCTGTTAGTTCTTAAAAATGCTACCCCACTGTGTGTGGGTGAAAGGAGTGGATAACAAAATTACTAGGGGAAACAGAAGTCTCAGATGACTAGTATATCCCATCAGAAAAAGCGCTTCCTTGCATTCAATATTGCAATGTAACAGGGGAATATATTTATTCTACATACGGATGGCAAAACCAGCTTTAGTAAAAATTGGTCTTGATCTCCTGTATTATTCTTGCAAAGGACATGTAGGTATTTTCTATTATTCTATAGGTTAACTACTGTAGACCATCGACTAAACAGGTATATACAAATAGCCCCAGAAGCTGGCTAAGCACAACACAACTCCACACTTTGATCAGAAAGATTGTCTGCTACTACACTGAGAAACTGGACAGGTCTCATGCTGACCAGCTGGGAAGTCAGTGCCTCTCAAAGACTTTCTACCCTGTCCTTCCAGAGAAGTCTCAGTTAAAAAGAATCAGCTTCTTTCATTTTCATAGGAATCAGAAGTCAACAGTTTTCTTGTTCCAGTAGGGAACTGCTTGCAATTGCATCCCCAGTAAGAATAGATAGGGAAAATGGAACTTGGATCCACGGCATATTTTTGCCGAACAAATGTTTCCTCCCTACAAAAAACCTCCACAAAACCCAGGCCATTAGAGCCTCCAGACTCCTCCTTCTCCCCCTCTGCAAACAGTCGCATGTCTTATGCTTGCTTAGAAATTCTTGACTTTATTCCCAGTGAAACTGTTCAGTTCAGCAGCAGCCAGCAGCCCTCTCCATCAGCATCTGCTGCTACCTGTCATTTTGCCTTGTTTCACTCCTTCCTGGGCAGACATCCCGTGGATCCCAGGTTTTTATCTTGACGGCTTCATTCTCCCCCACCAGTCTCATTCTAGAACACCTGTTAAAGCTGCTAGCACTAATTAGATTTTTATTTGAATGTAAATACTTTGCTTGGGGACATAATAAGTATACCCCTGAATCTGGAGCCTCTGAAAGAAAGCTGTTGAGCCGATCAGTGCCATTGAGGAAAGGAGAGATATAGAACTACTGCCACAGAAGTGAAGTCAAACCACATCAGTGAGCATTCCTGGGTGTTGGAATGGAAGCCAATTGCACCTTTTAAGGTCCAGAACAGCTGACACTCTTTGGACCCATGTCATTTAAATACCAGTTTCCCAAACCAGAGGGCAGATCACCACTCTCCCAGGCACAGACCAAGGGTTAGGGTGAGCTCTGGATTGTACCTTACACACAGTGTGGGTGCAGTCATTTGGTTTTGGCAGGCAACACAGCATCCTCCTCTGGAGGCAACCAGCCTCTGTGCCAGAGAGTGATTCTGGGCACCTTTGATTTACTAGCAGAGATGTAGCTAATGGGGAGCAGAGATAGAAAACCAAACTCCTTATTTAACAAGCAAAATAAAGAAATCTTTTACATCTGGAAATACTGAGGCAGCTGATCAAATAATTAGCACTGCAAGTTTGTACTGCCTGCAGCTAGAAGAACTGCTCTCTGTAGAAGCAGGAATGTGGTTGAGCCTGAAAAAACGTGATAAGGGATCTGTACCTAAGATTTTTGGATGGTCGGCATACGTCACAGGTAAGTTTCCACAGAGCTGAAGGAGTTCAGAATTGGACTCCTATGGAAAGCTCCCTACTCTACCCAACTGAGGATGGCTTGCAAGCCAGTGCCAGTGCTGCATTTTTACTCCTTCTGAAGAGGTGTATCAAAACTAAAGGTGTAGAAACAACCTTTATATATACATATATATATATCTCACAAGTTGACCCCAGAAACAGCAATAAGAAAAATTCTTTTTGCTTGCTTTTCTCAACCAAATAAAAAATCAATTTCAGTTTAATTTTTTTTCCCAACACTTTAGAGGTTTCTTCAATTTCCACATAAAGTGCTCAAAATTGAAAATTGGAAATATTTTCCTCGGAATTTCAGTTTTTATACATATCAGTCTGGTTTGCAAACTTGACACGAACTTACAAGTAGTTTTGTTTTTACAAAATCTTCACTTTTGGTAGGTATGTAAGCTGTTTACACATACTTTTATCCTAGCTGGAATCCTGATGAGCTTGCATATTGTAAGGAAAAAAGTACGGGTATGGATTTCTATGCTGATGTTTCATCACATGTGTGGGATGAGACTGGCTCTAGCTATGAAATACAAATGTAGTATATACAGATCTTGCTGATCTAGCAGAAGTATTAAATAACAAATCTCCTGGCTCTTTTACAGAAGATGATTCAAGCAATCCATAGGTTCCTAGGCTGCTGCACAAGATCACAGCCTGATCACATGTGTGTGATAGCATAAACAGATGAATAATAGCAACTGCATTTTCAGTCCCACCCACATTTCATCTTATTTTTTTAAATCACATTACACCTACACACAATGCTTGGCTAAGACTGACAGATACAGACTACAAGAAAATCAATATGTTGTTTTCTGTATGTGTGTATTTCAGTAGGATATATCTGGGGTTTTTTCCCTCTTTTTTCTTGTTTGTATTTTCAAGGAAATAAATCTGAGAAAACAAGCGACGAAAGTCATTAGTTGCCATGGGATTTCAAATGCAAAGTCCTAACACAAGTGCAGGTAAGACTGGACTAGAGTAGGAGACAGCTGACCCATTACAAAATAATTCTGCCTGGCTTCCCCATGAGGCTGCTGTCAGCTTCAGCGCATGCCATGACCTTGCCTCTGCTGAGAACTGGAAGAGTATTGGCCTTGACTTGAATGGAAGCAGGACCAGCCCCTACTCAGACAGTTTCATACACTACGTGTTGGATGTGCTTGCCAGCATTATGCAACGGGGTGAAAAATGAAAACCTGTCAGGCACAGAACTGGTGCACTCAAGGACATACTGTTAGTTGTTTTGCAGGTTTGCCACTCTACCGGGGATTAACCACGTGCCATTGGTAGCTGCCGTGATAAAGTCAGCCAAAACACTTAATTTTTAAACTTTCAGAACATAATCTAAACTGCTGAGGAAATGGCTTGTTTGGCCTCAAGTTTTTATTTGGAAAAAAAACAACAACAACCCCCCCCCCCCCAAAAAAAAAACCCACAAAAAAACCAAAAACAAAAACCCCCACAAAAACAAACAAACAAACAAACAAACAAAACCCACAAAAAAAAACCCAACTGAGAAAATGGTTGCTTTTTCCAGTCTTCTCTCCCTAATTTTCCCCTCCTTTGTCCCCCAGCTAACAAAGCAGCAGATTGAATTCACCTCCCAATTCCTTTAATTTTTTTTTCAACCAAGTGGGTAGGTATTGTAAGTTGCCAACCTTCACTTTCTGGAAATTCTTTGGTGTATTACTGCATAGCAGAGTGGTGTGACAAGGATAAAGAGATTAGAAGTAATTTCATATAACTCCTTCTGTCAAAATCTGCAGAAGGCTTTTACTGGTAACTCTGAGAGTTGCAGAAATTCTTCATTAAAAACTTTCAATATATGGGCAGGAAATCTCTAAGCTCTAAGACACAAAGTAACTGAAACAGAGAGAGAGAAGGAATATTAAATTAAAGTCTGAATAGAGAGGGAATATAGAGGGGAAAAAACCCCCACCCTGCTCAAGTACAACAGTAATAAAGCACATTATCTCCAGGGGGGTTGACACCAATTCAGCTTTGAAAGCCAGAAAACCACATGCTGATTTTCACCAGTTTCAAGTAAGTGGGCATAACCTGTGCAGGCACAGGCTCTCCTTGCTAGCCTCAGATTGCCCAGCTGGCTGTGAGCTGCTGCTTGATGGTCCCTACTGGAAGCTGCCTTGGCTCACACAAAACTCAGGCTGTTTTTTCCCTGTTTGTTATATCAGCACACTTCACATACAGCCTAGACAGGTGAAATCTGGCCAGTATGGTCAATGTGAGAAAGCAGGGGTGAAACACACAGAGAGGAAGGAGCTAAATATGATCTGGCCAACACAGCTGGGCCAGCCTACAGACCTGGTAGAAAAGCTTTGAAGATGAAAAGAGGGTGGTTTGCATTCTCTGTGATTGTTCTATTAAATGAACAGAGGAATGGACAGACATTAAATGATAATATCAGTCCTGCATCTTTTGGAAAGTTACTATTGTATTACAAGGCAATCACCAGATATTGTAGGACCTCCTCAGAGCCTGTGGCCTTGCAGAAGAAGAGAGAAAGTGCAGATGAGCACGAGCACAGGTGCATGAAAGGGAATGTACTGCTACCACCGTGGATTAGGAGAAGAGTTTAATTGCTTTGTCCCCTATTAGAGGTGCATACTCTTCTATTTCTCTGAGAAGTCCTTTTCTGTCCTCCTGAATCATTCACCCATTAGTTTCCACAAATGTGTTCACAACTCAGGTTTTCTCAATGAAGGCTGTAACATGATCTGCTGTGTTGCAGCCCACCCAAGACAGGAGTTTTTGTCCTTATCTTCAGCCATATGCTGTAAATGAGGGAGGTTGCTCTGCATGCTTCATTTCTGACTCTGGATTTCAAGCTTGTTGACCAGGGGATGCCTTCCTTCTTGTATCTGCAGTACCCAGTGCAACAAGTGTTTATCAGTTGTCCATTTCTGCTTTAAAAAGAACCAAAACTTTGCTAGTATGCACTGGCTAGGAAATGTAATGCATTCATGCTCTGATCCTGCAGCTTTCTTGAGTCACACTTACTTTTGGGATGGTTTGGGAAAGCAGCTCCATTGTACAGCTGTGCCTCAGCCCTAGGCTGCCTGAAGGCAAAGTGCAAAGCAGAAACACAGCCCTGTGTGGCAAGCAACCTCGAGTCCACAGTCCCATTGTTGCAGTCTCTGACCAATCTCCTGTTCCTCACCTGAAAACAGCTTAACTTCAGGCAGCTGTCACTTGTAACTGTCATCCATCAGGAAAAGGAGAGTAAAACACCACGACAGCACAGGGTGAAATTGCTACATTTCACTTCTGCCACTTTATAGGCCACTTTAATCTCTAGCAGATGTACACTGTGGTGGCCAGAGCCATGCTGAACATGTTCCCTAAGCAAGGAAATGTCTAACCCTAGTACACCTAGCATGAGTAATATCCCAGTCCTCAGCACACTCCTCTCTATTTGTCTTCCATAATGTCTTCCTTCTTTACCCCCCTATCTTTTCTTACCATGCAGAGGACACCAGCCTCATTTGTGTTTTCAGCTGTTTTTTCAGCTGCAATGCTGTCAGTGAAAAAGGCTCCCCCTGCAAGGTTTTGGTCACCTGTCCTGCTTGGCCAGTCTCAGCAGATCTCCAACTGACCAGCAGGGATGCATGTGGGACCACTGCATCCTCAAACCAGCCCCTAAGCCAGCACAGTTCAGACTGTGAGTGACTCCCACCCATGAGAAGCCACGGTTCATTCCTCCCTCTTGTACCCCATGAATGTGCAAGGATGGGAATAAAACACAGAAAGGGGCCACGACACAGAAATGACAACCCAGGATCTCCCTTCCCAGCCCAATACCTAATCAGCCATTGATGATGAGGATGCCTCTAACTGTGAGTTCTCTTCCTGGCCCCACAGATCCCTGACTATGCAGTGGCAGGGGGCTGGCATCTCCCCATCCCAGCCACTTATTTTTGGTGTTCCCCAACAATGTCTACAGCCCAGGAGGGACAAAAGCATCACAGGACTTTCCTTGGGTACCCTCCAACCTGACAAGTGGTACCATTGCCCTCACTCCCATGACTCACCAAGTGAAGGTGCCAGCCTGAGTCTGGCTGGATCTTGCAGATCTTGCAGTGTGCATGGGGGAGTGAGTAGTGCAACCCTGGAGAACCTCGTATTTGGAATGTGGGTGCTGTAAATTTGTTCTCACACTGCTCTGGACCCTCATGGGAGACAGTGGCCTCCTTCACTTGCCATGCAGTAGAGAGGGTGGCCCTGCTCCTGCAGAGAAGCTGGGCTCAGACACCAGCAATGCTGCTGTCCCCACCATTCTGCCAGACAACAGAGGTGACAGCACCTGCTGCACTATGGGAAAGGGGAACTCACAGCTAAGGCAGATAAAGAGGCTCTTGATTACAGGTTTCTGCCTTTGGGCTGCACATGTATCTTGTGCATCACTGGCCAAGTCCTTTAAACCAAGCTTTGTACAGATGGTGACCAGTGGCATGTTCCTTGTTTTCAGATGGGAACATTTTCTGGGCTGCAATTTGCTTGCAGGAGCAACAAGCACTTAGAGCTAGCTGTAAGGGAACTGTTTGGGAAATGCATTTTGAAAATGTGGATCTTAAGCAAAACTAAGTTTTCTGGGAAGTAGAGTCATGAGGCAAGCAGTGTGACTGACTTATACTAGTAGCTGAAGTGAAAATAAAACAAGAAAAGGAGACTACTTTGCCTCAAGGCAAACATTTAATTTCTGAATTCTTTGCCCCATTTCTATTGTTAAATTTGGTGACATTTTCTAAATGAAATTTCACTCTAAAGCAAAAAAAAAAAGGTGATTGCGTAAGTTTGAAAACATGGAAATAACATTTCAGCTTATTTGTGTACATGTATTTCTGATCACCCAAAATAACCTCTTAGCTTGACATAAACCTATAGGTAGAGCTTGTTTACCCTTAAGTACACTGTTCAGTGAAGATGACCTTTAACTAAGCAAATTCACTTGTGCCTGGCCCTGGCATCCTAAACTGTATGATCAAAACTATGGCAAATTACTTAATTTATATGCTGTGTGCCTATTTTTTAGTAAATAAATATCAAATGGTTGTTATGCAGACTATCACATTACTGTTTGAAAGCATTTAAATATTATAGCAATCAGCACCGCTAAAAAGGCAAAGAGTAATAAGTCTCTCTTCAGAGCAAAGGAATTCAAGCGCATGAACCATTTACATCCCAAATAGCAGGAGGAAAAAAATGATATTTAAAGTTCATTGTCCACTCTCATTTTTATGGATGGCATATGGCAAGACTCCTTCAAAAAAACTCATCAGGACTGAATGTGTCAAAAAATGGGATCATACTATAATAATGTATATAACAGAAGGCAAACTAGGATTGTGCAGACTATAAATCTGGCACTTCATATTTTTTTATGAGTAGGCTATATCTGTGCATGGTCTCCTAAGCTTCCCTGTATTTTTTTTTTTTTTTTTTTTTTGATGCAAAATGAAACCCAACCCCAAATTCCATCATGAGGCATCCTACTGATGCATGTGTCACCAGAGGGGTAGCACATGATATTTACTGCCTGGACTTCTGTTTCACAAAGGAACAGTAAATGACAAAGGCAGGGCAGCAGCAGAGGAGGAGAGAAGAGGCAGGAATGGGGGACTCCTTACAGCTTCTTGAGGGAAAGTTGGAGCAGTGAAAACTCTTGGATTCATATCCTGAAGTGCTCTGGCTTGGGATGCATCCAGTCTCCTTGGATGACTTGCCCTTTCTCCTGCTCCTGCCCTTGTCCAATAGCAGTACCACAAACGCCCACATTTCCTTCCTTCTGTCAGTCTCTAGCCCTGAGAACCCCTGCCTTGCTGGCCCCTCATGTCAGACTTTTTTCCCAAATATGCTGTCTCCATGCCCAGCCACCACTTCTCAATCATTTCTGTCTGAGTTATCAAATCCCCTTTTCCATCAGCCTTCATCAACTTTTCAAGGCAGACAGTGGTCTTCCCTCTTTTGTCTTTCTTCTCTCTCTTCCCTTCCCACTAGGTTCAATCTGTTCTTCAGGAGCCCCACACCCCAGTACCTGTTTCTTTGCTTTCTTTATCTTTAGATGCCCTATAGACTGCTCTTGAACTCAGGGCAGAGAGCCCAGCAGGCTCATGCTAGAACTTTGACTCAGGTTTTTCTCAGACTACAGGCAGTGTCAACAGTGGGTTTGGGGACTTGGAAGTTGCAAGTTGAAGTTTCCATTAAACACATGGAAACTGTTTTCAAAGGTTTATATCCTGCTTTGACCCCTGTATAAGAGCCACTTCCCTGCTTGAGGTCAAGTACTTAGGAAACCTTAGGAAGAAGTTGCAAAAGTTTGAAAAAAAGCAAATTCTCTAGTTCTGATTTTCAGAAACTGTCAAGTACTTTTAGGCTAAGTGACTTTTGGGCCTCTATACAGGTAAATGCAGAAAAATTTACTGCCTCAGGCATCTTGTCGTGCAATGCAAAGCTTTGCAAAATTATGAGCAAATAAAATGAGTCTCCTAATAGAAAATGCAGGACATCCTTATTACCCAGAGTTGCTCTGTCTTCCTCCTTTTACATCTGCTTTTACAATGGAAACCTTCGTATGCAAAATGTCAAGCACTTGGAGCAGTCACAGTCCCAGATCTCTGTTGGTGACACATCTTGTGCTGGAGTGGGCTACAACAGTTTATCTTCACTATTTATCTTCACTAAAGCTACAGGCACTTTAGCAAACTGCTTTTCCAAAACCAGTGACCTGAAGCAGAAGCCTGGGACTTGTCCCACCAGCATCCTGGGGACTCCTGGCTCTCCCCTGTCCCTGGAGTTTCACAGCAAGTGCTGCTCACTTCTCTGTCAGCAGGACCTTGCTCTCACTTCACACGGAAACAGCTGGATCATGAAATGCAGCCTGCTGGCAGTGCCCCCTCCCCATCTCTTGACAGCTTGTGACATTGCAGTGCTTCACAGAGTACCCCTTACCCCAAGGCTTTGGGACTGAAGGAAGGGGAGCTGAGGCAAGGAGCCCAGGGAGTGCTAGAGGTTTGGGTTAGATGTCCAGCTGTGATTGGCACCTTCCCTCATCCTTCCCCAGGACACCCACAGCACAACAGCCCAACCCTATCCAAATGGATTCATATCCTGAAGTGCATAAACCAAACACAGAAAAATCCCTGAGATTTGCTAAGTTCCTCAGTTTGGCCACAGTAGACCTCACAACGCAGTGGGATGTTCAGCTATACAAGCAGAGACCAATAAACACAAAACAGATATCCACAAAACCCACTTGACTGTACCGTTGTTAAGTCATGCATGTCATTTTCTATGGCAAGGCAGGGACATGAACCCAGGTTTCCTGAGCTTTATACTGGTGCTTTTCCTGCAAAACCAGTCATTTGTATACTTTTTGTTTCTTGCCTGGCTTGTTCTACACCCTGTTGCACATATGCATACAATAGTATGTGTGAACTCAGAAGAAACCTTTATTTAGTAGTGATTGACATTTGCAGGAGCTTTAAGAATGCAATGATTTTGGCACCGGTTACTTTCCAGGTAAGGATTAACGAGCCAATGTGTTAACCACCACCTGATGTTCTTTGTTTGAAAAAGGCCACGTTTCAAAATGGCGTCAGCTTTCAGGTCTTTTTTCAGAAGGATTTTGCTTTGGTTTGGAAATAGGGAAGCACTGCAAGGATTGCAACACAAAACAGATAAGATTAGATGAAGAGGAAATGAATTATAAGTGGTTTGGACCTACAGAAGGACCAACAAAATTATGTTCATCTCAAACTCTTCATGTTACAGTGCTTAATTTAGAAGACACAAAAGTAGTGTCCCCTCATCAGAGCTCGCACAGAAGCTAAGCCCTTTCTGTGTCTTGGTATTGTGGCTGAAACCCACATTCAAACAATGTAGAAATGCAGTCAAAAAGGAAAGTCTGGTTCATCCACCTTGCCTGTCATTCAATGCTGCTGATGTTGGGCAGAAGGGGGTTCATCCCTTTTGCTTTTTCCAACATCTCTACATCCAGCTGTCTAGTGTTTGCAAGGATGCAGAGTGGGTGGTCTGTGGAGCACCAGGGCACACACAAGCCACTTCAGAGCACGTATCCCGTGCCAGGATCTCTGGCCCCAGTGCCAGACTCACTGACTGACACAGCATGTGGAGAGCACGGCATCAGTGACAGAAGGCAAAAGTGAACCTCTGAAGATGGGGAATCAGTGAGCCAGCTTTGAACACAGAACTCCGAAAGAAACTTGCATAACAACAACAATTAGCAAGTTTATCTAATCCTCTTTGCACCAGCCTCAGCACTGCAAAGGGTTTGTCCAACCTGTTTGTGGGTATTCCTAGGGCACAGGGGACAGACAGCCTAGTATCCACCCTATGGTAACACAATTACAGCTCCCAAACCTCAGCAGGATCCTTTTAGTTTACTTTGGAGTACAACAAAAAAGGGAACATACAGTTGCCTATGTATTACAAACATGAAGGTGCGCACCCAAAGGTACTATAAACTTACACCCCAGCTTACAAACCCCCTGTTCAGTCCACGTCTTGTCTACTGGCAGCATGCACTGAGAATCGAGGTCTTTAACTGATTTTCACTATTACCAGTATGAAGCTTTATTGAGAATTTAACCTTCTAGGCTTAGAGATACATGGCATTTTCCATAAAATTAAATTTCTTACACTGCCCATGGGTAAGTAGACCTCATTGTCAGATATTTTGTTTAAATCTCCTTTGGAGAGCCTGTATTTTTTACACAATGTATTTATTTAGAAAAAAAAAACCAAACCCTGTTGTTTCTGTTGGAAAATATAGAGTCAGAGATGCTTCATGCTTCACCTCTTTTATATATGTAGTATATTCTTTAACAGCTCATCTCTTGCTGGCAGTCCTCAAGAGTGTATTTCTGGTATACAGGAGGAGAGAAGAAATTATGACACAGTGGGTAGAATGATCCCATAAGATCATCTCCCTAAAACAGAGATAAAGATGGTAACTGACAGTGCTTTAGGAATTAAAAATCCAGCACTGAGACTGATTTGTGTTCATACCTATGGTGCACATGCTGTTTATATATATGTATAAATATACAAATAGAAATAATATATTTTTCTTTTAAAAACAAAAAAACCCAAAAACCTCAGTGACCTACAGATGGAAATGCTAAGATTTGGCTCAGATTTCAGTCTCCTTGGTAAAGGCCAATGGGACGGACACCACAACCTGCTCTCAGCAACCCCCCAGCCCAGGGATCAGCAGGATCACTGGTAACACCTCTCAAGTCCCTGATGTTTTTAATGGTGCCTCTCTTCCCACTGGCACACCACCACAAACCCATCTTTGGCAGATGACAGGAATCAAAGAGCCACTGTTGAAACTCTAGATAATGCTCTAGATAGAGGAGGGAGGAAAAAAAGCCCTGAAACCCTTCTGTAAGCAAAATGCTTGCCCTGGGCTTTCCTCATTCTGATGCGAAAGCAGCAGACAAGGCCACCAGTGCCTTCAGTTTAGCAATACTTGATGTATTTACTCAGGGCTTCTGGCAGCTCATTCCACATTCCTCAGAGCTGTAGGTTTTATACATTGCCCTGTATATCAACCAGACAGTGTACCTGATAAACTTGCCCTGAGGCAGGTGGCCATGGGAATGGCCAGGAATTTGTACAGGAATTTGCATAGGAATTTTCGTACTTAGACTCATAATGTTAGCAAACATTAAAAACTGAAATTGTTTGCCAGTCAGTCTTGCTGCTTACCAAAAATGTAAGCTTGCAGACAACTTCCTGGAGAAAACCAGAGCTTTCCAAGAGAAATAAAGAGTGACCATGGGAAGATATCTTCCCAGCACCTCCACCAAGGACCTGCAACACCTGTGGTAAAACATAGACCAGAGGAAAGACCTTAAAAAATCAGGGAGGACTCCCAGCTGGCAAGGCAGAGAGGAGCAGAGCAGCACAGACACAGGTGTGTTCAGGGGCTGTTGCCTGTCTCAGACCCTGTTCCACTGATCACACACCACAGGAGGCAGGGCACTGTGCTGACATCCCAGATACCTCTTGCCACCCCTGTGGTGCTTAGGAAGATTTATTCTGCACACATACAGTCTGACCTGTGACTCACATAGGTAAGCTGAGACTTGGGACTTCAATATGTGGAAGAAGCACGTAAAAGCCTTTTTGTTTATTGTTGCTCAATACAATTATCCTCTATGAAAATCACGTGGTTTTGTTTTTTTTTTTTTTCTCTTCCATGTAGGACAACTGTGGCCTGTTTGAGCCCTGCCCAGGCTGAAGCTTTCTTCTGGGCCCTGGGGTTGTGCAATGCCGCTGGGTACATCTGCAGCCACCCTTGGCCCGGGTGCTCAGGGTGAGCAGACAACTTCGTCAGTTGCATCTACTCATCCCATTTACTTTGTAAACACTGACTAAGACACCACAAATGGCAGCAACAGCAAGCACATTCAGATCTCCTTGATGCAGCCAGAGGCACCTCCACATTCATCAAAGGTGTGCACTCAGTAAGTCGGATAAGTTGTGTCTTTTCTTGCCTGCTTTATGAGACCAAGAAGCCAAAGGCAGAATCCATCTTCAAGAGCCACAGACTATACGGTGGTCCCAAAAGTTTAAATACACTCACCAATTAAGTCTAGGTCTGCTTGCAGCTTTACCTGTGACTCTGCTCCTGTGAGCTTCAGGCACCATATTAGTGCTACCTTTAATGAAAATGCTAATGACAGTTAAATGCTTCCTGTGAGGACGAACACTCACATTAGGATATGGATAGTAGTGTATGAAGAACTGTGGTGAAATTTCAGCATACACAGTCAACAGAAATTTTACTGCCAGAAACATGGCCTTAAGTCATGGTAACAATGTTCACATTTAATTGAGGTGAGTTGAACGTGCTCTTTTGTTCAAAAACATCTAGAGGACATGTCGCTGCGTGCATGATCGTGTTTGACTCTATCTTCCCTCCTTGCCTTTCATGGTTTTTCCCCACCCTGGCTCTTCCTCCCTCCCCAGCCATAAGAGCTCCCAAAGTTGCACCCTGCATACTGCTCAGACCCCATATTCTCTGTCACTAGCACAACTTCCAGTTTTAAAGACCTGTTAGCCACAGTCTCTTCATAATTTCACCATTACAGGTCATGAAATCTTGGGCACAGATTTCAAACCATAATGAAGCACCTCCGTCTCAGCTTTTCCCTGACTGGGATCAGACTCAGTGAGCTGACCTTTTCCTCCCATCTCCTTCCTCCTCCTGCTCCTCCTCTTCTTCTTCTTCCTCTTCCTCCTCCTCCTCTTTTCAAGGATTGCTCATTTCTCATTTTCTCCCTCCCTTTATCTTCCCAGCCCTGCAAATGCCTCCTCTTCACTAAGTCCATCACCTTCCTCCTTGGGTTTTGATTCCCCATTTTTCTCTTCTTCTTGTTGCTGATTTATGCTGATGACCCATATCACCCTCTTTGTCACACTGGGTCCATTTTACCAATTCTGTTCCTCTGCTGCCCTGATTCTTTTCTTTTCCTCATTAAAAAAGACTGTTTATTTGGCATGCACTGTCCAGAGGCTATCTACTGCTGTTTTTCCTGCACTAAACTACAAGTGGTCCCATTCAGCACCATCCATTAGCCTCCTCCATTATGTCCACCATTTTTTGCAATTTCCACTCCATTAACTCTCATGACTTCTCTTTTGCTTTTAGCCCTTTTCTCTATACCAAGTTAAATTGCAAAATTCTCTCTACATTTTGATTTCCTTTGATTTTCTTCCCCATAATATCCAGCCCAACCAACACCTCTCAGTTGTTTCTTCTGCTAGAAAGGTTGAAAGACTGTCTGCTGAAAGCCCAGCCATCACTTCCAGCTGTATGTGAATAAAGCAGAGTAATACTGCCCCTCTCTCACGGAATACCCAAACTCTCTTTTCTCTCCTTTCCACAGTGACCATTACTGCTCTGTTTGCAGGTAGGGCACAGTTTTCATTTGGGCAGCCTTTCTTTCAAGGTACAGCTAAGACCTGTTGATGCTTTCTGCATGTATGTCAAAGACATTGGCTATTCTATCTGCCCTCAAAATTTAAATACTTCCCTGGAGTCTCATCCTCACATTAGCTCATTAATGGTGACATTTCTTTTTGCTCTTTCATAATTTGATCCACTGTTGACCCACAATCTTGATCTACTGTTTCATCTTCCAAATATTTCTTCAAGAGTAATTTTCATAGCTTTGAATGTGTCACTCATTTTCTGTGCTCCTGTTGATCCTCTTTCCATCTTTTAACAAATAAAATAAAAGGTGTTCTTAAACACAATACTTGCTCAGGCAGAGCTGAACAGCACAAACAGGTGTCTTTTGCAGTTTATGAACACTCAGTTTATGCTTCCCATCATATGCCCTTCTGTTTTCCTTCATAATTCCTCACTGGGACTACCTCCCTGGCCACAGCTGTAGAGGAACTTTGCTCACCTCTCCTAAATTCCTTCTAAAACCTCTCCCTTGCTGCTGAGATAGTACAACAGCAGCCAGACTGCTGGCATGCTGTTCTCACTATGTACCCTGCTGGCCCCTCACCATTTCCTTGTGCTTCACCTGCATCTGTCCCATCTCTTGCCCCTGACCAGCTATTTTGTGCACGAACCCCACACGGCTGTGACAGCCCTTCCGCTGCGCCTGTACGAGCAGGTCTGCACACCCAGGTCAGGAATCCCAGGTCTGTGACACAGCACTAATAAAAGACATCTTGGATGTTACTGGGAACTCAACTTGTTGAAACTCAGCCTACACCCTGACTTGTGGTGGAGCTTACTAAGTTTCTCTGATAAAAGGCAAAAAGGCAGAAGCAGTATCTCAGCTTATTTCTAAGGCACAACTCCAGCCCATCCATTGGGTACTCACAAGGGCCAAAACATGAGTGCAGACTCTGAGCTACATCACTTGGGATATTGCTTCTCCAGAGTAAACCTCCCAATGGCTCTCACATTGGATAGAAAGGAAAAGGAGAGAAAGCCTCTCAGTTTTTAGTGGCTGGTTAAACTGTTCCTCCTTTGGAAATACATGAAAGTTACTGTTGCCACATTATTGTTGGTTGAGGACTCTCATGCCTTTGTAGTTTCTTTCCATCTCACAGCAAATAAGCCCATCTGTGCTGACTCAGTCTCAGCATTATGGTCTACCTAAGCAAAAGATAACATCCAGACTTTAAGCATATTTTGTAAAACACACTTTAAAAATATCAGAAACCTCTTTCTTCTTTTCAAATAAAATCTTACTTGGGATCAGGGCAAATGAAAGCCTGGAAAGGACAAAAATGCCCTCAAGTATCAGGTAGTCAGCTTTGCAGTTACTAAAAAGTTGCTTTCCTCTGTTGAGTTTACTGTGTCACCAAAGCCCTACCAGCCATAGCTATACAAAGCCTGCATTGTCTCAGCAAGGCTCCTGAGATGTTCCTGATCTTGGCAAGAGCTAGGTGTACCCAGAAGCATTTTATTGAAAAAAAATTACTACAGCAGAAAGAAATATTATTTTAGGCCTCATACTGGAAAGATAAAGGTCAGATTCCTCCCCTGCTAAGGGAGCAGACAAAAATATCCTGTTCAGAGGATCCATTTTACAAACTTGAAAATTGCACCTAAAAATCCCCCTATGAAACAAATTTCAAAGTGACTATAATATAAGGAAGGATTTGTTAGTTTAAGTTGTAAGTAATTTGGAGATTTCAACTTCATGACAAAAGAGCTACAGACAGCTATATACAGGCATGGAGATAGTCTCTTTTTAATTAATCTGTTAGATCTGCTTCCTTGCTACAGAGCAAACCTGTTCACCTTTATGTTCATCACAGGTTTCTTTTTTAACAGGAACAGGATCTGGCAATGTTTCTTCACAAAGAGCACATTGGCCCTACTGAATTTCTCAGTAAATCAGAGCGATATTTGTTCAGGAAACTGCACACAAGCGATCAGGGCCTTTTGAACGAAAAGGCAAGATTAAATTTTTGTTTCACCCATAAATGTGGTGTAACATCTGCTGGAATTTGTCACCCTGGCAGTGCTGTGGGCTATGGTAACCCAACAGGCACTTTCACACCACTCCAGGGGAACCCCTGGTCTTCTCTGGCTGTCAGATGTTCTCACAGCTTTCACAGAACAGGGTGTAGCATTTCACAGAGTGGTAGCAAAGTGAGGGGGCTCTGCCATGTGGAGGAATCCAAGATTCCAAAATGTGGGAAGCTGCAAAAGCAGACCCCAGTGCCTGGGATAGGTCTGCTGAAGCCAGCCAGGTGAGGGCCACGCAAGATCAAAGGTTCAGGCTAAACAGACATAGAAACAGTATTCCCTGAAGGCTCTACCATCTCCACCACTTCTATTAAATATTTTTATTACAATGTTTTCAACTTTAAAAAAAAACCACCCCTGTTGTATTGAAGGCAGCACATTCTTTTATTTTCTAAAACTTCAAACAAAGATTTTACATCCTCAGCTGCAGCAGGGACACTCAGAAATTATTAGCAACCATATTTACATGCCAGTCAACTCCATATATTTCCCTAACAACACGTGGGGCCCGGAGCCTGTGTCTCAAAAGAGGTCAGACCCCAAAAGCCGAAGAGGGAGCTGGGCTCTCAGGCGAGGTGGGAACGGCTGCCCTCAGCTCTCGGCAGGATGCACAGCTTTGAAATAAGCCAGGAGAACAACCTCTCTCAGGACGGGAACATGCAGGGGAGTGGCGGGAGAGAGAACGAATGTGCAAAAGGAGTGTTTGTCTCTTCGTTTATCTCGCAGACAGCAGTCTGTTAGCTTTAGCTGCGAGCCTGCCGGACACCAAGCGGCCCATTCCTGGCGTTATCTCCACCTCCTCTCTGAGAGTGCAAGCTGCCTTCCAGTTTTCCAGCTGTATACCAGGCTCCGCTTAACACCACGGGCGACCTCTGGCCCGCCGGGCCGGCAGCCGCGCCCCCCGCGCCGTGCGCCGCCAGCCCGCCCCTGGAACTCCCGCCGCCCCTCTCCCGCACCGCTGAGCTCGGCCAGACCGGCAGGGAATGATTGCAGGCTAGCCCAAATTATCATTTGCAAAGTCTGGGAGGCACATAAGGGCACCGATACTCAGCTCGCGTTAGCCTCAGGCGGCTCATTTCTGCCCCGTCTGATGCTTCTGCCTTCTGCCGGGTCAGCCCAGTTGAGCCGATAAAATGTAGTAGGGATTTTGCGACCTGTAAGGTCCCAGCCCATCTTTAACTATTCTAGTAGATTGGCGTTAGGTCAAAGTTTTATTTTAAATTCCTAAGAAGAAATGAACTGTGTAACCTTACCTCATTATTTTTTTTTTTTTAAATTTGCTATTTCTTTTAACATGAAAAAGGAGATCCTACTATTTCTCATCTGACCACGCATATCTCAGCACGAAGAAGATGCTTGACCTCCTGATGGATACATGTATTTTAAATGGTCTTCAGAAACTTTTCCAGATAAGATCCCATTCTTACGCTAATGACTATAACAGATCAGCAGACAGCAGACTCAGAGCCCTCTTGTCACCTCCCTGTCACTTGTGCCACGGCTCTGTGGTCTATACAAACTACAGCTTTTTAAGTGTTCAAAAAGAAGAACCATCCATAGAACAAAACACTCCTTCCGAAATTGACTCCAACGACATTAGGCAAGTCACACTGTGCTTTTTCTTTGACATGGAGAAACTCGTATTTTAAATTAAAACTCTCATATCTGCAAATCACTTCTCAATCTGTCTTTGTTTAGTACCTGCCTTTGCCTCTCATCTGTCATCTTTCTTCAGGATCATTAGAAACCTGTCAGTTGGAAAGAATCACCAAAACTCCACCGAAAACCTCTGCAGTCCTCTGCATTTGCCTCTCCCCCGTACAAACACTTTAAAATGTATTTTCTGAGTGAACTTCTGATCGCTTACATTGTCAACCCAATCACAGAAGAGTAAGTACAATCCAATCCGCAGCTAAGGACGGAGGAAGTGCCGAGCAAACCGAAAAGCGGCGGTACCTACCTGGAGCCCACCTCAGCAGCGCCCAGCACCATTCGCAGCAGCGGCACCGTTTTGGGGTAGCGACCTTAATGCATTGTCCTTCCTACCGCGCTGCTAAACGAGAGTTGAGCAACTCCTTGCACTGCTGCTTGGAGCAACAGCTCTCCCAATCTTAACCCCTTCTCTTGGCTCTTCGCTTCTTTGCGCCTTTTTTTTTTTTTTTTTTTTTTTTTTTTTTAAGAGAGTTTTTGAGCACTAAAACTTGCAATTAGTACCAGCTAAGCCAAAGCCCCTGCTCGCCCCTGCCCTAAGCCGCACATTCCAGGGCGCTGAGCGGGGCGCTGAGCTCTTTGCCGGCACCGCGCAGCTCTTCCACCCCCAGACCCGGCTTTCTGCCTACAAACTCGATAAGGCTGCAGGAGCTCAGGAGCACGCACTGAAACTCGGACAGGGGAAAAATTGGTCTCTAATCTCCAGCCTGGGTGGTTTTTATTATCCTCCTCCCCCCCTCCTCTCTTTCTCTCCACACTCACAGTAGCAAGGTTGTCTCTGGACTACTCCCTGCCTTAAACTCACCAAACCAGATTTTTACTCCCAACACCTTCCCGTAAATCTGAACTGAAATTTTACCCTGCTTGCTGAGTTCTGGCTGGCTGAAGGCCAGCCAGCATTCTTGTTGTTTTAAGAGGGCAGATTAAAAAAAAACCAAACCATAACAAACAAAAAACCCAACCCCCCCCCCCAACACCACCAGCAGCAACCCCCCCCAACAAACAAACAACCCAACCTCGACCCCCCCAAACAAAAACAGAAACAAAAATTAAAACAAAAAAACCCCCGAAAAAATAACAACGGGAAAAAAAAGTAAAAAAAAAAGATAAGAAAACCTGGAGAGATGCAAAGGCTGGAAGGAAGCAAACTTTTAGAGCAGCTTTACTAAACATACTGTTGGAGGGAGCGATTTGCGTTTATCTCTAAAGGGCTAAACCAGTGATTTTTAGGGGTGAGGCAGTGTCAGTCATGAGAAAATATGCTTCGTTCAGGTGGATGGATAATTGAAAAGAAAGTAAACCTCTGGTACTCACCTGAAGGACAGCAGCAAGCATCAGAATATAGCAGGGAGAGGAGCCTGCACCTTTGCCTGATCCAGTTACCCCAAGGCAGTGGTAACACTGGTTTAAGAAGTGCCACATTTTACACTTTCCTGACCTAAAGTTACATGTGGCTTCTAGAAAAGGAACAAAAGAGAAGCCAGTTTATATAGACAAAACAAAACAAACAACAACAACAACAACAAAATACTACAGAAAAAAACCCCAACAACCAAGCCTTCTTTAAACTCCCTGTGATCCTTCTGACCGTTGTCTGGAACGCTTAAAGAAACAATGAAACAAGACTGTAAACTTTCTTACCCCCTTTTAGGTTACCTGTCTGTGCCTGGCTATGGGCTTTGATGTATTGAAGCAAAGCACAAGACCTGTTTATAGTAAATGAAACCAACCAACAGACAGATCTAATTCAGACTTGTGACTAAACAAACTGGAACAGGAAGCACACACCAGCAGATTTTTTTTTAAAGTAGTAATTCCTGCTAGCATTGTCATGAAACGGAAAAAAAAGAAAAAAAAAAAGAAAAAAAAAAGGTTTTGCTTCTCCCTTCAATCACTTCTGTTCAAATGCAGGGTGTTTTTTGTTTGTTTTTTTGGTTGGTTTTTTTTTTTTTTTCTCGAGAGCAAAAACCCAACCAACCAAACAAAATCCCCAAACAAACAAGCAATGTTCCATCATGTATGTGCAAATATTTAACAGAGCAATATTTACCACTAGTGGTGATCTGGAGATATCATTCGTCTATTTGTTTCCCTATGTAGGTCATTTGTGCAACTGATTAGTATCATGACCCTCACCCCACTTAACATTGATGAGTAGACAGAGGATCTTCATCTAGGATAACTGGACAGTTCAAGCCCCCAACAGTAGAATAGAATCTGCAAGTTAAATCTTCAAAGAATAAATAATACTGGAGCTCAAAAATAGTGAAAGAAATTGATTTTAAAAATTCTTCCAAATTTTAATTTTTTTTTTAATTTTTAATTAATTCTTAGCAATTCTTAATTAAGAATTCTTCTAAATTTTTAAAAGATGTATTCAGAGCTGGATACCCACTATGCCGCCTGTTTTTTCTGTGATATTACCTATGCTTTTTGAAAGCAGTTTGTCCTTCTAAACAATAATCTCTCTAATTGTGTTCTTTTTCAAGTATAGAAAAATCTCACAGGTTTTACCTAAACAAATGCACATCCACTCTGTAAGAGTGTTTTGCTGCAGGTAGAAAGCAATGAATCAAACTACTATTGGTATAATATGTAAAGCTCACAGTCAAACGTTGCAAAGTTCAAGTTAACAGTGTGTTCTCTCCAAACTATCACAATATCACAATTCAAAAGTTCATAAAAGCATGTGATTCCAGTTTTAGCAAATGCATCAAGAATAAAAAAAAAAAATAATCTTTCAGAACTTACCTGCATTAATGAGGAGATAATCATGGGGAAAATTTTCATAAAATACTTAAATTAAAATGTGATTTCAGCATTAGCAGCAAACATTATGCAGTTAAATGCTTTAAGAAAAAATAGTCCAGAATAGTAAATAATGAGGGGTTTAGTGGTACAAAAATTTCTTAAGCATTCTGTAGTACTCTTCTTTAAAATCATGACCCATTTGCCCAAAGAGAGGCATTCCCATAGTGTCCTCATCTGATAAGTTTGCCAATAAAGTTCTCAAGAAATCCATCTCAAGCAGAGAGAACCTATGCTCCATTTGCTCCATTTAGAAGAGCAAATTTGCATTACTGGCAGAAGTAGTTCCTTGCCAACATGTACAGATTACTTCTAATGAGCACCTCTGTAATACAATGAATTGTACAGAAAATGGAAAGAGATGTGCGTGCATTCTCCTATATGTCCAGAACACAGGTATACTACCAAAAACCATGGTAAAGTCAACTATTTTAAGGTATGCTGCTCTGAAAGCCAGTTCATGCCTTTCTGGTGCAGGATGCAAATAGGCTTCCTTGGAAGATACCAAAGATAGGAAAGAGTTTGACTTTCCTCTTAGTTCACTTCAGCAGCAGGTGAAGTTCATGACAGTGCTAGGAGTGTCTAGTTAGAGCTAATGCCTGGCAGTAGCTCATCCAGCAATTAAAACACTCCTTATTGCCACTATCTGTGCGAGGAGACACTTTCCATGGACCAGGTGGGATGCAAGGTACCACATCTGTCTGCATACTCCTGTAGGTGTAGGGGTGATCATGACACATCTGATTGTAACTTTTTAATGGACTTCCAAACTTTGGTGAGGAAAGCCATTTTTATATTTCTCCTCTGTCAGCAAAACAATAGTGCCAAACCTGAACTATTTATCACTTGTGCTTTACTCTGATTCACAGATTCCAGATCAAATAGCAGGTAATGGTGCCAGGTTGTTCCTTAAGTGCACTTTCTCAGCACAAGTGACAGTAGCAATTCGGGAAAGTCTCTTCTTGACCACCAAATGCTGAATCTATCACAAGCTGAGATGGGATGAAAGCAACCTTAACAATCAACAGTAGGAATTGCTGTCATTGAGGTTTCAGGTAACCTAAAATTAAACATTAGATCTAAGATATAATGGCAATCTGAAACATTTTTGACACAAGAATTATTTTTCTCCCTCTTGTCCCAGTTGTTTAGCTGACAAAGAGTTTTAAGGGGTTGTGAGCTCCTTGCACAGGAATGAATGAGTGACCCACATGTAATTTGCTGCAGCACCCTCCAGTCTGTGTGTTAAAATGAAAGAGCAGTCACAACCCTCCAACATGGAGAGGAGATTTCCTGTTTCTCTGCCAAGCCATGGCAGGGTTTCTGACCAAAACAAAGAATTTAATGAGTCCATAGCAAAGCAAATTAAGCTAAGTGCAGCATGATTAGGCTGTGAACACTAATCTTTAAAGGCAATAGTATTTGATTAAGGAAGGTGTCCTCCAAAAGTGATCTTAAAATTGCAACAAAAAATGTCAGGGGGTTTGAAGTGTTTTTTGGAGAGCTGTGTCTCCTGGAGACTGTAATTTTTCCTTCTGAATATGGCTTACTGTATTATCAGTTATGTTAAATACCTCGAGTTTATCATTCCTGCCCAATATCTGACTTTACTGTAGCAAGAAAACTGCATGTTGAAAGTTTGGTGACTGCATTTCATTAAGAAGATTATGGCAAAACTTTTTTCCCCCTGTCTCTCTAATTGGGAAACAGTGAAAAAGTGCAAGTATGTTACTCAAGAATGAATTTCTAATTATCAGAAAAGTAATTGGAGAAGTAGAGCACTTGCTACTTCTGTCAAAAATTAAAAAGCCTCTACTTCAACTCTAAATTTTGGGGTTTTTTTTTCTAACACAGAATGTTTCCTAGTACAGGTTAAACATTTGAATATAGTTCAGTAACCAAAAAGCCTGTAAATAAGTCTGTAACCATACAGCATTTGATTTTTTCCCAGTTGAAGTTTGGAGAGTGAGAATTTCTGATAGTGGTCCCCTACATAAAAGATCTCAATATGCTTAGTCTGTAACACAGCACCTTCTTTTCCAGAAAGGTCTTGTTTTCTTTGTGACATGTTCATGTAGTCTATTTGCAACCTCTGTCATTGTGCCCCCCCCCAGCATCTCTTCCCAGTCTGTACCTTTTGCTTTCCTACTTGGTGGTTTGACCATCCTACCCCACTCAACAGCTGCTTCCTCTACACATATCTCAGATCCAGGCTTTCATTTAAACTCTTCATTTCTCAGCCCTTCTCACTCACGTATCCATTTCAGCACTTTGCCTCTGCCTTTCCACAATGCCAGTAGCACCAGCCCAGGTCATGGTCATATTTGCTTTTCTACAAGCACCTTCATGTGTTCTTCTACGCTGTCCTCACACCAAATACAACCCCCAAACAGAAAGAAGTAGGTAAAACCACTGGTGTCTTTTCCTTGAGTCCCTCCTATCTGTTGTGACAGCAGTGAGATTCCTAGTGCTGTGTTTTGGGATTGGGGTGACAAGCCTGGAGGTGTGCCCTCACCTGGGCCTGGCAGCAGCTCTGTTGCCTGCCTGGCCATGCTGAAGCTGCTGTCTTCTCTTTGCCCTTCATCTCACTGCAATAACTCTCCTCCACCTCCAGGTCCCTGCTGCAGCTCTCTGTGCCAGCCGTGCAGCCCTTTACACCTGTGGGGGCTGGGTACAGAGCAGTGGGTTGGCATCTGCTGTGTGCAGGAGCCCCCAGCAGCAGAGGTGGAGCCACAGCAGCTCCACAGCTGCTCCCCTTGGCCCAGGGCCTGCGAGCTGCCAGGGGCTCTGTCCCCATCAGCCCCGGGCTGGGGGTGTCACAGCTACACCGTCTGTGATGGCAGTGGCTGCTTCCTTTCACGTAAGCCCTTCACCCAGGGCAGCTGGCATGTTGGTATATATGCCACGTGCTCCTGCTGCTTTTGGCTAGCAAATAGCCTTTGGGGGTTTCTGGCCAGAGGTGTGTATTGGGGTGTTTTAGTTCAGGGCTGTCTGCATGATGCACCTTGTATGCAAACACGCCCTTACATAACCCTCCAACCAAACCCACAACTCACAGAGTGCCGCAACAAGATGCTGCTCTTCTTCCCTCTTGATTTTAATAAAGCTTTGGAGGAACGAGAGCTCCATACTTTTGTGGAGAGCCACAGGCAGCACCACCTCCAGCACAGAAATAATAATAGTCATGCCATTTCTGTTATTATTATGCTGAGCTCTCTCACACACACAAAGTGGTTTTCCAGTCCTTGTAATAAAATGAGGATCTGAAAAAGCAAGGGCAAACCACTCTGAATGTAGTATTACCCTTCTTTCACAGTTTTGCAGCTGAGAAGAGTAGATAGTTTGCACAGGTTATCTTGGAGTTGTGTTCTTCTTTGCAGATTGTTGAGAATTCACAGCTAAAAACTTGGGCACTCTCCTCACAGCAAACATACTTCAGCTCAAAACTGGGAGCCATAGCTGGTGAAATCAGAAGCTGGGTAAAATCACAAGGCTCTGTGGTCAGATTTAACCCTGGCTGGGAGTCACACAGTTCTGGTCTGTTATTTACTCTGAAGTCACTTCTTTTGGAAGGGAAGTGAAACAGGCACTGTGCAGCAAAAGCAGTTCAGCAGGAAATTATCGTTATGTACCAAAGCAAGCCCTAAGAACAGAACAAAAGTCAAGCCAAGTAGAATTCAGCTATTTATTAATCCTTGTAAAAAGGGGGAGGGTGGAGGGAAAAGACATGGCCTAAATCTACTTGTATGTCTCAGCACAAATAAGCAGCAAGGTCTGAGGGGCCACATGCATATCAGATATCACCGTGGTACATGTAGACACTTGTGTGCTCGGCTGGGTGTGAGCTTGAGCAGAGGTCAGGGGAACAACCAGGAAGGTTTGTGACTGTGGGAGGGAGAGGGTGTTTACACACATCCCATAATAGTCAGGGGTGGTTACCAGAAAAAAAGGGCTCAGATGACTCAGGGACTTGAAAATAATGGTGAGAGCTGAATCCCTTCCACACTCCAATGGACAGAAATACTCCAGCAGGACATGGGACATGGGCTGTGGGACTATAATGCAGAAAAGAAAGCCATCAAACAGGAAGATCACCCAAATACACAAGATTTCTGTACCACATAAGCCTTATGTTAATAAACACTGATACTCTTTTTGACTTAAATAGCCAAGTAAAATTATTTTTTTTTAATTAGCAATTTGGAACAAAACCAGGAATTTTCTGGATACAGAAGAAATCAGATAATCATGAAATGGTTTATTTCAGCAACAGGTGATGCTAAATCAGAAGGTTCTTCTGCAGGCTTCTGGTAGGACTGTTCACCTGCACTGCTGTAATCTGTTGCTTTTCTTCTCTGTTCAGTGCACTGGCTTGCAGCTGCTGAGCCCTCAGTTGTCTCCAGTGTGCCCACCCATGAGTAATCATGGCATTATAGATTGGTTTTGGTTGGAAAGGATCTTAAAGACCATCTAATTCCAACCCCCTGCCACAGGCAGGAATATCTTTCACTAGACCAGATTGCTCCAGAAATGGACCATCCACAACTTCTCTGGGCAGCCTGCTCCAGTGCCCCAACACCCTCATTGTGAGGAATTTCTTCTAAACTCTAGTCTAAATCTACCCTCTTTCAGTTTGAAACTCTTTCTGAAACTTTTAAACACTTTTAAGTAACATTTTTTTAAAAACTGTTCCGTTTTTGTGCTCTTGACTGTCTAATCCTGAAAGGACATACGCCCAAAGACAAATTACAGCAGAAAATTATGGTTACCTTAACATTTGCCTTGACTTTCATTGAAGTTCTGGGTCAATACTCAAGTTTGGAGGTTGTTCTTGTTTCTAATACCCACTCTGGTACAGGCTCTCCTTCAATAATGGGTGACAGATGTCAGAAACCAGCTTCCATGAGATCAAACTAATTTTTGAAATAATTCCTTAAAATATTCCCATGGTGCCACAAAAGGGCAAAATGAAAAGTAAATTGGGCCCTTGACCACCTTTGATTGAACATTAGCCATCCCAGGCTTTGGGCAGCTGCTGTCTTCTCCCACTGCTAAGTTAACCCCAAACACCAAGTGCCAGCATCCAGCTCCATGTCTCTTACCCCTCAAAAAGACAATAATTAATAATTGGTGATGCACAAGGAAAGAAGAGGATGTCGACTACTAGGAAAGACAAGCATTAGCAATGGGGACAGAAGGAGTAATTAAAATGACAAAAGATCCATGGGAAATAGGAACAGAACCCTATCTGGGAAACCTATCTGGGAAATAGGAACAGAAGGCTGTGTGACAGGAAAATAGTTGAGGCCACAATATTTTCTCTGTTCTCTCTTTTTTTTTTTTTTTTAAGAGAAAGACAAAACATGCAAAAATCCCACGTCATGTTGAAAAACTAACTGAACTGTAAGCCATTATAAGAATTGGATTTGCACTGAGTAGTCTCAAAATTGGATATAGGAAATCTAAAAACACTCTGCTTGCCTATCTAGTCCACTTAAAACCTAGAGAGTGACCAGCTCAGGCAGAAATACTCTGAGTAGCACTGAAGTCCAGTTTTGAACATTTCTATGGATATCATTTTATAACTGATCATCATATAACAGCAGCACAATGTGTCTTGTTGCAATATTTGAAGATTCCTGCTCTTACCCATCCCTTCAGATTCATGGCTGCAAGTACAACAGGGATTTGAGGTGTTATACAGAAAGCATATTTACCAGCTTAATTCCCTTACTTGCAGTGTCCTGTAGTTAGCTAATGACGAACATTTGTATGTTTCTGTTTCTTCCTCTTTTACAATATTTTACAGCTTCTTTTCAGCTTAACCTGAGAGTTCAAACAAGTTGGTTCTAAGCAATTAAATCCTCCCTAGCTGAAAATTAATTACAAATGTACAGTATAAAGGTGAAATTCACCCAGCCTATGTGAAAAATGTGGACTGTATATAGTTGAATGAAAGACATGGCACATTAAAATTCATGCTTTATTTTAGTCGTAGTTGCAACATCCTAAGCAATTCACTGTTCTTCAAAAAATGAATCTAGAAGCAAATGTTTAGCATTGCATATATCAATTCATGAATAAGAACAAGATCAAAAAAACTCTATGACTTCTGATTCCACGCAAGTGGAAGAATTTGGAACACAGTCACAAACAGGGGCACAGATATGGTTGGTTTGACTTTTAAATAAGTATGACTTTTAAAGTTATATTTATATGTTCAAGTATAACTCACAACAAAAAGGGAATTCTTGCTGTTTCATCTTTCCAATCTAGGTGTACTCTACCCTAAGGGAGGTCCGTTGACAAAGTCTCTTCAGATGATATGTTCTGTGGGGAAAACCATGGGATATGATCCACATTTGGCAGCATTTAGCATAACAGGATCCTGATCCATGACCAAGTCCCTCCAGACCTACAGTAAGATAAGCTGCATTGATGACCATAATAAACATTAGCTCCTCTGTAGATTTTCCCATTAGGAACTCTGATGAAATATTTGGCAGGTTAATTAATGGGATTCACCATAAGAAAAACTAATGGCTTAGTCTAGCCTTAGTAAGTGAAGGTCAAATAAATATGCGTGCCCTGAAATAGTCTCTTAACAACAGCAGTAAGAAGTACAAGTTGCCACAGACCTGATGACTTACAATGCCTGGAAGAGAGCCACCTTCTGTGCCACGTAATGGGGCTCTGCCACCCCTGTCAGACTGCCTCTACAAAAGTAGAGAGATTATATGAATTTTATAGGCCTTAATTGTGGGGTGTTTCTTTTAATTCTATTAGCTTAGTAATTAGTGGTTTGTTAATAATAACCTTGACACAGTCAAAATATCTACTGGTATTGTTTTAAGCAGGAGAGATGGAGAGGAATGGAGTGCACAGAGTCAGAAGCACCTTCCCTCTAACCAATGCTGATATGACTGAGTTTTTAGCAGCACTTTCTACTACAGTAGCCAAGGTGCTTTTGAGCATTTGCATTTGGAGGCTTTTTTCTTTTTTTCTCCTACTTTCATAACCTTTACTACATTTAACTATTTTCATTCCTTTCTTTCTTCCTTCCTTTCCCAGCTGCAGCTTTTCCCAAAATTCACCAGTTTAAACTGCAGGTAGAAAAAAAATCCTAAATTTTGAATATTGATAGAAATCGTTCCACCCAGTGTACAGGAGCAAGTAGAGAAATCTAGGAGGCTTTGAGCACCCAAGACCCAAGAAAGATTTTAGACTGAAACCACACAAAAATCTAAAGGGCTCTGACCCTATTCTCTTCCATCTGCTACCACTTTGTTAGTACAAGCTAAAGCAGAGCTGACAAAGAAATCATGTAAGCGCTCCCAGAATATCATTCTGGTCAGAGACATCTTACTCAGCATAAACAGCCCCTGAGGTGCCCTCCCACCAGGGAGGTGCTACTGATGGCAGCAGGGGGAGGAAACACCTGCTTATCAAGGAATGGCCACCACCTCGGAACAAGCTTGTTCATGCCCACAAGCTACTGCAATGGCACCAGTTTTATGCCATCACACTTCTGTTCACACCAGCATAATGAAAAGTTTCACCAGGTGAAATAATTTTCGCCTTTCAAGATGAGAGTCTTTACTAAAAATTGAAATTTTCATTGACTTGTGTGATCTTATCTGTAGTTTTCTTGTGGAAGGTAGAAGAGCAATGATGAAAGTGGCTTTACAAAAATCTAAATCTCTAATATATGGTCTTTCCTTTCTCCTCTAATATAAACTTGTTTCCACTGAAACAGATAAGAAAATATTAATTTCACTACACATCATTGGACTGAATTCTAAAAAAGTTCATTGGGTTGAAGTCACTAAACTACCAAGACATCAGAACACCTACTGCAATTGGGGCTCTATTTCCAGATCCATACATTACAGCTGTCACAAAAAGCATAATTCTAAACAGAGAGACTGCCATTAGCAGCTAGCATCAAAGTACAATTGTGGTAATAATTAGAAGAAAATAAATAAATATTTATAAAAATTTTATATGGCAGGAGAACTTTGCATACCTATCAATGAGCTCTGCTTGCAGACGGAAGGATGTTTTTTCCTGGCTGTTAGCTGCAGCCCTGCAAAGAGCTGACTACTTGAAAAACAAGCTGGGAGCCTTTTGTCTTTGTGTTGTCACAGAGTCATGGTGCTGGAAGAGACTTTGAGAGGTCATCCTGTGCATCCCCCTTCCTTAAGGGTTGAACAGTTATTCCCACAGTTTTTGGCAGATACTTTGCCATTAATCATCACTGTTAATTATAAGCCTGGAGACTATGTTGTGCCCGCAGTGCTTGCAGTGGGGACTACTTGCAGTGCAAAATGCATGGTATAGTAGAAAAAAGATCCAACTTTCTGCTCCTTACATGTGTTGGATTAGAAGATCAAAGGAATCCAGAGGAGAAAGGAAAGAAACAATAATTTACACTAGAAAACTACCAGGATTCTGAACACAAAGGTGCTTTTTGTGGTTTGGGTTTCTTTTAATTAGGATCATACTTTGTAATAGTGATCATGAGAGCTATGCATGACACTTCCTAGCAAAATGACTCAAATTCCTGCACGAATTTTTGCAGTATGCAGTGCTTTCAAGCATAATGGGCTTAGATCCACAAATTTGCAGCTTGTAAACTATTGAGACTATAGCAGAGAGATTCAGAATACCAGAAAGAAAACTCACTTGCTATCATTTCAGCTACTGTTTATGCAAAATTCTGTAACCACTGTGTGTGTGATGGATCCAAGCAGAAGACTTTGCCATGCCCATTTGTACAAGGTAGGAGAAAATCAAGAGCTGTTTTGAATAGTGCAAGGAAATGACTGTGTAAGGGAAAAAATAATGAAGAAATGTACTAGACAGAATGGCAAATAGCTGAAGAAACCTCCTTTGCAGAGGCAGAAGGCCTAGAGGGTAAGGAAAGGAAAGGAAAGGAAGGAAGGTCAAGTGACTTATTCAGCTTCTTCTGCTGCTTTGGATAAGAAAAATATTTTCTTCACACCAAGTCAGCAAAAGCATTTCCTGACATCTTGATCTCTTTGCTGCTGTTTCTTTTTTCAGTGAAAGCCGCTTTCTAAAAGGCATTGAAAAATGTGGGTGCCGGTCAAAGGAATGTATTCAACTGTCTCCAGGCTTACTGCTGACTCTGTTGCCAGAACACCCAGGCACTTTCCATCATGCTCCTGTGCCAAGGGTGAGCCTCATTTAGGCAAAGCACACCGTGCAGAGCAGGTGGAGTGTACAGGGAACGGAGCAGCATGAGCCAGCAGCCAAGCAGAACCTGGGAGGGCTGGCATCAGAAGCTCTGATGTGTACAAAGCCAGGTGTGGATGCCTGATTTAAACCAAACCCTTAGACAACTTTTCTTCAAGCATTCAAGCCTGCCGAGTACTTTTGGGTTTTCCTCCTTTCCTGCAGGCGAGTCTGTAGCTGGGTACAGTTCAGGGTTGTGCTCTTGCCACCGTTCAGCTGCTGTGAACCCACTGAGTTTTAAACTCATTAGTGCTGTGTGAAACAGCAGTGAAAATATTCCTCTGAGTAAATCAAGCAGCAAAGGGAACCTGGGGCAGGATTTGCCTCTGCTTTTTCTGAAATGTAAAAGGTAAATGTGGACTTCCCTCTGCACTCAGGTAGAGCTGATTTTACTTTTATGGGGCAAGTTGTTAATAATTCCAGATCTTTCCTATTTACTCCTTTTCATATGCTTTTAGTGAGAACAGGTGAAGTTCTGCAGTGCAACTGGCTAAACTGCAAAAATCTGTTTGCATGGTTTGCAGAACTCTAGGAAAACAAGCTTGAGAAATAAGTGTAAATATTTTGTATAAATGTAAACTACTCCACTCGCTAGTAGGATTCGGAGCCACGATTCACCCTGCTCCTGAGCCAGGAGGGGAAGGAGCGGTGGGTGCCCGGGAGGGGGGCGGCGGAGGGCAGCGCAGCCGTGCTGCCGCAGGATGGCCGTGCCGGGGACGGTGCCGCAGGGCCGCTTGTGCCGTCCTCCTCAGCGGGCAGCTCGGCAATGGCCCGTGTCAGTGCACCTTTCAGAACCCGCGGTGAAGCCACCGTCCCTGCACGCCCCGAGACAGAGCAGTATTTCTTGTCCGGATTGCTAAGTGGCGAGCGTCCTCCTCACCTCCCCCTCACAACGACTGCTGCAATTCTGTCCTGTTGGGACACTCCGAACAGACAAATCATTACGAGCACATGAAGTACCCTGGATGACCCGAGTGAACTCATCACAGCAGACTTGTATTTTGTTTTTCAGGGTGCAGAGCAGTCCTTCCAAGGCTGCTGCGGTAGTTTCCCCCCTGCCACTAGTGCGGCATGGCTAACACACATCCTGCCAGCCAAACCTACCGGGCTGAACTTGGAGTGACCCTGGGTCAACTGCACCTTCGTACTTTGTGTTACAAGGAAATGCCATGCAGCAGCATCCCATGACCTGGTGTTTTAGGGAGATGGCCATCAAAGAAAAACTCTACTGAAAAAACAGCTCCCACCAAGTCTCTCAATTTTTTTTTTTTATGTTCTCAAACTAGTTTTTTCCCTTACTTTTTTTTTTTTTTTCCTTCCCTCCCCTGTTGCTAATGAGCACTTGAGAATTTGATTTAGCTCCTTGGAATGACTGCCACTTACTGCTAGAATGTTAATCTGTCTAAACCCATTCAGCTCCTCTTACTTGGAAGTCAGTCACCTGGAGCCTGCATTTTAAAGAGATGCTGGCTAAGGCAGTCGCAACAGCAGAGATGTTTCGGGACAATTCCCATAGCTGGGAGTAATCTCGGGAAACTCACGGCAGCCCGTGCTGAATCCCCGGGATAAGCAGAACTGCAGGAAACCCCGTCAGGGACCAGAAATGCAAATGGAAGGGAGAGGGAGACAGGAGGCTATTGAACTGCAGCTTCCACACGGGATGCCGCACCGTCCTGTTTTGGGGGACAACCTTTTGTTAATGGTGAGAATATACCCAAGAAGGGCATAGACAAAACAGGACAGAGGAGGTATGCCAAGACACAGCTGGAGATAAAGCTTTAAAGTGTCAGAAGAGGAGTTTGGCTTTACAGAAGTAATTAGAGAGATGTCTTAATTTGTCTTGTACTGGCCATTTTTTTAAAATCCTTTTTGGAGGACGAGAAAATGCACAGAATTCCATACTAAATGTAGGAGACACGGGCATCACTTGGGATAGTTGATAATGTAGTGGAGCTGTGTATCTGTGAAATCATTCCCCCGAGCTGTTCTGGAAACATTTCTGTTTTAGCTTCCATAGCATGCTCAGAAACCTCTGTCTGTCAGAGCATGCTGCCCAGGTCAGAGGGGCAGCCACTGCTGGCCGGGAGTAGGAGAGCCAGGATCTGGGGGGTGCACTGGGAGTGGAGGGGACCATGAAGTCCCTGACTACCAGAATTGCTCCTGGGCACTGCTTTGCATTTTTCACATGGGAAGAAGTGTGTTTTACCTGTGGTACACCCCCCCTCTGTCACCGTCCCTTCACTCCCTGTGCAGTTCTCTGGTGGCAAACTTTGCAGAGAGAAGATGTAATAATTTAACAGCAAGAAAAGTTGCTTTGCTGCTGCTACAGAGGCGCAGACTGGACCAGTGGTCTCATGTGAAAAGCACATTTTTGGAATGAGCAAACATTCAGAGTCATTATTTGCTCTTTGAATAAAATGGTTCTTTCTAAATAAGAAATGTGTCTTTGGAGTGCATCTCCAGAAACCTTATAAATGAGGAATGCAGAAGGAAGGTCACAATATGTATTTTGTCAGCATATGCAATCTTTTATGAAAAGAGACAGTCTGAGATGGAACTGAGATTCCTTTAGGTATTTGTACATTTATCTGCTGTCCTAGATCTGAAACAGAAGAGCATAGAAAATTAAGAGTCAAATGCACTATTATTATTGATTTATAAGCAAAATGGAAGATTATATCCATAAGGTTTAGGAGACTTAAGTTACATGAGACCTAATGCTAATGACCAGCCTGATATGCTCACTAAAGAGCATGATCAAAAGTATATTTTAGCTGTTGTATATAAACCTGCAGTATGCAGGCACAGTAATAACCTAGTAGCTAAGTTTTGATGCAAGCTTTCTTTAAATTACTTATTAGTTAGCAGAATTCATTTGAGGGATTAAATACAGCAATATCAATGTGGTTTCAAGTTCTCCTCGAAAGGGGTTTTTGTTGTCTACAATGAAAGAGCTACATCTGTGAATTTACTTCTAATTTGCCATAGACTTCAATAGGCAAAACTGTGGGAAGAGCAATATATTTTGCTTCTGAAAATTTCAGAAGAAAATAATGGACTCAAACTGCTGCAGTTACCAGCAATGCACCCACTGCAGAGTCCCTCAGGGGAAGGCCTGGTACACAGTAGCACTAGTAACCTGCTGAGCCTAAGACCATCAAAGAAAAACATCCAAAAATGGCCATTATTCAAAGAACAAGATGTTTTAAGGCATGAGCCTTCACTGGAATAAAGAAAGAGTGTTGAGTGCAGCCAGGTTTCTAAGCTAATGTGAATGGTTGCCTTTGTATCATGAAGCCAGAAAAAATTGCCCCTGTTGATGCAGTGACCATATGGCCACATGAGTCTTTGTGTGTGAAGAAATTAATGTCTTCTCCATTTATTAACATCAATTCTTGGTGAAGAAATTAAGAGATGGACAGATTGTGGGTACCTGAAGAAGATTTCTAAACTCCTGTCATCTGGAGAAGCCATTTCTTAAAAATGAATAAATTTCCTGCTTATTTCAGCTCACAGGTTTTAAGCTTTTTAAAAAAAAGTTTTAATGGTCTCTATTTTATTTTAATTATCTGAGGTCTAAAGCAGGTCTGGTTTTTGACACACAAGAGTATTCAGAGTTTTGGCAGTGATAAAACAGTTTTTTAATGTCTGGATGAAATAATCAGACCTGCCAAAAACATTCTTGGGAGGTGGACAAAGAGCAATCTTCAGGTTTTTCTTCATCTGTCATTGTGGCTGAGGGACAGGTGACCACCTATACCAGTGATGACTGTGGGACCTCTGCTGTGCACAGGCACAGTCAGCCCGGGCTCGGAAGCATAGAGGGGACGCAAATCTCCCAAGCCTGGCCAAGGCATGGTCATGCTGCCAATGCAACCCCTGCAGAAGGATTAAAAGACCTTTTATATTTGAATTCACTCTGCAAGGATATCTGAGGTATCTAATTTTAAAGATCTTTAAAAAGTATGTCAGCCACAGGCTTGATCTTTCACTAATATGCATGAGCCCCATTCCCTGAAAAGTAGGGGTTTGTTATTATAAATGGTTGTCAATGACTGGGGTTAAGCTGTAAGCTGATCTGGAATTTTTTTAATAAAGTGGCTATTATTTGCAGAAAACTGCTGAGTAAAGTTGTTATAATGCCACTCCATATTTAAAACCACTGTCACAGTGTTTTAAGTAGTTAGGCATACATTTAACTGTGAGATCTGGCAGAAGACATGCACTGGTCAGACTCCAGCACACAGCACTGGTACAAGTTATACTCCACTTGTATGTGTGGCTGCTATAAGAACTGAAATTCCATCACAGTCAAACATGACCTGTATGATTTGCAGGTATATATTCCAACCCCAAGTAGTTTCAAATGTTCCAAAGGACATCAAGATCCAGCAGTATAGTCTGAGGCTAAAAGTCTTGAATGCTCTGCATGGGAGATTGTCTTCCTGAGCTTCAGCAGACTGAAAATGTCCAGATATAAACTTTTTCCAGTTTCCAGAATTTGACATCTCTGGTGCAAACTTCTCAGCTGGAAGCTGACCTCACTTGTGTTAACTGAAGAAAAAGTCATTCTGGATAAAACCTTGAGCTTAGATTTTCTTCTGTGTCCTGGCCTTGGGTTTCAAAACCATGGGCCAAATCCCAGCTATTACCAACCTCAGGAAAACCCTTAATGCAGCTGCCTGTGTGAAAATTCCCATGTTCTTTCCCATACTGCTCACCAAATGATTACTATGAAACACAGATCACACTTCTCTCGGGATGTAAAATTTCTGAGAGAACTACTGAGTTTCAAAAGAGAAATACATTTCCTCCCATCTCTACCAGAGCAAGCAAAGCTCCTAACCCTTCAGCCTGATTGGGCATTTCAGCTTTTACCAAGCTCTGGTCTCTTGCCAACCCCAGGAGCCCAGCACCTTATCTCCAGGCAGGTTAGGCCTTTTGGGTCACAGCCAAGCTCCCAGGTTCTCCAAGTAACCATTGCCTGCACCCAGGACAGCATATCATTTCATATGCTCCTGGCTCTAACAAAATCTTCAAACCCTTCCCAGAAAGGAAAGGCCTTAAAAAACACTACAAAAAACAATACAAAAAACCCCCCTCAAACTGAAAACCAAACCCACAAAACCCCAAACCAAAACTGTTTGCAGGAGACAACAAATGGAGAAAAGGGGAAAGGGTGTAAGGATTTACACCTCAAAAAGTTTACACAAGATCAAAATTTGATCTGTAGAAGACTGGAGGGATTCTGCAAGCAGAGCATCCTTGAGAGCACCCACCAATCCTTGAAGCTGTCCAGAGAGGCAGTGGCCACCACTGGGTTGCTCTGCACAGGGACTCAAGAGGACTTGAGCTTTCTCCTCCTGCAGGTTTGTGAGATCAGTCTGACCAGGGCCAGGAGGAGGCCGATGAGGAGCTCCTGAGATGATAATGGTCTTTTGGCCCCGGGGTTATCCCAGATGAACCCGCATGGTGTCATCCCATGAAGTCCATCATGTGGCTGTATGAATTGGTAGGACACACATCCCATTTCCCCACTCTGAGCTGGACAAAACTGTCTGGGAATAATTGGAAGAGGTAGATGCAGAGCTAAAAGCCCTCTTTTCCTCTCAATGATTTTGAGAGTGGGTATCAGCACTGGTGTATTACTTTGATGGCAATGCAGAGCTGCTCAGAAGCAGCAGCTGCCTTTGAATAAGAGCTCTTTAGAGGAATATGAACTCTGACAATGTATTGCCAAAGCAGGAGAACAGCCTTCAAATTTGAACTCTTTGTATTAAACAGAAAACTGCAAAATCCCTATCTGCATGGTTATTATTTAGGTCAAGTTTATCAAGCTGGACTTAATAGTGCTGTGCAGAAACAATGTAACTCACAGACTTCAGGTTACAGGGGAATAACCTTATCTTCCTCATAATGAGTTGGATCATATAATAGTGACATAACTCATCTGGGTGACATGGCAATCGAAACCAAGAGGGCTGCGCTCCTTTGCTGTAACAGGGGTTGTGCTGTAAATGCAAATTGTGCTTATAGGGTTTGGCTTCTCTGCAAGACCTCTGTGGTTAGTTACTGCTGCTAAGTGCTAATCCCTGGGAGCAAGGGTGGAACAGAGGGAGCTCCAGCCTTTGTGCCTTTCCAAACACTGCAGGAACAGCACAGGACACACTGAGCCTCAAGCCCCAAGTGCAAAGGATTGCTGTCAACTTGGGCTAGATCTCAAAGTAGCTCCTTTACAAAAGCCTTTAAAATGATCACCTGTTTTTTTTTATCTGCAGGCACTTCACAAACCCAGTACAACCAGCTAGTCATTCCCATAAAACATGAACAACAGAATTCAGAAATACGACTCGCATGAAAAGCTTTAGACAAACCAAAAAGGTGAACAAAAGCTTTGGCCTGACAGCTCTCTTCATAGATAGACGGGCTCTTGTTTAGGTTCTTGGCATCTTGCAAGGGAATAAAATATATAGAAAATCTGGATGATTTTTGTTTCTTTTTTTTTTGAAAACACTTTTTAAACACTCCAAAGCACTAACTAGGTACAAATTACGTCACCCACATCAAAGAACAGAAACACAGCTATGTAAAAGAACCCTTTTCATTGGAGAAAAACATTCCCTTCCAGTGTTTGCAAATACATAATTGTATTGAATAATAGTCTTAAATTCATCGGCTTAAGCAAGCATTTGTAAAGCATGTGGGGAAACTTCAGTGGATGAAAAACACAAGGTGTACAAGACCTAGTGCACCTTTCTTAAATTCCTTCTGACATTTGTAAAAACTATATTTACACCTTTTATTAACCTTTTTTCCCCCCTTTATTTTTAACCAGGGCTTTGCAGCCTCTATCTACTCTCCTCAAAACTCTTAGCTGGCTTTAAGCTAAAGATGTGCTTATTTTTGATGAATAACAGGGGAAACTTCTGACCAGCAGCATTACTTGGATTTTTTCTTTTGTGCTGCTTGTTGAAAGATAGATTGTGAATGCAGACAAGTGAGCTATTCAAAGTCAGCTGTAGTGAGTGGCAAAGGCCTTTTAACAAATCCTGCAACATCCTATACAAAAGCTGAGAAGATAAATAAAGCTAATAGTGTAATTTAATGGAAAAAGAACACATGTCAAGTCTACCACCATCAGGAAACACATGTTCAGAAATTCTGTGCCTTCCATCCCCATATTTAGTAAATTAGGTTATCCATAAAATGCAGGGTTTTGGAAGTCTTGAATGGCAGAGAACCATGTTTATTACCCAAAAAATGGCATATGCCTTAGTGTGAAGGTGTCACAGATAATTCTTCCTAAAATTTGGAATCTGATTGCTTAGAACAGGGGAGATGTCTTGGCAGAGAAGGGGACACCATCCAGAAGATAAACAAAGCTGAGTTCTGGGGGAACCTCCACAATAACCCAGAACCTCAGCACTGCCCCTGTTGTATATTACAGCCCATCACAAAGGCTGCATGGATTCTCCTGCTAAGCCACATGAGATAATCACATGAAGGTGAGGCCATTTTAGAAAACAGAACCTGTAGAAGACATGCCAAATGTGCACAGAGAGGTGAGAATCAAGTACAGAGAGATATGAGAATCCGTCCTTACCTCAAGGTATCTCTCCTGGTCATATGCAGTTAGTGAGCTTTGCTAACTGAGTGATGTGTGGAAGCACTTCTAGTTTCCTCATCTGGCATAATAGTACATTCAATAGCAGCATAACAGCCTTTCCTTGATTACAGAGCTGATATGTGATCCAGTGTGGGGAAATTTTGTCATAGTATAAATCTGACTGAATATTTCTGAATTTTGACTTAGATTGCCTTAATTATTTTCAAGAATTGGCCAGATTTTGATGAGCTGTAAAGTATCAAGCAATTGAGCATTTCTGGGTGTTGTGTGGAAGACTTGTTTTGGCTTCAAATTTCCGTATTTGTGTTCCTGAGATGATATAAAGCAGTCAAAAATTCCTACAGAAGAGGTAGCCAAATGTTCACCTAGTAAGAGATAAACCCTCACCATCTGTCCACCCTTCATGGACCAAGAGATAAGCAATAAAAACCACCAGGGTCTCACAGCTGTCCAGGTACCAATTTTGTAAACCTGCAGTTCCACCGGTCTCTTTTTCAGTAGCACTGCAAACATAAGCATTTTGTCCCACTTTTTAAATTTCTGGTGCTCATTTCCAGCCCTCATAGAAAATTTCAGGTTTGCAGGCATGACTGATGGGACTGTACAGTTGTGGGTATGAGTACCTAAGCATATCTATGAAGAACTAAGAGGTGAAATTAAAAATAGGTTCAATTCAGAATTTCTGTTGCACTGGAGCTGCACAGGGTAGAGTTAGTATGTAGGCAAATATACTGTTCAACTTTCTCTGTTTAAGTGAATTCTGCCTTGCAAATGAATTTCAAAAATTTACTGGAAATAAAATTCTTATCCATGCATATACTAGACTGGTGGAATAATACTAATCCCCGTCTCATTCTCTGACATTATTGAACAATGGCTTTTTTGTCTGATATTAGGATATTTAAGGAAGCTCATATATTAAGAGAAATCTGTTGAAAATGTGATGAGAGCTACCTAATTCAGGTCTTCAGCTTCACAACAAGCACCAGAACCTGCAGATTCCTAAGAGCAAAGTGAAGTGCAGACATTTGGTCTCTGTCTTGTATAAGTTCTGACTTGTATGGAAAAGGTTTGCTGTGTGGTGGTTTTTTTTTTTTTTTTTTTTTTTTTTTTTTTTTTTTTTTTTTTTTTTTTTTTGTCAAATTAAAAGCTTCTGCTTCCTAAGGAGATACCTGAATGATGCATTTGAATGGAAACCTGGAAACCTCTTCCAGCCTTACTTTTCTACATTGTGAAATCCAGCATTTACTAGTGGTATTTGGCACCATTAGCAACTTTTTTTATGTACACAAAGGCTTTGGAAATCTGTGCAGTACTAATTTTAGTCCAAGACTTCAAAGCAAGACCATAGTGACATGTAGGGGAAGCATACTCAAATATAAACAGCCATGGGTAAACACAGGAAAACACTTCAGTTTTCTAATATTCCACTGCATGCGCAGGAACCAGCAGATATATTTATTATCTAATTGGGATGAGCTAACGTGGATGTTCCTGGATCTACTGTAGTGATAATTTCAAATTCAGCATGCATAGAGGCAGAAAAAGATCACAAACTGCAACTTTCATTTATTTTTCATGGAATAAAGGTCTGTAGAACGGAACAGCAAGATCTAGAATACTTGAAGATTACAAGCAGTGAAGAATGGATTCACTGAAGCAGGCTAAGGAAGCACAAATATTACATCTTCTACCAGCAAAGCTTCTGCTTGCCCAAGAGGCTTTCACCTCTGAAACTGCTGAGCTTGCTCCTGCCATCCTGACTGTGGATGAGCTCTAAAGAGGATATACAGCTACTTGGTCAGTTCTGGAGGAGATAAATAGTGATTATTCTCTCTTTTTTTTTTTTTTTTTTTCCTTTGCAAACCTTTTCCCACTGAGTGGCTCTGGCCACTGACACCAGTTTCCTGAATCCTCTGCTCTTCAGCAGATGGGGGTCATAGTTGATGTACAGTTTCACAAATTCTGAGTAGTTTCTAACCACCTTCTCTTGAGCTGGAAAGGAAGAGATTTGGAAGCTGGGCACTCTCTGCCTCTGAGGAATCTGGAATAGGATTTACATCTATAGAAACCTCTCCCTGTAATGCCATCGCTAGTGGGGACCTCCAAAATTAATGCATGATTAAAAACCCAAGCTACATGAATTTGGGTGAAATTAGCAATGCTAATGGGATCAGCAGCACACGAAAATATACACACAGTATATTTTTGCCGTGACAGGCACAGAGACAAATGGACCATTTACTCATTGACCTGGTGCAGCTGGTCAGACTAGTAATGATTACTTCGGTAAACAGCCCTTGTTCCTGCCTTTTCTGTCACATGCAGGTTGTGCTCTCCTATACTAAAAGCCACCACAAAGAACTCTCCAAAGCAGTGGCAACCAATATTGTGCCTCTTACACAACCTAGGTGGTTTAAGTATGAAAAATAAAGAGCTGCTGGCATGCTGCCATGGTATCAGAGGAGAAAGTGGAGTTCCAGGGTTTTTTGAAGGGGGAGGAGTGGTGTGGCAACATGCAGCACATGTGACCTACCAACAAAAGCAATCAGTGCCACAGACATGGCACAGACATGCACCAAGCATGGGGACAAAAATGGAGAACAGGGATAATAGCAGGAAGCCAGAACAGTCTTTGAAGCAGATAAAGGAGGGGGGAATATTATATTCATCAAGTACCTCTATAGATTTGCTTCGTGAGAAAGTGAAACAAAGGGAAATGCTTTGATGCTCAGCTTTCAGGATCACTAAATGCATCCAGGGAATCATTGTACTTGTTATCCCAAGTTTGTTCCACTCAAACAATTAATACTCTGCCTTCTCTTCACATTAGAAAGGAGTGGTTTGCCAGTTTTGTGGCAAAAAAAAAAAGGAGGTATGTCAATGCAAATGATGGACAAAGAAACTAAGCTGAAAGTCCAGTAGTGATTATTACTGTTATTTTAAGGTTTTAGTTAATAACAACCATCACTGCAGTGACTCCTACCAAACTAGCAAAGTCCTTACTCTCTTGAATGTGTGCATATGTGCATACATGTATGTCTGTCATGATTTAAGGAATGTATAAATGATTTTAATAGCTCTCAAGGACATGACTATACTTTTGATTATGCCAGCATTGTACGGCTCGTGACATCAGAGCAAAAATGCAAATGCAAAAAAAGAGCTATGAGGCCACAGCATGAAACTACCTTTCTTGGTTAGCTAGTAGGGTATCTACCCAAACAACATTTAAAAAAAGAGAAAGACTAGAAGGGACTTTTTGTGGTTGTTACTTTGAGAGCATTAATGCGTGACTCAGCTTCAGAAATCTGAAGATTAATAACTTGGCTCTTAAGAAAAACTTGAAAAATGAGGTCAGATACAGTTCGAACTGGTTAAGATTCCCCAAGAGTAAAGTTACAAATATGAATACCTCAAGACCAAATATGTTATTAATTACCTACCAGGGAGCTAAAGGGCACGTAGTAAATGAAGATAAAGAAAAACTGTGGTAAATACACAGCAGTAATTTATCCTTTTCATGGGCAGGGAGGAGTGGGGCAGAAGGACTAGGGACTCCACCTTTGTGCAGACTATTATATAGAGATACTCCACTAAAATATACTAAGCTGTCTTATTCTAGCAAGAAATGCCAGAGTAAGACTCCACTCTGATGGTGATACCCATTCACTACAAGAATCTGTATCAAAGAAGAATACTTTCAATATTCTTTCGCTCTGTATTAAAACCAAACACTCTGGTTTGTTATCTCTACCCACTTTGTTACAAGCTTGGGGAACCTAACAACAGATAAACATTTGATGCAACATTTCTTCAGAAATTTGACAGTTAGCTGTATCTAACATAAAAAGATACAGGGATTATTTCCTTAAAATCTTATTCATCAATGATGGTAATTTAAAATGATAGTCCATGAACTTAAGTTTTTGCCTTTAATTTGTGAAATTGAGCTAGAATCAAGCCAAACTCTGAGTTTATCTGACATTTGATGATAAATCTATTATCTTTCAAAATCAAACACCATATTATACTTAGTTAGAACCACTGATATTTTTCTAAGTAGTGAGAAAAGATGTTTTTTGTTTACTCACATCTATTTTATATAATTAGAACACTGGCAATGAAAAAATTTGTGTATGCCCTAGACACATTCAGAGAGCAAATTAAGCACCTTATTTTTGATAAAAATCTAATAAGTAATTATTTTACAGAGGTGAAGGATTACTGATCCTGGACTTTTTATACCTACATATTTTAAAGGATCACTGGAGCAGCATCAGTGCTCTTAACAGACTCAAAAGTATCACGTCCGTAATGTTTTAAGTGGGAGCCTGGAGCTATACTCAAATGAAGACACAACTGATACCACCTTTCAGGCTGGAGATTAGGTGATAGTTGAAAAAATACAAGTGATGAAAGGGGAATGAAAATCACTTTCTTTGTAGTCTGAACAGGGTGGCAGGAAAATTTTGTTTCAGGAGACAGTAAACAAAGGAAGGGCCCCCAGAAAAATTAGTGCGAGGGAGATAATGGTGGGCATCCATCCCTGAGTCTCAACTAGACTTAGAATAGGACTGACAGAGTCCCTGCATTTCCCTGGGCACATTAACTCAGGCATAGAAACTGGAAAAAAAATCTAGTTGCCCTGACTTTAGAAAAAGCGTAGACCTAAGGCAATCTTCAGAAGCAGTGCAATTCCTTCAAAATGTAGGTGAACCTGCTATCAAATGTAGGTCCATTTTTTCCCTTCCATATTTTCAAATGCCAGCATTTCAGTGCCCAGATTGTATGTGTATGCATGCAGTTATCAGGAAGCAACAACACCAGATTTTCACCTCAAGATCCACCTGCTTCCAGCCTAAGATTCTCGACTGAAAGGTATTAGAAGTCAGGAAGAAAAGATGCCAAACCCACTGGATCTTCAGTTTCCTACTTAAACACAAACATCTACAACAGTTTCACAATATTTTGCACTCATCAGGATCTTGGGCAGGCAGACATGGGGAAATTCCTAGAGCCCCTTCAGAGTGTCATACGTGCAGCTGCAGCCTCTTTTCACTATCTCCTCCCTCAAAACAGTGGTGATTCTGCCTTTTGAGGCAGAGGCAGCCCAGCCTCATATTTTCTTCCTTTTTAGTTAAAGACTTGCACAGCTCTGTGAATACCACTCCCAGCCTGGCTGCTCTGTGGTTATCCGTTGTGACCATGTCTTGTTTCCACCTCATCAAGTAACCAAATAAATATGTTCGCAGTGACACATGCTGAAAGTTCAGTCTTTTGATTAAAGGAAGGAGAAGATCTGACATTATCACCTAGTCTGGCCTGGAAAGCTTCCAGAACAAGCTCTGGCTTTGCCTCACCCATTCTTTGGAAAGGGGATTTGTCTGTCTCAGTCTGACTGAAGAAATTCCTGAGTGTAACAACTCTCTGTGTGGCAGGACCAACATAAATTTATTCCTAGTGAAGTGGTTGCTAATGCATCCTTTGACCATGTGATGAAACAGGCAGATAAGACAAGCTTCACCTCAGTAAGATTCTGCTACTGTTTTATCTGGATTTAGGAGGTTGTCAGGCTGATATAACCAGCAGGCAGAAGAGCATATGAATATGACTGGAAGGTTATATATTCTGCAAACAGTCATGTCAACGCTCAAGAGCATGGCTCTGGAAATCTGGGGAAGCATTGAGAAAACCACCCAAAAAGACTGCTTCAGAGACAGTGAGGTTCTGGACTCATATCTAAACTCAAACTTCGATAAAGTTTAGATCTGGATATTTTCTACCTGGCCTGGAGACTGCTTCTGTTTCACAGTTTAAATGCACACCTAATTAAGGAAGTGTAGTGTGACACCCTGTGCCAGAATGCAAAGCTCTACCAGAGATGCACATTGAGAATTTATAAAAGGGAACAAGGCAAAAAGCATAGCATAGGTATCCTGGTATTGGGGTGCCAGATAACTGTATATTAATTCCTTGTGCATGAATGGCAAATGCTTTTAGGACCCGGCCAGTTATTTTCCAGTTTATTATAGGGCCCAACTTGGTAAATGAAAAGTAATATGTCTTGGTCTAACAAATACCTAATGAGAGAGGGAAAAAAGATCACTGTGACACTGCGCAGTTTGAGAAAGACATGAGGAGCAAAGATAATGACCAAAGCAGTCAGCAAAACCTAACCAGATGGATGTTATTAGATAAACCTGGGATGAATAAGGCCAAAATCCTACAGAGAGCTTTGTACTTGCTTAACTTAGAGCATGTAAGTTGTCTATTTGCTGCCATTGCATAATTTTACCAAGTAAAAAATTGTTTTATGCCACAAGTGTGGGAACGAACTCAAACCCATGCAGAGAACGTGTCACAGGATCTGGTCATGACAGAGTCCTAAGGTAAAACAAATGAACGATAAGAAAAAACTTCCATGAAAAAGAGCAAGGATATAGATGAAGATACACCAGCAGGATGAATACATTTTAGTGATGAAACAGACCAATATACAAGAAAGGTACAGGAAAAATGGCATGCTGAATAGGTAGCCAAACTTCCTTTTATCCATAGTTAAATATCAATTATCATGCCCAGTCAATTTATTTAGGCTGCCATTTCAGTTTCCTTTGCTTAGTTGCATTATTCTGTTTGTTTAAAAATACTGCACTAGGTAATAAAAAACTAAACCTATACTGTCCTTTTCAACCATATTTATGTCTCTTCTACCTGGATTTGCATAGCTGTCATGTACTCAGTTGCTAATGACTGACAGCTGAAACTCAAAAATTTGCTATAAATGAGTACTCAACAGTGGGGCTTGGAAAACATTGTCTCAATTACTTGATAGATCTTTAAGTCCTTGCAAAACGAAGAATATATCGGTTGATAATAAATGAGTCTCTCAAAAATATCTTGTATTTGACCCGTTGTACAGTAGCATAGACAAAGGGGAACTGCAGACAAATGATGCCAGGTATTTTTCCTTAGTGCAAGTCTGAGAGGAATTAGCTCCTTGTTCCTGCAGCTCCTCCTGCTGGAAAAGCAGCAAAGTTGCAGAAAAAAAAAAAAAAAAAAAAAAAAAGAGAGGCTCCTCGCTCTCTGCTGAGAGCAGTTGCCAAGACCAGTCATTTTCCCGAGCTGAATAAAAATTTAATAAAGAGAAAAGCCTGAAAAGATCTGCAGCCATAAAATAGTGCAGTTATGTATCAGTAGTCCTTATGGAAGAAAAAAATTGCCTTCTGGCTTGCATGCATGTTAGATACTCTGTGATGATTCTATAGCAAGAAAAAAATATGGCAAAATGCACTGAAAATTACAGTGATACACACATTAGTCAGTACTAGTCCAGACACTTCGTTTCACAGCACTCTGGTGACTAATTGAAAACACAGCTCAAAAGCCAGCATCCATATTACATTTGACCTTGCAGTAAATGTTATGATCTGTGGGACCCCAAATGTTGATGCTTTTATCCAGTCAGCACTTTGAATCTACTTGTTTCAGTTCACGACCTGCATCTAGGAAACAAATGGATCTGAGAAGTTTGCCTATCAACTAGCACCATGATGTCTGCTCTATGTGAAAAACATCAGACCCATAAACTTTTTATTTTAACATTTAAATTCATTTTAATGGAAAGGTGGTGAAAGTGCTGAGCTGCCAGTCCTGAAGATTGGCATGTACTATTTGCCCAGAGGAAAAAAAGTATCCAAAAACTAGCCTTAGCTTTGACATAGGATATTACAAAATTTTCATCAAATTAGTTTTTGGAAAATGACATATAAAGCTACTGATGTAGGAAATCTAAAACACTGCTGATAGCTCAGGTTTTCCTGTCTTATGTGTCTTCCTGAGAGGTTCAAATATGTAGAAACCCTCTTCATGCCTGCTGGCCTGAAGTCCTCACATAAGCACTCTTTCTGCAATAGAGCTTGCAACATTTTTATTCTCCAGTGCCATCATGCTAGAGAACGTTATTGTCTTTATCAGGACACTGCTGGAGCATGATGCATTTCCCTGCAGTCGGTAGTATCTTTTGGCCTATTTTTGCCTCCTTCTTCATAGGTCTAAAAAAATCTAATTTAAATTTGAATTAAAATGGCTCCTCGACTGCTGTATAGCTGGGCATGTTCATCTCACCAGAGGCACAGAAGAAAAGATATATAATGCTAACTATATAATTTTTCTGCTGGTTTTGTAATATTTATTAACCACTCAGCACTTTAGTGTTTTCATGTATTGATGAGATTTAAATAGAAAATGCACCTGTAAAACTGCAAGGGGAGGGTGCATTTCCTAAACTTGATGTTAAAACGTTTCATACACAGCAAGCTGAGGAATATTTAAATGGGATGACTCCAAATAGGACCAAACCCTAAGTACACTTTCATTTCCAAAAGCCCCCAGTGAGAGGCATGATAGAAATCATACACAAAGTATTCACTGAAAAAAATACCAGAGATTGACAATGCATATGTCTCACAACCGTATGCTCCCTTCTGAATGTGTGTCCCTCTCAGTTCTGCTGGTGGAAGAAAATATGTGGGCATTTTCTGTCATCTATTCAATACCCCCCCCCAGCTTCACCTGAACTGCCTTGTGCAACAGCTTAGGTTAAGCCATTAGACTTTGCACTGATACGGCCACGGTGCTCAGGTGCCATTACACCAGTGATATCTGACAGGTGATAAGAAATTGTAGGATAAGAAGTGTGGTGAAAAGGCATTAGCTCTAACCCATTTGTCAAATGAAAGATGTTTTAGGCTTAGGTTTACTTTTGTGATGGATAAATGTCGTATGTCTCTACCAGCTATTGGTTATATAGAAGGGTGAGATAAATGGAGAAGCACAGGCAAGGAAAATGAGGCTGCTGATCATCTGCTCTGGGTGCCAGTTAAGAAATACTGAACTTTGTCCAAAAGTCAGCCAGCAACATGTAGAGCCAACGAAGCAGATGGGTGAGGACGTCCCTGGTAGCTCAGCACTCGAAAACACAGTGAGGACCTGCAGTGTCCCGTGTGAATCCACAAACATCACACACATGAAAGCGCCTTTATACTGTCACACGGGGTTTACACGCAGGGATTCCCAGTGTCATTGTGCCCCATCTTTCCCTGCTCACCAGGCTTTCCTGTATGGACAGAGCGCGGCCAAACCCGCGCAGCAGCACTGCGAGGAGGCTGGCAGTGCCCGGGGCGCTGCCCACGCTCAGGCTGTCGGGGAGCGGAGAGGAATCCAGCAGAAGGCGGGCCGGGAGTGCCGGGGCTGGGCCGGGAGGTGGCAATGCCGAGCCGGGCACCGGCGGCACAGGCGGCATCTCTGCAGGGGTACAGCTCCCTGCCCGCATCCGAGCTCCGGACAGCTCCAGCGTGCCCCAGAGTTGGAGGGCTGATTTCCTGCACGCATTTCGGGATGTGCTGCGCTGCAGATGGCCGCTTTCCCCCCAGCAGTCTGAACCAACCAATTAACAGCACTTGACTCCACATCTCCTTAATGCCTGAGGCGTCTGCTGAACCAGCTAATGATGCTGTTTTATTTGATTGAAGGTGATATTTTTTCACAGCAGTTGAAGTGGTGTCAGCGCATCAGGAACGTAGCACAAAACCCCAGATTGTTATGAAGGGCTCAGAAAGGGCTCTGATTAAATTAAGCTTAGCTTGAGAAAAGCTTAATGACTTTTAAATGACATTTAAACATCATGTTCCAAACACAGTAAAGTTGGATCTGCAATTTTCAGTGTGGGACTGAATGAGCATTAGCACCAGAAATCCCATTAATTCAGTTACAGATGAAGTTTGAGCTCTGGACTTTATGGGTTGGCCTCAAGTCTTTTAACCATGTGCTGTGTTTCCAGTCATGGTTTTTTAACAGTGAGCAAGATCTTACCAAAGTGTGTGCTTTTCTGTTCTCTGAGATCAGAGGTGTCATTCATTCCTTTGATCCAACACGTTCAAAGAGTAGGGGATATTTTCTTATTTGACCCCAGGGCTTGAATTCCAATGGGGAGAGATATAACACCAGAACAAGGAGAATTTGGATATGTAGCATTAATGCAATCAGATAACTAAGATGTCTGATGAAACACTGCCAAATTGACAATGTCTTCTATTGAATTTATACATGTTTTGTATGGTAAATTCAGTGTAATGTTACAGAATTTTATTGTAATGTTCAATTTAAAAAAAAATATTCTGGCAAAGTTCAGTATGGGAATATTGCTTTTCCTCTGGAATTCTTCTCATGCAAAAAAAAAAAAAATAGATGGCAGTATGTTTCAATTTCCTTCTATGTAAGTATCAGGATACAGCTGTGGCCTTAGTTCTGCAAGATAAACTGATAGAGTCTGGACAGTGTCAGGAAGTAGCAGAACCATAGGTCTCGGGTTGGCTCGTTTCCCGAGATTCGGGTGGTTTAGAGTCTTTAGCCCTCTGAAAAGCCCCAAGCCAGATGCAAGAACACAATGGAGTCTTCAGATTCTCAGTTTTCAAGGTTGCTTGTTTCGTTTAGTATTTCTTATCTTTTCATTTGCTCTGTGTCCAGCCAAGGTCTTTGCAGCTCGGGCATCAGACAAAGACTCCTCCTCCGATGGAGGCTCATCATCTCTTATACCAATTGTTACGTATCTATTATTTACAGTTACACACCAATATCTACAATCTATACTAAACAGGTCATTTCTACTCTGACCCATTTCTACTCTACTCTCCTTAAAGCTACTCTGTGCCACTGTCACAGCAGAAGATGGAGACGAAGAAGAAGAAGAAGAAGAAGAAGAAGAAGAAGACCGCAGGGCACCACCCAGAATCCTCCATCTTTTCCCCATTCACCCCTATTCTAAAAACCCAAATGTGACAAACTACACTATTCTCTATCACACTTTTGTGGCTTGTAATTCCTCTCTGAGTGTTGCAAGTTTTTCCCATGGACTAAAGTCAAAGCCAGTGTCTTCCTGGGCTCTGTGCCAGGGTCTCCATCCCCCCAGTACAGATCCCAGACTCCCCTGTACAGGTTTCAAACCCTGTTGTTCAGGTCTCTGACTGTTCAGGGCATCCAAAGGAATGCCCTGGATTCCCACACATAGGAAATTCAGCACCAGAATCAGATCAGGTTGAAACTACTATTAACTCTTCTCTTGGCTGAAATTATAACACAAATCACTACTAGAAATCTTTCAGATGAAGAGAATAGCCCCCTACCCCACAGATATCTTCTCCATACATTCTGAGAGCTTTCACATCACCAGGGGGTAACTGCTGAGCCAAAGGAGCCAAGTGCCAGAACTGAAATCTGTAAAAAGATTATGGGATTTTTGCTGTAAGTTCTGAATGGATCATTGGACCTCATGCTGTGAACTTGCAACACAAACTTGAGAGATTAAATCTGGAAGATTTCTTAGGAGTAACCCAACGCCTGTTTAGAAGACAGTGTTCAGATTCCTTATTGGAATGTCACAGAAATTACCATTATTAATTGTTTTTGCCTTCTCACTGGCACATTTCAAGTAAAAAATTGCTCTAATTAAGTGGTATGAATCTGTTGGGCGATTATTTTCAGGCAAAAATATCCTCTTCATTTCTTCTAGAAACCTTTGTCAGTTTTTCTAACGGCCAATCACCTGAATACATAAATTAAGAAAATATGCCATTCCATGTAACAAAGCTATTTTTAATTCAAACTGGGTGAGTATTTTGACTGCCCAGGGTTTCCTATGACCAAGAATACATTGCTGAATCCAAGTGGAGTTGATTTGGATGAACAAGACAGGGATTTAATAAATCAGAAAAGAAAGATTAAATGATTGAGGACTCCGTAATTTATATTTAAATCCATTGTAGCTCTTGTTTCAGAAAGGAAAAAAATTGCTTAGACTTGCATCCCTATATTTTCCTCTCAATGATACTTCTACAGATCAAGGGAAATTCATAAGCCCTGTCAGGAAGAACAAAAATCTTCAAATTGACGATAAACACACTGATATCAAACAATGAGTGTTTCATTCACCTATATAAAAAGATGAAAACTCAGGTCCCTGCAGTGCTTCTATGATGATTAACAGTATCACTGGAGGTTTTAACAAGTGAAAGAACAGAGGAGCAACAACCTTCCATGTCATTTTGCAAGTTAATGTCATGATATCCTTTGCTAGCATAACTGAATGAGTGCTTCACAAAGAATTTAATATATGTAAAGATTTAGAAAGAAGAGGTTATGATAAATGGGAATAGACTCTCAATCTTCTCTACTCTCTTTTTTTTTTTTTTTTTTTTACTATTTCCTTGTTAGTTTCCTAGCAGTATTTTGAATAGAACTGGTTTTTCTCCTATGAAAAGCAATAGATCTGATTCCAAGTCTCTACGGAAACTCATAATGTTTGAGAACAATTACTAAGTTGTGAAATGCTAATGTACACAGTGTTCTTTGGCTTGAACCAGACTGGAATACAGATGCAGAATCAGTGAAATTTTAAATGGAAGCCTGATGGCTGTTTTGATCTAGGAGAGACAAGCACATTGATATTTCTGTTCAGAAAAGTTTTGCTTGGAAAGCTAATATGATCACAGCAGTGCACAACAGCTTTTAGTATCTCTAGCTATTTGTTAATATTAACAAATTTAACCACTCAGAAAGTGCAACCTTATCGCCAACATCAACTGAGTAATGCGAAAAAGCAAACAAGCCATAAAATCACATGCAAAAAAGACTAAGGCCAATCCCCAATGAGAACAGTAAGAGCTGCATAAATCCTTTTATGCTGAAACCATGGGGAAGAAAATTGTCCTCTTATCTCCATTTTGGCCATTCCAATATTGAATTGATGTCTTTGTCCTGCATGGAAAGAACAGAAACCTATCAGCAGCCTGTAAAACTGTTTTTCTTAGCTTGTAGTTTGTATGTCTCTGTGTAGTTTGACACTGTGATAGCTTGCATGAGGCACATGCACAATTCCTTGCCTGAGAGGCTATTATTAGATGCATGAAATCAGTTGGAAGGCTGTGTTTTCTAAAGCCTGCCCCATTTCTTAGAGTACTTAAACACTGCAGGATACAGGCTAGGGAAGTGCCAGACTTTGTAACAGGTCACATCTGTTCTTCACTCTCTGAAAGAAACCAGGCTTAAAGTGAGGAACACAAAGAGAGGAAAGGATGGGCACTGTGAGGACAGGCTCCAAGCCCTAGCAGCATTCTATTACACAACATAAAGACAGCTTTAAAAGCCATTGGGTATGCTGGTTACCTGTTTTACAGACAAAAGGCCTAAAAAAAGCCACTAATATAAGATGTATCAGAAGGCAAACAGTGACAACCTGTTTCTAGTTTCAGGTAATGTCCTGAGCAACACGGAACTTCAGCATAATAATTGAACAGAAATGTGATTCAAAACCACTGTTTCTATTCTTTATCCTCCTGGCTTTGATGAATACTCTTACGTTGCCTCTGCTTGTTCAGTGAATTAAATTCTTTTAATCTTTGTTTGGGAGGACTGTCTCATTTCTTTTTGTTCAAGAACATAAAAATGCAACTGTGACTTGCCAGGACTAAGAATGTGCCTTTATCGTTATCAGTTCTGCTAAGTATTTGTGAGAATGCACTGGTCATACTAAAAACCTTGTCAATTCATGTTATTAACAGACTATTTTGTCATTATTGCTGAAAAATTGTGACAAAGTACTCAAAAGGGAAAAATGGACAATTCCACACAGACAAACTTATCAAGTGATTTGCAAATGGTAAAATGCAATAAATAGGAGCACAGTGTATTTCTTATGGCTGTGGTTGCATAATGGATCAAGCAATCTTATTCCCAGGCAATGATCTTATGATGCATATGCACTGCCACTGTAGCTGCATTGAAATTGCACTGCTAAAAGAACACTTTCCACAAATCTGCTTCACATAAAATACATTTGAGAGAGAATTGATTGATCTTGTGAATAGGGCTGGGTTTATTTTGAGACTTAAAATGGTTGGCAGCATTCCAAGGAGAGTTAGACTCCCAGATTTCTCTGCAGTATTCTTATCTGCAAAGCAGTGCTGAAGATTTCTGAAAAAGAAATCAGCTTCATCAGCAGAGAAAATTGCATACAGGCACTGTGATGAATGCTCTTAATCAGAAAGGTGTCTGTAACACACGTGTGTATCTTAAGTTACAAAGTCAGCATGTTGACATTCAATTGAGGCTTAACTCTTGGTTACTATGCTACTTAGGTTCCAACATGGAGAGAAAGTAGGAAAACTCTACAAAAAAAGATGGTAGTTTTCTGCCTGGTCCTGTAAAATCTACTGGACTGAAATAATAACAATAACAACAATAGTAATAACAACATGTGCCTAGAGTATTGATTTCTTTCTTTTTAAGCTTTGCAATTTTTATTTATAACACTACCTTAACACATATTACAACCTTTTAAGAGACACACGAAAATAGTCTGGGCTGAAAAGTGTGCTATTAGATGATAGTGAGTCATGGGGAAGACTACTGGAATGCAAGTCTCTTCTGCTAAATCACCTCTATTCTTACAAAGTACCCAGTATAAACAGACAGAGCTATAAGAGATGTTTGATCTGCCAGAGAGATACTCTCAGTTTTGTAAGAAAGGGGCTGGAGACCCATTTGCAGATGGAAGGAATTTGAAAACTGGAATTCCCCTCCAGAAAAAGAAGAAAAAAATGAACCAAGCTCAAGAAGATTCTTGGGCTTATGACTGATTATGCTAACAACAAAATTAAACACAGTGAAGTGGGTGCTTGTGGGCATTAGCAGCATGTGTCTTCTCTTGGTTTAGACCACAGATACCCTAATGCCTTGTTTAGAGTTTACCTTGGCCCTGACATGTGATTTACAGAGCAGAGACAAGATCAGGGGAAAGACACAAGCAGCAGTGGATTTGGATTTTAGGAAGAACTAGCAGGCACAGATTTGTGGTCTCTGTATCTGAAACTGCCATCATAGTAAGAGAGGTATCAACAGTGTGAAACGTCAGAGTGGGGAAGGGAACATGTACAACCCTACAACACCAGTCCTCCCACAGAGCTGGATACTTACTATTTGTTTGTGAATGGAATGAAGTAAGTTTGGAACAATGAGTACAGAATCTCAAAACCAACAGGTGGATATTACCTGGGCAGAGGCAAAGCCTGATCCTATATCACTAAACTCAGTAGGAGTGCTTAAATTTAGCTCAGTAGATGCAAATAGTGAGAGGAAGGCTGAATGGGTCCCAGGAGCCTAAATCTGTCTTGGTGTCTAGTGCTATCTGTGCAGGGGTGCTGGAAGAGAACAGAGGGTCTCATTGCTTCACATCTGCTCAAGTTGTCCTAGACATTCAGATTGTCTCTGAATCTAAGTTATTGAATAAAGGAAAAAACCAGAAAACAGAAGTGTTGAGCACCACTTTAGATATGTACCACAAAATACGTACTATTAAGGCAGGCTATAATTGAATTTTGCAACTGTAGGGATGTGAACAAATCTTTTGAAGCTTGATTCATTATACATGTACAGCTTCAGGGCTCTCCATTCTGTATAGGTGTGCTTACCTATGTACAAGATGAAAATTAAAGGAGCTGTTTATGTCACTAAAACCAGAAGGTGCTGTCCCTGAAAGGTGAAAGAATGTCTTATATCTTGCCAAAGCACATAGCTGCCGCTTTTTGGTGTCAAATTTTCTGACTGCGCTTTACTTCTCCGTGCTGCATCTCATTTATCTTCCTGGCAGACATCTTTGCAATTTTATTAGTATTTGCATAAGTGAACATTGTTCAACCAAAAATGGTTTCTGTGGAATGTATACAGTAGCTTTATTTTACTTGGTAAATTATAAGCATTAGCAACTGAGGTGACTTATATGTTAAGTCCTTATATTTGAGCTGTCAGTAGATTATACAAGGAAATATTTGTACTGGTAATTGCTCTCCTTTTCTTAACTTCCAGGAATAATATTTTAAATATATATCTATATTTATATACAGATATAAATGATAAATAGATATTTCAATATCAATATATAATATTAATGTAGATTTATAATATATATTATTATATAAATTATAAATATGTAACTATATATACACACATATTTATATTAAGAGTACCTGAAGGCGGTGTTTTTTTGTATGAATATGTCAAAGTCTAGCTTTGCTAAACAATATTATTTTGATAATTGTCCCTGTATGCCAACAGGAATTTATGCCTGTCTATGAAAAGTATTTGTGAGCAGAAAATCACTCTTGAATCTTAATGTTAGAAGTAATGATTACTGTATTAGCTAGAGGTCATGAGAAATAAGGACCCCAGTTTTGCATGTTCTTAGTAAATAAATGATAGAAATACTTTTACATAACCTATAGTGTAATGGAAGAGTATGTCTGAAGAGCAATGTTTTATTAATACCCTGGCTGCCATGTTTTTACAAAATGTCAATAATAATATTTGAAGACTTGGAAAGTTAAGGTCATGAGTGACAAAAATGTTAATTACAGCTGCAATGACTTTGTGTACCCCTTGCTTCTGTGTGACTGAAAACTCCACTCTTTTGCTCTTCTCCTTCTCTGATAGCCTCTGGCCGGAAATTCTGGCTCTGTTTCTTCTGCCTCGTACTCCTATTATCCCTGAAGCAGCTCATATTTCTCTGCTCCTTTTTCAAGCTCCTACACATCTTATTAATAGCAACTATTCTGGTGCCTGATCTTCAGATTTCTTCCTGAGCTTTCCGTGACATCAGCTTTTCCTTGTCCTCCACATTTCCAATTGCTAAAATAATGCTTTAGTTATCCTACTGTTTTCTACCAGGGCATTAATTAGGTTCAAGCCAATTCCTATTGTTCTGTTATTCTGAGTTACAGTCCTCCCAGCTGTAAAATAATTAGTCAGAAGAGCGAATGAGGTAAATTTATATCATTCCATATCAAAACAAACTTTTTTCCCCTTATTATAAAGCCTGATACAAAATTTCTTGCAAGTCTAATGAGATAAATAAAATCTCAGTTGTTAAGCACAAAACACATCTGGGCAAGCTTTCCAGTGAAGAGTTGATCATTCTGCAGACATTAGCAACTTTTGGACTAATTTGGCCATTACCTTTAAAAATAAAATTAAATATGCTAGAAAAACTAAATGTAAAAAATGGGTTTTGAATGAAGCCCTTACATTTTTGACTGGATTTGCAAATCAAGTAGAAAAGCAAAGGAGGAAGATTTGTTTATCACCTGTACTTCCTCTGTCTGTCCTATGCTCTCAGCTTACATTAGAGTCCAGGCAGCTGTTTGTGTATACTTGAATAGCTGAAGATTTAGGGTTGAAGTTATTTATACTGAATTCAGATTAGTTTCTAAATCTAATGGAAGACACACTGCTCTAGAACAAATCTTCCAGGTCTGAGGAAGGAAACCAGGATGCCAACGAGTATTTCAGAAATTTACGCTAAATGTAACACTTCAACAAGAAGGAAAGACATAAAAGAAAAAAGGAATTTAATGTAATAGCTCATATGTTTTTTTTTTCCCACTATAGCTCCCTAGAGGTTTTAACACATGGTGCTTGTTAAATGGTTTGAAAAGTGAACCAAAGACACCCTTGAGTGAAACAAAGTTTTACAGTGACTATCAGTTTTGAACAATTAAGTTTCCTAACATTTCTGCAACAAAATTATTTTCAGTTTCACTGAAACCACAGTTATTTACAGAGTGATTATAAGGGGCAAAACTGGGGAAGTCTTTGTTCACTTACCAACTCCCAGTTACTACATAATAGATCTGTTTACACATTAATTTGGCAACCTGTGTTGGGTCAAATAAAAATGGCAACCTTTCCCACATACTTAACCTAGTCTGAAAGAGCTATCAAAAGAGAACACCACCACACAGGGTCAGGTTCCATAGCCACCAACAACAGCACGGTTACATATGGCATCCTGGTATAGAATGTTAATGACATCTTACTTGCTTTAAGTAAATTATTTACTAGTCTTCATAGTCCTCTCTGTGAAGAACTTCACAAGCCATTAAACCCAAGTTCCTGTGGATTCAATGAGTAATCAAAACTTCTGCAATGAAAAAGGCTTAGATGAATCGAAACTCCTATGGTCACTTAGGTTTTGCTATACCATGTCAGCACCTGCCACTTCACTAGAAAAATCAAATATTTGATGTTTCTTGATTTTTTTTTTTGGAGAAATTGAGAGTTTCAGAAATCAGCATGGACAATATCAGCAGGTAGATGTTTGTGGGCATGATCAGTTTGGCAGATTTTGATCTTTCTGCCTCTGCATAATTTATTATACTGGGATTGTAATTTCAAAATTAGAAGGGTATGAAAGAATGTCCTTGTATGGATGAATAATTGGTGAAAAGATTGTAAGGGAAGGTGTGAAGGAAAGTCATCAGTGGAGTTCTTTAGTAATTTATATACTGACTTTTTTTTTGTTCAGCAACAATCTGGAAAAGGAGAAGAGCAATGAGATGTGATAGTTTGCCAATATGTAAAAGTATTCAGAGCAGTGAGGATGAGGGAAGGCATTAGAAATGAAGTCACAAAGACCTTATGATACAGACTGAGTGGTCAGGTAAAAATCAGATAAATTATGTACATAGGAAAAAAAAGGTCCCTGGCTTCAAATATAGGCAGGTGGATGAGAGAATGAAAGTTGTGACTTAGGAGCAAGATCTCACCCCACAGAAGTATCAATTCAATGCACTATGTCATCTTCAAGCCACCAAGTTCAAGTTCTACCGTATCCAGTCCCTGAGTAGTACTAGATATAATTAAACCACTATCTTACATAAAACAGCCTAATGGTTTTTTACTGCTCACCTTCAAAAAACAATTTACCAAATTCAACATTGTTTAACCTAACAAATACACTCAAGTATTACAAGTTGTGCTGAAAGGAAGTGAGATTTAATCTTTTATTCTTATTCTTAATGTTCTACTCTAACTTTGTCAGCAATTCCTTCATGTACTACCTAGAGTGCTGAGCCTGCAAGCCAGTGAGCTGCTTCAGCTTGCATCAAATTAACCCTAATGAGATTGCTCAGCTCCAGAGCATGCTAAACTCTGGGAAGAAAGGCCCCAGATGGAGCACAACACTGTTTCTTTTTTTTTTTCTCCATCCATGAATAAGTTAAAAGCACGTGGACTAAAAAGTCTAACTCAAAATATGAAGGACTTTTACAGGGGCTCCCGATGAAGGGGACAGTAGCTCAAAATGTCACAGACAAACTGGAAATGAGATAGTGGCGCTAATATATATTTATTTCTTTCAAAAGATTAATAGCTCCAGGTACTGAAAATTCTTAACAGAACTTTTAGCAAAATAAACTACTTCAAAGTGAAGGTGAAATATTAGTACACATAAATGAAATTGACTTTGGGCAGCAATTTCCAGTTGTGTCTTTTAAGAAGAGCTGCCATATCTATTCGGACAAAAAATGGAAAAACCAGCACAAAAAAATTCTTTTCATCTATACTCTAGCTAGCATAGTGCCCTATTGATCCACCCAACCTATTAAACATGTATTTTACCCCTTTATCAGGAAGGATTCAAGATCTGTTTGAACTGCTATGTGCAAAGTTTACCCAGCCCATTTGGCTCGCTTTGTAACTAATTGCTACTGTCAAAGTTGCACCAGCCACGCTGGAGCACGTAGCAGATCCAGACTAGAGGGCTGTCTTTGTACTACCAACAAATTAAGCACTGTTTTTCACTCCCCAAATTTTCTAGTCCTGATGCATGTGATTGCACAGAGTCACATCTTGGTTTGCTTAGATATCTGATAAGATCGATACCAGAAAGGGATCTGGCTAACACCCAGCTTTTTGGCAGGAATAACAAGCACTGGCTTGTGTGCTTCAACGCAGCTTGCTCCCAAAAACTCTGTAACCTCACAATTTGTAAAAACATGGCTATACTGAGCTTTGTACTGAGGTTTACTAAAACGTGCAGCCAACCTATACCGAAGCCTTGGTTACCTAGCTTTCATGCAGTCCTGCTGCAGAAGAGTCTGTACTTCTATCTTCCCTGTTTAAGGGCATTTGTACCTGTGACAGATGCCTTTGTGAGGTGCCAGGCTTTTTTGTGAGGTTTTGTTTCTTGTCAGATGCTTTTGTGAGATGTTTTCCTTCTCACGAGGAAGCAAGGGTCCAGCTGGAACACATATGGCTCTGGAGTATGTGGTGACATCCACAAAAGTAGATAAAAATAAAACAATTACTCTTACATTTACATTTTAAGGGCCTCTGAGGATTATAAATCTATACATTACAAACAAAACTTTCCCTGGATCAAGATCAGCACACTTTCTAACTAAAAGTAATCACCTTTTAAAACTGAATTTGTATTACTTTTTAGTGGGTTTTTAGCTTCCTCCCTGTGCAGGGGCAGGTGAACAGCTGCAATGGACATCAGCTGGTTCCCGCAGTGATTTGGCATCTGTGCTGTTCTCTAGTCAAGAACTTCTAAACCAAGAATTCTCTTGGTGGAGAAATGACACTCCAAAAGTCACCACAGATTTTAACAGAATCACGGGGGGTTTTCCCTTATTCAGGAGAATTAAAAGTTGTCCATGAACGCATTGATGTAACAGGAACAAACTTTACTGGGAAAAGGCAGATTTCTGGTTTTTGACAAAGGTTATGGCTGATTTATTGATTATTGGAATATTTGCAATGATTTTCCCCCCTTTCTCCCCTTAAAAAAAGACAAATCTAGAAAACAACTTTAAAGCATGCTCCAATTATGTTTCCAAACTCTGAATAGAAGCAGCGGCCGAGACAGCTAAAGCATTACAAGATCACGCTGCTAATTTCAAGTGCAAGTGAAAATCCAGCACCTTATCTGGGGCTATTCCTGTACTTGGGGGATTTCCAGTTCTGTCACTGGTGGCATTTTGATGCTGTTTGGAATGCGAGTGTCGGTAACACTTGGCTGCAAACGTACTCATGGAGTTTGCGACAATCAAGTGTTTGGACGTTTTTCCTTTTTTAAACAAAAGGGGTTTTTTTTTAGAAAACAACAAAAAAAACCACCAACACACCGAAGTTACAAAAGGAGCGTGGGAGCAGCTTTCGCTCCTGCGAGGGGATTTTCTTAGAGGTCCGTTCAGGGAATCTCTGGAAGGGCTTCTCCGCCACAACCCCCGCGCCTGCCGCTGCCCGGGCGTTCCGTGCCTCCCGGCGGAAGCCGCGGGGCCCGGCCTGGCCGCTGGCGATGGAGCCCGGCTGCCAGGCCCCTCTCGGCGGGGCAGGCCCGCCCGAGCCCAGCGGGTGCGGCGCCCCGGCCCCCCGCAGCGGCGCCGCAGGTGCGTGTGGGCCGCGGCGGGGCCGGGCGGGTGCGGCCCACGGGCCGTCCCGGGGCCCCGCTGCCCTGCCCGGCATGGGGCGACCGGTGGCCGGCACGGGCCCGGGGGTGGTGGTCGCAGGCCCGCCCGGAGCGCCCCGAGGGAGCCGCAGGAGCCCGGCCAGGTACGAGCCGCGCGGCCCCTGCCCAGGCGAAGGGCAGTGGCGCAGCCCGCGGCCGCGCGGGTTTGGGGAGCTGGCTGTGTTTCAGGCCCTTTCAGGCCAGTGTCACAATGAACGAACGCTTTGCCTGTTTTTACGAAGAAGCAGCTGCTTTCTTTTGTTCCCCTCACCGCCATATGCCTGCCCAGTTCAGCCGTTTCTCATAAATAAAGCGCAGTAGGGGAGCGGGCTCTTGGCTGACTTGCTTTCCTGACTCTAACTAATCTTCGCTGCCCTCCAGCATTGCTGGAGCCAGGGACAGCAGAGGCTTTGAAGCTCAGTGTCAGTCGCAGTGATGTTAGGAAGGAGATGCCGTGTACCAACAGAATTAGTGAGACGAAAACTACGTGTAAAAAACTACTGTTTGTTGGCGTGTGAGCAGCCACGTCCATGCTCACATACCCACTTCTCACGGAGTCCCTGTTAATGTGAATCGGAACTGGGTGGTCAGGCTGCCTACTGTACCTGATACAACACCGGTGCTGGGGGGCTGTTTGCTGTTTATCTCTTTTCCTTGGAGGCTACTGAAAAAGGTGATAAGGGAGAAATGGGGAAAATACACTTACTGGTATATAAAAAAGGACTTAGTGATTTTTATGGGGGTGTGTGTGTATGTGTCAATCACTTACTATACTGTTCAGTGAATAAATGTCATGATTTTGTCTGCTTGACTTTATTAAGTCAAAGCTGGAGATACCTTCAAGCCATTCTATTTTAGGAGAGCTTGGGACCTTGAGTGTTTTCTTTCCCTGTCAACTGAGTAATCTACTTGAGATCCAGAAGGAAAGGCAGGATCTTTTCTCTCTTGTCTGGGAAGCTCCTCTTCCCAGCTGAGCTTTGTGCGTTCAGTAATTCAGACAGTGATTTACAGTGTTGCAAACATGCTGCATGTCTGCACAGGGCAGAACACCAGCATCTCATCTTTATTAGGATGCCATTTATCTTTTGGGAAAGTATATTCATCAAATCATCCTAATAGCAGTGTGTGTCGTGGCTCAGCAAAAATGGCTTTGGCAAAGAAGTCACAAAGAATAATTAGGAACTCTACAAATCTGTGAAGTCCTTACACCACAAACATAGTTCTCTTGCTGCATTCTAAAATAGGATATTTGCATTCACCTGGAGAAGACATTTGAGTTTCAGGTCTCTGGGATGGTGCCCCTGTTTCTGTGAGATACATGTTTGCTGGTGAAATTAGTGTAAAAAGATCTTGAAAGCATGTATGTTTTTTTCTCCTTTCTAAGCACAAGTATTTCAATTTTGTTTAGGTGTTCTGCTGCTTTATTCTAGTGAAGAACAGGGCTTTCTTTTGATAGCACTGCTTATTCTGTTTCAATGTGGCTTCATAAAATAAATTCACGTTTGCTCCATGGATCGATCCATCACTGCTGCATCTAACAGGGATGTTGGAGCAAAACTCTCGTTTGAAGAAACTGTTTGTCTGAGGCCTCTATAAAATAACAGTAAAAGTTGCTTCTGCAGGGTTAGCATTTAGTTTTGGAGAGCCAATCCTGGGGAAAGAAAATGAGATGTGGCCTCCTCCAGATGAGTTGCCAGAATTCAGGAAGTCACGCTGGTCTATTGTGTGGAGCATGCTGGGCTAGTCAGACACTGACTTGTGCTGCTCTTGCAGAGGGGAGAGATGGGCCGAGTGCCACCTATCTTTAGGAAAGGGAGTTTGAATGGGTGAATGCTGGCTCAGTGTGGAGCATTTCATGATGGCTGCCTGCTGGAGAAGGAGCAGTGTGCGTCCCCCACTTGCCTCTCCAACTCTGTGTGCTGCCATCCTCCATTGCCACTATGGCTTTTTGTGATGGGGGACAGGAAGGGAGTGAGGAAGAAAGGATGCTGAGCAAGTATGTCTGAACTGGGGAGAAGAGGTATGCATTTTATTGTAATGAACTAAATTACGCAGCAAAAAGATCAGATGGACCCCTTCCATCTGATCAGAAAAGCGCCTTATTTTCTTGATTTTTAAACTGCGTGTGTTGTTCCCCTCCCCCCCGCGCCCCAATTCTGCTATTTTGTGCAATTAATCCTAAAATATCCAGAAGTCTTTGGCAGCAGTGGATCCATTCCTAGCTTTTTGTGCTATAGCTGCTAAATTCCTCATAGTTCTGTTGTATTATTCTTCCCTAGGCAGGAAGACTAGTTTGATTTTTTTTTTTTAATCTTTATTCTGTGTTTAAATTTGTTCTGCCTTAACCCACTTCTGAACATTTAATATGATTTCTGCATCTCCAGGCCTTATCATAAATTCATGTCATAACAACCAGAGCAAGTAGGGTAAATCCAATACTTTAGGTAAATTTTATGTCGAACTTTATCATATTTTTGCATTCAACTAACTCTGGGACTTTTTAATTTTCTTGAAGCCCTATTGCACCTCTGGGAGAAGGTAATTTTTATTTTACTGTTAATGTAAGATGTGTAGAAAATGTAAGAAATGCACATGGGCTTAAGGAGAGTTGGATAATACCTCGAGAGACTCTCAGAATGTATTTCCTGCATTTAAAATTCTGCTGTTTAGGTAATACATTAAATATGTTAACATTTAGGTGATCTCTGTTTTCCACTTTTAAGAACAGATTTGCAGTTTAGTGGACAAACATTTGGAATTCACTGCAGCTCTTTTCAAGATGGTTCTTCTCTTGAAATTTTGGTGTCTTTTTTTTATTGAAGGAGAATTCCTAGTAAGAGATACTATTCTGCCTGCAATAATAATGGTTCTTCTTAGACACTGAGAATCAGACCTGTGTGTATAGTCCATAAAGGACCAATGATTGTAAAGCACTGGCCTTTTTGAAACAAGTAGCCAGTCTTTGCGTGTGCATTGGTGAAAACAAATAATGTAAGAAAAGTCTTATAAATACTTCTCTATGTTGTGTAAGATGATAGATGTATAGAAATATAGATGATACACATATATAAATGTATTTGCAAGATTAGAGTCTGAAAAAGAAAATAAATTCTATTGAAAACCCTAAAAGGAAGATAAAAGTGTATTCTAGTGAAAGAAAATGTCATAATTCAGTACAAACTTTGTTTTTTGCAGAGGCAGCTGGATTGTGACTTTCACTTACACAGTCAGTAACTGGAAAAATGCCAGATTCTGAAAGTAATGGGGTGTCTTCGCATGAGGATGTTAAAAATGGTACTTCAGTTTTGAGTAAAAAGAAAATTTCAGATGAAAAGGGATCAGTTCAAAAAAGAACAGTGACTCAGATTCAGAAGAAAGGCTATCCCGACTCCATATACATAAATGCAGCTAAGATTTTTCAAGTCATTCATACTGAAGAGAGTAAGCATAGAAACCGGGTGCAGTATGGTGATAACTCAGGATCTCCCATGATGGCTTTTAAAGATGAGCATTCCAGGCGTGTATCTTATGAACTGGCTTTCAGTGCTCTAAAATGTAAGTACAAAACTTACCCAAGAATTGCCAACAGAAATGGTGCAGCAGAGAAAACACGGAAAAACAAATGTTCAGTGTCTGCCTGACAGCAGTCATCTGGGGAAATTTTTGTTAAGCTTCAGGTTATTACAGAGTCACAGGTTCACAGAATACTCTGAACTGGAGGGCACCTACAAGGATTGTCAAGAATGGCCCATAAGGGGGTTGAACCCACAACCTTGGTGTTACTAGCACCCTGCTCTGACCAGCTGAGTTCATCTCAGTGGTTCTTTTCAGAGCCTAAATATGGATGAATATATACATTTACTAGACTACTCATATCCCTCAAATATTTAAATATAGCTAAGTGTTATTAGTGTTTGTGAAATCAAACATTTAAAGCCTATTCTTTTTCATATAAATGAATTACATAGGGTCGCTACTGTTGGTGATTGAATTTGCCCTCAATTTTCATGATGTTTAAAATTACAATTTAGTGACTTACAAGGTTTACTTCCACAGAATCTTCTAGAGAGTGGCATCACTTGTCTTTTTCTCCTTTTTACAGATCAAGAGCTTCTTGAAGAAATGTTGTTAGATAGTAAGGCTTACCCATGCTACTCAATAGTAAGTGAACATTTTTGTGAAGCGTTCTTATTTTCTGTATTGATATAATTAGTACCTTCTCTGAGGATTCTGCAACATTCTTCACAACAACCTTTTGTTGTTTTGAACTACATGACAGCCTTAGACTGAAATATTGCTGACCTTTTCACATAGTTGTCTAAAGCATTTATCTCCAAGGTTGTGAGGTTCTCTTGCAACTGATTGCTGGGAGTCAAAACCTTCAAAGAAAGAAGGTGGGAGAGCGAGCCATGAACTTTACTGTAGCAGAGTACTTGCTCAGTGATGTTGTCCATGTCCATGTGCTTTCCTTCTCAGCTGTATCTCCTTGTGAGCAGGGAAAAAAAAATGTTTCCTTCCTGTCCTTGGGAGCTGGAAAACATAGAGCCAATCCCATCAGACAAAAAAATGCATTGACCCCATGGTTCATTTCCTGGGCAAACGGTACTGTATGCAAATACTGTACTGGCTAAAACTGGTCCAGTTTACTCTCTCATGACTCTTACACGTCAAAGCTTTCCTGCTTTGACATGGAAAGAAATTCTAGAGCTGGCAGAATATTCTGCTGTTCCGTCCAGTTTTGTCTTTGATGCCTTTGAAAATTAATTGCAAGATAAACTTGAGCTGATACTGTTTGTGGAAGTGGATGTGAGCAGGCAAATGATCCAACACATTTATCTTTGCCTGTTTTTGTAAGAAAGTAAGACTTTCATGCTAATGTTTTGTGTTTGGTGGTATTTCCCTAATAACTTGAGTTTTCTAACTAATTTGGGTCATATTTGTGAGAAGGTGAGAGTTTTAGAAAGCATAATACCTGTAAGAATTTTATGTAAGAGGCAGACAATAGTAATTGAAGTGCAGTAATTGTTGTCCTTAACTAGGAGATGCTCCCTGGTTTAAACATTTAGACAGAGAAGGGAGGTTTTATATATGTATCCCAAAATCAGAAGGGTGGTTACAACTGAGCGTATCGGATCCTATGTATGGAAGAATCCCACAAGAGAAAAATTGATAGACAGGAATATTTTGTTGGCTTAGCTATTTAATAAACTACTTTATGAGGAGAAAATAATTTCAAAGTTTGAATTCTGATAACATTAGAAGTTAAGATACAGTATTTTATTTGTGTGCATGGAAAATGTTTTTAATTTTGATAATCTAAATAACTTGTAAAGTTATGTATTTGAGTTTTAAAAACACCTTTTTTTAAAAAGTGTTTTATTAACTCTCCACAAGTAATTATTTTCATATTCTTGCAAGTAAGCATTTAAGGGTTTTTAATGCCTTTTACATGGGAGACTGCTGTTTGATACGGATCTTTTTGCAGAAATGAGATATGCTTTGGGTCACCTTCTCTATCCAGTTTCTTTTCTCTTGCAGCCAGATCAGTTAACCAGCTTGCTTGTGGTGATGCTTTATGACCTACAAGACCGAAAGTTTCAAAAACGAAAGATTTTTGAAGAGGAAGAGGAACTTGTAGCAGAAGTTCAGGAAATAGGGGATTATTTATACAGGTATATCTACAAAGAGCTATTTTTTGTTGATATAGGTTAGCAAAAATGAAGATTTGTATAATCAATGCCTTTTAAAGATAATTATTAAGCATGTCTTTCACCTTAAAATTTTGTGGGCTTTTTTTTTAATGAGAGCCTAGTTTGGAGGCATACGTCCATATTTATACCATTATGAAAAATACAGATAAGAAACCATCCTTACATTGTGAATTATTTTGCAGACATCTTATCTTCTTTTGGCATTGTTGAGACTTTCATACAATTTTAGGAAGGAAATTAAATATTTAATAAATACTCATAAATGCAAGTGTAATAGAGTCAAGAGATGGGATGGAATAACATTTGTCTATTTAGCTGTACTACTATGAAAATTTGCTAAATATTTATTATTTTAAATAATTAGAACAAAAACCAGAATACATAACCATTTTAATATTTGTTATCTCTTCCGTCAGTCAGTTGATTAACTCAAAAGGCATTTCTTAGACAAAATTGTGTTGCTGCTGGATTTAGAATGGCCCAAAAAGTTCATTCATCTCTTACATGCAAGGCATTTCTGGAGGGCAGTAAGTAAGATACCTGAAGTAGTTCACCAGCAATTTTTATTTATTTTGAATTACCATGTATCAGGAATATGCATGAAGCTTGTGGGAAGAAAAGACCGGAAATATTTTCTCAGACATTTTCATGTAATAATAATAAAAGTGACTCCTGGTTGCAATCATACTTGTAGTGTTTATGTACATGTTTAGGGACCAGCTTTCATCAAATGCTCCCTCTGTGCATATATGTATTTATGTTTTCAAATGTGCAAATGAATCTGATGGTTGTATTCCACACATTGCAGTTCCAAAAACATACTGAGGTTCTTTTTGAGCTGACTGAGAAAATGGATGTATTTGAGAGTCACCTGTTATAATTCCAGTCCTGCCTGATTTAAATAGCTATTGACTACCACCTTGTGTCCGCTGTTGTCTGGGGTAGAAAATGTTCTTTAACTTATTTTCTCTTGCAGCTTGCAGAAGAAGGAGTCCCTTTTGGATTTGGTTTCCGAGCAAGATGGTATTGTAACAGAAATGTTGCATGCTAATAGATGATGAAAACATTTATAAAACTTACTAAACTTGTGACTGTTTTTATAGATACAGGACCAAACTGGCAGCTGCACTAGCACGATGTCGCATCAAATATGATGCTCTTTCAATTGACTGCTTTGTACCAGAAACCCTATGGAAGCAGGAACAAAGGGCTTCTGCTTTACCTGTCTACTTTTGGATAAACACACTTAAAATCAGGTAAGGTCTTTAAAGTATCATCTGATATTGATGTTTTTGCATATGAAGTGATATGGTTTGCTACATGCTTGTTTTAGAATTTCCAGGTTAAATTTTTACCAGTAACTAAAAATTCTTACAGGAAACTCTGCTGAGTCCAGTGCCATTGTGTTATATTTTTTGTAGTTTTTATATATTGCAGTAGTGGTATTTGTACACTGTTTTGAAACAGTTCTTGTTAATATTCTGTTGCTTGTGTGGGTCTTTCACCAAATAAATGAGGTGAATTATTAAAAATATGGGTGAATTAACTTGGTGACAAAAAGTAAGAGAAAATGTCTTTAAAAGCAGGTATTAGTGTAAACCATACTCTTGGCAAAAGGTGTTAAGACAATACTTAAATCTGCTGTTTTTTCTGTAAGGATAGTGTAAACTTGAAATTAAAATACATTTTTTAAAATCCTTATATTCTCTAGGCTACTATATATGTAAGTCTGATGTTCCCAGTTCTGTACTAACTGATACCTGAACCATACCAGATTATCCTGTTATTTTGTTAGAGAGGTAATCCATTTTATAACATTCTCAAGAATTTTGTTTTACTACTCTTGTCTTGGACCATTGCTCAGTGCTTAGGTTATAGGATCTTCAAGAGAATGTTATCTTACTTTGGGGGTGACTTTAGAACACTTAAATAGGAAATAAATAAAAGCTGCTCCATTCACCCCATGTTTAACATACTGTATAAACTTATGGCACTATCTGATGTAGCATTTCAACATCTCTTGCTATATATACCTTTAAGTCTTTATGATATTTGAATTGTCAACTTCAGCAGTTATGCCTTCATTACATTTACACAAGGATTCCTTCTGTAGCAGCCATTAAAATTATTGGTGAGTTGGGCTAGATTGAAAGCAATCGAAAGAACTAAAGCATTCCAGCAGTACCTTTGCTGCAGTGTCTCCTGAGCACATGGACATTCCAGTTTTGATGCTTTGAATCATCCTCTGGAGACACATACCCGTTTTTAAATTAATTGTTTCAGACTTATTAACTTAATTGTTTCAAACCAGAACTTACATGCCTAAAGTAGAGTAAGTTTCCCTCCTGCATTAGGCAGTATGCATTTTATACCTATACATGTACGTATATGTATACGCACACAATAACAGAAGTAAAAAATTCTTCTAATCAATGTAAGCTATGTTGCTGAAGTAACTCTTTTATATTTAATGGTCAGAGTTGTATGTTAACAGCCTTGAAGATGTTATCAGAGATTTGGAGATGAAGGGATTCACAAAGGTTGAATCTGTGTCAGACTTTGACCATTATACGTATGCTGTGGACCAACATTGCCATGATGTATTGGTTTTTCCTTCCTCTCTTAGAGAAGAACTGCTTAATTTAGATCTTTTTGCAGATTGCAAACTCGTACTGCAGGTGAGTTGATGTTCAGCCTTGAGTCAGATGATCTTCAAATTGAAATAATTGCTTTGCATTAGAAAGAGTTGGTGTATTGTGTGACTATTCTATTAAATCAGTCAGGCAGCAACAAACTCTCATAAGGTTTTGGACATTTGTGATAATTAGGTTACAAACTGATCCACTTACTAAATTTAGCATTGTCAATGCTTATGATTGATAGCTACAATTAACTTAGTAGAATGTTTAAAATTTAATCTTAGAGCTGTTGAATTAAATATAAAAAGTGGTCCAAAGAGGCAGTCTCACTTCTGAAAATGTGAGGAAAGTTTCAATATAACTCCGTATGTTTTTCCCCAGTTAGTAGACAGTGGTATGCTATTGTAGTATTTCTTCCTCTTTAAATGCATGTTTGTGATGGAATGATCATGATTCTTTGTATTTTGTGCAAAATACAAAGTTCCTTGATCTCCATAACTCCCACTGGTCTTTTTCCTGACTTGCTATCATTAGACTCCCCAGTGAAGCTTGCTGGAAGGTTTCTGTTCTAGAGTATTGTTTTGCAGTAACCATGCAACAAAACCACCATGAATTATCTGAACTGTCTGATGATTCTTGAGTGCCTAGCAGAAACATTTCAACCAGCTTTTTTACTAGATGTCTGAAACCTTTAGCGTCAAAATTTATTTACTAATAAATTAGTAATTAAGTTAATAAATTAAATTAAATTAAATTAATTAACTTAAAAAGTGACTCAGTATTCAATATTCCGTTTCAGTTTGTAGATTTTAAATAGAATACTTACAGAAAAGAACTATAGATGACAGCCCTATTGGCAATGGGAACAAATTCTGATTGTTACTAATTAAAAGTATTCAAAATGAGTAAATAAACCCGTCAAAACCATCTCTGTGGTGGGGTGGTGCTTGAATGCTCTGTGCACACAGACAATATGTGAACTTAAAGGCTTAGCACTTTCTTTTTACCTTTCCATGTATGATTAGTTTATCAAATTTGGTGCAAGACCTGGTATCTGTGGTCAGTATCTTCACTCCTTGTCTTTTAAAGTAATTTGATAAAGTTTTCTCTTAATCACCAGTGGAACAAAGGCATTTACTCTTTTAGAGCTGCCCCTGTGTTTTGTGCATTCCAATCTGCCTCTCTGTTGGAATTGTCGCAAAATCTCGATCTTTGATCTCCAAGGGCAGCATTTCTCCTGTAATTATCATCAAGAGCTATGTGAATAGTTTTGCATTTCTCTGTTAAGCTGTCTCAGAGGATGAATTCTTCCTGAATTGTGGCCTATGTTTGTCTTTTCTGGAAGAAACTGTTGCTAGGAGTTCCTCCTTACGGGGATGATACGTACTTTATTTTCACCTATAGTTATTATGCGTTTTTATGTATTATTTGGAATTAAGTTATTTAAATTTATTGAGTGACTGCTTGGTTTTGTAAGTTATTTAATTCTGTATTAGCAGATATCCCTGATTAGTTTTTTTCCTCCCTTCTCTCCCATTTGCTATGAAAACAATGAAATACTTTCCTAATTTGGAAAAGAAGATTGGCATTCATAGAAACCAAAGTAGTTGATCATACTTAATTTTTGTGTCATTGTTTTGTAGGATAAGTCTCGCAGCCTTGCTGTGCACTCTGCCCAGGTGCTGTTGAGTGAAGGTGGTGACATTATAGTGGCTCACATAGGTTCCCATCTGACCATTGCCCATTTGTCAGTGCTGACAGATCAGAGCATGTCCACAATTTTTGTTTGTGGTGTGAAATCTTCAGCAAAAGAAGAACAACTGAGGAACAGTTTCAGTCATATGGGATGTGAAAGTAGGTGATAAAACAGTTGGTATTCAAAAAGTATTGTAATACAGATGTTTCTGATACCTGTAAATATGGACTAATTCTATCAGATCTCAGAGATCCTTCTTACGGATGACAGTAACAACTTTATTGTCACAAAGTGAGCTGATAGCTCTTTGGCTAGCCAAGTTAATTGCAGTCTAACCATATCAGATGCAAGCTCCTAAAATATTGGTGATTTTTTTCTATAGCTAGTACATAGCAGTTGGTGTAGCTAGTAGCGGGGAGCTTTTGGTGGTTTTGCTTTTCCTTTCAGTCTTATTTCCAGCTGTTTGAGGGTGTTAATCCAAAACACAAGCACTTGTTCAGTTTGTACTGAGAGACACAATCACACTGGAGGACACAATCAGGACAGAATGCAGCAAGACTGCAACCCCATTAACTGTCTTTCCAGTGGAAGATGCAGCCCTTCAATCTGTTTGAAATCCATAGGCCATATTTTGGAGGATCTGAATCTAGCAGGCTCTAGCTCTGTCGAATTCTGTGTAATAGCACAGTCTCTGCACCTGTGTCACCTGTAGGCAAACTTGCTTGTAGTCTGTAAGTGTGTGAATTTTTCCTGTTTTTCAGATATTCAGTTGTTATGTGAAGACTTTACTGATCTTGAACTAACAGACCCAAGACTTGAAAAGGCAAAAGTTATTTTGCTGCTACCACAATGCTCTGGACTGGGTGCTGGCAATCCAATGGAGCTTATTTTAAGTGAAGACAGAGGTAACTTTTGATACAGTATCTAGCTCATGCTTTCTGGTAGAAATACATCCAGTATTGTGGTCTAGACAGTGTAGGTGCTTCAGTAAATTGTATAATTTTATTAAAGAAACCTTCCTTATTTTAGTTACTATAAACATATAAATTAAACTGAGTAATTCTGTGACAGCTTCAGGTTGATAGTATGGAAGTTTGCGGGTGATGCTGGGAAGCAGAGTGTGTGTAGCTTTTTTTTAAGTAAAAAGACTATAGGCAGAAAATTTATTTCAAGATACCAACATGTATATAATTTTCTATTTGATTACATTCCTTTATTGACTGTTTGTATAAGTCCTTCCACTGTACAATTTTCATTAACTAGAAGCAAATAAGAGGCACCAGTAATAGCAGGTAAAGAAGTAAGGCAAATAAATCAGGCATTCCTTGGTATTCCAATTTGTAAAACCTATCTTCCCACTGCACCAGTAACAACCAGGTCTGCTTCTACAAACAACTTAATTTTCAGACACTAATACGAATTCCAAGACTAAATTTACTACTCTCTGCTTTTAGATGTAGGATTGCTACAAGACCTTTACCAGGGATTTGTGTCTGAGGATAAACTCAGTATTCTTGCTGAGAGGCAGTTTAATGAGTTGATTCATGCACTGAAATGTAAGTGTGCTATTTTCCCAATTTCTGGGAACACTTTGCACTATCAATTCCATTGTATTATCACCAGTTTAATATAGTTAAAAATATATCAATTACTCTATTAATTAACAATAAGCATGTAACCAAACCCCCTGAATAGTGATTTCCTCCAGTATGATGGTATTTCTGTGTCCTGGTGTCCACTACACATAAATACAATACTCTTCAGTATTGTGTAGAGAACTGGCTTATGGCTTAGTTATACTCTGCTTTGGAAATTCTGCAAATGTAGTCTCCCTCCATCTGCATGCTGCCACTTTCTTCCTCTCTCCTTTGGTAACTGTGTGAAAAGACTGAAGACAGCTTTGACTTTGTGCTGAAATCTGCAAATATTTGAAAATATTTTAATTATTTAAAACCACCAGAAATCAGGAGGTAAAAGTAACATAATTTTTACGATGCTTTTAATCCTTACCAAACCACTGTCTGTATGAAGAATCTGAAGAGTAAAACAGTTGTGTTTTGTTTTGTAGTTAAGAAAGTACAAGCTATTGTTTACTGCACTTGTTCAATTTACCCAGAAGAAAATGAACTTGTAGTGAACAAAGCACTGGAATCTGGAGTGGAGGGAGAAAAAGTACGACAATATAGGTACAGAATGAGTAGTTTTATCTGTGGAAGAATTAAAGTATGACTTAAAATTGTAGCATAATTCTTATCCTAGATTGATATGTATTTTGCATGAAATTAAAATAGCTTTTGCTGCCTGTCATGCCATTTTTTTCTGTTTATGAGGGTACTTAGCAGTATTTTATTGACTTTTTCATATAATATTTTTGTTCATCTGAAATTAAGATGGGAGGAAAGCATCACTAGTTGGAAATAACATTCTGCAGATAGAGCTATTGCTATTTATTGTGTTACTATTCAGAGAATTAAACTAACTTGTTAACTTGCTCTCCGCTTCTGATGTAGAATGATCAATTTCAAAGGGAAAATAATTGAATTGTAAGAATAATACATAAGAGTAAGATGTCTTTGCTGTAGGATTGCTCATTGCTGTATTCAGATGAACGACTTCTGGGAAGGACAGGTTACAGTAAAGAGATCATCCTGTGCAATCATGGCAAATAGAAATATATATGAAAAAAGTATGTATGCTGTATGCTTCAGTTGTAGTTACAACCTGTTAGCTGTCACCCCTGTCAGCCAGAGGAATTGTTAAAAGACTGATGGGTGTTTTCTGGATTTTCCTTTCAGTCATACAAATGCAAACAGTCAGCACTGACTTGCACACAGATAAAATAATGGATTACAGGATGCAGGTTTAAAAGAGTTGATGTTATAAAAAGCATAGAAGCGTAATACTGTATTTTCAGATTTTATATTACCTTAGATGATGTTAATAGTCTGGCTATCAAAGGGAAAGGTACTGTGGCTCAAAATATTCAGTGTAACTAAATTTTGCATGATTAAAATGGTAGATATTTACTGTGGCCAGTCCAAAGAAGGTTTAAAAGTTGTATGTTATTCATGAGACACAGTGCAACCAAGTGCATCTTTCTTGAAATTCACTGATGGAAAATAGCTGCCTGCCTGATTTGTTTTTATAGTAAGTGGGATGAAAGTAAGGGTATGTTTTGCCAATGATGGTGTGCTAGACCAAAAGCATTTTATGGCCTCTTGCTTCTGTTTTCCTTTGGAATTTGAAATTTTCTGGAGTCTGTCCTGACCTATGTGCAGCTCTATGGGGAGAACTTGGGAGACCTTGGAATATAATGGTCTCTAAGTTATTGAATATAAATAATATGTAAATTCATAACATATAAAAGAATTTTTATTTTAAAAATAGTTCCTAGAGCTTTAATTAATTTTTAAAAAATTCCCCTTGTGTAAAACACCTCCCCTCCCCACAAAGCCAACCCAAAATCTGTTCATTGTTTTGTAGAAGCACCATGAATGTTGTCAAACCACCAAATCATACTTAGACTTTTAAAAAGGCAATCTTGGATGGTAAGAGAAGGACAATGAAATTACATTAGGATTTTTTTAGACCTGAGGAAATTCCTGACTGAAGATTAATGGAGCTTCATAAATGACAATTTCAGATTCAGTTCCTCCTTCACTGTCATGCAGTGTCTTGGATATTTCATTGTAGTCCTTGCTACAATAAAGCTGCTGGTAACCAGCATGAACAGAGCAGTAATAGAACACCATAAATAAAACACAGAGTGATTATGCTTAGGATGAAAGCTCAAGCCATTTAAGATGCATGTACTACTTACAAAAATTCCTTTTACACTTTTCTTAGAACTAGAGAACTTATTTGACTAAAACAGTGCAGTATAGAATGAAAGGCTGTTGCAGGGTTACTAGCCCCCATGTTCACAGTAGTATCTTTGAGAGACAAGTCATCTTGTATGATCATCAAAGATGTACTGAACATTAATTTCCTTTTCCAAGAAAATTGAGGGCTTTCAGGACACTCTTACAACAATGTTGCTTATGTTCATTTTATCATTTGGAATTACTCTGCAATACTGAAGTGGTGCCAAACAAAATAGGGCACTGTTGGAGTTTGGGGGTCAGTGCTGGCTGTGCAGTTTTAAGGGTGATTTCAAACATGTTCATACTGGTTAAGCTGAATTTACCTTTAGGAAATCAGAGTTTACAGCAACAGCTTTACCTAAAGTAAGGGTACACATGGCAAACAGGTGTATATAGAGAGGAGTCTAAACCGCTCGTGCATTTTGCTTTGGCCTAGCAAATTTGAATTAATTCCTGCATCATTTTTCAGGGTCGTTGAAGGGATTCCTGGTGAACAGTAACTTGCATACATCAATAAAAGATTACTGCTGGGGTTTTTTTCCATTTAATAAGCTGATCTAACATCAAAAATTTGTGTCATCAGACATAAGAGTTTTATTTAGTAATACAAGGAGGATGTGAGCCTTATAGCCTGTTTTATCAAGTTCCAAGGAACATAGAAAAAAAATCAGATCATGGTGGGAACTTGAAAACAGTTTTGCAGACTTCCCATTAAAACTGAACCAGCCAGCCAAATCAGGATATTGCTTTCCAATACTGAATACATTTCTCTCTAACCATATTTGAATACAGCTCTGTCACAAGAGGGTTAGTGGAGCATTAAGGAGTAGGACTCTATCTTACAGTCCTCAGTGAGGAGAAGGGGTTTATAATTACAAAAGGACATTTTGATAGTGTTTTTATGTACTGAGACAGCTTCGTACTGGTTTGCGAGCCTTATGAGCCAAGTCCTTGAGACTGCTTTATAATGACCAGGCAGTTCCAGAATACAAGGAGAATATGAGAAGAGGCTAGTTCTTCCCTCCCCACTGATGCACTGCAAAAGTGTAAAATTGGAGAAAAAACACTCAATTAGAACAATTTTTTGTTCTAATGCAGTTTTTCCTAACCTAAGATTTTTAGCTTAGGTATTTATTATGAGCATATACAACTCAAAGTCAACACCTCTACAATTCCTGCAAGCTGCTGTTTTCAGACCATTCCCCAACTTCAGGAGCAACTCGATAAATCAATAATTGCACACCTGAGAAAGAACATAATTTTTCATTGTCTGATTATATATTTATTATCTGACAATTAATATATTTAATAATTGGTAAAAGAAAGGAATTACTGAAAAAATGTAAAAAGTCTAATTCTAACAAGATGAATTCTCATGCCTTTCTTGAATTGCAGTTTTAAAAAATTACAATAAAGCTGTTATTGAAAGACATAATTTGAAGATTAGTCTTAATGTATCCTTGTTTATTTCCTTTTATATTCTTAAATATTATTTTCTGGTCTTCCATTTCTTTTTTACAGGCTTATTCCTCCTGTTTTTTCTACTTGCTCCGATTCGGAGTCTTCCACTGAAATGTTTTTCAAAATGGAACCATCAGAAATTTCCAGTGGTTGTTTCCTAGCTGTTCTAGAGAGAGAGGTAAGCTACAAAAATAACCATTTAAAATCACATCATAAAAGATGAGCACTTCAATTTTCCACAGAAGAATTGACAAAATGGAACATCTGAAATAAAATTCCTGGCTGCTCTTTAGTTGTCTTAAGACCAAAACGTGAGTTGAAATGTGCCACTTTTGGAGTTTAATGCTGAGCACAGGTTTAAAAGATGTGCCCGTTCTTCTGGAGCTGTTCATGGTCAGAGCAGGCCCTTGATCCAAGTTAGTGGCAGCAACATCTAGAGGAAATATATTGCTGTTATCACACTTCGGAATGAAACACACAGCTTGATCATGATAAATGGTGTCTAGTAAATGTATTTGTTGTATGTGTCACCAAGATTTTCCAGTATCCGAAGCAGCCAAAATATTAATCCCTGTGGGTGACACTATTATAATTTGAATAAAATAGGTATGAATATGTTTCCTTCCCAAACTAAGGCATATGCAAATTTGGCTTGAAAGGCAGGGGGCTTTTGCTGAGTAAATGGAAAAGTCTTGGCATGACTCCTGAGTAAAGGCCTTAAAGGGCTAGTTTGCATCTCTGAGCATCAACATTTTCTTCTTGTCTCTCACAAAAATACACATTTTTTCCACCAAAAGTGGAAGGGCTGTGGGGAAGAACTAATCAAAATTTCATTGCCAATTAAAAATATGAGATCTTACTTGGTTATTTGTACCATTTTCCGTCATACTGTGATTACAGTGCTTGAAAGAAGCTTGCCTCTTAAGGGAAGTTAGATTTTATTAAGAGTAAGAGTTCTATATGAAAAGCCTTTCAAGTTACCTATTATTGACCTCTTTCTTTACAGTATTAAATATTTTTAACTTGGTCTGAGTTTTAGTTAATCATGCTATGCGCACCTCTCTACCATATTGTCTCTCTCCAGAGAAACAAACACTTTCGTTGCAGGTAGTTAAATAATTTTTTTGGCTCAAATTCTACTACAAAGAAGCAATTGCTCCAATGGACAGTTTTTAGGTGATTCAGGAAATGAATGTTTTCCACAAAGTAGAAAACACGTACTTATAATTTAAACCAAAATTTCTCCTTTACAGAAACCATTTTCTTACCTAGTTGTAAATAGTTTCTCCTCCATCATTTCTCTTTATTTACTTGGATGGCGACCTGGTTCCTAGTTTGACAGTTCCTTACTTAAGCATTATGAGCAAGAAGTTTCATTACTGTGGAAATTATTCATGTTTAATGTTACTGATATTTCTGTATTTTAGTAACTATTTCTGATACACACACACAGGTAATGGGTACGTATGTTCTTACAGACACATTACAGAGCAGGTCAGTGTGGGAGTGTGTTGGTTTGGGCTGGGGTGGAGTTAATTTTCCTCACAGTGACTGGTGTGGACCTGTGTTTTGGATTTGTGCTGACAACATAGAGATGGTTTTGTTATTGCTGGGCAGGGCTCACACAAAAAGCCAAGGCCTTTTGTGCTATGGCCACACTGGTGAGGGGACTGGGGGTGTGTGGGAGGCTGGGAGGAGACACAGCCAGGACAGGTGACCCCAGCTGACCAAAGGGGTATCCCAGACCATGTGACATGCATGCTCACTGTATAAAGTGGGGGAAAGGAGAAGGATGGGACGACATTTGTAGTTATGGCACTTGTCTTCCCAGGGAACCACAGCCTTTATCTTAACCCAGGAGTTCCCCAGCTTTACTCTTCCAGTTCCTCTTCTGATCCTGCTGGTGCAGGAGTGAGCGAGTGGCTGCATGGAGCTTGGCAACCAGCTGGGTTTAAACACAAGTCAGACACACATTACAGAGCCCAGAATTGAGTTTCCCCTCATTGGGTCAGTAGAGAAGGCCTCTGAAGAGCAAATGCTCCAGTACCTCTTCACACAAGTCAAGTTCTTAATTTTGTGAATAGTTTGGTTAGCATCAATTTATCACATGTGACTTAAGTCCTTCTGCTAGATTCTGCTGTCTTTTTCTCATGGAGTAAGTTCTGAGAAACTCTGTATTGTGGCTTAGACTCATTGTTGTTTCCTGTGAAATTTTCAGAAAGATTCTTCCAAAAAACCCAAAGAGAGTTTGGCTTCTGCTGCAGCAAAAAGACTGCTATTTGGCATTGTTGAAGAAGAACCACAAGAAGAGGTGAAAAAGCAGAAAGTAAAACAACGTAGACAGAAGGCTACTGCTAGTGATAGTAAGCCAAAAGCTGCAAAGCTCCTTCGCCGCCAAACTGGAGCTAATGTTAAGGCTGAAGCTCCTGGGTCTAAAGCAGCCAGTAGGATACAAGAAGACCGTGCACACCAGAAGAAGCCAGCCAGTAAGGCACCACAGAAGAACGTGCACCGGAAAAAAGCAGCCAGTAACATACAACCAAAGAATGAGTGCCAAACAAAAGCAGCCAGTAAGGCATCCACATCTAAAGCAGGCAGCAACACACAGCAAAAGAATGTGCCCTGACCAGAGAGCCGTGTGGAGCTGAAGAAATCTGTGAACCCTGATTCACGCACAGTCCCATTGAAAGTGCTGAAGCCCACATCTCAGCTGTCCCCTCTGGGCAAGGCGTATGAGAGACACACACCTGCTCAAAAGGCATGTGCAGGAGAACAGGGTTGTACTGAAGCCCCCAACAATCTGCCTCCACTGATAATGCCATATGAAAGGTTGTAATGAAACAAACCCAGGGTATCAACATTGCCTTTGTGGCCAGACTAGAGCACAGGGTCCAAGTGGTTGGATATTTCCACCACTCTGGTCAAAAATGGTCAAGCCAACTTGGCTGTATGAACCTTCAGACTCTGCCCTCCCTTTGTAAAGAAGGTAAAGATTCCTGTATATTAATCAATACTCTTACATTACAGTATAACTTTATGCAAGGATAATCTGGCCTTGGGAAAGATATATTATGCACTATTTATGTAGAAATATCCATGTTAGATAGTAACTTTTAATCCAGTAATCACACTTTAAAGTGAATTGAGCTCAGCTGCCTAAGGCTGATAGACTGTTGGGGGAAGTGAGGTCAAAAAACTGTTGCTTCTTGCTATACACTTTAAAGTGTCAAGTTAAATAATACACTCAACCCCCCACCATGATCTAAACCTGTACAAGTAATCAGTTTCAAACTGATGTTTTTAAAGTGAGAATGAATTTTTTAAAGTGGCTTTTCTTCACAAGTGATAGATACCATTTTTATGAGTTTCCACTTACGACTGATGCATGGAAAATAAGCCTTGCACAGTAAGCCTGTTAGCTCGCTTTTTATTTCTAAAACTAGATGTGAACTTTTGTACAGGAAACCAGCCAAGTACATTAAAACCCATGCATAGGCTTTCTCCTGGTTTCTACTTAAGTGTGCATTCAAATACTAACAGTGAAAAATAGATCAAATATTCTCATGCTAAAAACACTGGATTTTCATCATAATGTCACATCAGACTCTGCCATGGTTCATAATTGCTTTTTATCAATTTCTTAACATAAACTTTCGTAGTTGAAAACATAAACAGTTCTTAGTAGAAAAGAGCTGCTACTGTCAAATTAACATTTTTATAAATGTTACCGCTAGTCAGCTGAGTGACAACTAGACAAAGAGTAGCTGCCTGTCTTTGGAAACAGCCTTGGGCTTCTAAGCTGCTCCCTTTTGCTAGCAAAGATAAAATAACTGTAAAATATCCACAATTGTCTTGTAATCTGAGTAGAGGATAAAGGGAGGCACAGAGATAATTTTAACAAATCTGATTTGTATTTAGAACTTGTAAAAATGAAATAGAGACAGCACAGCAATACAGAAAGGCAAAGGTAGCTGTGGCCGAGATACTTTCCTCTAGGCAACCATTTCAGATACTTGGCAAGAGTGTTGGCAGGAGTGTCACCAGTATAGTGTGGAGCTTAACTGATTTGACATACGGGTCTGGATTTAGATCCATCCAGAGAAAATGTTATAACATCTCTATTTTGTTTTTACCCACACCAGTCAGTGTCACTGGATCACCAGTACCTTTTTAAGAAAGGATGTGAATGATATTAAAGAAGCAGTGTAGACAGCTGGCTCTTGTTCGTCTGATAAATATCCTTGCTTCACTGAATCAGTGAAAATTTCTTTTAGCATTTTGATGCGAGCCAGCTGTCCTACACAAAGTCATCCCTCGCCTTCTGCACATCCCTGTGAGCAATCCATGCTACTTACGCATTCCACTAACATGTGAACTCTACTCTTATTTGAGAACAAACTGGTAAGGACAGATTTAGACTCGTACACGTGCCATGCGTAGAACCGGAAAAAAAGAAATTCTTATTTTATTTCAAAACTGTCGAGTAGGGGGAGAGACTCTACATGTTGGATAGAAGGAATGGACATTATGGATATATTTTTTTCCCAACATGGTTGTTTAAGTGCTTAAAATAAAGAGATTCTGCAGTTAAAGAATGATTTTTTTTTTTTAAATCAAGATCTGTATCATTCATTATTAAAGTTAAAATTACTTGTAAAACAACATACATGTATCTAATAACAGAATTTCTGGGCTACTTACATAATAAGTGCCATGATGTCCCACACTTGGCCTCATCTTGCTTTCAGGAATTTGCATTTTTGACACAGTATGGAGGTTAAACCAATTAGAATCTTGATGTCTTACCAAGAATATCAGAAAGTGAGTATTTCAACTACAGGTCAGCAGCTTACTTTGTAAGCATGGAAATTCACATGGTGGCAGCATCTGGGACTGATTTCAGATGGCTTGTAGGTAGATGCCTATAACACTCAATGACTTTTTACAGTAAAACTGTATCTTATGTAACTGTTTTTATGTAATCCAGTTGTCTGTTTGTAATTCTCAACTAGAAACTCTTGATTCAGCTTTATAGATAGAAAACACTTCATTGTACTGCTATTGCCTCTAAACCACCAGTATGTTTTTCCCTTCCCTCAACTACCATTTTGAACAAAATAATTTTGCAGTTTCATGGAGCAGTAACAGTTGAGACAATCACTTTACGCAGCTAAATTTATTCTGAGAACAGATTACATTTAAATGTGGAGAAGTGGTCAACAGCAGGGAAAATTGTCCTTTTTGTTGTCAGTCAGGTACTTTTATGTAAGACTGGGCTCTGCTAATAAACAGTGGTTTGGTTTCTTCTTTCTGACTGCTGTTAAATCAAATCTGCCTTGGCTGACAGGACAGCACACGTTGTGGCAATGTGTTAATTAATGTGCCCAAGAAAGGAGTAAAGCATTCGGGGGTAATGCTGAAATGCTGAGCCCACACTGGCTCTCAAACTGAGAATGTTTTCTTTTCCATGGGTGATGTACTAACACTTTTAGATTCCATGATAGATGATCCATTAAATGCTTGATAAAATTAAGAAATGTAGAACTCTTAGGAGAGACAGAGAACTGGTGTAAGCTATTAGATACTTAGATACTCCACAATTTTTGTTCCTCTGCCACAAAAGGGCATATTTCTGTTAGGTACAGGTGACTCTGCACCAGAAGTATATTGCTCAACTTTGTTTTACTGTGAATGGATTCTGTGCCATTCCTATGCTGTTTTTGTTATTCCCAGTTAACCACCCATTAGTAGGTGGTCTCCATAGCCTTGCATTTCACACACCTCCTTGCTCCCCTGTAAATGAAGCAGTAAGTGGTTTAAATAAAACCTACAGCCAGCACTACAGATTTCAAAAAAAAAAAAAAAAAAGGCTTTTATCTATTAGTCATTGACTGTGAATATAAATCTCCTTGCTTCTGCAAGGGAGCGTGTTAATAACATGCCTGACTGACACGTGATACCTCTAACTTACTACTTGCATTGAAAAAAATTAAGAAATTAGCTTTGCTTTACATGGTTCTACAGACTTCAATAAAAATGTGACTACAAATAATTACAAAGCCTGCCTTTTTTTAGGCAACCTATAGTATACAGAGTGGAGAATATTACAAGAGTACATCCAGTAAAGACAATACATCAACATAATAATGGAGGATATTTCAGTAAAAATAGAATAAATAAAATAAAAATATTTTAAGCTGTATTTAACAGGTTAAGTTAGAATATGGCATCAGACATACAAGGCATAGTGAACATGGCTGCCGGCCTACAGAATCACTAGGTATTATAAAAAAATGCATAGATAACTGAGGGGTTGCTATAACATCAACTAGAACAGTTGCAGTTGCTCATACACACACCCATACATACTTTTTTTGGCCATGGTAAAAAAAGAGTGTCTGAATATATTGTGAAACAAAAGATAATAGACATTGCAATATTAGGCTCTGATTCTGCAAACACTTGGGTGTATATTAAATCTTCTGGAGAATGAGGAGCTCTACTGAAGCAAAAAGGCCACATATAGTCAGATCATTAAGCACACATTAAATATTTGCAAAATCAACAGCATTTTGTTAACAGACATAAACCTCTTAAAACACACACTGGCGAGTGATGTACAGCTTTTCAAATACCTTGCTGCCTTCTCCTCAGCCCTGCCTGCAATTGCACACCTTGCTAATGAAAGCTAACCAGATGTTCCTAGGCTTAACAACACGGATGTGGAACCTTTACACTGCTGTTTGCTAAGTGTTGGTTTAGTTAAAGAGAGTCTGGATCTCTCTTGGGGAGAATCAGCACTGTGCAATGACAAAATTTAATTATACTCTTGAAAATTAATTCACTGCTGTACAACAGTTGCCAATCCCAAATCATGACATTGTCAGCAGGAACTTTAAAAAGATGCCGTCAAAGTATTTAATTTAAAATAAAATAAAATGTGAATCACTAGCACAATGATGAACAAGGAAATTTTTATCTCAAGTTCACAATCCTACCTAAGGGTGTTAGCCACCACAGTTTGAGAGCAGTTATCCCTGGAAATGTTCAAGATCAGGTTGGATGGGCAACCTCTTCTGGTGAAAAGTGCCCCCCTGATAGGGATTTGGAACTAGGCAAGCTTTGAAGTCTCTTCCAAAGCAAACAGTTCTGTGATTCTCTGATAGGAAGTGAGTTTTACACTGCTCCTAACAGAGGTGACTGGGATCATTACTGGAAACTACAGAAGCTATATGCAAGCTGCCATCCCCATGCTTTGTGATCTGGCTCCGTGGTCAGGTAAGCCACAGGTACTGCTGAAGAGGGGGGGTTTGTTTGCACCCCTTCCCCTCCAGCTCTCCCTGTGTAATCAGCAAAAGCAGCTTCTTCAGCTGTACAGGCAATAGAGGTGGTGCAAAGGAGGTGGCAAGAGCGTGAGCCTTGAGAGGGGAAACAGTTGCTTCAGTGCCTGAGGTGCAGAATTGTGGTCATGAAGAGATCTGAGATCCATAGAGGATCAGCTCTTCAGAGAGTATTGTAGAAAGCAAAATTTAATTACAATAGTTGCATAGCCAGCCTTCACCTGACGCTCATACATCATGCTGAGTTTAGTAATGATTTTCCTGCATTTTCAATGCAGAAATTTCTTGAATCATCATTCTTTTTCTGTTGTGTTCCTAAGTTACTTTGCCAGGTGTGGTCATTTCATTTCATTTTCCTTCAAACAAGGAAATAAAAAGAAAAAAGTTTGTTTATAACAGTCTTTTGCTTAGTAAAATAAAAAAAAGAGTTATTGTAACAATTTTGCCAGTGCTCCTTTATCATTGGAGTATGACAAGATTTGCAGACTTGGGAGACAGTTACAGTTTGGAACCTAGCTATAAATGGAGGCTAAACATTTTTAACACTAGTTAAACATACTTAATGTTCCATTTCCAAAATCTGTACCAATCTGCAGGTTTAGACAGAAGATGACAAAGGGAAAGACTGAAGATGTATGACTGCATTTCAAAATTAGCCTGAGGTACAATTTTGAGGGCAATGCTGGGCTGATTTGTGAGGGTCTGCAGGTGTGTAAAGCAAATCAGTTAGATGAAATCTTTGGAGCAAAAGCATTGAAATCCAATTGTAGTACCTGAAACACTATCCTGTTAAAAATCATCTCTCTTCTTATTTTGTTATAAGAGCATTAAAAGTAAAATAAATTTCACAAAATTTTGTAAATAACAAGAAATGTAATTGTTCTTCTGGCATGCTAAGTATTCAGCAACAAACTCTGAGGGGAAGGGGGAATTATGCAACCAGACACTGAACTGAACATTTCATCAAACACTTGTAATAGAAAAGGTATGGAATAGTTTAGTCTGTATAACAGTTGTAAGACAATAAAATCACTAACTACTTCTTTCTTATTCCTGATTGGTTTGAGCCCTCCACGAAACAAACAGTATTTCTGATGAATTAATGATAGATTTAGGAGAGTAAATTTAACAGCCAGCAGTTGAATTGTATGTTTCAAGCTGAAAAGCTTCAGTGGATCACCCTGCAACTCAATTACTGAAAACACTTCTGGAATTTTCATCATTTGTTTGGTTTTAAACACGATTCTTTTGTAAAACCATAATATGTAACCAGAAGATGACATAATGACACTATGATTTAAAAACATGTCAGGGAGATGTTAAAGTAGTTGCTAGACCAATGCTGCCAAACAATTTAAAACAGGTTTAGTTCTGTAAAAAATAAAACTTGGTATTTAATCTACAGTAATTCAATTGTAGCTAATACTTGATACCTATTCCAGTGTTGAAAGGAGAGCAAAGTGCTGTAGGATTTAAGATTGGTTTGTGAGAAATCCAGCTCAAGATGGTGAAACTTTTAACTCAGGCATCATTCACTCCAAGGACTTTAGCATGAGTTCACTAGGAGGGACGTGGCCATATTCTCTTTTTTGTGTGAGTTTAAGTAATGTTCATTTATTTACAATCAAACAGACCTTCCACTGCCCATGATGTAACTCACTGACAGCAAAAAAATTATTCATGCTTCTTTTCATATCACACGATGGTGGCAAGAACGGGAGAACATGCTTGTCTAACATGGTTTCGATAGGGGTAAATTCTCCAGAGAGAAAGCATCGGCAACTGGAACGGAAGGTCAGACACGGTCCGCTCATTTCCTTAGTGTAGCTACTGTTATCTGCAGTCAGGTGGTGGGAGAATCCCCTCTCCTACGCAGCTATGGCATCTCGGTGACAGGACGCTTCTGTTTCAAAGTGTCAATGAGAGACAAGACTCCTCTTTTTACGTTGGTTGTAACTCTTCTGGTCACCGAGTCCGCAGGAGGTGGGGGCGGCCGAACTTTCTGTGAGGGAGGTCTGGCGACTAAACACTTCTGATACCGTAACTGCAACAGAGCAAAGCCAGGCCGCAGTCATTACTGGATCAGATAACTTCACAGACCATTTAAAACACGCTTTGGGTATTTTCTCATTAAATGTAGTCAAACTTCTGTTTTGGCTGTGACAAAAAGCTCAGCTGAAGTTAACAGGAAGTTGGTCTGTCAGTGTGCTTGGGCAGAAGCTGTCCATTAGCACACAACAGATACTAAATCACATAAATACCCATTTGAAAACTGAAAAACAAGTCTTCTGGGTTCAGTTACTCTTGAAAAAAGATTATTTTTACTATATTACAACTGGATTTCGTAACATGACTCCAAGCAAAATGTTTTTTTCTGGCATTAGGTAACTTGTGTAGTGAAAGAAAAGATTTCTAATTTACATACATGTTGTAGAGGTTAGGAGAGAAAATAATTTAAGGGGCATTGCTCACCAAGCTGGCACTTCAAACATTAAAATGTTTGGATTTTAATTGATTAAATATATCATAATATTAATTCCTATTTTTGTCTTTCTTTTCTCTGCCTTGAAATTAATATCATTGCAAATTTGAAAAAATGATAATTTATGGAGTCAGTGAAAATCTAAATCATTCTATTAGATGCCTTTAAAGAAGGTCACTTACCATACAAGCAGCCTGAACAGCTTCTGATACATTGCCTGCATTTGGTTCACACCAAAACACATGGCACTCAAAATGCTGGTTTCCTGTGTCCATGATGAAGGCGAAGGTGTGGATGTCTTTGCCTACTCCCATGAAGGACAGGAACCGCACACGACACTCCACCATGACTTCCTCTTCATTCTGGTCATGAATCAAAGAGTGATCATTACTACTGGATACTCTGTAGAACTTTCAATTTCCATTAAATGGGAGGATATCCTGGTACACTATTGTAATTCCTTCTTAATCTATCTGCATAAACAGGCCTGGGCTGGATCTCCCCTTCTAGGCTGTCACCAGAAAACTGAGGCTTTGAGCATTACTTTGAGCAAAATTTTAAAATGTTGTACATTTTAGAAACTGCTTGTTTTGTGAAGAAACAAAACAACATGGCTATAATGACTCCAAAACATGCTCCCCTAACACTGGTATGTTATAGAGATGTTGGTTTAGTACCAAGACATATATAAAATACTGCATTAGTAAGTCTCACTGTATTAAACTCAATGGAAAATGCTCTACATTTTCTTCTGTAACACAGAATTCTGTATTACTCTTGGCTTCCATACCAAGAATAAGGCAAATGCAGTTTGGAATTCAGGATTGCTACTACAACATTATAAGCTCAAAATTCCTAGAAAGGAAAACACAAAATTTAAGTATCTAATGAATACTTAGAACAATTTATTTCTGAGGACATGCTCTGAATGATGAAGAAAACTGAGGCTGATATAAGCAGTAAGAGGCTCTGCAGATTTTGAAAAGAAATAAAATGCAAAACAAGCAAATGATTTTTAGTTTAAATTAACCCTACTATCATTTCTGTGTTCCTGGTTTTCAACACTCATATCATTTTACTGTGTTTTAAACAGCATAGTCTGCCTTACTCTTTCATTGATGACTGTGACAGTAGCATCAGCAACATTCATTGTAACTGGCAACCAGTCATCTTTGCTAGAGGAAGCCATTAGACTTTCAATGGCACTGTTCAGAGTATCCATTCCTAAAAGAGAATAACATGCAACAGTGAAAAATACTATAGATATAAAATAAAAGATCTTTTTATCTTCACACAGTAGTATAGAAAACAGAGTGTTTTGGATTTCTTATTAAAATTAATATGATCATGGAAGAAAGTATTGTGAAGTTGTATTTCTCTATCTGGAAAACAAAAACAGGTGCCTCTGGCTTATAAAAAAGCAGGATAGCATCTTGTCTAGCTTTTGTACTATTTCAGTTCTTTAGGGCCCATCTCATTAGTAGCAGAGCTCATATTCAGGGAAAGCTGTAGAAAGAAACTCTGTCATCTTGGCAGCTCCCAGAGTACCCCGTTTGCAAAACACATGTTGATATGATGCCCTGAGTACTAGATGTCTTCATGCCTGATTCATGCCTGAAACAGAAGAGTTGCTACCCTTCAAAAATCATGCACTGGCAGCTGATGAGCCATTAGAGTTTAAGCAAGGTACTTTGGAATTCACTGAAGTGTTACATACCCACAGGTTTAGCTACAGGTAGCATGCCCAGGTACTGGACGTGAAACTTCTGTACCAGTTCTGTCTTTGGTGTTGGGAAATCTACTGCATGGGAACAAAAGTCAATTTCTATTAATCAGCATTCACAGCAGGAAAAAGCACTTTTATTTCATCAATAATGTAAAACTGTTCACCCATTAATTGTACTCCGAAGGTATTGCATCGATTTAAAGAAATTTGTATTCCTTCGAACGAGAACAAGCCTCAGTAATTTCTAAAGGAATTTTTGGTATATGCTAAGAAGAAAATCACATTATATTGCTGGCATATTAAAACATAGAAATTGTTTTTTTTTCAAAAGCTGGATAACAACTCACTTGCACCTTTGCCTCAGAAGTTGCTAAAAGAGATGCTGAAATCCAGGAGAAATACTCCTATGGCTCTTGTGAATCCAAGTGAGTAACTAGAGTATATTCTGGTTTTAAGGAAGATTTGGCCAGCTGGTGCAGTCTCAAGTCAGGAGGTATTTTGATTTGAAAAAGACAATATCCTGAGTAGCCACAAGTAAGTAAGGCTGCATTTGCAATGCTTGCATTTCAAAATGAAAGAGGAAATGCACAAGTTGACATAACTGAGCAGGATTCCATAACTGTCAACATAACCAAGAAAAATACTTGAAGTAATATAGGAAGAGATTACAATCAGTCAGATACTTTAATTAAAAAGCAGGAATACACTCCTGATTTCTCCACCCAGCATGCTCCATTTCTGTCAAAAATGGCATCAGAAACAAAACTTATCTAAAACAGGACCATCCTGAGGATACGAGCTGTAACACACAGTACCTTGCAGAGGAACATCAAGGGTGACATTTGTCCTGTCTTGCAATGAGCTGCAAGCCATAGCTTTAGCATTCTTCCGTTCAGCCATAATCTGAAGAAAACAATGATAATACAGCATTAAAAAAAAATAGTGCAGCAGCAACTACAAAACTACTCCTATTACAACCTGATTTCTGAAATAAGTCAGAAGGTACATGACTAAGTGGGTTATTCTTTTTAAAGAACAACTTGAATTTGACTCCACTTTATTCACCATTCCTTGACTACCTAAAGAACTTAAGTGGTGTCCAAGGCTAGATGAAAGAGGTTGAGGAGGAAAAAAATCTAGTAATTTTTATCAATAGCAAAATTATAGTGAGGAGTAATATAGCAAGAAACATACATATTTAACACACACAGAAGAATGTTCATTATGCATATTCCTCCCTGAACTATCTTCTGCTGTGTAAAGTTTTTCCTCCATTTTTACATTTATTCTGTAATTAAAAATCCCCTGCAAAATACAACATGTGGTTCCTTCAAAATGTGTAGTACTAGCAAAAGAGGAATAAAGTCCCACTTCTAAATAAACATTTTGAATGGCTATTCCCTACAAATATATGACTGAGAAAGGATCCAGGGAAGCTAACAGAGGTTTTCCAGAGCTCATCTATGAACCATAGTTACCTGCTTCTTTATGTTATGATTGTTCATTGTAATTAAGCTATAAATATACCTGGTCTTACAGCAGATGACACGTGGTCTGAAAATGTTTCTAGCAAACTTCTCTCTTCTGCCCCCCTCCTTTTCTTCTTAGGTTTTATACTCTGAAAGTATTTTCAGTTGCAGGGTCACATGGGAACACTCCTGCCCCCTCTGATGAAAAATTATACACACTAGCTTAGGAAGAAACCCTGACTCAGTAAAGATGTACAGCATGTCAGCACAAGTGCTTCCCTGAATCAGGATTACATCTATAGCTGAATTAACTGTGTTGCTGTTAGCTATGGCTAGCTAAACACCTAGTTGTTCCCTTATCCAAAATGAATGTCAGAAGTTTCATGTCATAGTTACTTATGTGACAGCTCTGCTCCCTTTCTGATACTCCTGTGTAAAGCTGCCATGGCATTTATTTGATGTTGACCTTACTGGATAAAAGCAGTAGTAGTAGGACCCATGTAGCACATTTTCTCCTTCTAGACTTGCTGGAAATACCTGTGTGAACAGGAGACTTGGAGGAGAACTAGGAAGAACATAACAGGTCTCCAGTCAGCCACTGCTGTGGTGCTGGTATTAAAATTCACCAAGCACAGCCTGCAGCTCCTTGGCCAACCTGAGCAACTCCCTGAGCAGCTCCCTGAGTACTGCCACTGGCACTGCCTCTGGAGCCCAAAGCCACACAAACCTGCCAGGTTTGCAGAGCTGCTGGGCTGTCTTCTGCATCAGGCATAACCCTGCTGCCCAGAGAGTTCCAGTATTACACACTGTGCAAAGGCTCATTTGCTTGCATGAAATACCACAAACAAGTTCAATACCACATCTTCAGTGTTGCAAAAATGAAAAAATTTTAGACTATACAACTGACTACAGAGGAGGGTTTGGCATCACTGATTCCATTCACTAACATGAAGACAAAATGTAAAAAGCAAATGACAGTCATACAGCAGAATTTTAAAACCTGAAGGCTTCCTAACTAGCATTTCTAGAAGAGCTATGACTCATGAGGAGAGACAAGTTACACAGGGGTAACCAATAAGATCATTCACCCCCAAAGCCTACATTTTATGTGATGAAAACTAAAATGTTTTAAGGAAAACCAAAATGAGCAGTGTAATATTTAAAAAGCGGGATGAACTCTCAAATCCACCACAGCTCAATAAAAGAATAAAAGAGTTTCAAGTAGATTAGTTTAACTTTCTCTTTATAAAGCTTTTCATATTGCCCATTGTAAAGGATGTGCTGTGTTGTTACTGCTGCATGAAATGACTGTACAGAGGACACTCAGGGACTGACCATCCAAGAAAACCAAAATTAGTAACCAGGGAATGGTGTCAAATCTGTAAGGCAGAATGACTGAACAGTCCTCTCCAGTATTAGGGACAACACTCTCACAGTAGGAACTAAGAGCCTTTAGTATACATAACCAAGGTACTCACCTTAAACCCCTTCTCCCCCATGATTTTTTAAATACAGTTAGCAACTATTTTCCTCTATGTCCTGCAGGATAATACCATTGAATAACACCATTCAAACGAGGTCTGATTTATTTACAGAGTTTACCATAATTATTTATTATTAATTGAACCTCTGTGTTCTTTTTCCATTTTGAACCTGCAGCTTCTTTATTATTAAGGAAAGCCTTTGGCCTCTATACACACTTGTCAAATCAAAAGCACATATCACCTTCCTCAGATCTCCTCAAATCTAAATCTCCCATAATTCCCATCCATTTGTGTTCTTTCCCTTACACATTCTCTACACTGTTTGTTGTTGCCAGTTATATAAACTAAACTAACACTGCAAATACACATGCTAATTACATGTATAAGGGTATAAGGTCCAGGGACTGCTGAACAGACAAATGCAGCTGATTTAAAATCCACTTGCCTTTGAGCAGATTTCGTGTAAACTTGTAGCAATGGCTTTTGCAGGTGTGTCACATCGAAACACATGACATTTCAGAATTCTTGTGTCTTTGTCTCTTGCCACGTAAGCAAAGTCTCTGTGTAAACAAGATAAATGGACACATTAGAAACATGCCAAACAATCTGATGACATTAGAATCCGTAGTATTTCCAAAACTGCAAGTCCTACTTCAGTTTAACAGGTGTATGCCTCAGCTCTCAAGGTATAAAATACATGCCTTCGACAAAGCAAGTCTACAAATGTAATAAACTGCTTACCCAAGAAACATACACCTAAAGTTTGGTGCTTAATCTATGTAATTCAAAAGCTCATTATGATTTCCTAACCACGCAGCTTACTCAAGTTACAATCCATAATTCCAAATGCAATTTTAAATAAACAGTAAAATTTACTCAAATGTTATTGAAGATGAAGTAGAGAGAGAATTACATATTAAGACAGAAAACATATTCAGCTCTTAACTGCTAAAAAACCCCAAGAAACAGCATACAACACTGTAGTCAGAGAAAAATTGTATTTCAAAGGACTGTATGAAGTGTTTAAAATATGCAGATAGTAATTAGAGATCTGGTTGCATAAGGGAGATGTGAACCTGCTGAGCTTTGCTCACACTAATTGCCCTAAATTTCTGACCTTATTTTTTCAAAAGTTAAATAAAGCTGCCCTACAAAAGAGATTTTTGCACTGTACTGGCTAGTCACCACAGCACAGTACAGCTTTCTAGCATGGATGAAGGAAGTGCCACGACTAGGTTTATTTGTTTCAGGCTGCTTAAGAGCAGGAGCTCTTCTGAAACAGTCAGCAATACACACTGAGCCAGGAAGAAGCCTGACTGTCCACCTGCCATCCTTGCTACACCAGACTCTCTGTTCACTGGTCTTGCACCTCTGCTTTTTCATGTCCTCCAAGTAACCACAGCTCATTCCTACTTTGTGACCCTCTTGCTACCTTCAGACTTCTCTGTGACTTTGCTCCGGCCTCTTACGCCTGAAGTCTCTTTTCAGTGCCTTTCTGCTTTACACATAAATAATTACCAGCAAAGCTCTCAGTGGTGAAGAGATAGGAGGAATATTCCTAAGCCACAGGCCTAGTATAAACTGAAGTATTTCTGTATACAAAGGTCTGTACATATTCTGAGCAGGGTTTAATGTAGCATGGGTGGTCAATTCCTTAATTCATTTTAAATGCCCAGTGAATTGAAGAATTTTACACTGAAGCTATCCAGGGAGAATCAGAAACTGTGGCAAATGGGTTGCTGACCTTCTTGCTCTGTACAAGATACAGACACTGTCCTGCAGGCAAGTACTGTACCTGTATCTAACTGAACAGCAGATTTTGCTCTTCATGAGCCTTTGCAATAGAAGAGGTGCTCAGTAACAGGTACAGGTGGTTGCTCCATCTAAGTGCTTTGCAACTTGAAGCATGATGAACAGTATTTTAAAAAGTCCAAGCCACAAAAAACTATCAGAGCATGAGATCTGAAAGCAGTTCCACACAACAGAACCACGCAGAAACACAGGGAAGCTGGAGGCCCCTCTCCATCTTGCTACATCCCAACCTGCAATGGCACACATTAAGGCACAGCAGGGACAGGAGGCAATGGGGCAGCATGTGGAATGTGCTGCCACCTGAACCCTCCCTGCATGGGGAATGCAGCCCATGGGCTGCACTGGCTCTTGCTGGCTGCAGCACTGCCCTGCCAGCATGTAAGATACAGGCATCCTTCGGGACAGTGTTTTACCCAACTGATCGTGATCCGCAGGAAAAATCACAAAGCAATAATCCAGGAAGGTGCTGCCTATTACAGAAAATGCCCCAAGGTTTCCTAGCTCCAGCCTGCCCCCAAGTCCCTCAGCCACAAGAGCCTTTTGGCATGTTGTTCCTCTGCACTGCAAGATGCAGAGTTTCAGCTGGAATCTTGCTCCTGGAAAAAGACTGCCAGATGTTTTTGGCTCATCTGGACATGTGCCAAGCCTTGCTTTAGCATGGTTTCCTCCTCACTTAGTGCATCAAAAGCAAGCTGAAGACTCCTAGCTGCACTCCAAGAGAAGAGGGTATGGATCACCTGTAGCCTATGAAAAATTAGCAGCTATGGGTAAAAATCATGGAACAAGGTGCCATATAAAAAACCCCACGGGGTTGGTGGTGGGTGCTGGGAAGGAGCCAGCACCACCCGACCCATGCCTCAGTTCCACAAGTGCTGTCTCAGTACTGCAGAGCTGCATGCAAGGCTTGTGTCCAGCCTCTCCAGCAACTGGTCCTGCAGCTCCTGTCAATATTTCTGCTTGTACTGGTACGCAATCATAAACAAGGCTGCATAACACGATTACAGAAGAAAAGGACACACCAGCCAGTACATCAGTTTCAGCTACTGAGAGCTAATAAAACCCTCCTGGGGGTGTTGCAGACTCATACACTAGTGTTTCACTTTAAGTACCTGAACAGCTTGAACAAAGTAAATCAGCTAATTACATTCATGGATTCTGAATATACATAAAGCTTTAGATGATCAGGACCTGCATCTACTGAGACAAAGTACAAAATGTGAATTCTTGTAAACCTGTGGTACCACATCACACTTAACCCTGCCAGCACCATCTGTTTTCAAATCATCAATCAAAATTAGCACACAAACCATCCTTCCCCCTTCTGGCAGTACCAGTACCAATGGCACAGACAGTACCATTGATGTCACTAATTCATGGAAGTCACCTAGATAGATAGATGCCTGTGTGCTTGCACGAGTGGCCCTACATGGCAGCCCAGCAGCCAAGACCTGGAGATGGGGTACCAAGTGGTGGCAGCTGGCTCCTCCACTGCCAGCAGGAGCCTTGCAGCCTTGCTTCAGGCATTTCTAGGCATTCAGAAAACAGAGCAACATGGCTCCTCTTGGAGAAGAAAGGTATGGCTTTCTGAGGATTTCAGAGTAACTGCTTCTTACAGCAAAAATAAAACCTAGGAAAAGTTTTGTGTTTCCCTGCACAGGACCACAACGGATCAGCTTCTTTTTTGTCCAAAGCCTTGAATCCCAAGTAAGCCAGAAGACCAGTCCCTGACTCTTCCTCCACTTGAGATCCCTTCTGGGTTGCTTCAACTATAAACCTTCATTTGATTGCAGCTCACTTGAAGCTGATTAACATTTAAGTGAGATTTATGTGCAACAGGCCCCTGGGATAATGAAGAAGTGCTGAGCAACGTGTTTGCAATAGAAATTTATGGAAAAGGGCAAATGCCTCCTCTTACCACTCCCCTATCTTTACATTCTGCTGGGAAAACAAGTGAAAAAAGACATTAAAAAACCATTTCAAAGCCCACAGCTGGATAGAGAGCTAGCACAGGGTTAACAACCAGATGGATGAGTCTCTGTCTCCATAGGGTGTGTGTGCACATGAAATCTGTGGGATCTGAATGACAGCTCCTAGTAAAATTTCATTCCATGTCAGTGAGGAGAGCAGCAAGGTGTTTAGTGGGTGAATGGTGTTGCAAAAAAAGCTGTATACTCTTGAAGTTTTATAATACAAATGCAGCACATCAGTTGATACAGGATTATAGAGAAGAAGTACTGCATAGAAGGTTGTTTTAATTTTTTTTTAAATCATTTGCACACATACTATATCATCCATTAATAACTTTCCAGTTATAGGAACTGGACATAGATCACTATTCTGGACAAAAGCTAGAAAAACAGAAAAATAGGTAAGAATAATTTTGTGCAGGAGTGGGTAAAACTGGTTCTGCTGAACAGTTAAACATTTAGTAGTAATTTATTTTGAAGGAACACAGAACTAGAGAAAGACATTTTTAAAAAGCAATTTTGAGAGTTGAAAAGACAAAGTAAGGTGCTAAGTAGAAGGGAATTTAATTTTTATTTGCTCTTTTACTCTCTTTAATTGGCAAATGTCTACAGTTATTGACTAAACCTTAGATAGTCAAACCTATTTAACACCTGGTTAAGCATCACTTAGCTGCTCAACTTGGATGAACATAATCATATTAAAAGCAATTTATGCTAATGCTGTCCCTGTTTGAGCAGCAGTTATAACCATTTGCCACTATTATGCTAAAGTCCTAGGAGGCATCCCAATTAAGTACAGCCTAAAAGAGTAGCACATCCTCCATTACCTTCTCACATTAAACTTACTTCTTCAAAAGACTGTAGAAGAATGTAGAATTGCATGAATCTTTTTTTGTTGTTTTTGGTTAAAAGCACCTAACATTCTAGCCTTAAAGTATGAAATAAAATTTTTTACACTTCTCAATAAAATTTAATTGCTAAAACACCTACATTAAAATGATACACATGCAGGAAAATGTACCTTTCTTTCTAGATTTATGGATTACAGATTGTAACTAGAATCCTTGAACCAGAAAATTATATTCTCTGGGTTTGTCTTAAAATTGATTGAAATTCATCCAGAATAGCCTGGGGAAGATGATTTCTCTGTGCTGGTGCATGGACTTCTGCAACTGCAGGGTCACAGAGCAGACACTCCGGGCTGTAGGGAAACCATCTCCTGAGTTTGTAACTTTCAGCCTTCACTTTGCTTTCCTGCAAACAGCTCACCAGAGACTTATGAAAGAAGGAAACAAAAAGGGGAGGGCAGCCACCACTACAGAGAACAGGGTCAGAGACACCTGGCAGGAGGTTGCCATTCACTGACAGGACTTGAATGTCCGTGAGAGCAGAGGAGGAGAAAAGCAAAAGAAGGGAGAGGAGGGACATGATAAAAGCAGGTAAATACAATGCCATCAAGACCATCCTCAGGTGGGGTTTTTCCATGACACACAAATATGCTAGTATCACAAATGGCAGAAAAGATGAGGTGCAAGAAACCCTACATACCCTGTATGTACATTAGAAATTAAAAATCCCCTGGATTAACATTTCAGGCTTTTTATCCACATAGGATATCCACATAGGATAAATACCCAGACTTCTTATTCACATAGGAGAAAGGACAATGGCTTATAGCTGAAATAATGCTTGTGACTCTGTTCAGTTCACTTGTCTTTTTATTATGGTCACACCAAGGAACTTGCAAAGTTACAGAGAAAAATCCAAAGGTAAGAAAGCTAGATGAAACAAGCAGCATTCACAAATGCTGCCAGATTTGTTTGTAAAAGACTTACTGAGGATCTTTCAACTACCAGATACCAGAACAGATACCAAGTGAAACCACTGCTTCCCTTCCACCTGTTCCAAATAAAACTCACAGCCCCTTCTCCAGGTCAATATATACCCAACACTTTGGAATCAAATCCTGGAGGAGGAAGAAAAATAACTATTCCCAAGAGTCTTCTCCTTCCCATTTCCTTTACACAGTAATCACATCTACCCTTCTCCCCTCAGTGATGAGAGCTGGAAGTGATGTGGGGGAGAAAGAATTTTCCCCGTGTTTCTGACAGTTGCTGGAAATCCTAAACACACATGCAAGCCTTCCATTTTCCTTCATTCCAAACACTTCACCTCACAGAGCTCCCCCACCTCTTTAGCTGCTCTCCAGCTACAACCTAGAATGGCACACTTGGCCACCACTACATTACCCTGGTGCTGAATTTTGGACACAAGTAGTTAAAATGCCCTCCCCAAGAAAAGACTTTTGGGAGACTTCTTGTTTCAGTTTTTACACCATTTGAAAATTGATTTCCTTGCAGCAAAACATCAGTTATGCATTTTAATAAATTCTCCTCAAATGGTCTGGCATTGACAGAGAGTAGCTTGTTTTTCTAATTCAAGCATAAAGTTTGTAGGGCAAATTATCCCCTGCTGAAAGGCTGTTTGCTTCATTCCTTGATAATGTCACTTGCTCACTCTGAAGGAGGAGCTATGGCTACTTTGTGTGATACTCAGAGGCTTTAATCTGGCAGCCCTAAAACTCACAGCTGCCGGGTTTTCTTTGATGTCTTATCATTGCCACAGTTCTGTGTGCTTCCAAAATTTGTTAAAACCCTCTCAGAGCTGATAGGTCTGATACCCAGCTCAGCCCTTCAGAGCCCAGCATTTCCAAGCCTGAAAGCATCTGCGTGACTTTCACTCCAATTTCCTTCCTGCAGCCTGATGCTTAGGCAGCTGCAAAAGCCAGTCCCCCAGATGGGCTTTGCAAGTCTCAGTGCTGCTCACTGCCTTCTGCTCTGAGGAGGGGACAGGAGTCCTGTCAGCCTTGCCACCACTGCCTCACTAGCAAGAAAGGTGCCTCTGAGATGTTACAATTCATTTACCCCTCTACTACCAAGGGCTTTATTCTACTCCTGCAAAGGGCCACGGATCTGCATCATCTGCAGTCATGTCGAAGTGCAGTTCTCCAGATCCAGGAGCTCTGTCAGCACAGTGACAACAGCACAGATTGTACAGCTTAAATGGATGTCCCGTGCTGGTGCTCATTCCCAGCCTCCCTCACAATCACATGGCCAAAGCACCACCATCGTGGCAAGGAGGACAGTCTGTCACTTGTGCCATGGTCACCACCAAGGGGGTGCCCTGGGCACTGAGCTCCTGTAGGACTGGCAGCCCAAGGTGGCCCAGCTAACACTATGTCACACCCAGCTCGTGCCTGGGGTCAGATGGGGATTACTGCTGCTCACCAACTGCTAGACAGGCATGGCAAACTGAAAAGTCAATCAGTAGCTAGACCTCTGCTTGCTTTATATACGAATTTAACAAAATTCTGGGACAGATAGTATGAAAAATCACTGGCCACTGACTTGGTCAACACAAATTTTTCAGTGTTTTGTTGGATTTTTCCTTAACTACTTCACAATATATTTGAAATGTGCATGGGCAGGGAGCTGCCTTCCTACCCTGCACAGCAGTTTTTGCAGAAAAGGCATAAAAATGAGGTAGTTTGTCAAGGCCATTATAGTTGCTGCTTCTCCCTTGAAGCACTGTAAAGTGGTGGTTTAACTCCTCAGGATGACCAGTGTAATGAATCCTGAATTTCCTTTAAGTAAATGAATGTGTTATTATGCCTGTGAATTTCTGAACAGCCTCTTTGCAGCAGATCCTGTAAATTTGACTTTGACAAATTAGTATTTAGATATTTTTGACAATGCTTCTGTCTTCCGGATCTAATTGGAAGACATGGGCTTTTGTTTAAAAGGAATATTTAAAGATTTAATAAAGAAATACATCAAGTTGAGATGCTCAAAGCTCTCTAACGTATTTAACTGAAGACAGCAGACTACACCAGAATAGTTAATCTCTCCAGTGTGTTTTGTTTTAAAAGCAAGGCATCCTAGTCCTTTGCTCTTTATTATTCAGACAGAGAACACAGCAGTTGCACACAGACACTACCCATGAATCTGCCTGAAGCACACTTTTGCCAGTGCTAGGCTGGAATGATCATCACTCTCCACATGCATGAAACCTACATTAGACTGAAAAACCATAATCAAGAAAGTTCAAATATTTCCCTAGGCCAACACTGCCTGAAGAACTGATTAAAAAAGTCAGGCCTGGAAACCATTCTCATTATATTCCACAAAGCAAACAATAGGAATAGTCTGCAACTCGAAACCACATTCCTTCTACCCAGTCCCACTTTCAAGTTTTTGCAATTTAGAAGAGCAAACAAACCCCAAATCTCATCTGAGGGATGCAATTCTATTGCTAAGAGCCTTTGGAGTGGCTGCAGCCCTTGTGCTGCAAAGCACCTGACTACAATGCCTTACTGTCTGTGCTCCCATGAAACGGGAAGCATTGTAGAGAATTTCAAACGATCCCTTTGTACATCCAAACAAATCAAACATACCGGAGACAACTTTTCTTCAAACTTAAAAGACAAGCAAGCAACCCAGACGGACCCAAAACAAATACCAAAAATAGAAAACAAATGTTTACTTTTTCAAATCTAGCTAAACTTAACTCTGAAATCCCCTGCTCTCAGTATCATGTTTTTTTTTTCAACTTTTAAAATAAAAGCTGGGATTTTAACACTAGTGTCTTGCATTTCAGATTCCAGAGAACATCATCATCTGAATTTAAATCCCAAGACCAGAAGCAAATACTAAACCCTACTGCATCACATGTTTTTAAACTGTTCTATTATCTATTATTAGAGGGTTTGGGAAACCCTCTAATAATAGAAAACCAAAATAATAAAAAAAAAGAAAACCAAAAAACCCAGCAGTCAGTATCAATTAGACAATTCTGTTAACAGCAAATTGAAAGGTGACAGATATAAATTTGCTCACTGAAGCAGAGCTTCTGTTCACTGATACAAACAAACCAATACAACATTTTTCAGTGCATGCCGGAAGGATAAACACAAAAATGTAAAAATGAAAATAATTTACCTCTCTCTGAATCCAGGGAAGCATGAAGAAACAGAAAGAGCAAGTTAGAAAGCACTCAAGCAGACAGAACTCCAGCATATGATAAGACAGGATAGCTGAAAAGTGCTGTACATTTAACATACACTGTTTGTTTGTAGCACAGCATATCTAAGCATACGGCCACTATTTCCTCTCGACACCTTTTTTCATTGAATCTTGTTGCTCTGAAGTTTGTATTTTTGGAAACATGCAATGAAGCCAACAGGCATCAGCTGAATTCAGGAGGCAGTCCAGACATATCAACAGTGGGAGGTAATAAACCTTAAAATACTACACACAAGTCTGGGAAATAGTATGCAGAAAGTATAAATAGACACAGAAAGTGCACGAACCTTCCTTCTTCCAAAATAACACTTTCTACAGCAGACACTGACAAAACAAACAAGAATAATTCTTTAGGTTGTGCAAACCTTACATTATTTAAACTCAAGGAGTAGAAAGCAGGTTGAGCAAACCTTATGTTGAAACGTTTACCTATGTTTCAAAGAGTAGAAAGATTGTCATCTGTTTTTTAAATGGCCTTTTCCAAAAGCTCATGCCCCAAGGTCACTTGGGGTCCTCTGAAAATTGCACCCTGAAGAAATGACAGCCTGGGGAACAACCTTCCATAAGCACTGAACTGAAGCCAGGATGTATAAAATCACCACACACCTTCATTTCTAAAACACTTCAGCAACCACTAACTCTTGGCATAACTTAACCAACATCCCTTTCCCACAGGCAAAGGCAGACAGGAGAGGCACAAGTTTCCCTTGGTGGCTGCTCTTCTGCCTCCTCCTGCAGACCTGCTCTGCCTGCCTGCCCCCTGCCCTGAAGCCCTGGAGGGGGTTCCCTGCAGGTCCTGGCACTGCCATATCCTGCTGCTTTCCAGGTCATGCCAGCCACCACAAAACCCCAGCAGGGTGAGCTGGCAGAGACATGTGTGCTTCTGGAGCCTGTCCTGTGGAGAATGCAGTTTCCTGGGATGTTAGCACAAAAGGTTACCTGGGCTGGGGAAGGATGTGGGTCTGCAGCTCTCCTTAAACACTGGACACCACTCTGTGCAAGGCATAATGTCTCTACAGGGATAATGGCCATTCTCAGAAGAGAGCTACTTAGTCCTGCTCTCCCACTCCCGTTTCCCACATCCACCTCACAACTTCCCTTTTAAAAGAAGGGCTTATCTCTAGTGAGCATCTGAGCATGGTTCATGCACTGTGTGCAAAAATGCAGGATCTACATCATTCCAGCTTGTAACTAATTCTTGGAAAAATAAAAAAAGTGGAGTGGAAAAATCATCACATCTCAAGTAATAAGGCTAAGATTAAAGACAGAGCACACTGAAGGGAAGGGATCCAATTCTCATTAGACATCTCATGTCAGCAAGCCTACAGCAATTGATCTGTAGCTTAGAAATGCCTTAGTGAGTAGATCTGGAATAAATGTAAGTTTTCTAAGGCAGGCTTTAGCTAAACATACATATGGTCCCCTAATGCATCCACCCAAAATGGATGTGTATGCATGTAACTAGAGATTTAATTTTTTCTCATGCTGAAATGAAACCTCTCCTGCTGCAACTTGTACCTGTTATCCATTGTAATAATCTCAATGTGGCTCCTTGTGATGAACAGGAAACCACTGCAAAAACCTCTCCATGGACATGTCAGAGCTCCCATCACAGGAGGCTTCACTGGACAGGGTGCTAGACTTTCCCATAAATGGCTGGATCAGATGGTCTTTTCATATTCCTTCCCATCTGGGCTGTTCTATGATTCCATGAAAGCAGTCAAGTTGGAAAAATTATCTATATTTACAAATGTAATCGACTTTCCCAGAAATTTTACAACAGAAGCATGAAACTTAGCTTCATTGTAAAGAAGAAACACATGGTGCTCTGCTCCACTCCTGTCATACACTGAACTGTGAGCTTCCCCTTTTCAATATCCAGTGGTGACCTGTGTGGATCTCCCCAGCCAGAACTCCACTCTTTCCTTTGCTTCAGCTACATGGGCTTTCTACTGGGCTTTGCAGAATCAGAAAGCACTTCAACTATTGCTAACATTTTATAAAATCAAGGGTTAAAATTAGATCTCAACATTGCAAATATTGGAAGTCTTTCAAACCTGAACACTGTTGACACTATATGTCAGTGCCAATGTGAAAATCAGAATTGAAAAAGTACTATCACTTTCACATTCTGAGAAAACACAGTGTTTCTAAGTAGTATGATAAGTAAAATATGCATGATTTTCTTTGTCCATTAATCACTGGCTTTGTATGAAGTGGACAAACAGAGATTTCCATCTCTCAGAAAAAGCATTATATTGGAGAAACTGTCCTGTGACTTAGACACAACATACTGGGGGGTGGACAGGAAAAGAAATGTCTTAGAGACACAAAACATGACCTGCTGGAGCAAACTCTGAAAGGGAGATCTGTTAATTCCCCAATTATTATGCAAGATACAACTGTACAGAACAATCACCATTGCAGCTGCCAGCCCAGAGAAAAGAGCACTGAAGGAAATTCAGGAAGGTGAGAGAAAAGCAAGCAGTTGAGCTGCTGGACTTCCTCGGGGAGGGAGAAATGAGTGGAGCTCTGACTGCCGTGGCATGCATATGAATCAAGGGAGGCTACCTCCTGCTTCTAACCAGTTAATTACAGCTTTCCAATTAACCCAACAACTTCTCATAGACTGTCTTGTAATTCATTAATTATTTTCATACAAAAGACTACTTGCCTATATTCTCTTTACATTCTAGTAGCTCCAATATGATTGAGTAATTTACCTTTAAACTTAAATAAACAATTTTTTTAAAAATTGCCCCAAGGGTAAAAAGTAGATACAGAAAGTTTCAGTTCAAGTGGCAGATTTTGTTGACTGCTCTAAGTGCCAGAAATCCTGCAAGAGCAGCTGTACAAGTGCTTTGGTGTGGTGCCCTACATGTCCCTTTCCAAGCTGAGTTAAAACGGGTCAAACCAGAGCCTGCCAATAAAGGGAAGACAATACCCAGAAAAATTGTGTCAGGGCTGCTACACAGGATTTGAGATTCATTTCTGAGGGGAAAAGGCCAAGAACAAGAAAAACAGCCCATGATCTTCCAGCCTGCAGAGCTGTGAGAAAGAAACCCCCTCCTGGAGCAAACCCCAAGAGGACATTGCCTTCCAGGGAAGGTGGTAATAGTCTCTTCCTCCCATCACTTCTGCCAGGCTCATTTATTCCAGGTTGTTTTCTGATTAGTGCCTTTAGGGACAGAGCATTGCAGTACTGGAAGGGCACCTGCCTCCCTGATCCCTGCCTTCCTCCAGAGAGTCCCTAAGCCCAGGGATGCAGTAGAGACAACAGGGATGTAGAGTGCTGCAACTGATGGGGCACTGCTTGAGTACAAGACCACTCCTTCTTTCAGTCCCAGGTTTTGTATATCAGTGACTGATGCAACCTGCATCCTAGGGGCTGACCATTGATGTACAAACCCCACCCCACAACCAGAAGGGTGATGGAGATTTCACTGAGAGGTGAATAAACACCCTTCGACATTGCACTCAAGAGGCTACATCTGCACTTCTGCATGCATGTTTGGGCTCACCAATCCATGGGAAGTGACAAACTGGAGTGAGCCCAGCTGTGGGCAACCAAGGCCATAGATGCCATGCTTGTTTAGCTTGGAGATGAGGTGGGCTTGTTTAGCCTGGGGACGAGGACCAAATTAATGTCTCGCACTTGCTCATGGGAGGGTTTAAAAACTTGAGCAAACCCAAGTTTCTTTGCCAAGAGAGTGGGTAAACCAGAGATATATACCCTAAGAGGCTGTTCAGCCTGTTCTTGGAGCCTTATAAATATCAGCCTGAAACAGTTCTGAGGTAAACCTGAACCCTGCCCAGGTTTGGGCAGGAGGCTGGTCTAGCTGACCTGTTGCAGTCCATTCCAGGGCAAATTTCTGACTCTGTAACAGAAACACCTCAAAGCACAGATCTGAGATGTGCTGTACTGATGGACATAGTGATGCTGTGTTCATGCAGATGACCAACCTATGGGACTGTCTCAAGAGTGAAGAAGGAAGCTGGCAGGGATGAAACAACATGTTCAAGAGCCTCAGGAGCTTAGATGCCCCACACATCCATCCCTGTGGCTGGGATAGCAGGAGTTGTCCTGGACTCCAAAAACTCCACAGTTGCTACTGTTCTGTCTTCAACAAGGGCCACTGTAAGGCTACAATGTGATGGAGAACAAATCACACCAAAAAAACCTGACAGGCTTTGTCACCTCCAGAAAGGTATTTAAGGATCAAAGCAATGTTCCCATGCTTGGATGATGTTTTAGTGTGGCACTGCACTGCACATAACCCTGGGAGAGTGTTCAGAGTTTAATCCCCTGTACCTGGCAGAGGTCTACAGCCAAACCATTTTTGTGACTGATGCATTCAGCTAACTTTGTGAAGACACACTTCACACCTCTTCATTCCTGTAGTTTCCCTGGAGTCTGGCAACTTCCTCAGTTGTCTTTTTTTAAGTGGATTAAAAAAAAGAAAAAAAAAAAAAAAAAAAAAAAAAAAAAAAAAAAAAAAAAAAAAGGCTGCCATGTGTTAACTACACCATAAGGAAGTACAAAGGTCTGCCCTGCAACTTCCATGGTCCTTCAACATTTTCACGTGGGACAAGAGCCACCAGTAGCAGCCCTGACCATCTCTCCTCCTAAGAGATAACAACCAGCTGAAATGTCTTTGCTATCAATCACCATAGAGTTTTAATGGAGTAAAACATACTTAACTTGCAATCCATTGCATGAGCCTTTCATCTTTATTTAGTTACAAGTATTTGCCTGAGCACATCCTCTGAGGCACAGAAGAGGCCATATTCTGGGTCTCTAATTTGTAATTACAAAGTCTCGTAGCACTTAAGGCAACAAAATCCCTACATAAAATGTAGCTAAACCTCAACAACACAATATGAAAAAATAAAAGAAACAGCCTTCATTTCTGTGCATTTGAAAGTCTCCTGTTGCTTAGAGAATGATTATGTCTTTCACTTTTGTATGCCATTAGAGAAATAGTTTCTATTATGAAAGGAAAATAGCTGTGGCTTATAATTTTTCTAAGGGTTTGGTAGCTTTTTAAATGGTCTTTTTTTTGTTTGGGTGTGGGTTTTTTTCTTTTTTGTTTGTTTGTTGTTTGTTTTGGTGGTTGTTGTTTGGGTTTTTTTTTTCAAGTAATCCTTAAGCCTTTTGTCTCCCAACAGGTATTGAAATTGCAGACTAGTCTTGAGTCCCTGCTACCACCAGGATGGAGACTGAGTAGAATTACAACTAATGCTTTCTGCATGAATCCTCTGTTCATTGTGGGCCAGATTGTGCCATCAATTTTTAAGCAATTCTCCACTGGTAACAAAAAAAGAGCTCTGCTTAAAAATTGATGACTTGATCTAGCATTCTGTTGCTAATTATATATTATGAAGACTACTATAACCTAATCAGATTCTATTTTTAAAATGAAAAGGAAATATGAGGCACCCTGACAAATCCACATTTTGTAAAGACTAAATTGTACTCTTAAAACCAGAGGAGTTTGTTTTAGAGTACAGACCTTCTGAATCAGTAAGCCCCACTTGCTAGGGCTTTTGGTATTTTGTCAGGTATCAATGTGACATCTAGCACCCAAACTACCACAGTTGCATAGTTTGCAGGTATCTGACAGTCCAGCCTGTTCCTTGTTATTCTTAAGTCCGCTCCATAAACAGCAGCAACCTCAGGTCATTTTGCAATTCCTTTAGGGTTTCCCTCATCTGCACACACTCAGTGACTGAAAACCTGAGATTAAAGAGTGGGTGCACTTAGAGCCCCCTGAAACACACGGCCACCCCAGGTGCCTCCTCTCAATGTAAACCAGAGACATCTTTCATAATACACTGCAGATCATTTCCCTCTCATGAGAACATGTTGGCTTGTTAGAGAAGACAAACACATTTCTGGAAGCATGAAAAGAATGTTGAACAGCAGGCCACTTTTACCCAAATCACTAGAGCACCATTTAAGATGGATTAATTGGGTATTCCCAGGCAACCAGCCACAGGACAAGAGGACACCCTCTAAAGCTGCACCAGGGGATGGTTAGGTTGGACATTTAGGAAGAAATTCTTTACAGAAAGGGTGACTGGGCATTGGACTGGGCTGCCCAGGGAGGTGGCGGAGTCTCCACCATTGGAGGTGTTTAAGAAGAGACTGGATGTGGCACAATGAAACAGAACACTTTTTACTGACTTGATATCCCTGATTTAGAACTGTTAAATTTCGGAGTTTGACCTATATTAACTTTATCCAGAGAATAAGGTCATCTCAGCTATCTTAAACTACACCGAAGCAAAGTCTGTACTCTAAAACAAATTTAGGCTTTACAGTGCACTTGAATCAATACTACCACTCCAGTATCAACTGTATCAGAACTTTGTCCACTGTAAAAGTTTTACTTCTTGTCATGAAATACAGGAAATAGTGAATGACGAATCAGAAAGCCTTGCTGAATTCCCAACAGACTGCAACAATACAAGAAATACCACAGACCTTCAATACACACCTCGATTATCTAAAATATTAACTCAAATGGTTTGCTCTCCATGTGTATTGCAACTGATCTTTGTTTAAAATGTCTTCATAGATAGGGTTTATGTATATAAACACTCACTTGTAAAAGGGAAAACTTGTTTATATACACTCACTTGTAAAAGGGAAAACTAACCTGTACCTTTAAAAAATCCCTTAAAAATTATAACTGGTATTACATAGGAAAACCCCACTATCTTTCCCTTTCTCTCTTTTAAACACTTATGAAAATAAATAGGCCACTTTTTACTGAGAAATGCTCCAGGGCTAAATAATATTCTTTTCCTCACTCACAAGTTGTTACAATTACCACAAAGCAACAGCTAGAGGAACATAATTAAAGCCATAGTTTTAAAAGATGAAACAGATCATGTACTCCTCTCATAGACTCAGATATCATCCTTTAAGAAAACAAAAATTACTGCACAGAACAGGGACAGCAATGAGGTTCCATAACATGTGAGAAACATAACTGAAGAGTGAAGCTGCTGAGTTTAAAGAAAAAGATAAATGAGCTTGTCTCTCTTCCTTCCCCATGCACCCAGTGTAATAAGGATTCAAAGCTATATATCAATTAACAAATCAATGAAACTTCTCCTGCTGCAATTTCTTTATAAATTCAGAGAGGATTAAGCAAGCACAGAGACCTTAAGGCAATAGATTACATTTAATCATGAAGTTTCCTCTTCCGTCAAAAGAGCTGCTAACCATTTCATTTCAACTAAATATATTTAACATGCATGTATACCCACATACAGTGCAGTATTTTTGCCATTAAACATGTTCACATCTTTTGAAGATTTACACAGATTGCTCAATCTTCATTGTTAATTATGGGCTGAAAAAAGAAAGCCCAGACTGTCCAGCTAGAAGTTAGCTGGGAATTAGACATAGATAATTATACAGGTGGTGTATGTTGGCAGTGAAAACACACAGAGCTTTCTTCGCTTAAGCAAATGAGGTTTCTGCTGTTCTTAACTACAGCATCTTTTAATACATTAACATGGCATTACCAGAAAAAAAAAAAATTATCATCAGCCTCTACAGAATCAGGCTGGGCAGTACACAGTCAGTAACCACAGCCAGTTTAGGAACATGTAATTCTGAGCTGAACACAGTCCCCCAAACCCATTAATCATCAGGATCCATTAGTTAGCTTACTGCTCAAATGAGCAACAACTGAAGGGATAAAGGAGAGGGAGAACGGCATCAAATACTTACCGCTCAGCACACAGTCCCGCATTTCTGCTACAGTGCTCTCCTGAAGGTTGTTAAGTGTCAGCTCTTGGAGAAAAGAAATCTGACTTGCCTTTGTCACACTAGGAGCTGTAATTTGCCTTGCAGGCATCCACACAGTAGCTTTAGACTAATAGACCATAGCTTTGAAAATACAGCTCGAGACAAAGGCTACACTAATGCAAAACTGTTTTCTGGGGGGGTGGAAGGGGGAAGGGCTTAGGTTTTTTTCTTGTCACTTTTTAAGTTTCTTACCTTTTTGTTGCAGCAAACAGTAATTAAATGCTGAGCACGTCATACAAAACACCCAAGTCAATGCTCTGACTGGTCCCCGTCTCTGTTAGTGTGTCTGTAGGCATCAGATGATGCAAGTGCACTTGATGCAGCCGCGTACTTGTACTTCAACGACGGGGGGCCAAATACCCCTGAGAACAGCAGCTCATTCATTTTGCATCGAACTGAAGCACATCATGTCAGCTCCCACTCTCCCCACGGACTGTGCATGCCTGTGTTTGCCGGCTCCAGCTGTGAGCAGTGGGTGCTTCCCCCTGGAAGGCCCTTTGGCTGGCTCGGGGTGTGTCCGTCCCTCCCCTCCCATCCCTCCCGTGCTTGCCCGCTCCCCGCGCTCGGACCCGCACGCAGAAGAGCTTTCTCTCCTCCCCCGTTAAGGACTCTTCACTGCTACGCATTGTGTTTCTAGCCAGTAAACTTCAAAGATTAATCTTTCGTGACAGAAGTAATCTTTTGGGGAAAGCTGAAGTGCACAGGGAGTCTGCACCTCTCAGTTTCCCAAAACCTCTGCAAAGCATTCACAATGTATCTCTGCACTGAATGCACCAGAGAAAGACAGTCTCCTTAAAAAGGCAACAAAGATTCACAGCTAAATCCAAAAATTGAGACACAAGTAACAATTACATTTACTTCAATGAAATTACATCCGCTTATGCTGGAAGTGAGATTTATCCTTGAGTTGTAAAAACAAACACACCAAATAATTTGATTTTCCAGAACTGGAACATGCAGTAATAGTAAATCCAATTTAGAAGTGTTATTTGCACTGAAGGTTCCTGGAGCTCTAGTTTTTTTTTTTTTTATCAAAACTCCCCATCAAATGTGCTCCATCAGCAACAAAGAGCTGCTTCTGGCAGGGACTGCACTTAAAATGTCTCAGGGCTTAGGCCCCATTCCAGGTTAGTTATTCAGCTTTCACAGCTATCTGCAGCATTGCACATCACTCCTCAATGCAGGAGGAAGACTGGGGGGAGGCAAATTCTGACCAAGGAACAACCCCAAGTTTGCAAGGACATTGGTCACCACTCTGCAAGTCACTCCTCTCCATCCAAGGGAATTTCTCTTTTAAATGTGCCAGCAGAGCTGTCTATGGGATCACACCTGTTATCTCCAAGGAAAATGAGCCAACATGAAAAAGTCCAACAACAAGTCTCTTTAAATTATCTGAGCCCAACCTGAGTGAAATTAGAGGAAGATATTTCCACCAGCAGAGCTGAGAGGGTGAAGAGCAGTTAAGAAAAATTTTCTGGCAGTCCATTCTTTCAGCCACACAGATGCATAAGGAGCATGTTTTTTTTACCACGTAAATATACCCTGAGAGTCTAGTGGGATTCCTTCCTTCCTTTCCTCCAGCTTATCATCAACAAGGTTTGGCAGGACCAGTTATGCTCAAGCAACAACCTGTGCCATCCCAAAAGCTTTCCACTGATTTCCAGGGAGTAACAGGAAGGAATTCAATAAACAAATCTGTTGATGCTGCCTAAGATAAAAGAGCTCCAGCCCCTCCTTGGATGTGCTGAATGCTCAGTGCTAAGAAGAATTCAAAGCCATGTAATAATTTTTGCATTGTCCAAGGAACTTCTCAAAAGTCTTGACATAAGTGTGGAATTCACTTGTGGGGAAAGAAAGGGGCATTTTATGGACAAACGAAGTGGCACCTGAAACTGGTTAATGTGGTAAAATATAAATGCAATACATTTATAATCTAGGTTCCAATAACCAATAACTTCTTTACATTTGAAAATGAGGACACAATTAAATGATAACTATTAACTGTTACAACAACCCTCTTCATTGCTGTTCTCATCCTTTAGTCGTGGTAAGTAGAATACAAGAGGGTATGGTAGCCTTCCAGCTGGCCAAACAACAGCACTCATGAGAACAATATCAGACTTTTACTTAAAAGGCTTCTAAGGAGAGGAGCCAGATTTTGCCATTTTAATATGCTGGATCAGTTTTTAGGAGAAAACTGCTCTTCTCTGATCCTCCTTCAGTACCGAGAGAAAAAAAGAGATTCAGCAAAACTTTATAAAGTTTTTTAAAAAAAGTATAATTAAAACTAAATCTCAGTTTTCAAGTTATTAATTAGTTGGCTTTTCAAAAAGTGACCTGGGGTTAAATTCTAATCCTGTGTTGGTTTTGATATTTTGTTAGATGTCACACTTACTGCCTGTGCACCTGTCAGTAATGATACTGCTGGATACAAACATGTTTCAAGGAATAACTTGCCCTGCTTTCAGCATTTCATGTTCCCTTGCCCCACATCCTCTGTTTCTCCAACTTTGTTACTTCTAGTTGCTAAGTATGAAAGGGGCAACAGATTTACCTCTGCCACCAGATATAGGAAAATCTCCCAGAGCTTGATTAGCAGGCAGTTTCTGAAAACGAAAAACAATCTGAGCCAAATCTCTTCCCATTTGTGCACAAACTATTTGCTTAATAACTACAGCTGTGTTGCCATGGCACAACTTAGCTTTATCAATTCTCCATCACACCAAAAAATGTGAATTCAAATATGAATTGAAAATTTTATTTACAGGCTTCAGGGTAATAGTGGTGGCACCTGGTTTCTGATTGCTTCCAGTTTACTTGGTCAAGTGCCTTTATTCTGAAAATAAAAGGTGAAACTCACACAGAGGTCTTCTTTCATGAACTGTATTGTAAAAATAATCATCAATAAGCTTTGAGACCAGTCCTGGAAGTCACAGAATACCCTGCTGGATGCCAAGTTTGGCTAACAAGCTCTCCCTAGCAACAACTGCTACCAAAAACGCAGTGAAAAAATTTCCAGGGCAAACACCACACTGAGTCCCATTTCCCACTGCCAGCCAGGCACTGTGAACTTACAGCCAAATCCCTTGGCAGGAAGAATCTTTGTACTGCAATTTACCTGCAGGCTGCAAAAGAAATAAATTTACAGCAAGTAATGGGTCAAATTTACACTGACAAAAACATCACAAGCAGCCAGCCCCAGGGGCACTCTCAGCTCATGAACAGCTGACAAATCCAACTCCTGCACTGCCAAAAGTGCCAAATCAAGGTAGAAGGGGTGTTTTGGGGCTTGCCTGGTGTATAAATGACACCTGTGTTCCAGGCTCTCCTTGCTATCATGTGCTGCCCTCTCACAGGTCCACAGCTGGGGTCTGTTTCCCAAGCTGCTGCGTTCCTCACTGGGGAGGAGGTTCAGCCAAGCTCATAATGAGGGAATGGGTGTTTAACACAGCAAAGAATCTGGGCAGATCTCCATGCACTTGGCCGCAATGACATGCCCAATTCTCAGGTTAAACCGCCAGTGAACAGCAGGGCACCTGAGTTAATGAAATTAGCTTATCCTCTAGACACAGGTGGGATCGTGTTCTCCCTAAACTGATCAGATATTCCCTTTCCATGGCCAGAATCTGCGTCTCAGAGTGAAACACCAAGTATCCCATCACACACTGCCCATGTAATACTAGCAGAGCTATAGATGGGCTGAAGAAACAAAACTACTATCAGCATCTGAGATCCTCATACTCACCCTGAGCACGTGTCAAGGACTGGATCCAAGTGTTTCACACAAAATTTTGAGGGAAAAGAAAATGAGTTTATGAATTTGGAACTTTGATTCAGGTTGCAGTCTGTTTCAGTTTGACCAAAAGGAAAAAATTATTATAGCAACATAATCATACTGTGAGGCCAAGAGTGTATTTTAGTCAGTCCTAGCAGCTGCCCTCACACTGCTGGCTCACAACTGTACTCTTGCAGTCCTACACTTGAGGTAAAAGCTGGAGCAGGTTTGCACCTCAGCTCATTCAACTGTAGCACTCAAAAGTTCCACGCACATTTGTTTCTTTTCTGCTCCACAGAAGAGAAACAAATGTTTCCCAAACTAGCCCTGCCTTTTGCTGTTCTGAAGCATCCATCCTATCCCTGACACAAAACATTTTGACAGTTCCAGGAAACAAAAAATTAGTCCTTTTTGCAAATGTCAGAGCACTACACATATTCTCCAGTCTTTAACAACCTAGAGGCTTCAAACCTCCCCTCATCATGATAATCTACTTTCATCACAAATTACTGTGCAGTAACAGCAGTGCTAATCTTCTAATTTATCTGAAACTTCCTATTATTTTCAAAAAGAGGAGAGAAAGTGAGAGGCAAGAGAGGAAGCATTTGAGGTTTAAATCCTGGATTCAGGCAGGGAGATGCAAATCTCCAAACAAATAACAAAATGAATTTCCAAAATCCATGGATGGATGAAGAAAATCTGAAATACTACCTTGAATCCTAAAGGCTCCAAAGTGACAAAATGAATACAGCATTTGTGAATGCCTGAGTTGGCAATGCCCCAGAAGAATTATGTCTGTCTTTTTTACATTAAGACTCTTGAAGCCATGTATGTACTTCATAAATGAACAGAGGGCAAGAACAACTGCCCGGTTTGCTTTGTCTAATTCATCTCATAATGTTCCTGATGGTGGTTGAGTAAAAGCAGAGATGAAAAGCTATTTCCCTAAACAAATACACACAAGTGTCCTCCAAAGAGAAGAGAAATCGAATCTTTCTTAGTAATTTATTTTCTTGTGGGTGTGGGTACTGTCAATCTTAAACACATATCTACATTGTTGGAGATACATATATGAAGTTTCTTTATGTTCTTCAGAGACTGCAAAAAAGGAACAGACAGAAAATGAACTTCTTAATCCATGAAGAAAGACTGATGAAACACAACTGCAAAGCAAATGCAGTTCAGTACACCCTTAGCAAACTGCACTACACTCGTGATAACTTGCCAAAGGAAGGACCTTCACTGCTCTGATACTGTCTGCATAAGGACCCAGGAGGGCCCTTCCCATCTGGGCTACTAAAAATAATCCTGTTAGTAATCTACAGTACCTCTTTCTGCATCTTGCTGGCAAATACAGCATCATTACAAACACTGTTGTGTCAGTATGAGGTATCCCAGAACACAGGCAAGCTGACTTTTGCACAGGGTCTTGTCTGAAGTGGAAAAACTCACTTCATTGATGTTAAACACAGGATCAGGAAAATACTATGTCAAATACTGAAGACAGCCACCTTACAGACCTTTAACTTTTTTATGCTCTTTTAAAAACCATAGTAGGCTCCTTACTTTTCCTCCTGCTATTTTGTGCTCGTATAGGAACCTTAGTCCTGCTAAAGAAATAACATTTACACCATCCTGATGCCCCCAGAGGCACTACATTGATTTTGCTGAGCAGTATTCAGGTCTTGGAGGTCCACCTCTGTAAGTTATGGACTCAGTGGTGAAGCTAATAAAAACTTCCCATCAATTATAAGGGGAATTTGGTACAACTCAGGGTGTACAAGTGGACATCCAGCCGACTTTGAAATTTATCAAGGTGGGGAGAGAGGAACTTCAAGCAATGAAATATTGAAATTTTAGAGATAATTGAGTTCTATGTTTAATGCATTAATTCAGATTAGAAATCAAAATAATTTTTATGAGATTAAGATGAATATCATTTGTGTGAAGATGATTGTCATCAGAAGAGATAGAATGCACTCTATTGTTTCAATGTCACTAAGCACAAATTCCCTTAAAAAAATACAGACGTTATTGTAACGATTTCTAAATACAAAGCCAAGTCAGTCAGTAAATAAATCCCTAAACGTTTAAGACACTTGAATTATCTGTTGACAAAAAATCTTTTCATTTGCTCAAATTAGTGTTTAAATTTCTGCTAATCAATCTGCACATATCAAAGAGGCTTCAGCAGGCAATCTACCTCCATTGCCAGAGGCCAAATTGTGCTGAATACCTCTGACAAAGGCCCTTTTCCCTGCTGGCGCCAGCATTAGGAAAGAAGCCAACATACTATTCTCAGAATTAAAAGCCTGAAGTGAAAATGCTTTCTAAATACATGGAATGGATAAGACAGTGTATGCTACGATTTACATAAAAATGCACTGCATATAAATATTTGAATTGCAATCATCCAGCAGCAAATGTGAAAAACCATCCAGAGGTAGATGTGACACTTAAATAATTGAAGTGCTAAATTGCTAGCAAGAGAATCCTCTTATATTTTAGAGGCACATTATTATATAAGTGCAGGTAGTCGAGTTTGTGACTGCATAGAGAGAGACACAGGTCAAAGTCTGTACTTTGTTTTACTGTTGCATATAGCAAATTCCAGAAGACATTCAGTGGTCTACAAATACGTAGACATGTCACAAATCCTCTTGATATCAGAAAAACACTCGTGCAAATATCAGATGTGTCTTTACATAGGTGGATATAAATATTTACACAGTAAAGGTGTACACAGAAACATCCTACTCTCTCTCTAGCCCACCAGTACAATACTGACATAAGATGTTTGGATAGGAAGAAAAGCTACACAGGTCACTTGAGTATTATGTCCAGTCCTTGAATATTGTGTCCAGTTTTGGGTTCCTCAGTTCAGGAAGTGCATTGAGATGCTTGAGTGCGTCCAGAGGAGGAAACGAGGCTGGTGAGGGGTTTGGAACACAAACCCTGTGAGGAACGACTGAGGGAGCTGGGGTTGTTTAGCCTGGAAAAAAGGAGACTCAGAGGTGACCTTATCACTCTCTACAGCTTCCTGAAGGGTGGCTGTAGTCATGTGGGGGTTTGTCTCTTCTCCAGGCAGCAACTGACAGAACAAGAGGACACAGTCTCAAGCTGCACCAAAGGAAATATAGGCTGGATATCAGGAAAAAATTTTTTACAGAAAGGATGATAAAGTACTAGTATGGTCTACCTGGGGAGCTGGTGGATTCACCATCTCTGGATGTGTTTAGGAAAAGACTAGATGTGGCATTTGGTGTCATGGTTTAGTTGAGGTTAAGGTTGGGTTGGACTTGATGATCCTGGAGGTCTCTTCCAACCTCATGATTCTGTGAGACTTTCTGTCTGTACTTTTGTTTTTTAATTTACTACATTAGAAAATTGTGAATTGTTATTTGGGAAGGAAGATGCTATCTTTTCTTTGCACAGCCTCCTTGGAGAGGAATCAACAGAAGATGTATGCATCCAAGTGATGACCACACAAAGTAAACAAGGTAAGTTTAAACCATCTTTCACTGTGAGGTAAGATCAAAGCTTCTGGGTGTTGAAATCTAGGAGAGTTGTAGAGAGTCTGGGAGTAAGACGGATGTCTTCTGTTGACAGCTATGGAGTGGACAGCAGCTGCTTTCTGCTTCACTGTTTTGCCATGGAGTTGAAGCAGCAGTTACAGAAATCAAGCCAAGTGTGGACACAGCATCTGCTTGATAAACATGCAGTAAAAAGAATAGTAGAAGAACTCATAAGATTTCCACCCCAAACTGGCAGTCAGTAGCTCTCCCAAGCCACAGACACTTTCACAGGCAGCTCAGCTGTTCTTGAGTGACTTCCCTGATAGCCACATAAATTCATGGATTCCTCTAGCTGTATTCTAAAGTGTTCAAGTTTAATAGCTTATATAACAGGGAATGTGTGCAGATTTTCTAGCACAAATCCGTATAAAGGCTTTAAGCCAGGGACTCAGTCAATGTGCCATCTTATTGAGACAAGCTGACTATATCACAGTGGTTATTTGTAGTCCACGTCTAGATACATCATTTGTCTTAACTGAAACTTTTACAGCTGAATAATTTCAAGTGCTATTTTAAAAGGTTCAGGTTGGAGATCAGGAGGAATTTCTTCCCAGAAAGAGTGACTAGACTTTGGAATAGACTGCTCAGGGAGGTGGTAGGGTCACCATCCCTGGAGATGCTCAAGAAAGACTGGACGTGGCACTTGATGCCATGGTCTAGTTGACAGGGTGGTGATTGCTCTAAGGTTGGACTCAATGACCTCAAAGATCTTTTCCAACCTAATCGATTCTGTGTTTCTATGTATTAATTTTTCATCTCATTAGTGAGATTACTCAGAAAGGATAGAGTTGAAGCCACCAGCAACAGAAAACCATTGGTGCAAAACTATGAGTGTTTTAAATTAGATAATATTTCAAGTTAATACTGGCCTATTTCAATACCTCTTGAATGCCACTGTGTCTTTCATGTTAGATCCCAAAGCTAAAATAAACCAGTTTAATGAATCAAAGTAGGAATGAACACATGCAGCTTTTTCACCCACTTGACCATATTTGCTTTAAAACCCATTAATTCAGTAAGCTTGACTGGATTCCCCCTTTTACAGCTGTATTGTTTCATTACTCCCTCCTAGAACACACTGCACCTCCAAACAATAATGCCAGAACTTATGGATATAAATAGGAAGTTTAGCATAAATAACTACCTAAACTATTTCTTTGTGAGAAGGGAAAATGCTACCAAAACATACAGAAAGAGATCTTCAAATGCAGCTGGCTTAGGGAGTAAGAAAAAGCAAAAGATAACTGTGAAAACCCAGCTAAGAGGAGAGGTCAGAAAAGCCAGTAAAATCCTTTTCCTTCGGTGTAATCCTTCACCTATGCTCTATTTATGTGATTCCTTACAGTATGTTTTGTCCTTATTCCAAGGTTACAGGGACCAAAGGGAATAGGCAATATTGATTAATGGTGTTTCAGAGATTGAAGAGCTCAGCTGAAATTACACATTCTTTGAGAGGTGTTATCTTTTCAGAAGAGCAGGTGCAAACACCATTTCTGTTTTAATTTATTTTTTGCTTTTCTTGACCATATTGCTAATGCAGAAGAGAAAGTTTATTTACATTATCTTGTGCAGAGAACACAAGCTGAGAAAACCACATTGTTGAGCTGGAAACTGCACTGCAGCTCTTTTCATGTACACATTAGCACACAGTCCTTGTATACATGAATATGCATTTATCCTGGTAAAATCACCTGTTGCTATGAGGTGAGAAATACTAAAGCCATTTTTGCAAAAGCAACTTTCCCTGATTATGGGTTTGCCATCACCAGAAAAAAAGCAGTAAGATAAGATCAAGAGAGAAGCAAAAGTAAACCTAAATTTAAAAGTTACAAAGATAAATTTATTAACACACACTAAAAGAAAAAATGAGAATCAAAATGAACCTTTTAAAACACTCCTTCTCTTCCTCCCAAGAGTTTACTTTCCTACAAACAACATAAAGAGACAAAACTTGTGATTTTTAGTCAATTTCACTATTTAAAAATATTCTTTCATTAGTTCTTCAGGAGAAAGGTTTCTCTTAGAACTTCTACAGAATTTCTCTATTAACAATATAGAACAGTTCTCTTGTAGGTCTTAACTTTAACAGAACTGCAATTCATCTTTGGCCCCCAGACATGGCATGAAAAAGGACAGGAGTGGGATCAGAGATTTCCAGTCTTGCATGTAGCTTCTGGTAAATATTGTGGCTTGCCACAGCAGGTCAGAGCAGACAGAGTGACCTGTGCACACACAACCCTTCCCAACAACTCCTGCCCTACTGGTAGGGCTTATGTTCATCTAGGAGAGTCTGCTATTGCCTCCCACCCCCAGATACATTCCACCAAAAGCATACAACATTATTGGTGCCACATGATTGCAAAAGGTACATTTCTCTTAAATGTTTCCTAAAAACATCCATGACCAGCAGTTCTGTCTTTAGGAAAAGCGGGTACCCAGCCTGAAGAAATATGATTCATTATCCTACTTTATAAAGAACATAATGGAATGATTTTATTTCATAAAGGAATGTAAGTATTTGGGAAAAGAACTATAAATGCTTTAAAATAATTAATGAAAATCAAAGCTGGCATCCTTTACTCTGTAAAGCTGCATCACATTTAGGTGTTCCTTAAAATGCTCTATTTATTTTCTGACCGAAGCAAGGTACTACAAAAACTGATTTGAAGGGAAATGTGTAATGCACCCATTTTCTAATGCAAACAAAGAACTCTAATGGTTTATTCATCAGGAGTTAAAACCTTTTTACTTCCCAGCATTTCAAACTGAATTTGTCCCTTTTAGATCTCTCAAAAATCTGTTTTTCACTTCAATGGAAGTGAAAAACAGTTAACCCATGCCCAGTCAACCATCAGTCACTTAGAAGAGTAAAAAATTCAGAAACCTTTAGTAACCTAAAAAATTAGTCACCCTTCCTTTTAGAAATTTAGCCATTGGTAATCAGAAACTTTGAGGAAGATAAAACAAGTCTCAGAAATTCTTTTACTGGGAAAGATTTTTCATGTTTGAAACTACATTTCCTATCAAAAGTTAGCGACAAAAACCTCCAGACACCTACTATTGCAAATATCTTGACAATCACAGAAGGGCTTGGGTTGGAAGGGATCTCAAAGATTATCTAGTTCCAACTCCCCTGCCTTAGGCTAGACCAGGTTGCTTAGAGCTCCATCCAACCTGGCCTTGAACCCTCTCAGGGATGGGGCATCCACAGCTTCTCTGGGCAACCTGCTCCAGTGCCTCACCACCCTCACAGCAGAGGATTTCTTCCTGAGATGTAATCTAAACCTACTCGTTTTCAGTTTGTCCTGCCACTACATGCTCTTGTAAATTGTCTCAGCCCTTCCTTCCTGTAAGCTCCCTTCAGGTACTGAAAGGTCACAATTAGGTCACCCTGAAGTCTTTTCTTTTCCAGGCTGAACAATCCCAGTTCTCTCAGCCTTTCCTCATAAGAGAGGTGCTCCAGCCCACCACTCATCTTTGTTGACTTCTTCTAACAGGTCTGTGTCCTTCCTGCACTGGGACCCCAGGGCTGGATGCAGCACTGCAGGTGGGGTCTCACCAGAGCAGAGCAGAGGGGCAGAATCCCCTCCCTGGCCCTGCTGCCCACGGTGCTCTGGCTGCACCCAGGACACGTTTGGCTCTCTGGGCTGTGAGTGCACATGGCTGGGTCATGGCCAGCCTCTCACCCACCAGCACCCCTGAGTCCTTCTCAGCAGGGCTGCTCTGGATCTGTTCATCCTCCAGACTGTGTTGATACTGGGGGCTGTCCTGACCAAGATGCAGCACCCTGCACTTGGTTTTGTTAAACCTTGTGAGATTTCTATGTCTCCATTTGAGTCTGTCCAGGTCCCTTTGGATGGCATCTCACCCTTCAGGAGTATCAACTGCACCACTCAGCTTGGTGTCATCAGGAAATTTGCTGAGGGTGTATTTGATCCCTTCATCTATGTCCTTAATGAAGATATTAAGTAACACTGGCCACAATACAGATCCCTGAGAGGCACCACTTGTCACTGATGTCCATTGGGACTCCGAGCCATTGATCACTACCCTCTGGATGCAACTATCCAACCACTTTCATATCCATTTAACAGTCCACTCATCAAATCCATCTGTCTCTAACTTAGAAAGAAGAATGTAGTGGGAGACTGTGTTAAAGGCCTTTCAGAAGTCCAGATAAATGACATCAGCAACCCTTCCCCTGTCCAGTGATGTGGGTACTCCATCACAGCCAGTATTGGTCATGCAGGACCTATCAAACACAGACATAAAAAGCAGAATCTTGCTAGTGTTACTCAATCCTTACTATCCCTGTGTCAGGATGAGTACTGTCCTAAGATCCTGGACTTTCTCGATGTGAATGGCAGTGTTTTCACCGCATCAAAATGCCCAATCAGACTGGGAGACAGCTCACTGTGCTGCTCCAAATAAGTCACTTCCACAGCCCTGTTTGCAATGTTACATGACAAACAAGAATGTTAGAAAAAGATCAGTCTGGAAGGAAACCTAAGGAAAGACTGCTTACAGGGCAGGAAGGCCTTTATCACACACTCCTGGTTGCTCTCTACCACAAGGAACAACTTCAGCTCACAGGCAGCACATTTCAGGGACAAACCACAGTTTTCCGCAACACCCTTGGGGATTTTCTTACATCAAGAACTAGAAGTAACAGTAATGACTTAAACCCATTACTTTTCCCTCAATACAACTTCTTCCTCCATCACATTAAATATCTCAAGAAAGTAGAAACACACGCATACAGTCAGAGCATTGGTAGCACACTTAACTTGAACCAGCAGGAAGACGTGCTTTCACATAGCCAGGAGAAACATACTACAAGACATATCTGAAAACATGCTTTTATACCAAAAAGCACTACATAATCTGAAACAAATCAATGTTACACGTGCAGTTTTATGCACCTGAGTTAATCTGAAAGGCTTGTTCAATGCAGATTTAACAAAACAGCATATAAGCGATACACTACAAAAAGCAGAGAGTTTAAAAAGTCACACCAGCAACAGAAAGAAGAATGTACCCACCTTCTCACAGGGCCTGGGACAGAACAATGTGTACTATGCATTAGCAGACCAAAATAGCACCGAGTCAAGACAGACAAGAGCCAACACTCACCGACCATTGTCACGGCCCACGCCCCAGACTCTGATGCTCACAATGGGCTGCGAGTGCAGGACTGTGCGGTCCATGGGATCAATCAGGTTCAGCATGTCATTTTCCAGTATAAGGTACATGTCTTTGCCCTGCAGTTCCAGACAAAGTACAATTACACAGTACATCACCCTTTCAAACTGGCTGGGCTCAAGGAGTTATGTCTGTGCAGTTCAGACTAGTTTCATCTTTACTCAGAGTTTTGGGTTGTTCCAAGAGCAGATTAAAAAAAAAACTTCATATACTTCTAGTGTGAAAAAGATCTAAGAGCTATCTTGCTACTATATTTTTAAACAATCCCAATGACAAAAAGCTTTGATGTCTTTTAAATACAACTCATTCAGACCCAAACTACTGAGTTATTCAACAAGTTATATGTTTATCTGTTTTTCAGTAAATTCTTCCAAATATTTGAGAAGTCATGGTCTGTCCTCATATCAAAACCTGTACTTTTGAGGCAGAATTCCTTCCTTCAAAGTGTTTTGTTTCCATAAACTTTAACCAATGGATTATGGGAACAGAAAGCAACTTGTATGTGTCAAAGGACTTGCTCTTTGAAGAAAAATTAAAGAGGAAAACCTAGGATTAAGAACTTGAATGTGAATTCTGCTAGTGACTGCAGAAGCTAGGACTTCTCCCCAATTCTTCTGGCATGTAAGAACAATGATAATGTTTTTTTCTCTTACAGGAAACAAATTTAAAGATGATTTTCCTTTTGATGCTAATTTACAAATGCTTAACTTCCTTTTCTTGACAGCATTTGTAATAGGTCTGCTGCCTCTTCTATCACATGTAATACCCCTCCTCTTGGAGGCTGTACACACACTTTTCAGACCACGAGATCCCACAGAAATGATCCTGGACCTACTGCTGAGCAGTAAGACAAGCTCCTGCTGATCACAAGGTGGAAGCTATCAGCTAAATATAGAGCAATTTGTTTCCTCCCTTTTGTGCCAGAATCCATATGTGAACAGAAAGAATGGAAAGGGCCTAAATCCCTACTGACTAATGTTTCAAAACTGACACTTCACCTCAGTGACACAGAAACCCTCTTCCTGCTTGGTTACAGTGGCTCAAGTCTTTATGATGTCTAATTTTGTGTCTGTATAAGAAATACATTCATGCCACTCTGTGAGGGCTTTCTGACACTGTTTGTAGGCAAGGCAGCAAGGGGCAGGCACTGCCCATCTCCTCTCCCAACCCCAGGTCTCCTAACAGAGATTCCAAGGGAAGCTGTGACACAGAGCTGGCAGTGCAAGTACCAAGAGGGGAGAGATAGGTGACACCTGGTATGCATAAGGCAACACAAGCATATTTTGCTTGATGGAAAAAGCACAGCTGTGGCTGAGATGCAAGGATGGATATATAGGCTGCTCCTACAGAAGCAGAAACAGACATAGCTGTGATAGTCATGCAAAAAAATGGGGCAAACCAGCAGCACTGAGACATTAGTGGCAGACAGAAAGAGAAGCATCACAAAGTAAAAAAGGGAGAAATTTGCTTGGAGGTCAGAAGCAGCAAACAAATTGTGTGAAGAATGCTACCAAGTGTCACAAAGATTGCTTTTTGTACCCATTTTATACTTATATATTTGCTCCAGAAGGAAATTATTATAAGAAAGAAAAATGTGTTATTCATGCAAAATACACTGGGATTAGAGTAACAAAACTGAAACCAAATTAGCTGGAAAAAAAATGGAGAATGGCAGATAAGCAACATAAATCACAGGAAATTATCCTTGCAATGCTCAGGGGAATCACTTGTTTGCAGCCAGAAGCAATAAATTTTGCTAAATTCTGTTGCCCTATTATACAAAAGCTATTTTAGAGATGAAAGCACTGCATAGGTCAAAAAGAATTTAGACAGGCTAGGAGCTTGAACATAGGCTTTAATGTCTCAGACTGGTGAAGAGCTGCAGAGATCTAATGGTTTGAGATGAGGAAGAGCCATGGAGGGAAAGTGAATAAAGGAAAGAGAGGCTCAATCCCAGCAGTTTTTCTGGAAATGTTACAGGCTGCAGTATATAGGTCAATGGCAAGAAGATACCTTTTTCATGTAAGTGAAAATGTACATGTAAGAAATGTAATTCATGGCAAAAAAGCAACACAAACAGATGAATAGCATTTTTCTTTTTAGATTTTTACGTAAAAGTTCAAAATTTATAGATAATTTCTTTTGGAGCAAAGGGCATGAAATCCCAAATTAAAGCCACTGACAAAGCTTCTGCAGGGTCAAGATTTGACCCAGGGTGTGGGAGGTTTTGTGGTTTGTTTTGCAGTTTTTTAAACCATGAAAACTTGGGGCTAGTCCTAACCCCAATTTCACTTTCATTGCACTCTAGCTCAAGTAAATCTTTAGGCAATCTGAAAATTCTTACGTGCCATCATTTAGCTTCATAATAGATTCCTGCTGTAATTGCTCCATCTGATACATCAGTGATGGAGTATAATTTTTTCAGGTTCCTCTCTAAAACATGCTTCTTCTAATCATTCATGAAGCCTTACATTGCAGGCAGGAAAATGTGGTTGGATGTAATGAACCCTTTTAAAATCAGGAAGATGAGTTACTTCAGGACCAACCTATTCAAGCACAGTATCTCTATTGTTTTGTCAGGCTGATTTTTTTTTTTTTTAATGAATAGCACTCTTAATTTAAACATCCATTCAAGAGGACCAAAACTTTTCACCAGCTTGGCTTGAAAACCTGCAAAGGTTTCCAAGAAAGAACAAAGGGACTGACAGAGAGAAATATAAAAAAATGTAAACATTCACTCTTGAATCATGAGAGTTCAAAGTAAACAATATATTTCAAGTTGGTCAAAGTGCTGAAAAATGGATGAGATTACACACATATAAAGGTACTGGAGTTTTTTCTCTCCTAAGGGTCAGCAATAAGTCCAATAAGACTGACACATATCTAATTGCTTATCTAGATACATTATCTAAATAAAACTGTTCCCAGGTGTAAGAAAGAAAGGAAAAACAACATTATTTTGTTCATTTATATGTACAATATATATTTCTTACATATAAAAATCCTTCAGAAGTTATTTTAAATAGACAGAATGCTACAAATGTGTTCCTTTAAACATAATTTTTAAGGGCACTTTCTCCCAGTTGTTCCCCTGTATCATCCTGGCATTGCTGTGGTCATAGTCAGGACAGTGGACCTGAGCCATGGACTGCAACAATAACTTGGGAGACTAAAGGCTATTTTTCCTGACATTTTTACTGAAATGTAGACAAGTCTTTCTTTTTTGTTTGGCAGTGCCATTTCTCTTAGATCACAAAAGGAAAAGTTACAACATTCACTCTTCTGTCACTTTTGTATTCAGATCTTGGGTGGCCAATCCACATTAGTGTAACCCTTCTGAAAACATGTCAGGAGAGGTAGAAAGTAAGATTTGGCAGAAGTTTAAGTTGTTCCAAGAACAATCAAGTAACAAAGGTATTTTACTGTGGCTTTGTCTTCTGTGCCCTCTGTATGTCCCACCTTTTCCCTTCTTGTTTCACTTAGTGACCCCTCAACATCTTCCACTTCTTCATCTGTCCCCAGCACAGCTGTTTTCCACATCACAAAAGCTAAAGCTCCCTTCAGTTTTCCCCAAGTTCCCACAGTGTTATCCTCTCTTTGCTGGCAACTCAGAAAGAAGCACAGAGCAACCGTGGTTCAGTCAACGAAGGCACCCTGACCCTTCAGCAGACCAAAAAAGAGGAAACCTGGGCTCTCTCTTTTTCCCACAGTGTGTGGGGATCTGGCATCCTTCAAAACTGGATGACACTGGTGCAGAGATTCAGGAGTTATTGGAGAGGAGCCAACAGAGACTGATGACATATAATTAATTTCCTTCTGAAACACTGATAAAATAATCATTGCAAGATAAACCATCTGTCCATCAGTTCCAATCTTCTCATACATTTCAGAACCACAACTCTGCCAGTGTGGGTTTCCTTAAAGCCCTTTGTCATTGTGAAACCTTTGAAAATGTTGTTACAAAGCTTCACTTTCAGACCTCTGGTCAGGAGGAACACTTACACAGAATTTCAACAGTTTGGCCTGTGTGTCCCTAACAATGCCATTGCACAGGTGTGAACTAGCACAGATGTAACATAAAAGTGACCTCTTTGTGGCATCTGCTGTCCTGAGCAGTCTGGAACAAAAAAGTCAACGTTTTCCCTGAACCCTTTTATATATTCAGCAGTGCCAGGCTGAGGCAGTGAAATCCCAAACACAGAACACGGACGTAGTTCCCTACAGAATTGTTCCTTTGAGATGTTCTATGACACAAGAGGATGTTTTATGACTTCAAGAGGAGGAGAAGTTCACTCTGTTCTTACCTCTCCCCAAATGCCAACAGTGTCTCTGATGTCATTTTTACAGTAAGAGAGTTGTCTGATGCAATTGTTCACAGCAACACTGCTCTTTCCAGGAGCCAGATCTTCTTCTGCCATTTCTACCCAGCCCAGAGATCGCACAGCAAAACACTAAAAACAAACCAAAAAACATCTGTCATACAACAGCAACTAGGCAGTTAAGGTTAAAGGTCTCCAGCTAGAATGGGAAAAAAATTAAGGTCTTGTAGATGGGTTTATGCTCAAAGACAAGTAAATGAAAATATAATTTGTGAGGGGCAAGGAGAAAATATTCAAAGGAACAAAGAAGAATGCATGACTTTCTATGAAAGTTGTCTGGAGGTAACACTAATGCCTTCTAATGAAATAATTTTGTTAACATAAAGGAGGAAACAAGGGAGCACAAGGATACACACAAATATAAAAACAATAAAGGAAAAAGCACAACTACAGATTGAAATTTTGTAGAATTAAGAACGTAAATTTTAGCTAGAATCTAGAGCTCTAATTGAAAAGAAAGAAAACACAAGAGACAGACTGGATTATGTCTCTTGTGAGGTTGTCCACTGTCTAGCTTTTAACCAGAAAATTACACTTTTTTGTGAATTACAGCAATCACTTCAATAGTAAGCTTACTTAAAGTAGCAAACAATAACAGAGCAAACAATAAATTCAGAGCTAAGAAGAAGCTATCGTAAGAGGAAAGCAGACTTTTCTAGAAGAAATCCAAAATTATCTTTAAAATAGAACACTCTAATTATACATTTTTTAGCAGAAAGATGTTTAGCCAACCAGAGCACTCAGTTAGTAGAACAAGCCAAGGCAACACTATTTTGCACATATGGTACGTTCTGCAAACAAAACACAATGGAAGAAATTGAATGGCACCATCTCTACCCTGCATCTACAAAGGTAGAGAATAAAAAGTGTTAATTCTGAAAAAAACCACCAAAACCTGCTCATTTGCTCTCAGCATTATGGTGGGAGAAATACAGACCTCACACTAAGTCAGATGGAGTTTGTCTATGACAGCAAGACTTCTTCCAGAGAACGTTACAGGTGCTTCACTCCCAACCACAGGCACAGTACCAGCAACGGGCACAACAGGCTCACTGCTGTACCTCCTGCCCAGATACACCACATGCTTTAGAAGGTCCCTAAAGGTTCAGCACCAGCAGACCAACCCTCATGGTTGAGCACTGCTGCCTTGTGGCACACAGCATTCTCTGCTGTAGGCAGCACCTGCGGGTCCTTGGTAAAGCAGACAAGGATCCTGGGAGCTGCTGGAAGGAAGGCGGTGCTGGTGACTGCTGGGAGCCCTGCTGCCTCCAGCAGCACACTGCCACACAGCCCAGCAGCTGCAACAGCAGGCCCATGCTGCAGTTTCCAATCCTTCTTCTTAAGATGCAGTAAATAAACCAGCTTCAGAGCTCAAAAGCCAAAGATTTACTTGCCACCTTGTAAAATCTGCTGTGAAGCCAGTGAGTTGATCAAGCTCACACACCATCACTGGTGTGCCGTTTGGGAACAACTGCCCTCAAAAAAAACCTACCCCAAAACACCAAGGTATTTTAAATATGCATGATATGTCAACTTTGGCAAACTAAGGGAGGAAAAAAATTCACCAGTGGATAAAAAGATTAATGAGTTCCTCCCTCCCTTTAAAACTTCTTTCCTCCTTCAGCCTTGTTTGAGTCTGCACAATGCATTCACCCAGGCTCACTCCACCAAGCAGGAAAACCAGCCTAAGAGCTTGCTTCCTGTGCCTCTGGTACCCACTCCAATGAGTCACTAATGATGCATCTCATCTCAGGTATCAGACAGCAAACACACTCTGCAATTGCATAAAACCCTTTAATCAGTGTAGGCAAAAAAAAAAAAAAAAAAAAAAAAAAAAAAAAATTAAAGTCTTTCATGCCTCCAGCTTTTTTGTGGATTTTTTTTTTCTTTCTTTTTTTCTTGCTTTGCAAACAAGGGAATCCACATGAAAATTCTCCCACATTGCTGCTTCCTGACCCAGCTCTGCTGGAAACCCACAAAAGTGCTGACTTTCCATTCTAAAGGGCCATGAACGAGAAGATGAAAGAGGAGACAAAGAAGGGGTCAATACTCAGGGGTGCTCTTCACCTCAGGGCTACACAAGATACTTAAAAAAACATTTTTTCGCAATTATTAAGGTGGTCTAATCTTAAGATTGCAGAATTGTTTCAGGCACATTAGATGCTCATGAATCTTGCTAAAAGTGCTGCTATACCCACTGGAGTATTAAATATTTATCTTTGCAAGCTTTAAAAATACTGATTTTTACTGCACCAGAAGAAAGGGTTTTTTTACAAGTATTTAAATATTAAATTGAATAGCAGAATACTAGCAGAGAGAAACATTTCCTAAATCATAGGAAAGGTGAAGAACTACATATATACAATAAGCATACTGTTTCTTTGTTGCTCCTCACGTCTCAACCACATCTGCAATTTGTTAGATCTGCTTTCTGAACACAAGGATAAATATGGAATCACAGAATGCTTTGGGTTGGAAAGGACCTTAAGGATTGTCCAGTTCCAATCCCCCTGCTGTGGGCAGGGACACCTTTCACCAGACCAGATTGCTCAGAGGCCCATCCAACCTATACAGTCCTTGCACTGAACAGAGTGTATCTTAAGAAGGCCATAAAATGATGAAAGACTGACTACCTGTTCAACTTGACAGCAGGTAAATCTCTTATTAGTAAAGATGGTGAACTGTTTTGTTATTTTTTTTTTCCTGGCCTTTTTAATTCTATGTTTGAAATTATCTGGTGGCAGCATCCGCTGTAATTATGCAGCCCACTGTCAAAACATTACAGAGAGTTGAATGCAACACTCTTGGCTACCCCACATATTGCCCTCCATGTGAAGGACCTGGCTTCCCTTCCTGCCTCTATTCCCTCTTGGTGCTTCCAAGTGAGGTAGACATGAGAAAGCCCTTGGCTTCTGGCCAATACACAAGTTTTTGTGTATTTCATAAGAAGCCCTTACCAAAACTCAACCAAAATGCCTCAGAACAGCTTCAGAAAACAAACAAATTTCCCAAAACTAACTGCAAACAAAAATCTCTCAAGAAACCCTAAAAAGACTCAACAATCTACTCACAAGGCAATGCATTTACCTCAGCATATATATAAAAGTAACTTTCTTCTGCTCAAAATACACCTCAAGACCAAAAAACTTTGTCTTTTGTGGTTAAGTGAATGCATGTGCTGATGTGGCTCAGCAGACATAGTTGACCTCCACATAGATTTTCAGAACTAGAAAACAGGAGGACCCAGTAACATGACACACACCAGGGCCCACCCAGTGTCAGTGTGACACAAGTATATAAACACACACCTGTGGAGTGGGAGAGAGGTGGAAGTCCAAGCATGCATGCCTGCCTGCCTGCATGTCCGTGTTCTCTGCATATTGCCAGCACCAGTTTGAAGAAACTCACTTTGGGTTTTATTGTTGGTTGCTTTTTCCCCTCTTTCCTTATTTGACTTAGAGGTTCTGTTCTCTTTAAAACAAAAGACCACAAAACCCAGCAGAAATAAACCATCTAGTCTCCCCAGTCAGATATGACCTAGTTTTTAGACCATGGCTGGCTGAGTTAGGTGTGACAGCAGAATGGCTTAGTACTCTAACACATCAACACAGCATCATGGTTCCCTACCTCCCACCAATGATACTGACGAGCCAAGAGACAAAGTACTTCCTCTGACCCCAAAGAGCTTTGATAACACGCTCTATTGTCTTCTGCAACTAATGCCTAGAGACAAACCAAGCCAAGCTAAAAAACAGAGCATAGCTTTTCTTCATTAAGAGTCTGTGAGCTCAGTAAAACCATAATTCCTGGCAATGCCAGTTTGTTATGCATCTCTACTCGAGGCTTAGAGATAGACAGTGACAATTCATAATTATTAATTATTTCATAATTTCAAAGTAATCCCAATGCCAATTTTGTCTTATGGTAGTCTATCTAATTTATTTTCTCTCTTAGAGAAGGTTTTCTGTGCCTGGTCAGGCTGTCTGCTTGCCCCTAGACTCTTTTCAAGAGCTGGCAAAAAAAAACAGGTTTGAAGAAAACCAAAAGTTGATAAATACAGCAGGACGAAAGATACTTAGGAATTGTATACTGTGCAAACATTGCTATCTGGGATTGGGAAGATCAAAGATACTACCACAAACACTGCATGTCTAAGAGAAGTGAAAGAAAAAATGTCTCTTAAACCATGGTAAGTCAATAATCTTGTATTTTTATCCTGACTAGAGACTTTGTATTTCCTGCCTACACAGGACATTGTGCAAAGACATTACACAGAGGGAAAAAAATCTACTTTATCATACACTAGCCCATGAAAAGACAAGTGAACAAAAATTAAAACACAGGTATTGCTGCTTCGTTTTACAGTTCTGGGGAAGCTATGTTTAAATAGTTGCAAATCCAATTAATGTTTCAGGGTTAATGATCTGTAACCTAAGAACCAAACTCATAAATACTGTCATCTGAACTCTGTAAGAGCAGTAAACCTCTTTTGCAGTGCATTCTGATCCAAAACTAAAGCTGAGGAACTCTGATTGCCTAAAGCTGGGGAACTTTAGGATTGAAGAAATGAACAAACCACAGATCACACTTTTGCTCTTTAGCATTGCAAACCCTTCACCATAGGGCAGGGTTCTGCTCTGCAGCAGCTTTTCCAAGAGGAACTCTGAAAGGTGTTTTGGCAGGGACACAGAACTGTGACAAAGTTCTAACCACAAGCAAATGCACACTCTAGCTGTTGTCTCATGCAGTGCCAAGCAAGTAGCATTAAAGAAAACAAAATAATCAAGAAAAAGAAAGCAAATACAATCCTCTGCTACAAAGAGGACAAGGGATCAAGTGCACATGACTGATGGTAGAGTAGTGGAAACTGGATTGATCACAAAGGTGTGGCTAGAAAAGACCTCACTATCGGGTGAAAATGAATTAGAACACTAGTTGGAGAACTGCAATAAGCCAGCTGAAACTCCATTATCCTCATGCAGGGAAAAGCCAAAGCCTTATTTTCACAACTCATTTTACACAGTTTTTACAGACCTTGTCTGCAACTTTAATTGGTTAATAGCTTTCTTGCCAGTTACTCCATTGGTTAGTCAAAGGTATTTTACTTGTCTATCAAATCTCTCTCTTCTTGTATTGTTTACATATTTTCTTTACTGATTCTCATGGGAGAAATCCCTTGTTATTGCAGGTACATTTGTTTTTCAACCCAAGAATAGGCTGTAATGCTAACGAGTTTTCATACCGAGATAGTTTTCGCATGGGAACTTGCAAATTGCTTAACTACACTTAGAAGAGATGTAGGCTAGCTATTCATTTAATAGAGCAGGACTGATTTTATGAGGCCTTTCTTTTATAATACTTCTACCTGTCATGACAGAGAACAACAAACTAATGTACATTACAAGACCACAGACAGATTGCTTTTCATATAACACAGCTGTTGGCAGCCACTATGAACACATCTGTATTAAGTGTATGTTTGCCTTGATGCTTTAAATCTGTGCTAGTTATTTCCTCTCTACTTCCAAGCCCACAGGACTTGTTTTTGAGCAGTTTCCCTTTGTTTCCTTTTATATTTTTCCTTTCTAAAGGTTATATTTGCCTGCAGACATAGGTAAATCACTACAATTTTTAATAAGGCCTTTTATCACAGACCACTGAGCAGGTTTGTGCCTGAGACACAGCATGTAGGTCACATAATTAACCATTTATTATGCAGCCAACATAACCTTCAAAATTTCACTTGCATTTTCTTTGATAGTTTGAAAATTAAAACCCTATCATATTAGTTTATGCTTTGGAAGATCAAGTATCATAACATATTATCTTTCTATTCTGAGGAAGAAGTATGTTCCAGTATATTTGCCTGCTACGTAGCAAGAAAGATTACACTGTTTTCAGATAAAAATACTGGAGAAGACCAAAGACAGAATAACAAGAGAATAAAAAGAAGTTATGCAATTAATGAACTAGTACTTTTGTTTAATTGACATGAAGAGACTGCAGTGCATCTACTTCCTCACAGAAATACTCACAGATGTCACATAAAAGTTCTTAGCTACAAAAGATTCAAAATGTTTAATCAAAACACACACTATAGCATTTCCAGCTTCCTGTCGCAGTTCATCTTGTATTACTTGAATTACTGAAAATGCACATGAAATACAAAAATAGGCACAGAAATACTCAGGTCACAACAGAATTTGGAAACCACTAATAAATGCTATTTCAGGAAGATGATTATAACCTAAATTCCCCAGGAATTAAATATGGACTTTACAAATACTATAAAATAACCTTTATAATAAATTACTTCTTTGGAGGAGGTCAGTATCAAATTTTCTGCTCTCGCAATCTCTTACTCATTCTCCAAACCACTACAGTCGCATTTTTCCAGACCTGCAGACTTCAATGTGTAGGATGACAAAGATCATCTCTCTTGTTTTCAGCTTAATACTTCTGTCTCAGTGGTTCCCTCTGGCTTACAGCCAGAGGTCAAATCTGCTCTATCAAGGCAAGAAAATGCTGCAGGAACATTGTGCTGGTTCAAGACTTTTTAAAATCCAGTCATTTGAGCAAAAGTGGACAGCACTACTCTCTACTAACACCTCCCTCTGAAGAAGAAATTAAAATCATCTTACACTTTTCTCCAGTCTTCTCAGCAAGAACAGATTTTCACTTTACATGCTTTACAGACAGCTTGACTTCAGATCCTAAAGGGATGGGTTTATGCACTTTGCTTTGAGCTAAGGCTGGTTTGGGCTTCATTTCAATAGGGTGACATAAAACCTGTGCCTTCTCATTTAAGAAAAGCCAGTCATGTTTTTCACTAGAAATTAATAAAGGATGTTCAAATTGGGGTCCATCTTGCAGAGTAACTGAGCTGTTAGGATAACTCAAGCAGATTTCACTATTCTGGGATACACAAACATGACCCCAATAAACACACATACATGCTTTGTCAGTAGAGATAAGCCCTGCAGGAGTTTACAGAGCATAAAGAATGTACGCATTTATTTCTTTAAAACTAATGCTCTGCACTTGTTAACTGTAACCTTAAATGCTGTGCTTTCCCAATGTAGGCTCTTCTTCAGGCTGACAGATATAAGTGCTTCTAATGCCACCAGCAGTACTTTATTTAGTACTGTGGTGCATAATTTCAAAGGGAATGTCCATTTAAAAAAACAAAACAAAACATCAAAATGCACCAAGAAACAAAAACCCCTGAAGAGCTTCCAACCTTTAAGTGAACTCTTGACCTTATGAATCAATGGAGAAAAACCTTCCAGGTTCAATTAAGTCAGAATTTCATGTCTCTTTAGAAGCAACATTATTACAAGTAATTTGATTCCTGCAGAAATTATGTTTACAACAGGATCCAAAGTCAATGAAGTTAAATCACTATTGATCGATTCCCACTTTTCAAAAAAGAATCAAATAAGCATGAATCCAGAGTCCAGAAATCTTGAGCCCTGCTGGACCTCCCACATTTGAGGGCCCATTTACTGTCTCCCTGAAGCACCACGGAGTCATCATCTCCAAACTTATGGAACAATGCATAACTGTGCAACACGGCACTATGATGGATGGCACATCTCATGCTTTTACATATCTTAAGGGATAAATATTATCCCTTTTCGATGAAATGCAGAAAATTTTGACAAGGAAAACTTCTCATTTTTTAAAGTGAAATATAGAAATAGAACTAAAAACAAATATATATGCTAGCTAGAGCTATCTAAATATTGCTCTGTCATTCAACTCAATGTTCCACTTAAATTGATTTTTAAACACACCTTTCAGTTAGTCCACAATGAACAAATAATTCACCAAGTTTGTATCATGCTGGTTTCAAAACATGTATTTATAACTTAAATAAATATACACATTTCTATGTACACATAAATACAAACAGCACTTTTTTTCCATTAAAAATCTATGTCATGGAATGGTAAACACTGTAACATTTCAAACTAGAACAAGCTATTTCCCTGAGCTGCCCTAAACTGGCAAGGTAATGTAAATAATTGAAGAGAAATACAAAAATATCTGTCAGTTCATCTTGTAGCAAGAGAATGAACAGACATTCAAGATGCAATTCACAACCAACAGGCCATTCTATAGCTGAAGATGATAGAGGCTACCTAGACTGTTTTAGAGGTGAAATAGTTGGTCTGAAGTGAGGAGTATGAAGGGTTGCAAGCTGTGAGGCTGTGAAGCTCTGCGCTGTACTAGCAGAGATGGTGGTGAGCTGACAGCAAGGTCTGCCAGCAATATCAGCCCAGTCTGTACTGAACTGGGAGCTGTTTGCTGACAGAATCCACTGGTCTGCAGAAACCTTTTGCCTGTGGCACATGAGTATGCTGCTGCTTCTCCCAGTTTCTGTCCATTCCTCAGGGTTCCTTCAACAATCACACACAAAGTACTGCTGGCCCATGAAAAGTTTACTGTGTTGCACCATAGAACAGTGAATAAATTGTGATTAAAAACTACTAAAATAAGCAACATTAAAATATCAGAAAGTGAAGATTCTTTAAAAAAGTAATAATTTTTGCTTAGATAAGTAGCCTGGGGCTTTCTGTGTTTTACTGAACCACCACAGTTTGTTATATGGTTGTATACAGCAAGATGCTGTTCACAGTTCTCATGGACTGTGTACCTCCATGAGAAAAGTACTGAAGATGACACTGGCACTTTGACCTAGTGAAGCAACAGAAACTGCCACCATGGAAGAAACAACATCATTAAAAAGAAAAAAAAATTAAAACCAGGTATATTAATATTTTTCAAACATAACCAACACTTCCTGGTATCCCATGCCTGAGAGGCCACAGCAGCACATTGGGTGTCCCACAGTTGCAATTCCAGAGGCAAGGCTGCCTCCAGTGTCACCTCACCTGACTGGCAACCAGGGAAGCTGCTTCCCCACAAGGACAGTGGTCACTGGCATGCACCTAAACTGCCCACACAACCTGGCCACCATGGCAAAGGTAGTAATTGTTCCAAGGGCAAAGTATGACTCACACTGCTCCCATCTGCATCATCCATCCTCCTGCAATGCATTTGGCAGCAGTGTTCTTACTACCCCAGCAATAATTCCTGGTCAGCACACAGTGGCAGACACAGCCACTGTAAATACTGGAAGTTCACTGGCCATTAAGATATTTGTTTTGGTTTGAAAAAAAGGTGTTCCTATGATTTATCTTTTCCCAGTCCTGCTGAAATCTCACAGCCCAGTGCAAAGCTTTTGTACAGTGTAACTTAACAAAGCAAATCCTGATAATGCCCCCAAACTCAAGACCTAATTCTTGCATTACAAACTTGGAAACTAAGGGTAAATATTCAATCAGCTTCCATTCTCTTTCACATGAGGATGGCTTTGTGATGTGTTTTTCTAAGGAAGACTACAAGTAAAATCTCTCCTCTACATGCATCCTACTGTTTAGGCACTCATGTCCTGATCGTGTGTGTTAGGTTCACAGCTAATTAGATCCCAGAGATATATGGGATTTCTAGGAGTGAAAGACATGCAATATTTTGAAGGATCTCATTATAATCTTGAATAGCTTGAGAAATTAAGCTACATTATGCCAGATATTTATATTTTACATTAATATAAAAAAAAAAAACCCACACTGTAACTCTGTATGCCCATATAAAGTAAATCCATGAAATTTGGGAAAATACTACATTTTTCTCTGCCCTGAACTCATCTTCATATCTAATTAAACAAGACTCCATTTAGAAACAAGGTAGAAGCAAATATCCTCTAGATGGAAATCTATATTATGATGTACACCACATCACGATATTAGCAGTTTTTAACTAATGACAGAGCAGATGTCAACAGTAATAACTATCATGCACAGAGATAAGTAACAAGCAAACACATTCTCTGAAAGGTCTAATGCACTACATGAAAAAGACTATCTTAAAAAATAAATCATTGAGGATATGTATTTTAGTGCTTTAGTTGGCTATTTCAAAAACAGCTTTTGAAGCAGAACATTTTCAAGCACCTGCATCATTTACCTGCAGCATCCCTATAGATGGGAGGGTGTCTTAATGCTGCTAATGGGAAACAGCCAAAGTCAGAAATAACAAAACAGTTCAGAAACAGCCACTCCCCCATCACTCACCATTGCTACCCAGGAACTGAAAAGGTGGAATGGTGAATTACAATTGAATCACTTTGTCAGTAAGACTAGTCAAGGTGGAGAACAAAGAACACTTTAGAATAAACTTGAAATTAATACATGGGTTTGTATATTGTGGTTCCCTTTTAAGAATAAAGGAATGGATACAAGATTTCTTCTAGTGCTATTTCCTAGGGAATGAAAACAAAAGATTGTTTTGAAAGAAATAAATTCCTAATCCAAAACCAAGCCAAAATATCACTTCAAAGAAAAACTGTTGAAGATACCCTATTTCTCCTTTAGATTTAATCTACTTTTGTAATGATACTTAAGATGGAATAAACTCCTCAAATTTAATTAATTGAAATTAATTGAATTGAGGCTTTCTGCAGCATTTTGTGAGCTCAGGAGAAGATTGTAATGCAGCCTGAGGTGTACTGCTGGAAAACGCTGAATACTCCCAGCTTGCACCAATAACTTTAGAAGCTACTCTGACTGTAAGAAAAGAATCCTTTCTTGGGCTTGCTGGGCATGGCAAAAGCTCCTCTCAGGTTAAGTCTTCACTTGGATCAGAAATCAGATTCATGTCTATCCCCAAGGATACACACTGATTATTTACACATGATCCTGTGCCTAGGCAGTCCAGTATTTGCTTCTGGAAAAGACCAGAAAGAAGTAAATGCACAATGCCTCCAAAACACTTACACCTTCCTCCACAGGAAGAAAAGCAGCCAAGATATGGATATTAAATCTTTGGGGAACACACAGTATTTTTAAAAATTATTTTGACAGCATTTAGATAGATTATTTTGATTTACAGGCCACTTTCACAAAAGCCACAAGTCAGCTTACTAAAGGCCATCTGGTTAAACCCTAAAGCCCAGGTAATCCATAGAAATTCATCATCAACTCACTTTCCATGTCTCTAAGTGTGTTTCCATTCACCTACAGGTGAATCACTAAATCTAAATACCTGTTATCAACATCTCCTGATGCTCTCTCTCTTAGAAACAGTCTCATTCTCTTCCTTTGAGATCCAAAGGATCCTTTGAGATCCTTTACTGATTTCTAAAGTAGAAAACTGTCATCTGGAGTAAATGCCTAGGACTTCCACAGGTTTAAATACATTCTTCCCATTCTTAGACAATGGTACATAGCTAAAACTGCTCTAAAATGGTGAGGCACAAAAAGTGAAGCATTGCTAAGCAGACTACTGTGGGTAGGGAATTTGAAAATCTGTACTTGAAGAGAAAAGGAGAGAATAAAGGCATGTCCAAATATCAGGCCAAACAGGCCAGTCTGGAAAAGGTTTTAGAGAAAATCAGTCACATGGGCTTTCCATTTTTCATCCATTCCTAGGTGCAATGATAGGATTTTCAAGAGGATCCATTTCTCTATATGGACATAAGAAAAATTTAGCACCTTCCTATGTTTTTCCAGAGACATTGTATTTTATACCAATGAAAAAAAAGACAACCCAGAAGAATTTACAACCTGTGATTGGTAAAAGCATCTTTTGCCTTCCTTGAAACTCAATTAGGAAGGCACACACTGCTCTATAAATTAACCAGGAAGGTTACAATCTGTCTCCTGGGAAGCACCAATTCAAAACTCATTTCTAGTTGTGCATGTTTCACATACAGAATTAGGATCCTCATCAAGCACAATGAGCCATCTCTTCAAGAAATTTCTATCAAAATAAATTACTGGAATCAAGAAGCTGGATGTAATAATTCTCCTCTTTCCCCTTCTCCTTTATGACCCTCTGCAGACAACCTGACCGAGACGCCACGGATATGAAACTATGAACTGCATCTTAAGCACATGATACACAGAGAAACATTTGTTCTTTACTGACAATTATGAATGCTTGAATGTGTTGCTGCATAATTCACTTTTCTAACAACAATCACATGAATTATATTCCATGCTTTTCCCAAAACAGGCATTTTTGCAGTGCCTCAATCTTTGCAGAAGTTGACACTCTGAGGGAAGATAACTACTGCAGTTTTCCACAAGGTGGCACGGTTCCCTTTGTGAAATACAGCAGTAAACGTGCCATAGAGAAGCGGCTTTTTCCACAATGTACTGGCCAATGTCATGAATAGCTTTAAGATCTCTAACATACTTCTAAAAAGTTCATTTTAACAAATTCTTCCAATAGACAGTTTAATGAGTTAGAAAGAACTTCCTTCTCTTGTGATGAAATGAAGAGAAAGTATTTATCTGTGCTTGCTGCCACACAAAAGCTTCAATCAAAGATAGTTAAGGCACATAATATGGCAGGGGAGAGCCTAAAGGGCTAAAAATACCTGAATTTTCCAAGTCATCAATTTCAAATCCTATCAGACCTCTTTCAGGCTTTCAATATTTGGGGTGAAATGGACTAGCAAAGAATTCACCTACCCCATACCCTTCCCATCCATGCGAGAAATAAAGATCCCAGAGCCACAGGTGAAGATTTTCCCTGCTGTTTCTGGACCACTCCCCATTCCTGTGACATATGGCCATACTTGCCCTGTCCTTGTGGCAGAGACAGATGCACTGGACAGCTCTGCCCTCAGCCTCTGCTGCTGCAAATCAAATACCATAAGGCTTATCATGAAAGGAACAGCTCTATCATTCTCAGGACTGGAACCTAATGCTCCTCACTCCTTCAACTCCCTTTTACTGTGCTCAGAATTTAGTGCTTGTCATTGTAATGAGCACAGCTGAAACTCTTGCTTTTAAACTACCAAACAGGTCAAAAACTATTTACATCTGATTTAAACATCACAAGCCAAACAATCAAGATGACAAAATTTAGTGCCCTGATCAGTCCGTTTTCTCTCTTAAAATGTATCATTGATGCTATTAAAAGTATCAACTCTGTTACATACATATTTGTTCCTGCAAATAAATTGCTTCTGATCCTGTCAGTTGCTGCAGCTGTACGGCACAGCCAAAATACTTAATTAAATTACTTGGATTTTCAATTATAGAGATTCATATACACCCTTAACCGTAACAAGGCAAAACTATCAACAACACAAAGCTGGAGATAGGTAAGCATTCAAAACTTTCTGCTGCTCCTTTTTCCTCAAAACCCTTAGATTACAATAGTAAAAGCTTTGATTTAATTATGGTTTCACCACATAATGGTCTAATTTTTCTCTATGAACTGCATCCTCAAAGTAGGTTGCATTCTCTCTTCCAAAACATGAAGTTTCTTGCTCTAAAAGATATCTTCCTTGTTAGTAGGTGTAAGTTGAAGTAGACATACAAAAAAGGAAGTGTACTTTAAAAAGGGACAAACTTGAAAATAAAGAGCAAATCCTGTCACTGAATGCCCTGGAAGCTATCCAGAGAGAACAAAAAACAGAGCCCTCTCTCACACAGATACTCACTTAGTTGTGCAAGAGAACAGTTACTACAGATGGACAGTAGAATCTTGAGCTCTAAAACTAAATTTCCCGGCTTACGTGATTTTAAAATAAGTCACACTTTCCTGACCCAGCCGAATGAAGTTTTAGATCTGCAAATTCCTTTGATGGAATTAGTCTTGCATGGTCAATCCACATTGTGCCAAGAGGAGGGTTACACTGAATTTCAAAACTTGGGAGACATTCTGCACCTTGCAAGTGCTAGATTTTTAATTGCTATATCATTGTGGATCTTCATACAGACCTTGGCCTCTGGGTCACTGTTGATGCTACAAGAATCATCATCATCAGACTGTGGACCATTTCTGTATCATTAAAAAAAAAAAAAAAAAGACAATATCAGTCTTAAAATCATATGAAAATTACAGCACAGCACAGAACACAGTTGGTCATTTCACTGAGATTTCTGAAGTCACTGTACCTGAGCTTCAAAGAGGCATAGCGTAATGTTGCTCCTTCAAACTCTTTCAGACTTGGGTCTGGGTTCACAGTGGCTGCATGCAGGTCCTAGAGATAGAAGCAGTGCTGTTAGTATAGTTTTAACACTATTGTATTAAGTACACCATCATGTTATTTCTTATCTCAAAGGGAAATTAAATCCTCCCTGCAAAGAAGCGATAGTATTTCTGGCTGAAGTTGAAAAGAGGCATGCATATATATAGACACATATATATATGTATTTCTCAAGCTGCATTTCATTCAGTGCAGGCATCTTATTTGTTATATCATGGCAGTTGCCCTGCTGGTTTAGATTGAATCCATTCCAAGTGGAAAGATCAGAAAAGGCAGCATGTTTGTGAGCTAGACATCCCTAGCAGTACCCCCATTCACTTTGGCCTAGGTTATGAATGACATTCATGGAAAAATAAAAGGGGAAAACAGCCACTGCCATGCAAAAAACAAGGGTAATAGTAAAGGTTCTAAAATCTGACAATATACTTGCCTTCCAAATGTCACTATTAATCTTTCCCCCATTCAGTACAGCAAAATCACTCCATGGCTGTTTCTAGACACATAATTATTGACACAGGAAGAAGCACATTGATAAAAAAAAAAAAAGAAAGAAAAAAGAAAAAGAAAAAAAAACACAAGACACTGTTGTTAGCATTGATATTTACAGGATGGGTTAGGGAACAGATCACCTCAAACTTCAACAACTTACTCCACTATACCATGGCATTTGGAGGAAAGGGGGGAGAATACATGCTTCTAACAGTTACTTACCAAAACAAATGATTGAAACAAGGGAAGTTAATATAAATTAGGAACAGACAATGAAATTACTCTTTAACTATGATCTTAAAATCAAGCAAAATGAATCTGAATATGAATGTTGGCCACAGCTGCTACAGCCTTTCATCAACAGCAATTAAGGGGAAACGTTAGGATTTACATTTGGCACTTTTGTTAAAAGACCCTAACGGTACTGGAACTAGAAATACTGAAACAAAAAAAATATATACAAGGAAAAGATACATACAAGGTAAAAATTAAATATTTCTAGAACGAAAGCACAAGAAAAGGGCAAGGAAGGGAACGAGGATCAGCAAGGAGTGCAGAGATTTCTTCCTGAAAAAATAGCTTTGAAAAGTCTAGCAGCTTTTTGAAAAAGCAACCCCAAACAAAGCACCCACTCCTCTCATTTTCTATTCAAGTTTCTCAAAAATTTTCAGAGGTGTTCAGTGGTACAATCAAGCAAGTGTGTTTAGCACTAAGCAACCTGAGGTTCAGGCTTTTCTGTAAAGCTTGAGAGGAACAGCTGATGCTGGAGTGCCTCTCTCCTGTCTCACTAGGAGAGAATTCCCACAGTCCTCAATAAAAGTAGGAGATTTGATTGCTGGGAGACTCAGAGCCACCTCTTTATAGCTTCACCAAATAAAAAAAAAAAATCTTGAAATTAACTCTCCTTTTAAGATGAGCTCTGCTGGGCTGTCCAGCTCAGCCCCAAGGTGAAGTGGTACCCACTAATATGGCCCAAGGCATTAATCTGTAGGGTGGACTTCTCACCCTGGAAGCATTCTTAATATATCCCTACTGGAGGAATTATTTTGTGAGAAACAACTCCCAGGAGTAACCCTTTCCTAATGTGCTTTTGAACTAATTGAGTTGTTTTCTTTTCCTCCCAAGCCTCTTCCCTTTAATTATTAGCTGCTAGTGGTTATGTTGCTTACAGAAGAACTTGCAGAGGTGTTCAAGACCTGAGATAAGTTAGGCTATAAGAAGACACATCTACCATCACTGAATTCTGCTATGATCTCAAAGAAGCTCTTACTGAAACTTAGGCACTACAGCCTTTCACTGCACAGGAAATGGGAAAGAGGCAGCAACATTTCTAATATTTGGAAGAGAATGTTACAAAAGACAAAGATTCAAAATGGAAGTAATTTGACAACACACAAGAGAAGAGGGATCTAAAACTAAGTAAAATTTAAACAGCTGTGCAAAACCAAAATACATTTTCATGCTTTTGAGGGGGAGGAAGGGAAGGAATGTTACAGGTTATACATATTTAGCATTTATTAGCATTTTTGTTAAATCAGCAGGATTTTCGCATAATGATTAACCCATAATTGCTTTGGATTTAAATTTACTGATTCTCTTGTGAAAAAATTTGCCTTGCACTTCATGTAAAAGCAAGACATCTTTGCATTATTTTCCTTTTTAAAACATTTCGTCATTTCTATGCACGACAGCATCATTCCGCCTTACCCTTTTTTTTTGATTCTCTGTTCAACAGTAATAACTGTTTTTCTTTATGCTAAATATCAAGAGTAAGCTACAACATAAAAATGGCTGACTTGATCTGTTCTTTGTTGACTGCCCTCAGCTGTGAGCCACATTCTACCAAATGAAGCAAAGCTTCTGTATATTACATTATTTAAGAGACAGGGACACAATAAAGTAAAATGAAGGAAAAAAAGGAGGAAACAAGACAAAGGGTAAAAAGGTGTTACCGTGGTGGGGGGAAAGATGTTTCTTAATGTTTGTTTGACAAACTCATAACCTGAAAGAGCCCAAATAAACTCATTTCAAGACTGGCACATGATGTTTTACAGACAAATGTGACTTAGATTGAGTATTTTTATGGACTCATGGAAGCCAATTGGTTCAGATATGAAATGCCACCCATGCCAGTGCTCAATCCTAGATTATACTTCTTTCATCTGCCTAAAACCTATCTATCTCCCAAGCTTTTCAGAATGAAGCAATGCAAATCCAGCATGGGGGAATGAGCTAAACCAGCCCTCTCAAAACACATTATCTTGAAACACAGGCTTCCAGCAGCAATGAGGGAACCAGCAGAACACAGCTCACACATGGGTCCAGCTTGGAGGCAGAAGTTCTCCACCACAAGTGATGCTGCCAGTGGTAGTGCTGGGATAAAGGCATTTGGGAGCCTCTAGTCTAGACTGAATTCCCAATCTTCCATGAAGTGTCAGACTGACCCTATCACAGACACCTGTACTACCCTTTCCCAGGGAGGAGCACTTGGGTAGGCAGCACTGCAGCAAAGAGGAATTGAAACAAGTATCGCCTGCCAGTGACTTGCAGATGATACAGTGCTGGCATGTACCAACTGCAGGGAGACTGAAACCACTGACTGAAAATTCACGGCAGCTGACCCAGTCAAATTACTTCATTACTCCTATCTCTTAAACACACACTAGGACTTAGCTCTCTCTGACTGCTCTGCACTGAGGTTCTGTAAGGATTCTTCCTCCAGTTCCTTTTAATAAAGCTTGGAATCTGTGGTTTCAAGAAACGCAAGACTTTTTCTAACAGTTCTCACTATAACTCCAGCTATGCCTGTAGCTTCTGTAGCTGTTTCAGTATTAGGAAGTGGAAAAAATTCTGAGCCAAATTCATGCTCTTGTTTTGAACTCCAGTACTGTAAATCTGGTGGTACTGTATTGGAATGCTATCTTAATGACCACTGAATCAAAAAGCCAGTACTGCTTCAATAATGCTAAGATGCTTATCAAGGAATGCAGAAACCAAAAAAAAGCAAATGCTTTTGCCTGTATCTACAATTAAAACAACTACATTATATCATACTAATTACAAATTTTGGGGATGTGCTGATTTTCTGTATCACCTTTTTCAACACAGTATATGATCTTGGTGCTGCCACAGAACTGTCTATGCAAAAATCTTTGCTGGAACAAATTCCTTGATGAGTTAGAACTGCCATATCAAAACTTAGATGAGCCTATGTACTCACTTATGTGTATGACTTACTTAACATCTATATTGTATTAAAATCTATGTTACTATAATTCATACATTTTGCACTCTCATGATGCTGCTGAGAATTAATGACTATTATTCATAATCACAAACGATATTTCATTTAAAGCAAACAGAATCATGAAAGGTTAAAAATGCACATAATACATTACCAGTAGGTCTGAAATTTTAATTGTAAAGACACTTTAAACAGAAGTAGAAAATATTTCAAATGAAAATATGCCATTTTTCCTCTGCAGTTTAGCAACCATACTGATTTCTGGGTTTTTGTAAAAACCATCTATAATTTACTAATTAAAGGTCTCATTCTCTACATTCTAGAGTAAGAAAAATAATAATGGTAGTTATATCCTTCACATACACATTACAGGAATTTATACTAGAAGCTTGTGCAGCACTTTACAGTCAGCATTTCTGATTTTTTTCTTGTTTTCTATCAGAATGGTAGAACAGTTACAGTTCTTTCTCCATGAATCCTCTCAGAAATTATTTCCAGCATGCCTGGTGCACAGTGTGAGAGCTTGATGGATGTAATCATAACTGAAAACGTTGTGGTCAAGTTTGCAGACCTTATGAGCAGCATTTATGAACATGTGGGAACAACCTTTCTAAAATAATGAACAAGACTGTACATATTTAAGCCTAGAAGTTTCAGGGTCAAGATGGTAATACATACTTGAATATCCTTAACTCCTCTTAACTTTCATGTAATTTAGTTTGTTGCATACATGAAGAAAATCAAGAACAGAAAAAATGTTCTCTCTAAATGAATTAAAAACCAAAAAGCCAAACCCCTAGGAATTGCCTGATCCAAAACTCAGAGCCACTACAAAGACTTCCCTTGACAGCTGTGGACATTTTCCTTCAAATTCAGTATAAAAACAATTTTAAATAAACCTTATTTTATATTAGTACTCAATTCCATAGAAGTCTTCCCAGCACACTAAAACAAAGTTATCGTATTTTTTGAAGAATACTCTTCTTTATGAGAATTGTCTTTATTTTTCTGTAGCAGAATTTCTTAGGGAACATGGGCATGATGTGTTTTTGGAATGAGGTTTGAGCTACGCCAGACTGGGTCTCAGGTTCCGGTCTGTGTGGAGGTGCAAAGCCCGTGGTGCAGTTAGAAATTATGTTAAGGTGTGGGGCAAAGAACAGTGGCATTTCTGGGTGTTAATTGGTATAGTTATAGTGTGAACATGTTAGCCACCTTAAGATTGAAATAAACAATCTGTTTGCATTTTTCTTCATGCTGAATGCCAATGAGAGAATGCCTGTGACTGTGAACTATATGGAACTGTATATAATCTGCCATCTTAGGGAGAATAAACGGAGAATGTAGGTTGACCACAATGGTTCTATCTGCGTTGCTCTGTCCAGTTTTCCCACATTATAAGGCGTTCTCTGCTTCAATTTTCTATTCACATGACACAGAACAAACCCTTGGATTGTGTCTGAAAGCATTATTTTAAAAGGCAGTACCACATACTGCTCTTTCAGCACATGGGGAGGGCAGAGTGTATCTCCTTCCGTTTCTAGTTAAAGCCTGACTGCAACACTGATAGATTGGTACTGGCAGGATGTACAGAGACTTACACTTGAGAACACTACCTGTTTATTCAATAGAAACTACCCTGTAAAGGAACTAGTGTCTCAAACAAAGATTCATAGGTCTTTTGTGATACTCCTACCAAATGAGCCAAAAAGAAGATGCAAACAAAGAGTCCAGCCAAAAGTCTTCTAGCATGTGCAAAAATTGTATGTATCCTGTAACGCAGCAATGCTTCAGCCTATGCTACAGAACTGCCAAAGTTTCACACCCATCAGGCACTGCCTGTCTAATTTATCAGAGACATGTCTGATTCCATCCTACACATCCAAAGTTTAGGGCATCTCATCAGGCACCACCATTATAAAATGAACCTACAGAATTGATACTTACGAGGTATTATCAACAAGTAGCTACCCTTTGGGGCATTATCAGGCCAGTTTAGCTAACAGCTAAACCTGCAAGTTCAAGAAGTTATTTTAATCTTCCTTACAGTATGTAGCCCACAAGAAGACACAGTAGGTTACCTCAGTTTCTGGAGTAGGAGATGGAGTAATGGAACCAAGCGATCCTTTTCGTGAGCCCTGGAGATCTGTTGGGATGGACACAGGACGCTGCCATTGAGTTGTTCCTGTTGGTATGTGCCAGTAGTAGACCCCAGCAATGTCATTTATTTTTTTCCAACCAGGTGGTAAGTCTGGGTCTGTCTGAAATGAATGATCACTCCATATATCTGCTGAGAACAAGAAAAACAAAATCACACAAAGACACAAAGTTCTTGCATGGGTCTGCACACCTGGTATTGCTGTTTTCCAGTTCCTGTGCAAATGAACACCAGAAAAACCTATCAAATTATTGAGGCTCAATGTAACATGACAGATGAATAAGCTCTTGTTATACTGCTGTTCTTAATCCCTTTTTGGAATTAAAAGTTGTTAGTCCGTCCTTCAAGCCTTCTACTAGGAACTTTCTTATGGGTGCCTTTTTCTGAGTCTCTCTCATATCTGGTACCCAAATTTATGCACATACACACAAACAGCCACAGAAATGTCATGATAACTTGAAATAACTCTTACATTCCAAGGTACAAACTAGACTATTTCTTCCCCATATCCACTTAAAAAGTTCCTAAATTACTGATTTACCCTTGAGGACTAATCTAAGCAAGTTCTGCAGACAAAATGCTAGATGATATCATTACACTCAAATCTAATAAAAAGCCTCAAAAGCCTCACCTATGGCCCAAATCTGACATCAGCAACATTGCCATAATCAGTTCCAGAACTTCACAAGTATTCCAAACATTTGCTTTTAAATGTCTCCTGTTGTGACGTCTATGGCACTCAAGTACATAGTTCCTGACTCCAAGATCTTACATGTTTTAAAGCCTATTCATCTTCAACCTTGCCCACTTTTGTTTTCCAGCTGAATAAATTGACTGCATTCTTCTCAACCACATAAAAGGCAAATAAACGCAAAACACCTTCCACAATTTGGGCCACATCATGCAAGAAGTAATATGATCAAATATCTAAACATCACAGTCAAGTATGTTTGCAACATCTGCAAGTCCAGTTTAAGTTTAAAGTTTAGGCACAACTTCTGTCCTTGCTATACATACATATGGATGGATACACAGCTACTCAAACATACAGTCAGGAAAGTCTTAAGCTATGGTTGCATGTAACTACTAATTTCAAACTAATCAACCAAAGATACAGAGGAAGCAACATACTATTATTTATTGTTGCAATGACACACAGTAGCAAAAACTCCCAAACAGGAATTACTTTGAAGTAAAAGCAGATAAAACTCACAGCAGAAATAAAATTTTTAACCCAGAGACTTAAACAAAGAACATTTCTGCAACAATTAGTTACAAAAGAAGAAATTATCTCGTACGTGAACGAACAGTTGAAATAATGTAAAATACCTGGGATAAGAAAATAGCACCTAGCTGAATAATACTAATTTGTTTTGAAAATGTATCCCCTGGCAAAAATAAATACACCAAAATATGTTTTCATATTTTGAGAAAGAAAACAGGAATTAGATTCCTTTTCAATTAACATAGCTCAGGACATAGAGAGAGCAGCATTTCCCACAGCAAATGACTGATCTATGTCTGCGTGCGTGTGCTCCTCACGCAAAGGGACTGGCCTCGGTCCCTCTGACAGGCATGGCTGAACAGGACAGCACCAGAGGGCATGTGCTCATCCTGAAACACCAGGCCTCCTGTTTGCTATGCAAACCTGCTTGGAAAAAAAAAGAAACGTGTGTCCCAGCCTATGCTGCAGAATGGCAGATTGTGGGGATAACCTTTTCACAGGCTGTGGCTTCCTGCTAGCATGAACTGGAAAGCCTCCCTGGTGCACTGACTGTTCCAACAGATGAAAGCACTCAGCGTGCAAGTCAAAGGTAATGCGGCGGCACAAGAGATACCAGCACAAGGACAACAAAATAAGCAGCAACACACAAAATCTAACAAGACAGATGAATGCACTTGAGGCATCAGAGACCTACTACAGGATATTGGGACATCGGTGGCTTTACTCTGAATGTGGAATGACAGGCAGTTAGATAATTTCCCTCTGAATTTGAATGACCTCAATGGCATGACATTTCAAAATATGTAATTTTTGTTGCACATTAGCTAGATGTTATCTTCACTTCCAAGAGAACCTGGTGATGATAAGCAAGGTGTGGGGACAGAGAGTCGGTGCCTCTCTGCTGAGGTCCTTGTGCATGAGGGAACCTGGTTTACTGAAGGCCAACCACATTTCCTTCTTAAAGAAAATACTCTTAAGGAAGGCAACATGTCTAACACAATAAATTTTGTACTGAACTGGGAGTTGTACTTGGAAAAACAGACCTGTATTTTGCACATGCATCTCATCTTCAGGCGAAAACAAACCCCACCTATCAGCATGGTGAGGGCACTAATTGATGGACAAAGAGAGTAATCTTGAGTAAGAGGAGATGCAGCCCCAAAGGGCTTGAGTTTGACAGCTTACATGACTTCAAAACAGAGGCTGTAAAAATACTGTACAGAGTTATCACAGTGCTGGAAGCTCTGTACCTGGGAGGTGCAGTACAGTAATAGCTCCTCTGCCACAGGACAATTTTAACTGTTATTTCACGTGCTAAAACCACGTTTTTTGAAAACTGGGAGACAGCAGCAAGGTAGAGTCATACTAAGACAGAAAATACATTCAGGAAAATCTGAGAGGTATCATTGCACTCTTCAAAGGACACATGCTTTGCTTTTCCAGGGATTCGTTTCAACAGAGGGATCTCATTTTGCTTCCATGGAAGCAGTAGCAGCAGATGTGAGTGCATGGCCTCTGGCTAATGCAAATGCAGGTCTGTTGGAGTTAGTGGAAGCACTAGACTTTAAGTCAATCTTTCTAGCTTAAAGAGGGCTTATTTCACTGCCTGGGAGCAGAACGCCCAAGTGAGACTGCTTGTCTGCAAGGCTCAACAATACTTGTAAACACTTGATCTACACTATCTAAATAGGTTAAGTAATAAAATACCCACACTGTACAGAGATAAAGATGAGGTATCTCTTTTTTGTTTTGTACTTCTAGCTTAGTTATCTCAATTCTTACAATGGTTTTGTAACCATTTTTCTTCTGTTAAGATCCTCTGAAGAAAAGGGCCACCATCCCAACACCGGATTTGATCCAGACTGTGATTGTCTATCACTGTCTCAAATGTATACTTCCACAGTAAAAAAATTAACTGAAAAGGAGTGTTCATTGTCCAGGCTGGAAGCATGATGGTACAAACAGGAACACTTGCAGTGTTTTCCAAATGTAAAAAAATAATCTGGTCAATAATAAACCTGTAAAGTCACTTCTGAATCTCTGACCCTCCCATTGCTCACATCCCAGCAGTAGATGCACAATATAAATGAAGAATTCAAACTGAAAAGCACCTTGTCTGTAATAAGAGATCTACATCAAAGCTTCCTATGTCAAAAATTTCAGAGAATGGGACAACAACAGTATTCAACATGTTGTCCTAGTGTTTGGGCACCAATGGGAAACCACTAGCTTCATATCCGATCTCTGTCTTCATTGCTGGGCTGAAGCATAATGAAGAGCTGTCCACCATATCACATGTGTATTACAGATGCTATCCTTCTGGGCAACAGAGGGGAAGCCCAGAAAGGAACTGAGAAGACAGGATTAAAAGGGTTTAATAAAAGGAAAAGGTTGGGGGAAATACTGTTTTCTTTTCTGAAGATCTAAAATCTCGAAATGAAAATTCTTTACTTCTGTCTTCTGCATCTAGATAAAAACAAAACTAAAGGAAAAGAAGGCCACAGAAACTTAGGCTTTTTGAAGAGATGCCAACAACTTCAGCAGATCCAGGATTTAATCCTAAGAGAAGCATATACCTCCCCACCCCATACACATGCTGAAAATCTAGTCAGGCACTACAGGGAGAGGAAGATTTTTTTATTAATGACTGAAGGCAAGCAAAATTCAAGGAGCACTCTCCTTTCAGTAGTACAGTAGAAACAACATAGGTCATGTGTATTCTTATTCCATCTATTTCCTGCAGTGGGCTCAATGTGCAAGTTTAAATTGTTTGGTTTTACTGAAGTCTCCAAAGATAACTTCTCACTTTTAATGCAGTACAGCAAAATCAACAGCTTCACCTACTCGCATGATTCACACCGATGATGGCCACAGGCAGCCTCGCCTAAGCATCACTGCAAGCAGCATGAATGCTATCTCAGAAACAAATGCAGCAAAAATAGAAGTCAGCAGGTCAAATAATCATAAATCAGACAAGTCTGTCTAATTTGGGGAATGATACTCAACAAGGAGTGATAACCAGCCAGAAGCTGGTCATTTGTCACCATCTTTGCTCACAGCATGTAACTGGTTGTCATGACAACCCTGTCATCCTCCTTGCTGAACTGCTGAACCAGTCACCAGTCACATGCACTTGGGGAGAGGAAGATTCTCTAACACTTTCCAGGAAAACATGCTGAAACGTGGGATTTACAGGCATACACGCAACCAGATTCCATCTGTGCCAAAATGATTTGCTGCTTTGATCAACTGTAAAACCAGCCATGATCAGAAAAGACTGACTTTGTAAAAATCCTAAGGATGTTTGGGATGAATCGCCTGTACAATTTTGCTTTTTCATGAGATGTGACCTTTGTCTGGCTGTGTAAATGAGTTACTACAAGCATAAGAGGCATTCAAGCAGAGATGACTAGTCTAATGAATAGGAGAGGAAAGCAGATTTGTCAACATGCAGGAAAAAAATCCAAAACCCACAGCTAAACCCACTTGTCTTGCTGTCTTGGCTTATGTCCCCTTTCAACAACCAAAGCCCAGGCTGCTGATGAAGGGACCACAGTACTAGCACAATTACCAAAGAAAACAAGGGCAAGTGAATTCAGCAGAGGGGCTCTGAAGAATTGCTGGTGTCAGCCAAGGATGAGGGCAATGGATGATACTAGCTGTCCTGCTTAAATGGGAGAATTTTTGGGTTCTTCAAGTTGTCTGCTCAGGAGCAATACAGTCTGAGGTGCAGAGGTGAAGCTGTGAGAAGCCAGCACCACAGCTTGTGTTTCCAGGAGTTGATACTAACAGCAGCAGCAGCAGGAGGAAAAAGTACTGCAGTAAGACTGTGAGGAAAGGTCTGCATGTTCTTTCCTGGAAAATGGGCAAAAATCAGGTAAACACAAGAGGACTAGCCTGTTTACCAACCAAAAACATTTATCCACAAAACAAGCAGAGTCTGGTAAAGTAAGGAAGAAAGACTTGGAGGCAAACTGAACTGCTGTCTCAAAGGTGCTGTTGTGGCAACAGGAGGACTAGGAACAAGCCAGCCTCTGTCCCATCTGGAGGAGGGTGGCTGTTTAGACAGGTGAAGCAGTGGCAACAACATGAAATTATAGACATATAGGAAGGATCATATCAGCTTCAGCAAAAGCTGATGAATGGCTACCTGAAAAGTGCTGTACTGGAGACACATCCTATGGCTCTTGCACAACCTTTACTGTGACAAGATCTCAATCTCTTGATTAGGGTGCTGGACATTAGGAGAGCCGGGCAACTAAGATGATGTACTGGGTCTGGTTGGAATTGGGCTAATTTTCTTTCTTAGCAGCCTGTAAAGTACTGCACATTACATTTGTGACCAAAACACGTGCTGGAAACATACCAGTGGTTTGGTAATTGCTGAGCAGTGCCTGCATAGGCCCGAGATCATCTCTAGTCTCAGCCTCAAGCAAACAGGCTAGGCATTGGCCTGCTAGTGCTAGTTTTGCTCACTTTTTGTATATGATCATTTATTTCTTCGCTTTCTTTATTGTGAGTCATGACTTCTCACTTTTGCTCTTCCAGTTCCCTTCCCCATCCCACTGGTGGGAGGAAACAAGCCACCACAGAATTCAAAGCATGTTGGCCAACCTAAGATCCAGGAAAAAATAAGCAGGTACTGTCTGGGGTGGAATGAAAAGGAGTCCCAAACAAGTGAGGGCAGCATATAAACAAATGCCCTTTCCATCAACTTGGTCCTTAAATGAGATAGTATCTGAATGAGGCACACTAATACCTTAGAAGATTTCTACCACCTAATTTTCAAAGCAGTCAGAATAATTTGCTACTGTTTTAGCAAGTGATCTACTGCTTATAAATACATTTTTCATATCACAGAATTACAGAATGGTTGGGGTTGCAAGGGACTTCTGGAGATCATCTTGTCCAATCCCAGAGGTGCACCTAGAGAAGGTTACACAGGATTGCATCCAGGTGGGTTTTGAATATCTCCAGAGAAGCAGACTCCACAACCTCTCTGGGCAGCCTGTTCCAGTGCTCACCCTCACAGTAAAGAATACAGCCATTATAAGTGGGTTTCTAGCTTATTTGAAACACTAGTTCTCTATTCCTTCCACTAGATGGCAAAAGCTTTTACCTAAAGAGAAGTTCAAAACACAGCAGACTGCATACCTCTAATTTGGTTTAAATCTGCTGTGATCACTCATTGTGTGATTGTGACCCAAATGACCTCCTCACCTCAAAGGACTCTGAACAGCAAATAAATAGTTCATCAAGAGCTATTCAAAAGCATTATCATCATTAGCAAATTACTAAAAATGGTATTGCAAGTCAGCTCTCAGGGCTAAACCAACCCAGCAGCAATCTGCATCTGCTTCTCTGTTTTTACTTTTTGTATTGTATCTCTTCTTCCCATGCCATTCCCCACAGAGAGCAGAACTGCACCATATGGTCTCATGTTCTGGGTTCATAACCTATTTAACTACTTCATCTTGTTTTAGGAGCAGGGTGTTTTTTGGTCTAAAGAGGAAGGATTAAATGACCACCCCACCCAAGGGACTGCTAGAGTCACCCAGTGAAGCCTGTGCATGCACTGTCACACCAGCAGACACACTGCACAGCACACCAAGGGAAAGCATGGAGGCCAGCCTTCCTTCCCTTCACAAAATTTATCTGTCACAACAGCAGCCAAGCATTCGGTAGAAAAACTGGCAAAATTATGTTGGTAGCAGCTCCAGATTTATGTATTTCTCTCTTAAAACAGAGAGTCTGATTCTCCTGTCTCCTCAAAGTGAATTGGTATGCTAGTACCAAACCATCTATAGAATAAACCCTTTGTTTATTTTGGGCAATGAACAAATATAATCTGGAATTTTCACACAGGTCTGTGCAAGCTCCCTGTACCCAAGCACCAGACAAACACACACAATGCACAGAGATCAACCAGTGTAACTACACATCAGTGTAGGGACTACAGTGTGACTACACATCAGAATCCCCTTCCATCCTACAGTATGGACTGCTCTTCCTAGTATGAAAAACTTGCTCAATTTAGTACTATCAGTAAAAGCTGGAATGTGACTTTTAACAAGCTATATAGTGGGTTCATTTGCCACTTTACAGCTGCAGTGAAATGTGCATTAGAGAGCTAACTGAAGGCCGAACTGGTTTTTTCCAACACAGAAGCCAAAGACCTAGCATTTCCCCATCTGCAAATTTCATGTTGCTACAATAACAAAGGGATGGGAGAATTTATCATGGTGAAGATCCACTTAGAGATGTGTAAGTGTGAAGTTTTGCATAAGCCTAGGAAGCAGCCCATTGGCCCCACAGCCCATGGCCTGCCTGCAGTGAGAGACACTGATGGGGAAGCTCGGGCACCTCGGGCACCTCCAGCCCACGCTGAGGCCTTGTAAGACGGTGAACTCAAGCTTCACCTCCCAGCCTTCAAACTTGGAGACCTTCTATAAAAAAAAAAAAGCCAACAACCAAACAACAGTAACCTTTTCAAAAGTAATTTTGCTTCAGCTGAACTAAGTCTTTTCCTGAACAATGCATAGAGCCATACATGAAGTGCAATGCACAGGAAGGCTTTATGAACGGGGGCTTCTGACAGCAGATGGAAGCTCCAGAGGAGCTGGCTGTGTTTCACCTGCAGTGGGAGAGGGAAACGTGCTGATAGCACACAGGGGTCTCTTAGCCCTGCAGTTTATTCAGATATTTCACATCACTACATTGGTATATCAATTCTCCATTAAATCTTTAGTCATGCTGTCCAAATACCTTCTGGTATTAAGAAATCTCATAGATGAATATCATCTTTGAAAGCATCCATCTAGCATTAGAAATACCAGTATTTTCATTCTCATATCTACTTCATGGCATTCCAGCACTAAAATTCTGTATTTTTCATAGAGTGGATTCATATATGTAACTGAAGCTAGACTTAAAAATCTGCATTTAAGGAGACAGAAATGGTACCTCTGACAGAACCACTAGCAAGAATTAGAATTATTTTTTCAGAAAAAATAACTGTGGCTGGCCTAAATCACCCTGGGAACTCTAAGTTAGCAAACAATCGCCAGGAACAAACCCAACACACAACAACTAGGGTCCTATGCCAGACAGCATTTGAAAGAGAAAAATGAAGGGATTAATTTTAAAATTCCACAGAACCACAAGTCAATTTCACTTGCAATTAGTACCACCTTCAATTCAAAGCCCATTAGCAAAATGGATGCTTTGAAAGCGAGGATGAATTTCCCTTAAAGAAGCATATGCCCAAAGCACAACTTGAGAAGTTTTCTTTATTGTGAACCCTGAATACCCCTAAACACAAACACCTGCCTGGTAAGAATAAAAATATGCCAAAGCACAGGGAAACAATAGACAAAATCTCCAGTGTATGATAAACTGCAAGCCAGTGAGCTCTCTAAGCACTGTGGAAAACACCTTCTGGTGTTAAGAAATCTCAAAGGTGTTTGTCATCACAAACAGCTGACTGTCATCACATTTACAAACAGTAAAACAAGAGATGCACAAGCAACAGAATGGTTCTTTCCCCCAGCTGAAAACAGCAGTTAATCTTTACTGAAAACCTACAATTTGTGGACATGTCAGAGGACTGCAGGTGGTCTTGGAAAGCCGGATAACCAGTTATGTAGGATGAGAAGTGTGCCCTTTCTGGATTTCTATTCACTTTTGTTGCTGAGCAAAACCAAAAGACTGTAGATAGATCCTACAGGATTAGGATACGCAGTTTCAAGAGTTGTTTTTCAATGCACAACCTTCACCTTCCTGTTTTCTTCAATGGACAGAGATACCCATCACCTCTTTTTTATCAATTTCTTACAGGTTCCTTTACTGTTACTCCTCTGCTTCTTCAAATCCTCATACACAAGGGCAGGTAGTTAATTACCTTTAGCCACTCTGGAAGGATCAAGGTTATAAAGATTTTTGAAGGTAGCATTTTAGTACTCAGTGGCAGTTGAAGAAGTTACATTTTAGGAACCAAGATCAAGATAAAAGTCTTTATGCTTACAGTTTTAATGCAGGATTGAACTATCACAGGACTAGTGCATGCACTTCATGTGCCCTACTATAAAAATGGATGTAACAGAATTAGAAAAGACAGACAGATAAAAATCTCTCTGAAGGAAGAGACATTGAGTAAAATAGGGCTCTCCAGCTTGGAGAATAAATAACAGGGAGGAGGAGAGCTTGTCAGAGAAATCTGTAAAATCATGAATGGTGGGAAGAAGGCAAGGATGGAAAGGAAATCATCATTCACTGTTATTTACTGCTTCCTAAAACAGAAAAGCAAGAGGCATCTAATGAAATTATTGGCGAGCAATTTTATAACAAAAGGAAGTACTTTTCCATGTAATACATAATGGAATTATGGAGCTCACGGTCACAGGATGTTGTGGATGCTAGAAATACAAATGAGAAAAAAATGATTAAACAAATTCATGTTAGAAAAGTCTATCAAGGGCAATTAAAGAAGTTAACATGAATGACATACCAAGTCTGGAAGTCCTGAAACTACCAATTACCAAAAGTGAAGATATAATAGGGGGAGGACAACTTTATGCTAGCCCTGGTTTTGTTTTCACTGGAGCTGTAAGTTTCTGCTACTGACCCCTGTTGGAGAAGCAACCCATAAAGAATTACATGAGCCTAAGGTCTGCTATAAAAAGGCCATGTTTACATACAACATGGAACTGTAACCACTGTAATTCTTGTAAAAGCTCTGCCTTCCACTTACTGTATTAGTTTACATTGGAAATAGTGGAACTAACCACATTACTGAAAGACTTTGATAAAAGTTACCACAGCAGTTACACTGGATCAGATTAAAAAGCCTCATTCCATGTGGGAACTCTCAAACCAATACAAGCTCCCTCTAAGGGATTTATATATCAATACAGATATATATTCCTAGAAGGAAAGCACACAATAAATTTATTCTCATAAATACAAAGGTACACACCTTTGTACCTTTTCTTACCTTGAGATACAGAATAAACTCATATAACAACAGAAACACAGGAGTTAGGGGCTGAATATTTTCACACTTGCCCCAAATTATATTAAAATGTATCCAAAAGGAAGATTTTACTTGTTTTATACCAAATTATGCATCACCATTTAACAAATATAAATTTATTTATAGACAAATAGAACAGTTGCTCTTAAATATCCACATGAAAGGGGAACATAGTTGAACTACCGAGGAACTGATTAGTGCAGAGACAACTGCTGTGGAGAGGTAATTAGCACTGTTTGCACTACATAACATAACAATTACTACAGTTCAAAAAAGCTCTTATGTCAGTAAGTGTTTACAGTCTCACATTCCTGATATTATTTGCATTCCAGAAAATTTCAGAAGAAGAAAGGAGCGGTGACAGCAACATACTGTAAGCAAGATGCTAGCCAGAAATTCAGTTTATGCACTGATAACAAATTTCTCAGCGAATCCTGCCACCTGAAAATAGAATTAGCCCAGACAAAATTGTGGCCAGGAAAACACACAATCCTGACATAGCATCTGTAAAACAACAAACCAAAAGTCAAAATAACCTGATCTAGTGGCCTTCACACTGACCCTTTTGCAGTAATGCTCTCTCTTTTAGACTTTGACCACCACCTTATCCCTCAGCAAGTCATAAAACCACATCCCACCAAAAGACCCTTAGCACTTTCCCAAATGAGGTAGTTGATTTGTTCATTACTACAGAATTTAAGCTGCAAGGTTCATTCCTTTCAAAATGTTTACTTTTAGAACACAAGAAATACAACACTATTGTGAACTCACACTTGTTTTCAGCATTTTTGACAGAAATTTTTATGATTTTGTGTCTTGTGATATCTGGAACTTTTTAACTCCCTAACTCCTGGAATCAATGGGAAAATTGCAGCTTGTCCACTTAAAAAAAAACAAACCCAAATCAACAAACATTCAAAAAACCTCTCATTACAACCCACAGAATCTCCCATGTTTTCCTCTCAAAAAAAGGTAAAAGCTGAAAAAAACAAAATTAAAATGAAAGCTTAACCCATAAAAGATAAACAATGACCTGAAATTTATTCTTGCTTTTGAATACACATTGTGTATGAATACACATTGGGACAAGGTGTATTGGTACCAAGAAGAACTTATGTTTGTTTTTCTTTTGTTTTCAATTGGTTTACTGGCATATATTGAAGAAGTTATTCATCTCTACTTTATAAATGCATCATATCTGTAAGTATTCCTATGCAACAAGAATGAGGATGCACAATTAAATGTATTACTAATAAAGGAGCAAGATGTGAAAACTCCCTCCTTTCCCTTCTACTTCTAGTGGTTGATGTGTTCATTTGCCCTGTTTGCAGATGGGGTGGTTTGCTATGCAAATACTAGATGCATTCCTGCACCCACAATAAAGTTTCTGTTGTACACTTGAATATTTAAAATACAACCTGTAACTACTATTACAGCATTTTTCAAGTGTGGTCTGCAGGGAGTGCAACTTTTAAATCAGTACATTCTGCCTGTATTTTTTTTTTTTAATACTGCCTGACAGTTATTGCACTGATGTTAACAAAATTTGGAAGTAGTGAACCTCAAACATCACTTGTACACATAGATAACATTTCCACTTACTTCTGGTGCAGAGAAAATCCATCCTTCTGCATCACTCCTGGAAAACCAGGACTAAGTAGAGTCACTACTCAATTGGTTTTATTTTGGAACAGCTGAAGCTAGTCCCAGATTAACTAACAACAGTCTCTCTCAAGTCAGAGACACCTATCCACCAAAAAAAGGTGATTTCCTCCGGGAAGTGTTGAATACACTGGACCATGCCCCACTATTCTCTGGATCACCTTCTTGAAACTTAAAGTGGATGTGGACAGAAGCCACTGAGGGGAACATAGAATGGGGAAACTTCCACTGTCACCCTATTCCTAAGGCAGCTTCTTTTAAGATGCTGCATTTTCCCTGTGAAGTCATTGTAAGATTAGAAAATCTTAGGTAATAGGAGCTCGGTATATTCAAAACAGAGAAATCTGGAATATAGTTCTGAAAGAGAGAATTCACCTGTGACATGACATCAAGAGAACTATAGAAAATAAGTCTTCTGTTAATGATCATACATTAATTTTGATGTTGCATAAAAGTCTTATTTCCTGTACTTACCCTGAATACACACAGGCAATATAATTTTACAAAGCCTAACACACCCATTTTAGTGAGAAAAAAAACATCCTGTAAGAAAAATGAAATAAACTTCCTCTTCCATGCCAGTGGAAGCTTTGCCCTGAAACCCCTGTCGTTCTGACGTCATTTTCCTACTTTTCAGATATCTTTGTTAAAAAAAGCATTAGCTATGTTTCAGCACAATTAACCAAAGGAAATTAATGTAGCCAGGAGACTACAAAGTTCCTTAGTTGATCTGTTGACAGCCTCCATGGGCAAAAAAGAGAGACTCATTATTTTGTTTTAGTTAAGCACAAAAGAAAAAGAAGGTAATTTAACACCAGATGTTATCTTGAAATTCTGCTACAGCTGGAGTGTGACAAATAATGCTAGCTTACCCACAAAAGAAAAAAGTTAACTAAATTTCAAATAATTTTACAAAAGCCAAACCAAACTGTTTCTTATTATTAATTTGTTTCTGTAAGTAGCAAATACAGTTGTGGCATTTAATTACAGTTCCCCTGTAATGAAGAGAAAAAGTGGTGTAAAGGTTTTGTATGAGTCAGCTTTCCAACAAGTCATCCTTTTTCTACCTCAACAAACCGATTTATTTAGAGCTGGCAAGATGGACAAGACAAAATATCCAAGATACTAGTCAACATTCTTGGACAGGTCTCAATTCAATACTGGCTATAACCCACCTCATTTTTCTAACCCCCAAACCCACATTCAGTATTGCAAAAGTTCTTTTACTTTAGGGAATGACTGGGGGTACCACTAATACACTGTTTAGAGATATTTTTTCTTCCCTTTGACTACAAGAAAAATACAGAGGAAGAATTTGTCACGTGTAAAGGAGAAATAAGAAATCTGGTTTTTAATGTATATTAAATCTATGTAAAGATCTTCAAGCTCTGTGGATCACAAGTATAAAACATCCCTTGTCAATTCACTACTGAAATAATGAGCATTCAGGAAGATACTGCTGCAACCTAACCTGTCAGATACCAGCTGATCCTCCACTGAGCAGAATTTTTATTAACATAAAATAATTGCATTCAGTATCCAGGCCTAAGTGACATTGTCAACCAGTACTATGAAAAAGTAAAATAGAAGTGTTACTTACAGTTACTAGATGCTCCTGTATAGTTCAACATGTACTGATCTGCTACCAGCATCCTTTAAGTTTGCTACATACATTTCCCAACAGCTTCATATTCTCCTTCTGTGTAGCATGTCCAACTCAAATATTAGAAAATACACTGCTGTGTTCAAACAGACTTACTTAATTAGTCAAATGAGGAATAGTACTTTGGATGGGAGGGAAGAGAAGCCATCCCTGTTCAACTGCCAGTAAATGTAGCAGAGGAAATAGCACATGTTGCCTGTATAAATGACTGCATTTTCTAATAAGCCAAGAAAAAATAAGAGAGATGGCTATACATGAATTTCAGCAGTGTCTGCACATACTGCATTCTCCACTGAATTCATTCCAGCTTGCAAGACATTGATGTATTTTCTGACTGACTCTTAGGAGACAAGCTTTTGAAACAGTACTTTCAGCCCACAAGCTTTTAGATGACAATCAAATCAAGATTTAATCAGTTCAACTTTGAACCAGAACGGCCCCTCATCCTGCAAATCAGCCCCTAGAAATATATTTATGTTGATTTTTTTTCTCTTCAGCTGCCTGTATAAACATGCAGTTTAAAAAAATATAAAGCAGAGATCCAGTCCTCGAAGACAAGATTCTTCTTAAGGCTGTAAACCTCCGACTTCCTGAAGGTGCATTGCAGGAATGGTAGAAATTGATTTACTGAAAGGCTTCTATTAGTGAGAGCACTGTTCTATTAGTGAGAGAGCTGTTCTCATTGTGAAGTCCCTCCCCTTGCTATAATCAATAATTTAAGCAAAGCCAAGAATCATGTCAGCCAAAATGACCAGGATAACTTGACTGTCTCTTTCTTACAGAGTACAAGTAAAATTAAATTAAGGTCTGAATGGGAATGTATTCTAATATAAAAATTAATTTGGCCCATCTGAGTTGTGCTTTTTCTGCTTTCATACTGAGTAGGGGTGGGGAGGGATGAGGTCCTTTGTTCCTTACTAAAAACTTCTCAAGTTCAGAGAAGTACCAAAAATCCACTTTCAAGAAGTAAAAGCCATAACCTTTGATTTAGAGTATTTGTCAGTTACATGCAAACAAAAAATGTGCTACACAAAGTTAAAGCTCAGACTTGTGGATTATGACAGTGCTACTCCTCTCTCAGTGCCCTGCAATGATGTCCAAGTTAATAACTGATGCAGTGTTTAAAATGCAAATTGAGCTATGCAGAATCTCAATTCAAAAGCAATTAAAAAACAGGAAAAATGCGTTTAGTTAAATTGTGTTATTGTTTAGGATTAAATAGTTTTATTAAGAAACAGTTTCATGAAGAGTTCTGAGAATGATTTTCAAGCAAAAGCCTTGAAGTAGTCTTACTATGTAATAAATCAGTCCAATGTATCAAAATATGTAAATATAAAATAATCAACATAATGAATAGCAGTTAAAAAACAATCCCTGTAACACAACACCATATAAAAATGGATTAAAATGCCTCAGAGACACTATAAGCAGGAGGCAAAAATATATGCTTTATATTTGGAGTTGTCCTCTCCCTCTCTCCCCAATGATTTCTCATCACCGGTGTATCATGGACAAATCTTCTGTGCAAGCTGAAGGACACACACTGCTGGGTTTTACGAAACCAGGTCCAGACACTACAAGGAACCCACTTAATGTCATTATCTTGAGCTCTGTGGCATCCAGATATTGGATATTTACAGCCTAATCCTGAGTACCCAGAGGCTCTCAGAATGAAGCAATCGAGTCTTAACAGCAAATACATGTGCCTTCATGGGATTGCTTAGAAAGGCTCCATGTCCCTTAAGGCAGGGACCAGACACCAACTCTCAAGTGAGGACTGAGTTCAGAGCAAGGTCTCTGCAGCATGCCAAGTCATATCACACAACATCTCTTCGAAACAGCAACAAACCCAAGGCTGCCTGCAGCACTATCCATTCCATGTCTTGGTGGTACATGCTATAGGTTTCTGTATATCCAGAACTTTTTGTATATCCAGGTATTTCTGTGTGTCCAATACCACAACTTGGAACAGCACCATTGTGACTCAATGGACTCACAACCCCACTTCAGCCAATCCCATGCTGTTAATTAAAGCTGAATTCAACTTCAATCAGCTAAGGCTTGATTTATGTTAGAATTCAGCATATGAGGAACCAATGCACTGAGACTGGGCTCTAAAGGAGTCACTAACTTGGGGAGATTAAAAGAAACACCTCCAGGTGCAAACATAACAGGGCAGAAACTTGAGGAGGATTTAAGTCTGTGTCCTGCACTGTACAGACATCTCCTTCCACAGGGATCTGAACCAGGATCTGACTTTCCCTTTGCAGTATTCAGTATTAAATAACTCAGAACAACCCATTTTTGTGTTCTTTAAGTTTTCAGAACTTCTGTGAACTAACATCCCAGGACAAGCAAAATCCCCAATACTCACTTCTGCTGTCAAACAGTCCATCTGATTTACTGTCATTGCCTTTGTGCTAGTCTTGCTTGCCTAACCTACTGCCTACAAACATCCCTTGCTTCCAACTCTCCCTCAGTTGGTGCCAAGTCCTTATTTACCTCCACAGCTGCACACAATTTACTCTCCTTTTGCTTCCCCCTCCAGTGGGTTCCTCCTCCAGGTCATGTTCCCATCTTCCAGCCCATCCTCCCCACTTCACAACCCACACTGCTCCCCCATCAGCTTTGTCCTCTGAGACCAGTGGGGAGACCAGCTCAGCCAACACTGGGATCACAGCAGGTGCTCACAGGAACAACCACAGTGGCCCAGGCTTTGCATTTCCACTCAGCAGAGTGCAAAGAGGCAGGAATATCTTCTGAGCAGGAAATGCCCCAAACTGTGCTGGCCATCCCCAGCTGGAACACCTGGTGAATCGCTGCTGCCCCAGCAACTGCAAGGTCCTCCAAGAGCTCAAGGGCCACTGCAAGACTAGAGACTCATTCTGCTGAGTGGCAACACCACTCCTCTGCCATACCTGCAGCTGATACACAGGAGCCTAGAAGATAACAAACAAGCACCCAAACAGGCTGCAAAGAGCCTCAGAGCACAGACCCAACCTAGAAGAGTATAACCTTGTTCTCAGCTTGCCTTAACAAACAGAGCCTGCACATAAAGCATCCTCCCAAAGGTAATACTGTTTCTTCCTTTCCTTCCCCAAAGAACTACACCCATTTCAAAGCATCAATCAGGTGGATTGAAGTTTGGCCTGACTTCTATGCAGCATTCAGAAGTGCTGAGGCAGAGGTTTACTGGATCGATTTCAGCCATAATTTTTTATTACTTCAACAGCTTTATGAACTGGTAAGTATTTTTTTTTAAGAAGAGATGGTTAGTCTGGTATCAGCTTATTGTGGCTTTTCTTCTGTGAAACTTCCTGCATTATCATCCCTCTGAAAGCAGGATCCTAACTTTTCCCCATTACCTTCCCTGTTTTCTCTTTTCTGATTTGTTTTCCCTTCCTCTTTGCTTGCTCCTGTGTCTTACAATCCTAGGCATAGAAGAGCTTTTCTAGTAAGATGCATTCAACCTCAGAGAGGACATGCAGCATCCAGAACCACACATTTCTATCCCTAAACTACAGAAGCTTGGAAAGTTTCCACAAACAGTTTGTCAAGTTAAGTACCTGACAAGATTAAGTTATTTACCACTTCTGAAACTTGAGTCTGTCCTATAGATGCTCAGAAGAGTTTTCCACTTTGCTACAGCATACAATAAGCATGTCCTAATATCTCTTAACATTACACATTCATGTAAAGTGCATTGTGGAGTTAAGGGAAACATGCAGTGCTCTGGGCATCTTGTGAACTGCTCAGGCAGTAGTATGACACTAGCATTTACTTCCCTGTGTTGTCTTGGTACCACCTCTACTCCCCATTGCCACCTTTTACTTTGCCATGCAGGTATTCCACATGCTCCAGGTGCAGGCCCTGGATAAGTTTGTTTATCCCACAACTACACATTTTACTGAATAGAAAAATATTCATTTTAACACACTCAAAATCACAGTACTGGACTTTACACAAAGCCAGCACTATGATATTTTCTGGGTTAGGAATTACATGCTTTACTAAGGTAGCATAGGAAGTGTCCCTGAAAAGACAAACACCAAACAAGAAATGAAATGTCAAGGGCAAAACAACCCAGTTTGTTAGACTCCCATCAAGTGGCCAGAAGTTCAGCTGGAGTAAGGTCAAAACCAATGAAGCTGTGTCAGTTGGGACTGGGCCACATTTGACACTACTTGTAGCCAAAGGACTGAGCTAGCCATAGCAATGCTTTAGTAGTCAAAGCACAGCCACCACAAGGCAACTGTCTTCAAACTCAATCTCCCCCAGCCCCAGGACACGCAGGGAGAGATGTCACACTAGGAGACAGCTGTATGACAAACCATCCTAGACCCTTTGGGAACAATATAGCAGAGATTAAACAAGGAGCTATTCTTAAAACAAAGACAGACACAGTAAATGAACAAATTTATTTTCTGCATTACAGGGCAGATGTTTTGGATTCTATTCAGCTGGTTAATTTAGGTGAGTGTTACCTAATGTGCATTCTGCTCAGCCTGTGATTGTTTCTCCAAGTGCATGTCCTAGCTCTTGTCTCTTCTCTGCTGCCCGTCTTGGACACCACCAGACATCTCAAGGGACACCAGGTGGGCAGTTGAACCAAGCTCACTCTAGGGAGGAAATTGAGTGGCTCTGACAAACTGAAAAATCTTTATCCTTTTGGCAAACAGTTAAGTATGAAACTGTAACTGTGACCGTAAGACACATTCTGGAAAACCTCTTCTATACTCCCCAATTTTGGTAATTGCAAACAGAGTTTGGAAGAGGATGTTAATCACTGCTATACAAAGCATCTATTCTCCCATTCCTGAATTTAAGCACATTAAATAACCATAACCATTTTTACATAACCATTTTTGTTATCTATCTTAATTCAAAAGGGTGCTGATTATTAGTCTTAATTGTGGAATCTTTAGGTTTCAAATCAGAGCACTCAAGCATCCAAGATGGGGGTTTAGGTAGCTCTGCTGAGAATCGCAGAATAAACCCAACCTGACTGCCTAAACACAGCAAGCAGCCTTGCAACTGATAGGCAATGTGTATTTGAGAGGATCATCTTTCAAGTTCAATTTCCTATCAAGTTCAATTTATTTTATAGCCTTTTACCAGCAGACCCTGATACTGTGAACATTGTGCAACCATAGCTGCCCTTGAAGTTTTATTTCTTTTAAACTGACCCTAAAATCTTCTTATAGGGATAGCTAAATAAGAGACAAACATGCAGTTAGTAACTTCACATGCAAAACGTTAGCTACACACACACTGGGGATATAGAGCAATAATCACCCTTCTTATTTCATAAGCAGTCAGCAAACAGTCAAGCCTGAGACTATAAACCATGCACTACTCTTGAGACATGGTTATTTTTTAAATATCAGTAACATGATATTTTGTTATCAGTAACATGCAGGATTAAAAAAAAAAAAAAAAAAAAAGCTCAATATTAAAAGTTGCCAGCCTTTAGGATGCACAGCAGATGTGAACTCTCAGAGAGACTCTCATTCCCAAAAATCTAAAAATTGGGTGTTTACTTAGAACCCTACAACTGGTTCTTTCTCTAGTTTTATAGGACTTGTGTTAATCCACAATGTAATTGAATGTATTTTTTAGGACATAAATATTTTTTCCCACTCAGGAACACAGAAAACATGCTCTGAGCAAGTAACAGACTTATTGTCTGCATCAGATAGGTACTGCAAAGGAAGAATCGTGCTCTTAAGAGAACATCCATTTTAATTAAGTCAAAGATGCTGGTTAAAATCAGAGGCAGAATTGACCACTGCTCTAAGTCTTTCTGACTAGTTCACAATTTACTATAATTTTTATTGTATTAAGAGGGCTATTCTCCCCAGACATGCTGTTATTTCAGAACACCGGGCTCTCTTTACAAGAGTGGCACTCCTGATTCCCAAGGGCCAGTCTCACAGCTGCCATTTCTGCACAGGATTGAACTCGTTTATTTGTAGCCAGCTAATAAACTGCCCTCTCCTATCTGCTCAGAGACCAGCAGCAGACAGCCATTTGGTACATTGCAGTTGCACACAGCAGCAGCACTCCTGAAAAGAGGACACTTGTGGGTTTAATTCCCCTTTGACTTCAGCTAGGGAGAAACGAGGCATCATGCGACCCAAAGGCTGAGAGAGCAGGGAGCCAGAGGAGGCTGCTGCCCCTGCACATCCTCCCACAACCCTGAAGAGAGCAAGAAGGGCAGCTGGCATAGAGCAAGAAACATCTCATCTAGGGCTCTCATCTCAGGGGCCTTCCTAATTATGGGGCTATGCTTGGCTCTAGAAGGAGGGAGCTTTATTTAAATTCAAACAGAACGCAAAAGCAAATTCCAGTTTTCTTGCTGATTTGGAGGCAAAGAGAATTCTTTTTATTTCCTGAATAATTCCCATTTCTGATCCATTAGAGATTATTACACGCACTTTCCCATGGCAGCATAACTTTCCACTGAATTGTTTTCAGGTGATACAAAGATTAAGGAATGTGCCTGCCTTCTAGGGAGCTTCTTAACAAAAAAGCAAACAAAAAAAAGCAAGCCACAAACAAAAAAAAATCACCCTCATTCTCTCCTAGGTTTGAGCTCTGGGGCATGTGCTTTGCACCACATAGATTCATACAATGAATACATACAAATTCATCCAGGTGAATCTGATGAATACACAGAGAGGGAGAGAAGGAATAGGTAGATGGTGTAATAACACAAGATGTGTTTCCTTTGAAAGCTAGACTAAGGGAAGTTTCTTGAGAGAGAAGGAGGGAGCATTTCCCATTATGTGAACCCAGTTCTGGTCATTTGCAGTACTAAAACCATCTGGAGCTGGTGTCTGGTTATTCATAAGACTCTCCAGATGACAGAGGATTCAGCTGGATAGATACAGTAGGTCCCAGGGAGATGCAGTGCCTGAGGCCAACAGAGGCAGCTTTCCTTGTCTGGGGGGACTGCCTGCAGTGCTGGGTGTCAATCAGCTCTGGTGGCAAGCTGCTGCCTGTCTCTAGGAAGGCTGCCTGAAAACCCGTTAGGGCTTGGCATGTGCTAAGATCTCGATGACATCCCATTGCTTTACTGAATATAGGTTTTTTCTGCTTCTAAAATCACCACAGACCTTTTCTTTGAAGTACTGAATCTCAGAAAGAAGGTTTGATAGCTGAAAGCACTAATAAAATTATCCAAAAGTTGAGACCAATGTAGTTTTCGTCAAGACGCACATACAGCTAAATTTCCCTGGAGAAGAAAGAAGAGTTTCCTCAAAACACATCTCTTACACTGTACAAACACAAACGGTGTTTGTGGTGTTCAGCACCCATTATTAATGGATTCTGTCATATCTGTTTATCAACACTAACACTTGTTTAAATAAGTCAGTTGTTTGTATCTTTAAATTGAGTTGTGTTTATTTTTGACCTCTTCACTCAGAGAGAAGGTCAAGGCTCTTGAAAACACCGTTTTATTAGACCACACGTAGAAGTATCCTGCCCCAAGGAGACTTCAGAGGGATTTTATCTAAACAACAATGCATTCCCAGTGTGAACAATTAAGAATAATTTTTTCAGGGTTTTTGAATTACACAACTCCAAAAGAAAACATATGAAAACAAAACAACAAAAATACCTCCCAAAACAACATTCAGATTTCCAGGATTCAAATAATGTAATATTGTTAAGAGTGGGAAGAGTAAGACAAAACAATTCAGAAGCCCTGAAAGAAGCATATTGTTATTTTCAACAGTGTCTTCTCAGGAAAATCATACTTCTATAATATTTCTGCATTAACTGAAGTGCTAAATACAATCTCTGGAGTGAACATTATTAATTCCCCAGGTATCTGCTGGACTACATTCTTTTATGGATTAACTGTCCTCAGTACGGGAGGATTTTTTTTTCACTTCCCAGAAGTTATATGACTAAAACTCTACTGCATTTTTTTCCCCTAGATAAATGTCTTTCTTTCTTTGGGCCCTAACATCTATTATTGGAGCATAAATAAAAGGGTTGGAGTGCACTGAGCTGTGAAGACCCCACACAATGCTCTCCTCTTACCCTAGATGCAGTGGCAATGAAGAGCTCTGTCCATGCCCAAAATCACAGACCTACAGGATGTACACCACCAGGGCTCACTGCACAACTCCTCAGCTAGGAGAGCTTCTTTTTACCCACGCTGGCAAATAGGGAGGGAGCACCATCAAATGACTGGGAGGTAGTGGGCATACTTAAAAAGTTGTGCATTACAAAAGTAAAAATCTTCACTGAACCTAAAAATCATCGTTCAGAAAAGCTTTTTTGTTGTGTCTAGGTAGCTATCAGTAGTTCAGCATCTCCTGACAATCATGTTCTTCTCACAACATTCATCCAGTGATTATTGAAGAGTAACTATTTATAAACTAGCAAGAGGTGCCGTTATCATATCTCTAGGACCCTGTATACAGGATCTGCTGGTGCCTTTCTTAAAGCTGCTTCAACTGACCAGGAAGCTTCCAACAATTTCCTTGCAGCCAAGTACCTGTGTTCAAGGCCAGGGCTTGTATTTTGATACAATCCACTTTCCCACTGAGTCTGCTAAACACCTCTCTCCTTCCTGGCACCAGCTGAGGAAAGCTAAGCAATCCCCTTCTAAAACAGTGGCTGTGTACCTGTTTCATCAGGCGAGCTCGGCGAGGCGCTGTCCTGGGACAGGGTAGTCCAGCTGGAGTCCTCATCACTTGGGGCCAGGTTTTGAATCCTGTGGAGGGCACAGTCTGTTTTGGCCCCAGTTTTTGGGTGATCTTTCTTTGTCTCAGGGCTTGATGACACTGTGGCAACCTGGCCATCCTCTGGGCTTGGCATCTTGTTCTGTTTCCGGGGCAGGACCTCCCCATTGACAATAACAGTAGAAGCCTGGCTGTTGCTTTGTGCAGACTTCTCTTCCATCGCAACAAAACCCTGCTCTAGATCTCGAGCTGATGTCTCTAGGTCGGCATAGTAATTCAGGAAGCTCTTGGTCCTCCTTGGCTGCGAGGGTAATATTTCACAGCCAGAGGAATCCTGCGGGTTCGGCTCATTGCTTTCAAACTTCTCAGAAGTTACATTTACGCCTGCAGTGGTAGCGAGGTTTTTGTTGGGATCCTGCTGTCCCTGCTCAGCAGCTTTCCTGAGCTGGTTTTCTCCATTCTTCACCAGCTTTATATTGGCAGAGCTGTTCCCCAGAAGGGGCTGAGCGGCTGGATCGGAAAGACCCATGGCTGTCTGAATGTTAGTCAGCGCGTACTTCTTCCTGCATTTCGGAGGAGTGCTGTTCTTGCTCTCCGTGTGCCTGATCTCTGCATTCAGGAGCTCGTTGTGAGAGGAGCGCAGGTTCAGGGTGTTGGGCGGCGTGGCGGGGCTGTTGCGGTTCACAACGTCCGTCGTGCTGCCGCTTGCCATAAACACTGCCAACGCGTCCACGCCGGAATCGACTGAAAAGCAAAAGAAACTGTCGTGAAACACCTTCATTACAGACACTCTTTTGCTAGGGCTTCTGGTAAAGGCATGTAGCACTTTAGGTAATTGTTTTACAGGAGGAAAATTACCACAACCTAAGTGGGTAAGAGAAGAGACAAAAGCTTATCTTATTTAATAAGGAAGAACAGAGGCAGAAAACATACAGACAGATCATCAGGATCACAAAGATGAGAAAAAGCAGAAGGCTTGACCCTATACAAGACAATTTTAGGGCAGATTTTTCATTTCTGATTCTGTTGCAGACAGGCTCTGGGACAGCAGGGGTGCCCTTTGCAAACACCTGGGATTCTCACTATCCTAGCATAACTGTTTCAGTATTTCACCTCTGTCTGAGACGAGGAGGGAAGTAAGTCCTCATGTGCTCATGCCTAGGAAGCAGAAGTTTGAAATATTTCTAAGCAGACTGCAGACAGATGCTGCTTCTTTTTCATCTTTGGGTAGTGCTGTTACTGCTAAGCCTGACTGGCTGGTCAGTTGTTGACTACTAACACCTGCATTTTCTCTGTTGTCTTTCTTTCTTTCTTTCCCCTCCCTCCCCTGTCACCTTCCTTTTTTGTATTTTTTTAGAGAAGGGAAGTAGAGGGTCAGGGAATACCAGTAGAAGATTATTTCACAAAGGCATATTTAATTTCCAGGGGCAGGAAAAAAAATCTCTTGACAAAATACCCTGCTGGAATTCAATCAATAAAAAAAAAAAAAAAAAAGAGGGCTGGCTCCAGAGATGGTTTACTATTTCTACATCTCACAAAGTTCAAGCTTAAGGATAAAACACACATCCTAGGGCAGAGAACACACACTACACTGTTAAATAATAATTCTTTTGTCTGCTTGTAAACAAGTTTCTGATTTTTCTTAGCCAAGGGTACAGCTCATATTTTGAAAAAATATTGTTTATTGAGGGAACAGATTTTTAGACTATGAAAATTATCAAAATATAGATCTTTTTAAAAACTCATTAAAAAATGTAATTTGTTACTGTACTGTATTTATGGCTTCCACTAATCTGCTCAAGTATTCCATGAACACCTCAATTTACTGTAGTAGTCACTGTTGTTTGATACCTGACAAGTAAATTAGAGGCCAATTAATAAATCACTCTGCAATAAATCTGCCACAACACGAAACACCCCTTCTGTTGTTCCTAATTCTCAGTTATCAGTGACTGCTTATACTGCACATAAAAAGGTATCTGGGGCTTATCCAGAAATGAAAAGCTTTAATTTGAGCTAGCCGATGACAGATCATTCCAGCTGAGCTGAGCTGCATCTTCGTGTATTTTATATATGACAGAACTGACTGCTGTACAGATTTACAAGAGATTAAATATATGGGTTTTAAAAGAACACATAATACACAATCAGAGTGAAAAGGAGCACTTCACATTGTTACCTAAATGCAGGCACAGTTGCTAGTGTTCCCTCCTCTTTGATGTGCTGTCAAAGCTGCTCACTTGCAAACATCACTCTGGTTCATTTGAAACCAAGCAGATCAAGTAATAATACCCTTTGTTCCCTGAATCACCCACCCAGCTGTCGAAGAACAATTTCTAAAACTTGTTAAAAACAGAATTTAAACTAAATTTTACAATTTTTCATGTTTGCCAATTTCTCAAGTCCTGGCCAGTCAGTCTAAACCAACTGCAAATTCTTTAGAAGACCAATCACCCCATGCACATGCTGTGCAAAAGCCATCATCTTAGGTAACAGCTAACAAACATCCTGAAACAAGCTTTAGCCACAAGAGATTTTAAAACACAACTATTACAAAATTTAAAGGAACTTTATAAATTACTTCTCAGATAAACACATGTATACACACAGAGCTCTCTGGATCTTGTTCAAAATCAGCCAGGTCTAAGGTAAGCAATGTCACATCTGATTAGATGTTACCACAAGGTTTTATAAGAAACAACTTCTACATATCAACTGGCTGCAATGTATTCTTTTCTGAACCAAAATCTGACAACATGAAAGTCACATAAAAAAGTAAAGTAATAGGGCAGGATAATTTCCCCCCACCACCACTGCCTGACCTTAGAATTCATGCAACTGCATGATATCTAGGGATTTTACTATAGAACATTTTACTTCATGCTTCAGCAAATTAAAACAAGCATTTTTGTTTTTCACCAATAAATACAATTACCACAATATGGAATAAGACTGAAATTTATTCTTCTCTTTTGTTACAAATGAGCTACTTCATGCAATGTTTGCCACTGTTTTTGTCACTGAATAAATTTCTTAAAAAATAACCTTCCTACATAAAGCTTAAGAATTTGCCTGCCAGCTTATCTTTAGCTTGTCTCCTGATGTTATTGTTTCATTGCTCAGAAATATTGTTAAGAAGAAGCCCTTGGAAACATTGCAACAAAATGTATTAAATTTTACCAATCTGCTTGAGAAAGGTTCTCCACTGATCCGATGAACTCTGGCACACTGTTCAAGGACTGAGCCAAGGAGTCTTTGCGACCCACACAGTGTTCGTGACTCGGGTGTTAAGTTGGGCCGGTGTATGACCACGAACAGAAAAATGTCAAAACAAACGTTTCACTAGACACCATCTCCCCTCCTGACCCCGCCTCAGGTGATCCATCGATGGAACCATGACGAGCAAATGATCAGTGAGCAGGCAAAGAGCAGCACAAGGAGTGCACGGAGGGAAGCAGGCTGCTCCCAGGGCCCACGGGCCTGCCCGCTGCCCGTCACCCTGCGCTCCCAGCCACGGCCTGGGATGGACACGGCCGGCTCCCCTCTGCTCTTGGAAGCAGACACAGATGTGAGAAAAAAAAAGAGAAAAGAAAGCAAAAAGAGAAGAAGAAATACAGATGGGCAGATCTTCCATCTCAAGAGTAGAAGTTGCCACAAGACTAGGACCAACTAAAGCACCAGAAAAATCAGAATGCCAGGAAATGCCCAAGAGCACTGAAGAAAGATTGCAGAGTAGAACAGCGTAAGGAAGAAGAGCGATAGCCTGTTCCTCCTCCTTTATACAGGACACAATGATGGTCAAAACACATCACTTTTCCCAGAGGAAGCACATCCCAACTTCCTAATTAAAAACTTCAATAAAATGCAGGAACCCTAGAGTCCTGCATCCAGGGCTGCCACAGGCAGATTCGATCCCTCTCTCAGACAGCTCCTTGTGCTGCCTGGCCACCAACAAGGACCATGCTACTGGCGCAGGGCACCACATTTTTAATTTCTCTACCTTCTGCTGAAAAACAAACACAAATGGACAACCAGACCGGGAATCACTGAGTTGATACATACATCTCAGCTTAAGTGGGCGAACACTGCTAAGTTGTGAGTAAAAGTAGGGTTTACACTAAAAAACATTCTACTCTGGTGAAAAGCTAACAATTAGAACATTATCATTACTGCGAATAATAACATGGTTAAATTGTTGGTTCTTCAAGACAGCACTTAACTCAGTAGATGATCTGTCACAGCAATTGATTAAGGGTTTCAACTTGCTTACTTTTTAAAAGAACTCTCAGCCTCAATTGTAGACTTTTAACATTCTTACAGATATAGATTAAAATACTTTTGCCACTATAATGTGTTCAACACAGAGTAGTGCCAATTCTCTAAGGATCATAATAATACAAATAACACTGTTACTTCAATGGCTTTTATCAATGTTTTTCAATCTCATCATAAAACTTACAGAGCTAGAAGAAAGAGAGAGAAAATGCCATTACAAACACAGTATAGTGCATGAACAATTTGTTTTTGCTATCTAATGACTTTTTTTGCATTGTATTGTCTATGGGAAGTTTTTTAAAAGCTGAATAGAGAGTTTCTTCAAAAAGGCACGGTTAAAAAAGAAGTGCTTTCTCTTTTTCATATGTAAAGCAAAATGAAAGTGAAATATGTGCCTGGAAAGAAGAAGAAGAAAAATAAGTGGAAAATTTCACATATTTGCATAGCAAAATCTTTTAAAGGGCATCTGACCTGGAAGTACTTCTGACATGGCTCACGGGGCGTCAGCAATGCATCAGGAAATAGATTATAATTTGAAATCTGAAAAGAGGGACCATTTAAGAATTAAAACCAAAGGAAAACACAAAAGAAAAATACCACATTTTAGAAGCTCCTGAGAGATGTTAAGCATTCTAAATAAAGCTCACAGCATAACAGTGAGGATCTTTTGAGTTTCTAATGATATTTGACACTCATTAAAGTAAGGGAGAGACTAGACTGCAGCAACACGAACATGTAATTAAACACAACTATTATATTTTTGTTGATATACAACTTTACTAGGAGCACAAATTCAAAAATATTCTCCAGTTTTAGTCAACATACTGTAGCAAAAACTTAAATACATTGGAAAATACAAGAGTTTTCCCAATTACAAGATTACAGCTTACTCAGGAAACCACAGCAGTGCTGGTGAAAGAAAACACAGCAGTAAGGCAAGTTCACAAAAAAAAAAAAATTGCAGAATGAGATCTAGCACATGAAACTAAAAAGCACAAGGTTGATCTCACAGGAGGGAATCATAAAAAGAAAGTTAGGCAGTAAATTCCAGTATGGGACCCTTTCCTGGCCATCTTCTCATAAATAAACCATTTATGCTTTAAATTTTGCTCTAAAGTCTCTGGTTTGGATATGAGTGATACACACATTGAGAGACAAGGTACTTATGACAACTCATGTGTTTTTGTCACAGCATCTAGGAAACAAAGGGAAAAAAATAATACAAATATTTCCATAAAGCAGATTTCTCTTCTGCAAGGATCTCTCTAGAGTACAAAACATTTAATGACAACCTCATGCCATGGGGCTACAGCCACAGGTCTTATACACTTGGGCTTTAGTTAAAGTCTAAGCAGCCGTAGAGAGCACCTTCATTATACAATGATTGCAGCTCAACACCAGCTAACTCCCTTCTACTTCAAAGGGTGAATTCCAATGTTAAAACATTCATTCTAAAACTATGACCAGCTAAATGGTAATAGTTAAACAGATGTCAGCCAAAACCATCCTAACAAACTCCAAATTTACATTATTAGCTGATACCAGAATCGAGACTAGAAGCTTTCTTTCATCTGATTCTTCTTACTCAGGTATCCACACAAATTCCAGGCAACACCTAAAACTTTCAGAATGGAAAAGAAAAAAAAATATTCAAATGAAGTGCTGTGTTAGATCAGAAACTACAGCCAATGATTTTCTTGCTGTTCCCTCTGGCAATGACATCTTAGCTGGACTGAGCTTTGGAAGCAGAAAAGAGAAAACTCAGCAAAGCCAAGGAAGCAAATTATTATGGTGGGCAGAGCAGTTTGGGGAATGCAAGAGCAGGAAAGGAGCAAGGCTGCAAGCACCTTATGCATGGTGTTCTCAAATCTATCTGCAGATGACTCCACACAAATCTTGGAGTTGCTGAGGGTGGGAAGGACCTCTCCAAATCATCAAATACAACACTCCTGCCCAAGCAGGTAATCACTGCTGCCCTCTCTACTCCACCCTGGATCTGTCCTCATATCAGAATAAAATCAGCACTTCAACCTGATTGCTAAATGCAGCTTCTCCCATTTCCAGTGATTTCCTGCTTCACCTAGTCCTACTGAAATCACCATCTGGTAACCAGCTTTCTGTCCTGGCTTCTCCATCTCCAAGAGGCACCCTGCCAGTCCCTGCTGCCACAATAATGACATTTCCCCTTTTAGAGCTAATCATGCTGCCAACCAACTGCAACAGCCTAGCAGCAGTGCTGTTTCTGTTCTAGTGGTGCTCTTATTAACAGGAATCCATAAAGCTGATCTCTTTAGGTGGTGTAATTGAGGAAAAAAACCTTCTCCTCAGTGAGTTGTAGCATTGAAGTTGAATATGCCTTCTCATTTACCATTTTTTCCTCCCTGCTTCCCACAAAGCCAAACTCCTCATCCAGAAAAAATTCCAAGACAAGTTGCTTCTTAGAATCAGATTCTAACAGATACAACGAAAAAAGAAAAATAATAAAAAATAAAAATATTAATGACAAAAAGAAACTAGCTAAATCCACTGTTCCTCTACTTTTTTAATTAAGATAGATACATCTAAATAATCAGTGTATATTTGACTACTTGACTGAAACTCTATATTGCAGAGAACATGGGTCACCTTGTGCTACTACAATACTGTTAAATCAAGTAACCACTTTAAAAAATAAAGAGCAAATCTTTCATTTATATAAGGTATAGCCATGACATGCCATAACAACTAATCCTGCATTTAGTGAGGGAAAAAACCAAGATGGCATGCGAAGTCTTTTCCATATTCAGTTTTCTCCCTTTAATTAGATTTTCCCCTGTGTGTAGAATGGAACAGTCTGGTAGGGAAAACCAGTGTTGTCACAGCAAGAAGGTAAGACACACTCTATCTGCTGGATACTTGTGAGCACAGATAACAAGACCTTCTGTCATTGGATCTATACGTTCACAGTGACATTTGCTAAGTAAACGCCTGTAATTTTTTCTAATCCCATCATTTAAACTGCTGAGCTCTAGCATCCCACTTTTTAAATTGTCATATAAATTACTCAATCTCTACAATAAAGATCACGCCTCTGACTTATTTGTTAATTTACAAATACCCCTGCTTTTAATATAAGTGCTAATACAGGGCACAAGCATAAACGTCATTCTCCCTTAAACAGAAACACCAACTCAGAAACTGTAACCTGAATTTCTGCAATTGAGATGACCAATAATCAAGAAGGACTTCTATGTTCTGCAGCTTCTATCTCAAGTGCCATCCAAAAATAACTCTTACCAATGTGTAATCAAAGCTGATCAGAAAATACCAAAACAAAAGCAAAATGTCATAAGAAACAGAAAGTTAGGATAAGCTGCCTCAGTGAAAAAAAGTAACCAAAATGTTTTGAAGAACAGGCAGCCTACCCATATGCTTGGTGAAGCATTAGAAAGGAATCAAGGGCCATAGATTTGGCACATAAAATGACTTCAACTGATTCAGACGATTTCAAACCAGGGATTTTTCAGCCCCACATAAATTAAACTTGGATCATTTGTCAGTTCCTAAATCAGGAAACAGAGCCACTCAAAAGATAATCAATTCCTTAACAGACTAAGGAAACTCACAAGGTCCAGGACCAGCTTTCCAGCTGTCTGAAATAGCAATGGACCAAGCCCAAGCTCTTTGATCAGATGACACAGGCACCAAAAGCAGGAAAGACAGGTCACAGCACTAATAAGAGAAGGAGGTAGAATGTTAACTGGGACCCTGTCAGGTGGAATGGTTAAGGTTCCAGCACAGGTGCTGTGCTGGGAAAAAGAAAAAAATTAAACAGATTATTATCAATAACCACCTCCCACACACCTGCAATCTGCAGCTTGCAAACACTCCCTGTTCCTGCAAAGCCTAGAAACAAGGCTGCATACTCCTGAGCACAATCTGCTTCTCCAAGAACTAACTGCATGCACAGAAATAAAGACATTTCAGTTTCCCTTTTAAAACTAATTTATTTTAAACTTCTGATGGCCTGGCATCATGATTTCACCTGCTACAACTTCATCTGCCCTTTGAAGTACATATTACAAATTTATGGCTAGTTATACATTAAAATTTTATCAAACAAGGTATTTTCTCAATCAAGAAATGTTTTTATCCTCAGATTACCCAGACTGGCAGCAATAGCCTTAAGCCACCTGTTTTTACTGCCTCATAATTGAGGTCTAAAAAGCATTTGAAAGAGCATTCTACAGCAAATATTATTTTCTATTTACTGTAAAGTTGTACTTAGTATCAAATTAGGCTCTAGAGATGAAAATCTGAAAATTAAAAAAAAGGGAAATAATCCCTCAGTCAACTCTCTACAACTCTATATGGAAATAAAGAATAAAAGTATGTTTGTATCTAAAGTATCATACAATACAAAGAAAACACCTAATTTCATGAATTCCTAAGTGTTTGTAAATAATTTCAAATTTGCTAACAGTATGCTGAGACCAGTGAGTAAAAATAGAAAGTCCAAGTCTCAGACACAGAAGAGAGCAGTAGAGTCCCAGCTTTTGCACAATGAGAGTATTAGGGCTCTCAAGAAAGGCGAATTAAAATTTTCAATGTCAAAAAGGTTGTTTGTGCTCCATGTACATTAAAAACATTCTGTATCTCACCTAGGTAAGGTTAGTATATATCTGCACTTTTAACTATATCTGCTAAACTGTCTGAAAATTGGACTCACATGCCCTACCCCCATGTTCTTTGCCACCAGTAAAGGAACAGAGCTCAGGGTACATCAAACAAAAAAAGGTTTCTACATTTCCAGTCTGTTTTTTCATCAAAGGCTGAACTAAAATAAGGCTCATTACACAAACACATGTATCTCAGCAAGGCTGAAAGTTCCCTGCAAAGCTATGTGTTGTCTTCAACCAAAACTCAATGGGACAAATCAGAAACATTTTGAAACATACAAGAGTTTATAAACCAAGTGTTGCAATACTGCTTAAGCTGACAGAATACCAAGGGATGACTAAAAGAGCCATACCCTACAGTAACTCTCCCAGTGTCATTACAGTACTAGAATACAGCAATGGCTTGAGTAATCCTGCCCTGATGCAGGCAGTAGAGCTCCCTGAGAAGGCTCTGCCCACAGTGCTCATATATAAAACAAACCACATGCTCGTAAATGAAATGAAACCATCATATTTGCTTTATGGTCCTCATAAACTAAACAGATCAATCCATAATAAAATGGAAGGAGAATGTAACAGAAAAAGAACTGCACTGACTGGCATTTATATTAATTACACTGAAGCGTGGCTGAAAGCAGATTCAGTTTCAACAAACTTGGCTGTAGAAGACATTGAACAAATGGAACTACTAGTATTACTGGCCTGAACTGCAACACGGAATCTTGAGTTCTTGACATGCTAGCCAAAATTCTCTGTTCTCCTTTCTTATCTACAAACTCACAGATCTCCAGAAGGTATCAAATACCAAAGGAATTAGAGTTTCTGTGAAAGGGGATGAATGCATGATGAAAATCTGCTATCATGGTGGCTTTCCATGACAATATGCAATCCCAAGTGGAATTGCAAGAAAACCTTCACCTTCTATCTCTGATTCCCCCATGAAGACAAAATTGACTTGTCAGGGTCCTGAGATAGGGCTTCTATTTAATTATGCTAAGAAATAAATGCTCAAGTGACGATAGGCATACAGAGTACTACACAGTCCCTAAAGAAAGCTTTTCACCTGCAGGCTCTGAGTCAGCCCCTATCTGCCAACACAAGCACGTGCTTTAGAGCTTCACCAGAGACACTCAAGGGGAAGATGAAATTCTTATGCCAGTCTCCTAGGAAAGGAGGAAACACCTTTCTAGGAAAGGCAAAAACCAGAGAGACTTTAACAAAGATATCGACACATATCATTGGGTACTTCTGCAATTTCCACTCCATCAGTCATCTGTATTCCTGCCTTTTCCTCAGCTATTGTGTAGAGCTTTTAAAGAAACTTTACAGAAAAGTGACACCTGCCCAAGTGCGATGTGAGCAGTGCTAAAGCTTCAATCTCATTTACATCAAGATTGTCTTGGGTATTGTAACCAAAAAATGTGTATTCTATTTCATCTGTTGAAAGCAGTTGGGAGATGTTTTTCTTTATCTCTTGTAACTCTGGGGGGAGGGGGGCAGATGCCTTCTGATAATGGCCAACTGTTAAAATCAGGTGGGGCAGTGTTTCTTGTCTCTTTCACCACCCATCCTCCCTCCAGGGGGATATTTTCTGCTAATGGGCCATTAAGGCTCACCAAGGACATGACACATTCCATCATCCCATTGTGAGATGCTCCACCCAGTGAGGGGGAGCCAACAATTCCTACCTAGATAAAAACTGAGACACAGGAACACAGTGTATCCTGTTTTCCACTGGATTCCCAGAGGAATACTGGACTCATCTCACCACCACTGGACCCTTTCTACAGGACCATCTCTACTCCAACAGAACCACATCTGTTACTCCAGGAGATTTATTTGGACTGCTTCCAGCACCCTGACCAACAGGGTGTCAGGTCGTATCCCTGACTCTTGTCAGGGTTTTCGAGGATTTTTGTTTGCTTGTTTGCTTGGTTTTTGTACTACTACATTTGTATTTTTTAACATTCCTAGCAAAGAACTGTTATTCCTATTACCTAATGTTTGCCTGAAAGCCCTTAATTGCAAAATTATAATAATTTGGAGGGAGGGGGTTTACATTCTCCATTCCAAGGGAAACTCCAGCTTTCCCTGGCAGACACCTGTCTTCCAAAACCAAGACAAACGTGTCTTTGTCTGGAAAGAAGAGGTCAGGAGATACAGGGTAGGATTTTGCAGATGTAGAATTATACTGATGCTTTTACCAAGAATTGCACATTGCATAAACTCCTCCTCCTTGGGGTTAGATGCCTCTTTGGGTCAGTAACATGTTATTCTAGGAGCAGCTTCAAGCCCACAGAGCCACACCATGATACATTTTTATATCAACTCATCTTGTGCTAATGATAGAAATGTAATTATCTGAACTTGGCTGCAAGACTGAAAGTTATGTGTTCATTCAGGGGTTTGCTGTTATTTATAGCGTCACCATTCTCGCATTTGTTTCTTTATCTCACTGCAGTGAAAGTAAGATTTTCCAGCAGTTTCATAAAACAACAGCTCCCTTGCAAGCTCAGCGCAAAGAAAGGCACAGCTGGGCACTCCTTGGGAAGTTGAATAGACAGAGGCAGAGCAGAAATTCAAGTGTTCCTCAAGGGAAATCAAACCCCAAGTTTATAACATCAACCCTGCTCTCTCTGCCCTCAAGCACTTTGAATTCTTTATAAGAGCAGCTTTATAATGAAGCAGATGATCATGAAGAACCCCTCCATTTGCAGACCAGCAGAGTGCCATCTCATAAGAAATACTTCCTTTCATTGTCATTCTTGATTTATGAATGCTTCAGAAAAATGGCAGTTCCCAAAAGAAGTTTGCTTGGGACAAAAAAAGTCATCCTCCAGCAGAAGTTTCTGAAATAAAACCTGACTCAGTTCTAATAATTATATTGCAAAATCACATTTAAAAAAATCATTCTATATGGACTTTAGTCTGAGTCACTAATAGGTCAAAAATCCAGAAATCCACCTGTAGCTGCCAGAAATCAAGATGATGACTTAAGAGTGGGACATGTAGCACCACTGTCCATGGGCAGCAAGGGCTAGTCTTGGAGTTCCAGGTGCAAGCAGATCTCCTCCTCCCAGTGAAGGCTGATGTGCCACTGCAGGACTGAGCCTCCACCCCTGCGCACTCCAAGGGTCAGCAAATGCTCAAAACTACCACCCACATATTTCTGTACTTTCTCACTTCTAATGTCCTCTGAAAAAGTGGGCTTTTTTATTTAAAGCAGTCTCACAAAACTCTGTATTTTTTATTTTTATTATTGTTACTATTATTATTGTTGTTGCTGATTCTGCTGTTTAAGCCCTTCATGAACACTGAATGCCAGCAGGAAGGCACTGGAATCAAACCCATTCTCCTCAAAACACTTGATCAGATTCCAATGTCATGCAAAAGACTACAACTAACTAAAATACATGTGTTGTTATGCTGTGGACCGGACATGCATGGATAAGCCCTTTAAAAAGGTCTTCTCCAGACATACAAACCTCTTTGTGCACAGAAAAAAAATTTGTATGAAATAAAATTTGAGGCTACCTAAACATCACAAAAAGAACCATGTTTTCACATGAGCTGCTGCAGCCAATGCAGAAAACTGGAGTTTGTGAGCAAGTATTAGAAAAATATAAATAAAAAAGCTCAGGAGAAATTAATGAAAGAAGTCTGTCTACAAAACTGGCTTCTCAGTAGGTGGAGACTGTACATCCACCCTTAGTCTGTATTTTTTCACAAAGAAAATGTAGAAAGGAAAGAAAACTCAGCAAAATAGCAGACGAGGGAGTGTTCAATCAGCACAAGCAGCATTAGACAGTGCCAGGGATACGCCTAAGACTGTTTTGTTTGCTGACAATAATCAAGGGAGATCATTGCTCTCTAATTATACTTTTTAAAAGTCTAAACCAGCAGACACCTGTTAAATTCACAGCTCTCCATTTTACAATTTAAACACCTTGCTATTTTTTATGCTTTCAGTGCCTGTATAGGAAATATATTTCCTAGCATTGGGCTTCAAATAAGCCATTTTCTATTTTCTTTTATGTGTTTCCACAACTATAAAACCTCTTGTTATTCTCATAAGACCACACATTACTCTATCCAATAAATTTACGAAATCATTCAACAAAACAATCAATGCCATAAATGGGTGAAATGTTACCTTATCACCTAAGAGGCAATACAGCTGCTATACCCCACACAGACCAAGTTCTTCCCTTCACAGATTTATTTAGGTATAGGTATATGTACAGACAAAAGATAAAGTCAGGGACTAAAGCTTAAAGCTGCACCAAGTCCTTGATGTACAACATTAAGATTGCAACAACTGTAAACATGAAATGCAATAACTTAGATGGGGCAATTACTCATTATTTATGCAAAGAACACAAAAGCAAAATCATGTATTTTACCAGCACTTCCATCAAGATCTAATCTGTTATTAGAGATTTCACTATGATCCACATTTCCCAAATACTGGGCAATTTCAATGCCATTACTGCTGGATGTCCAAAACATGTTATGTTAACCACTGGGAAGCTGCACAAAGCATACAGTAACAAAACCAAAAAACAAAGTAAGTTTCCTGGCTTAGAAATTCTGACAGGTTAAGGAAAGGGAAAACTCAGCTTAACAAAAGCACAAAGCAGTCATGAAGTGTGGGAAACACTAAAAGTAAAAAGGATTTTTAGGAGCTGAAGAAGTAGGCCTCAAACAGAAAAAAGCTGAAAACTCAGAATCTGCTGCAACTGAAAAAAGTTTGGAACTAGAAAAGACACAGTAGTATAGCAAACAAGGACATGGGAAACAAAGGCTGAGTTTCTAGTTTTGGCCTGGATAAATCTTAACACTGCAGAAAATATATGTCTGACAAGATAGTAGAAGGTCTTAAGCTTAATAAGGGTTATGTGTATTGTTAATAGAAAAGTATACAAACGAGTATTGTTTAAAACAGGTGTACGTGTGCTATAATTGATTGGTTAAAACAATTGTCTGTAAACTTCAGCAATACATCATTGGCTGAAAAGTTTTTAAGATGCTCTGTAACAAAGAAATCTGCAGCTGCTGCTGGCATGCTGTGAGCTGTTGCTTTTGCTCAGTTGTCTCTACTTCTGTGATGAGACTGATGCTTCATTAAAGGTAAAGAACAGCTTCCCCAGCAGTCCTGTCCCGTTCCTGCCCGCACCGCCACAAACAAGTAGGTGTTTTGACATCTCTGTTTTCAAACTGAGGGAGTTCTGGTGCCAATAGATTCTGATGCAAGTTCTGGCCCTGGCAGCTGATGGGAGCCCCAGCCTTTCCCCAAGTAAACAATTCTACTTCTTCATGCCTAAAACTAGACAACAGGAAAGCATTTCAGGCTCTTCTGGTAAGAATCGAATGCCTATTACTTGTTCTCTCTAAGCAGTAATGGATTTGATAAGATACCTCTACACTAGAACATTTGAGGTGTCTGAGCTTCAAGCCTAGGCACAGGATGTGAATATCATGTCCGGCAGTACACCAAGAGGCGGCGTTTGAAAGCTAGTGCCTAGAATTAATGTCAATCTGACAATTAATGTCAGATCAGTCCAACTCAGTACTCCAGCACCTGACCACCAAAGATCTGTCAAAACTGTAACAACAATTTCCTCCATTGTGGTACAGGCAATATCCCTCAAACAAGCCTTTGGACACAGGATCTAAGCTGGCTCCAATGCACCACTATAATGCATATCTTTATGATATCTATGATTAGTCTGCAGTAGAAAGTAACCATGCTTTACTACTTCCTAGGTTTTAGCCCTGTGGATAGGCAAAACCCCAAAAGTCAGGCTCTAAATGTAGGATCTCACCATGCAGCTCCTCGTGTCCAATGGCAAAGCCACCAGAGAAGTCCCTGTCCTGACACAGCTGTCAGCTCTCACTGCAGTTCACCACTTGAATCAGCCAATCCAAGTATGTGTGGAGTCAGATGCCTGAAGTGGTCGGGGGTTTTAAAGAAGTCTTTTAAGGAACAGAAAGAACAGTGAGAGCTTATCAAGCTGGCTTTGATGCCAAGAAAAGCCTTGTTGTTTTGCCACAGCAGAAGGAAGAGTGAATACAAAACCTACCACAACTTCACCTCAGTAGCCTGAGGGCTCAACAGAAAGTGCACAAGGACCAGCAGAAGACTTTTGGAGGTGGAGTGCTACCCCACAGCTCTCTGGGGAGATCACATCAGCTAACCTCCCATGGTCTGCACTGTGGAGCCACTGCAGTGTGGTGGCTGATGGAAGGAGTGAGGTGATAAATGCTAGGAGCTCCCTTTTTGCACTTCTACAGAAGACAAACTTCAGTAAGAGATGCTGTAATACAATCCAATAGGATACAATTCAGAGGAAAGAAACAAGGTGAATAATACTGAACTCAAAAATATAAATAATCTCAACTGGAGATGTTAGCTGCAGTTGTAAGTAATTGAAGCTATAGTGCACAGTGGCATTTTAGGTTGAGCTCAAGTAGCTTGTTTTTTTGAAGGTTTCTGGAATTAAAAGCTTGAGACTGACGGGAAGAGAAAGAGCAGCTAACCTTAGAACTCTATAAAAAATGAAGTTGGAGACCTTGAACACATACCACAGCAAAAACCACAGCACATTGGAGTAGATCCGGTCAAGTCACACAGCAAGCCACTTTTTAAAGTTCTAGAAAGCACCTCTGCAGTTTAAATATAAATCAATACACTTACCATTTGGATACACACACAGGATGGCTGGCATCGATTAGAATATGTCAGCATTCTTTACAAATACTATTTCAAAATTTATAGGCTTAGCAGCCTTCAAATGTAATAAAGCAACAAATAAACTGGACAGATAGCATACGTACATGAGCTGCTTGGCCGATAGTGAGCCCCTGGGTACCGCCTGCCCATAGTGCCAGTCAGCACATTACCACACGCTGTCAGCTCCTTCCAAAGCACAGATCCAAATCCTTAACCGAGGGAGAAGGAAAAAAAAAAAGTGAAGATTTAGTACAACAGCTGTATCTTTTTCATTAAAATGCTAATAACCCCTACAAATTCCAGGATAACTACATCTATAAATTATTCAGTCATGATGTCAGAGGAGATAAACTGTTGTGCTATACATGCAGCACAAATTTATTATTGGTGGTTGGCCTTCATTAATAAGCTCACATAAATTTTGAGACACAAAGAAATCTCAGGTCATACAGTAGCTTCTTTTGGCCCATGACAGAGAACAACAAACACAGCAAGAAAGAGTTTGCTATTGGCTTTTCATAGAGATAGCCAGTAGGTGAGATTTAAAAACAACGCTTGTTTTAAATTTTTTGAAGCAATCATTAAGCAATCATTTCTAAACCGTTTACTACAGAAGCAAAATTTATCCATGCTACATAACACTGACTGCTTTGTTCTGGTCTCTTCTATCCAGCAGTGCCTTTACAGGAATGCAGGCTATTAACCCATGTATCAATTTTCTTGCACTATCAAAACCCTAAGCAAACAAAAAATTACATCAGTTTGGAATAACAAATCCAAAGTCTTAATTGAAATGCTATTGAAGCTGTCAAATTACTGATATTAAATGTTTTAGTCTAAAACCAAGTCCCATTGTTTCTTTTTCTTTGGTGTAGCATTTTGTACCAAAATATGACTTTCAGTTGCTTTTCAGCTTTACCTTTTTCTTAATTTACTTGAATAGCCTTCATATTCCCAGATGTCTATCAATATATATTGAATGTTAACCACATCATTTGTTAAGATACACTCCCTTTTATTTCATTTACTCCCTTGCTGGAAACACCAGGACAAGCAGCAAATTCCGAGGAGCGTTTTTCCTTACTCATTAAGGATTTTAAGTATCTCAGGCTGCAGCTACAAGCACAAGATTGTTCCATCCAGGAAATAAAGCAAAATATCGGGATATAGACAAAATAGCACTGCACTAAAACTGGGAAATCTCCCCTAATCTTCAAGCATGTCAGTTCCCTTACTGAACACAATGCTAGCTTATTCCTGAATTCCATAAGCCTTTTATATATACTGGTATCCATGCAATTCTCTGGTGAGCTGGTCTGGGAGCCAACACAGCTGAAAACTCCATACACAGACATATTTTCAGTCAGATTAAGCTCCTGAAATGGCTCATGATGGTTGCACAAGTATTGGTAGCTAGTGAGAGCAATTGGAAAGAATGGGACCATGGCAGCCTGAGCTCAAAATGACTTTAAATGCAATTGCATAACATTGCTACACAGCCTTTGTAGATTTTTTCTGAATTAGACAACTTAAAGGCTGCATACCTGACAGTCCAAACAACAAGTAAAGATCTCCATTGTTTTCAAAACAGTGCTGACAAAACATGTCCTGTTCAACTCCCCTCAATGGAGAAAATTCAGTGAATCAATGAGACAGTAGTCTCTTGCCACTAAAAGAATTCTGGTTTTTAAGAAGGAAAGTGACTGGTATGCAGTAAAATTAACCCTCATTCAAAAATTCCTGCATTTCTTTTGCAGGACAATATGGGACAACTCCTTGCCATGGGTCAAACAGACTTTTACAAGTTTTTTCACTGGCCTAGTAGGTCAACACATTGTAAAGTTGTGCAAGGAAAAAACTTGCAGATGGCTGCTTTCCCTTTCCTGTTCTATAGGAATAAAACTAACAATATATATTTATTAGTTGAAAAAAAATTAAGTCTCTCCTCACCCCAAATGGACCAAATTTGTAATTCATAACAAAATACAACAGCCTTTAGCTGTTCAAGCATTAGAAAAAAAAATTACTGAGGTGGAAAACAGACTGTAACCAGAAGACAGCATTTACAATTCTCTTCCATAGCTTGTGAAAGAGTTTGATCAATTCATATGGAGCTGCAAGATTATTTATTTTTCATAAATGCACTGCTGTCATTCTAAGAGGTATACACCTTCCCAAATTTCACTAAATTATATCAAATGTCTACAGTTGAGACAGGCTATTCCTCCTCTACCTAGCACCACAGTATTAAAGGGGGCCTTCTGCATCATACCATATGAAAAAATCCCAACAAATAAAAATAAGACTCCCAAACCTTACAATCATGCTCTCAAACAGCTGAACTAAAGCACAGTATGGTTCTCCTAAGGTAGTGTGCCCACTCTGGGAGCAAACCACTCTTTGTAGAGGTCAGGACCCAAAGGTATGACCATTTTTAAATATCACATTTTAAAACTCCATAAATCTCAGTGGAAAAGACAACATAAAGATAGATTGTCATTATAGCAAAGGTTTCATCAGTTACTGCCTAAAATGTGAACTTCAAAGTTTTACAAGGTGGATTAAAGCCAACTATCAAAAATCAATGAAGAAGCAAGTGTCACGCAGTAAGCAAAGTTGAACTGCTCCATAAAATAATAGTGATAGTGGGTTGTATGTGCCAGTGAGGACATACCCTGATCACAACAAATAAAGATGCTGCTTGGGTGTGGTTTTAGGGTTTTTCTATGTTGTTGTTAGTTGGTTTCATTTAGTTTTGTTTTGTTTTTCCTTAAGAATCATCTTTGAATTGTGACCAGACTAGCCAAAACAACCTCCCCTTTCTTTAAACACATCCACTCAAAAAAGGGGAACCTTGTGGGGGATTTCTGCTCTTCAGCAAGCTCAGGGAACTTTTACAGAAATGTGACCAACCTTGTTGGTACCCAAATTCCATAGCTAAAGCGTCTGAAAACTAGCCCTTATTTTCCATACACATCCACAGCACTGATAAACAAAATGGAAGGAGTTCTCAAATGCTGCTTTTGGAAAATCCACATGGATATAACAGGCTTGAATTTGTTTTTATTTTTAACTGTACTACACATAAATCTGAGTTAAATCTGAATGTACCTGGTACGTCAGATCAAGTCTTCATATTAGTTTTTAATCTGTTGGCTCACATTTGTTTGTGTAACAAATGTGTTTCTCAACAGCTTCCTGTGGCTTTTCGCTTATTATACCGCAAAATTGCTTCAAAATGTTTTATAGTGATTTTTCCATCTTCATAGCTAAATTTAAAACTACATATACACAAATGGACATAGAGCTTTATGGCTTCTCTTCAATAAATAATTTGATATAGCTCTGCCTGAAGATTATTTTTTTTGTCCCTTCCTGATAATCCTCCCTGATTCCTTTCAGGTGGCCGTCCCCATGCTGCAGCGATTGCAGAGAACCATGGAAACAAAACCTGAGCACTAGTACTGCATACCTGCTACCCAGGGAGCATCTGAAAGCACTTCACCTCAGGCCAAGTCCCTTTTAGGAGCCGTGGTGACAGAGCTACCAGCTACTCATCATCACACATAATGAGGACATACATCGTCTTGGAAAGATGCTATGACTTTCAACTGAGACTGTCATCTTCCTAAACCATTTTCTTTAGAGAGCTTTTCCTGCAACTCTTCCACATTTCTCAGGTTTTATGACAGCTACATAGAAGTTTCATTTTACTTGTATTCATGTTTTGATACTATGAAAAAAACGCAAAAGACAAACTAAATTCTGGTAGCCTTTGTGACTTGTTTTTTCCAACGAGTGAGTCAAACCAGTTCTGTCTATTCAGCTGGCACACAGAATCCAGTTTGCTTGAAGTAATTCCCTTTTGTTTCAGAACAAACAATTCATAGTACAACCTCCATGCTATTAATGGCCATTAAAGCTATGTTGTGCTTCATCCAAATTTATTTTTTCACGCATGCTGTTGCTTATGAGGTCAGCTGACTCCTTGACCTTCCCAAGTTCTCTACAAGCAACATTTGGTATAAACACATTTGTGCTCAAACATAAATATAGGTACAATCATATTGGCTGCTATAATCTCATACAACGGATTGTTGTACAACCTACCCTCACATACCCAAGAAAAGGCATATGAAAAAAGAAGATGACTACAAATTAGCTATAAAACTCATCCAAGTGTGACTGACTACATCACTCATCACTTGCAAGGAACAGCTGCACACAGTGTGGGGAAAGAAAAGGTTATTGCATGATGTTTCTCAGGGGACAACTACTCAAGAAATCACACTCCAGCACTCTGTGTGATATTCTGACACACAACACAATCCTACATTCCAAGTCTTGCTTTGAATACCAGGAAACAGATCTCTTAAGGAATGGGTAAGAGGAATGCTGTGCATTGTTTTAAAAGCACATACAGGCCACAGGTCCTATACAAAATATAACCATTACAGCAAAGGGTTCAGACACTGAAAGAGGCTAATCTAGGGGAAAAAATTGAAAATCAGTCAGTAAACTGGTGGATGGCTCATTTTAAGAAATCACAACTGAAAAATACACACAAATTTTGTGTACATATATGCATATATAATGCAAATTTATTGTTTTTCACTTTGCCTGCATTCAAAGTGACTGGCAGCATCACCTGTTGGATAACAGCAGCAAAACACAATTCAAGTAAGCAAGCAAAATGCCAGCCAGGTCATTAGGAAGCTGTGCTGTTGATTTCTGGAGACACCTGTAGAGACAGCACTTTCATTTTCTGTACTAGCAACAGCTATTGGACATGGATCTCTCAAGTCAAACTGCCTCTTGGAGAAAGCACAATGTTGTCTACTAGCCACATCTCTTGTATCATTGCATGTTTGACCTTTTTGGTCAACAAAAATTCCTAACCATTAGTGTCATCTAATACCAACAGATTTAAAAAAAAAAAAAGTATTTTAATTTCAGGAAGGTTTTTACTAAGTCTTCTGTTACCTAAGAGAGCTTATCCATCCTCCCAGATTTGTCTGGCAGTGCTCACATCAAGGAGGTTATGCTGTCCCCTCCACCTGCTTTTGCTGAGAGGCAGAGAGCCACCCTGCTTTCCAAACAACTCACTCACTCCCCAATCATCTCTGCTTGCTGGCACAGGATTAAAGCTTTCCGGGAACCGGAAAGCCAAGCACAATCCCACAGACAAGAGGATGTCCTGCCTGCACTCCAGCCCTGCTGCATCTTGGACCTGACATGCTCAGATATCTGGAAAGTCTTGTCCTGCCCAAAAAGTCTGGCAACTCCATCACTTCTCCTTCCAACAAATTCTCAGTACTCAAATTCTTGTCGCATGCAGACATTCTTGTTTGCATTTCTCTGTCCTGTATACTTTCTGGCTGCCTTTGTGCTTCTCATTTCTTCCCTCACAGGTTTTGATTTGGATGCGTTCCCTCTTCTCCATAATTGAGAAGTCCTTCATGAGGGCTTTTCTTTTTCTTGGTTATCCTTTCCAGGTACTCTGCCACCCACCTGCTTAGCTGAGGTTCCATACACCATGTGGGGATGGATGCTATTATTTCCCACTCTGTTCTGGAGGATATCATCACTGTTAATCACTTGAAAAAAATTCCTACTGTTGAAGGCTTTACGATACAGACTAACTTATCAAAGGCATGTTTTTCTGAAATTTAACCTTTCAGTATTTCTGCAGCCAGATCACATAGAGCAAGCTGAATTTAAAATGTGCCCTGACCACAGCCCCCTGCACAGATGATACGTACTTTCTCAGTAAAGCACATATGTTTTTTACATTCATTCTATATTATCTTAATGAAGGTTTTGTTCACCAAACAGTAACAGAAAACATCAGGACATTCTGTGCATAACTATGTAAGCCCATATGTATTTTAACACAAGTGAAAGCACTGTCTATAGCACTTGCAAGTTTGTTAAAAATACAATTAACTTCATTCACTCTGTGCAGCTAGCTGAACTGGTATCAGTCAACAATCTCAATTTCACTCGGTCATTGGTAAGGATTTGTTAAGTTAGAAGTTATGTTGCACATTTAAAAAGAAGACCTGTGGTGCTCTGAGCTTCTGGGGCTGCAGCAGGTTGGGCTGTGTGCCAGAAGGAAGCCTGGCAAGCCAAGGAGCTGTGGGAGTGCAAAGGCATTACACAATCAAAGCAATCATCACTGGGAAACACAGATCTCCTGGTGAAGCCTGAACCAAGAGGACAATACTTCAGACAGACAATCTGAACCCCATTTACACCAAGATCCATTAAAAGTATTTTTCAAAGCTGACTGTCTGGTAAAACCAGTATTTCTAAATGAAAAGGTATTATTTCTTCTGAAGTTAGAGATGTCACTGTGCTTCTGCTTTCTGTGGGAAGCTTTCAAGCACAGCTAGGTTTTCTGTTGTAGCATTTCACCACTACTCTCCACTTTCATCTTCCTTGTATCTTGTAGGAATGAACACAGCATTGCTGCTACCCGTCCAAGAATGGATGCAAAAATTGAAAGCTGAGAAAAAGCAGAACCAGATTCTCCAGAAAAATGCTGTAATTTCTGCATTTCAATTTCAATGCTGTAATTTCAGCTCTCAATCAGTGTGAAGACCTACAACTTCTCTCTCCAAACTGATGTATCTGCTAAACCCCAAAAGTTTGTCAACTGTACAGACAAAAAAAAAAAAAAAAAAAAAAACCACCAAAACCCAAACCTACCACCTTCCAGATCTTGCTGGTATCCCTCATTAAATACTGAAAAGTAGGAGAATTACTTTTATATGACTCTAGACAAAAATTCCCAGTTTATCCATTTTGCCCATTTGCTTCTTAATGACCTAATCTAAACTCCCTGTGTTCTACCCTTTCAAGACAGCAGTGAGCACAGCAGAACCCACCTACTGCTTGAAGACTGGGATTTCAAGCCAAAACTGTTTCTAACTGCCATGGATACTAGAAAGCCCTCAAACGACAAGAGACAGACAAATCATATTATGCAGGATTTGTAGCTTTACTTATGTGAAAAAGTATTTGAAACCCATGTGTGGCATACTGAGACATGGACAGCCTTTTTTGGATGTTAAGTAACAGGGACATGACCCACCCTGCATCTGAATCCAGTTTTATACTAATGCCAGCCACCCAATCTCTTGTATAAAGAATACAAGTAGTGAGAGAGACTCTCGTTAGGGCTCTTTGATACTTCTTGCAAAACTAATGATGACAATCATTTAAAATAATGTAAGCATATTCCTGGGTGCCTTCTTCCTTCACAATCCATATTGTATTGGGAACTGCCAAAAAACAGCATAAACTTTTCCTCAGCTGAGATGCAACGTGCCATGTTTACCTGGGGACAAGGCAGTGAAAAGGATTCTCAGCATCCAAAAAGAAATGTGTTAACTGCTTCACATGTCAATATATGGTTCATTATCTGCCATTATCACATAAAAGTTCTACCTTTGTTGATGAGAGAACTTCTTCTTAAGGAAAAAATAATAATTAAATATTTAAACATCTGTTAAAATAATCAGAATAATTTCGTGTTGTTCCTCATGCTCCCTAGTCCTAACTCAGCCATGAATAATCACATAAAATATTGTACAATTCCATTTAAAAAGTAATTTATTTAATACTTTCTCAAAAACTGGTAATTTCTAACTCATGGTGTCTTTTTCCATTTTTTGTCAAATAGGACGAATATGGGGACAATGAAATGCCACCTCAAGACAATCAACCAGCCATGATTCAACTGTTTCTTTTTAGGTCTCTCCTCTCCACAACACCTTCTTTCTGCACACAAGGCAAGAAGTGTGTCCTTTGTTTGCAAGGGCAACTGCTATTAATATAGCAAGAAATTTATTTATTTTTGAAAATATTATATACTTAGGTAGTGCAAAAGGATGAATCATGTCCTACACTACCCAACACTACATCTTCTGTTACCAGTGGCAAAAGCAACAATGAATGATGGCAGCAGCAGGAGCAGAAACACTGGCTTTGCCTCTGCAAATGGAGAAGTTCCCCCAGGGTTTCCTTCTCAACCTATTACTATTATTCACAACACCAAGCACCAGAAAATTAGCCCGATTTTTGTGAATAACATCTTCCACAAACAAGCAGGTCCTAATCATTCTATGGTTGATTATGGGTGATTTTAAGTGACAATAACATAACAGGAACTTTGTGACAGCCAGTGCTGATTAATAACTTGCATGGCAACTCTGTGTTTTAGGAGAGTACTGCTGCGTTCCCATGTAAGAGTTGAGGCTCTGTCCAGTAGGTATGGAGACTAAAGAACAACAAGCTGGGAAGACAAGTTGCATCTTTAGCCCAGCCTCCTGTGTATTACAGACTGCTGAGTCTGCTTGATTAACACACATGAAAACCATGAAGACTAATACTAACCCTGAACTCTTCCGTAAGTCCTTAAAAAAACATCTTTACTGGACTGGCTAAAACATTCCCATCTCACATAACTACATACAAGCATGACACTAGCCCTTGCTGGCTGGAGTCCCATCATTCTCTTTGCACAAAGGCTGATTTAATAAGAAATATGTCACTGCAGTGTAGCTTTATGTAGGGGCAGAAAAGCAAAACAAACAACAAACAAAACAAACATAAAACACCCCAAATCATAAAGACCTCTGAAATTCTTCTGAGTGAGAAGTAAGAAAATTCTCTAGGAAAAGTAACATGCACCATGAAAAAACCATTTTCTAAATCAATGTCTAGGTACTAGCAGTTATCCTCTCTCTGCATATTAACTAACCAGCTAAAGAGGAAACTACAGGATAAGAGTTTGTAGCTGTGCATCCCACAAAGTAAAGCAAGAACTTAAGGAACGTGTAAGATTTCCTCAGTGGTTGACAAGACTGGCAGACAGCTGAAAGCTCTGCCAGGTTACCTCAATCCATTAGGACTGTACTAAGTAACACCCTTGTAAGGGTTACATCTGCAAAAGCCCAGAAGAGTGCTGCTGCACTTCAGAAATGTGGAAAGGCAATACCAATGCAAAAACTTCCTGCCTCTATCAGCAAACAGTGCAGTCTCTCCACAGGGCTCTGCCAGTACGACTCCTTGTACAGTGCAGACAAAGAGACAAAGACTTGCTTAGCCCAAGTCTTCCAGCTAACAGCACTTGCTTTATGAGCAGACAATTCTAGACTTCTCACATACCTTATTTCAGAGGATGAGAAAGCCTGTTGGCTTGCCAGGTACTGGGAAATACATCCCCAGCCTGGTAAATTCATGTGAGAAGGCAGGGAAAGCCATGGCATCAGATGCGGGGGAACATGACACCAGACAATCTCTCCACATAGGCAGCCTCAGCTGGAGTCACAAAGTTCTCCCACCCACTCCAAGACCCACAGAGAACCATGTGGATACATCACAGGAGACTGCACTTCTGCACTGCACAGAAGAACACTGATACCCAGCACAGGTGTCTGCATTAACAGATAGCACTACTGACACAGAGCAACAGTCCTACTGTGAAACACCTCTGCTGAATACAGCTTTCTTCCCACACAGGTGGCAGAGCAAGTTGCAGTGCAGCCAATCCACAAAAATGGATAAACCAAGAACTCTTGCTGGAGTACCAGAAGAACTGGACCACCCCTGTTCACGAACATCATGATCAACAAAGCAAATACTGCATAGACATACAGGTGCCTCCAGTCTCTGTGCTGAAAATTCAGTTTATGATGTGGGATATGAAAGGTTCAGAAAGAGTGCCCCCACCCTAGAGGATCCCCAGATACAAAGCAAATTACTTACTCTTCCCAGCTTGTTGGTGGAAAGAGCACTGAACAACAGCACCACGTTCTGGAGCACCAGCACCCCCTCAGGTCGCTGCAGAAATCAGGCAAGCTGCAAAAAAACCCCAAAAATCATATATTTTAATCTGTGAAGAGTCAAGAGGAATTAATGAAAACTAGTGAAGTTGCAAAGATGCAGGATACCAGAAGAAAGCTGCACGGCCGCCCTCTGTGCCAGTGGCAGCCACAAGGCAGCAGGAGCCTGGGAATCAGAGGAGCACTGACAAATGACTGAGTAACCCAGGCAGCCACCTTCAGTTTACATCCTTAAAACTATCTGCATTCAACAACGTGCACACAGGAGAACTAAAAGCAGAACAGAGGTCCATGTATCACAGTGCAGAGACCTTCCCAAACTAAGCAGGTGTCACGATCTGCTGCCAGACTATGGCAGCTCAGGTACGTAAGAGACACATTGCAAAGCATGCTTCAAATTTTCTCTCTCTCCACACTGCAACACAGACCTGCAGTTTTCCCCACGCACAAACACTGAATATCATGAAGAAAATTAATCCAGATGATAGACATGAGCCCAAGTCATAAAAAAGCAACAAGAAGTGCTCAGTAAACAATAAATTCATAAAACAGCATGTTTTCCATTATGCTTGTGTTCAGTAGATATCAAGTATATAATTTATTTTTGCAATGTCTGTACACTGCATCACAGTAATTTCACCCCTGGCTGAAATATAAGTGGTTATATTAATGCTCTTGCATTCGGTACTGAAAAATATATATGTACTTTTCAGTTCCAAATGCCACAAATATACCAAAGTATATATAAAACCTCAGACAATGAGGTTATCCTCCCATCAAGAGATGTTCCAGCAGCAGCAATGTATCTGTCAGTCAAACTGTGTTCTAGGATTCAGGGTGGTATTCAACTTTCTGTTTGTTCCCCATGAGGAGAAAATAAATATGCAAGACCAAAGATACAAGTCTCATCTGCTGTAGAGCTTATATAATTTTTTTTTCTTTATTAAAGCAAAAGCCAGGCTAAATTAAGTCAAATTATATTCCCTGTTAAAGAGAGGTTTATATTTTTCTTTGTTCTAACAGAAATTCACGAACTATAAATCCTGGAAAGCACTGAGACAAAACAGATCACTTAAAGAGAGCTGAATACATTCTTCCTAAAAATATATTTGTCTTTTGAAACTTGGAAATAGAACTCTTTAAAGCTAGAAAAAAATTAATTTTAAAATATAAAGTTTTTTAAAAAAATCAAGAAAATATACTCACTTTATTTTCAATAATATTTTCAATAATGAAGTTGCACTTTAAAAAAAAGTTCTTCAGGAATAAAACATACCAATAAACTAAAACATACCATTAAACTAATATTCTAACCCAATTTGCCACATTTGTGAACTTCTGTATCAGATGATCAGATTTCAGTATTCAAGGGAGAGAAAGAAAACACCTGTGTTGTTAACACCTTCCTACCAGGAAAGCCAAGAAACCAGCAAGTTCCTGCTGACATACATGGGTTTATATAAACAAAACTTTCTGGGTCGAGTGCTGAGACCCCAAACTTCTTCACAGGCTGAGCATACATGCTGGCTTTTCCAAATAATTTTAAAGGATTTCTTCCTGGCATAAACAAAAAGATGCATCTGTCTGCCATAGCACTGCCACTTTTATAATTAACATTTTCATCCTATATATCAAATTGGTTATAAACCAAGCCTAGAGTAACTGCAACTGAAAAACAGTAGTCAATTCACTAAGCTCAAAGATAATAAAATAATCTCAAACTCAAAATCTTTTTACTCTTGAAAGCCGACAGCTTTTCAACACCAACTAAGATAAAGTCAGCTGCCAGTTCTGAGATCAGACAAAAGCCTGAAATACAAAATATGGGTCTCAAAGGTAGAATGACCAGCCTCTTCATCAAAACAGCAAACAGAAAATTGCAAAACAAAGTTTCATCAACAGACATCTGACCTCTGACCAAATAGGATCTTAACACTGATGGCATAAATTCCTGAAACGGTGCTGCCACACACCCAGCATTTTCTATTTCCCAGCTGAGAATCCACCACCCTGAGTGTTCCTCCCTTCCTCTGAATGCTGCTGAAAATGTCCACTTCTCCACCCACATTTCTACCACATTGCCTGCCTTGAAAATTGGCAGACTTGAAAATGAAGACAGGAATCTTTTTTCATCCTGTTTATAAACCTTCATATTTCAAGAAAGGCTCGGCCGGCCAGTGGAGCCAGCTCAGCCTCCCAGACCTATACAAGTAGGAATAACTCCTTCAGGACTTTATTAAAAGCACAAAATTGAAAGGCAGATAACATGCAGGCACTGATACCCTCAGTAGAGACGTAATTTGTAAATGTTTAACGCCCACAGGTGACAAAATAGTAACATACCATTACCATTAATGAAATAAACAACTGGCTGGTTGAGGTAATAATAGGTGCAAGTTAAAAAAACATAAACTGTCCTTATTTTCTTCTTCTGCAAAAATGGGTGATGGCTACACATATTTGAAGTACGATTTCTGGGTACTTGGATTTCCACAGGACACAGACCTGCAATCCTGCCCTCACCTAGCCTTAAGAAAGAGGTGATGTCACAGAAGCCAGTGTGAAACCTGATCTTGAGCACATTATAGAATTTCAGCTAAAAACAATGAAACCAAACAGAAAACACCAGTCAGCATAGAAAAAAAATTGGGAGTTATTGCTCTTCTTGAGAAGCTCGAGCAAAACCTCCTTTTGCACATGTCTCAAAACAGAGACAGGCATCTATCTGACAGACTCCCCAAGGACTGTAACATTTAAACTCAGGCCAAATCTGCTTTCTTGAGGTTTAGCAGGAATTTAGCAACCTAGGAATCACTGCAGCTTTTTCCTTCTTCTCCACTGCAGTCTGTGCCTGTACCTGGTGTCCTCCTGCTAACAGCTAAGAAGGTTAGCTGGTTTTACAACTCTCCTTTCCAATTCCTTGTTATTGGTAAGGAACTTGAAAGTTCAGGTTTATACAAAAGAGGCAGGTTTCCAACCACCAAATTTCAGCTGGAATCATTCAGTACCAAAATCAGTTCCATACTTAAGTAACTTTCTCCTAAGGCACACACACTAGATAAACAGTGGGTCACTCAGCAATAGCATAGTATTTTTCTTTTTGTCCTTTAGTAATAAAATAACCTGTACTGGGAAGATTTCCAGATGTTTTTGTTGACATGGAATGAGGAACTCTGATTCAAATCCACTTACATCTAAAAACTGACACAAAAAAATCAAAAATATTCTTTAGCTCTTCCCCTCTGCCCAACAGGCAACTGCTTCTCAGATGGGCTGCAGAAAAGAGCAGCCAGACTGGACCTGGGAGTGGCATATCTGTCCAGGGAGAGCAGCAGATAGTCTTCCACTTCTTCACATTGAAAGATCACTCTGTATGACAATAAATCCATCTATTTGAATTAGGGAATACAAATTCTAAGACTTCTGTCATTCTGGAGCACTCCTCCTGTATCCATTTTAGAAATGGCTGTATATTGCTATTGGACTGCAAACCTGTTTGTTGGGTGGAGTGAAAGGGAGTAAAAGCAGCAGCATCAAAGTCAGTAGGAATCCAGTTGCTCTGGGAAAAGTAACTACAGACTCCACAATTCCTGCACTTTTAGACTGGAAGCACAGTTATGAACTCATGTGTGAGTGTACATATTATATATGTACAGAATTCATCATACAGAGCTGAGTGAACTGGTATCAGAACAAAACTGGTGACAGTTTTCATACTGCAGCTTCCTCTGGGCATGCACAGACATACAGACACGCCACATTCACATTATCAGACTGGGACCTCTGCCTTTAATTGTCTTTTAAACAGGAATCCCAGGATCCTACACAACCCTCCATTAAAATTCACCTCTTCTCCTGACTTCTTAAAGAAGAAAAAAATCATCCAATGTAACATCAATAATTAATAAGTACAGCATGGCCTTCTATTTTAGGGATATATTTTTCTCTTTCCTTCTAGAAAGTACATTAACAGTGTCTAACTTCAGTCCCTCAGACAGCCTACCAGTAAGCCTCATGCAACCCACCCCAAGAACCTGGGCTGCTGGGATTTGTTTCCAAAGGGAGAGAAGGAGAACTTCATTTTTCATAAAGCTTCTAGGGGTCTTAGCCTGGAAATAGTTTTAAAACAAACAAACCTAGACAAAACAGCCTGACAACCATGGGGGACTCACATCACATAATGATGGCTAAAAACTCATTGAAGATGGGCTGGAGGAGAAGGCTGCTGTCAAACCCCAAAGACACTTTTAGCATCTACCTTTCTCTGCACCCTATCTTCTTTGGCAGTAGTTTTTTGCTGAATCCACAGAAAGAAGCATCAAACACATTAATTCACTTACTGCTCTAGAGGGCCAAAAGGAAAATTGCATCACTTAGATGGTTTTACCTTCCCCAACTTTTTTGAAGGTCAGGAAGAAGCATTTTTTTTCACAATTAGTGGATAAAACACTGAAACGCACATGGCACATGGTTTATGAACCCTGACAAGTCAAAAAAACCTGAAAAGATTTGGTGCTCCACTATTGGCAGGAGGGGTTCCTCTCTTCCCCTTCCAGGTTAAAAAGCATATTCTGAATACCCTCCTGGAAAGGGCAGGTGGAGGCCTCAGGTCCTCCTGGGACATGGGCACCTGTCATTTGCTCCCTGCTCCCCACAAAGACTGCCCAGAGGTCACTGCAGAAGAAACTGTGAGGAAGGAAATCCCCAGTATTTATGAAGGATACTAAGGTCTCCTTCATTTTAGTGGTTCTATTATTTAAAAATATCTAAAGCCAATACTGAAATGTGGTTTTTGTTCTTCCTTTAAACGTTTTGATTGGTGGCACATGTGGTGGGACTAAAACATTTATGCCTCTCTGGCCCAAAACCATATTTTCATTTTAACAAATCCTCCTCTCACCACTGCTCTCAAAACACTTATGCAGACCTTCATATTGCCAGTGACTGCTCCCAAACACCAGGGTATTACTTCAGTCCTCTGGCTGCATGCCTTACTGCTTTCCTCAAGTCTTACTGTTTGCTGAACTGTGCTGCACAGACACCAAATCAGAAGAAAGCAAAGCACTGGGTGACACTGAAGCAGAATTCATCTCCAGCCCTGAAGTGGTTGACATCTCCCAGTGCACAGGATTGGCTTCAGCTCACATGGTCCTGTCATATTGTGCACTCCAAAAAGCCCACTTGGAATTGTGTTCTGCCACTATAGTCACACAGAAATCATACTACCTTACCATTAAAAACTTCTGTGGAAATACCCTACACTTACAGCATGAGAGAATTGGTATTTTCACTAGTGAGTAATTCAGCTTCCTAAGGGCAAACCAGACAGCCAGGGCAAAGAGCTGCTCCAGAGAGATGTGCTGCTCTGGTGTGAGGTCTCAGCACACATGCATCCAATGTGCAAAAGCCACTGGAATAGGGACAGCTTAGAAACACCCACAACACAGCTCCCACACTTCAGGGTCCTGCCTGAAACAGGTTTGCAGTGTGCTGAGCATAGTCCCAGCAGTACAATGAAGCCTTTTATCCCCCTTTCTGTCCCTAAGTCCACTCCTCTCCAGCTTTCAGTATCACTGCAATCATGACTCACAACAAGAACCAGACAATTCCTGCTAGTACAAAACTGTCTGAACAAACATCTGGGCTGAGGCTCACAGTCTCTAGGATATTATGCCAAAAGCACAGCACAATCAACACGGGTACGTTATCATTCAACAGCAGCTCTTCAATCAAGTACCACTGCAGCATGTTCTTCTCCCAGCGGATGGCAATCAAACCATATTTTCTGTATCCTCATCTATCCCGACCCAAATTTTAGAGCTTGCAAAAGCCCAATACACAATTTGATGATAGCACTTCAGCAGCAAAACAAGCATGCTTCGAAAACACTTAAGCAGCTGAGTTAAAAAGAATTTTAGAAACCTTAAAAGTGGAAACAAAAACTTGAATCAATATTTGAAAACAAAGCAGTCTGGAATTTCTCTCAAAAAATCTTTTTCTTAGCACAAGGGGGTGGAGCATGGCTAGCTGAACAATTTTGCAATATATTTTAGGAATAACTTTCACACAGACATCATATTTTAAAGAAGGAATTGAAAGCTAATATATGTGACAGAGACCAACCATGAGGGTTAGAAGAAACTAGAGATGCTCTTCCATAAGCTGTTTAGGGAGAAAAAGATCTCCAAATGATGAGACTTCTTAGCAGACACACCATACTTGAGACCAGGTTTTATCTGTCACTTACAGACCTGTGGGTGATGAGTATTCAGGTCACACACACACCTCTTCTGCAGCAACCCACAGCACAACTATTCATGTGATAAACACCCACGTCACAGCAGAAGCCAGAGGCAATGAATAATGCAGGAGATCCAGTCACTCTACCACATAGCATACCCATGGGATATGGAGGCAGCATTTTAGCTTAAGTCATCCTTCCCCCTCCAGGGCAAAAGCATGCTCTTTAGTAATTCTCTCTCCACCTCAGGTTCTGCATATACATTACCAAGTCAAACCCAGCAAACCAGGACGAGTAGTTACAGAAGAAATAGGGACACAGAAATGCAATACACCCTCTCAGAAGATCACATGAAAATATTACATCATTTGCTCAGCTCAAGAGCTCCACGAACCAGGAATAGTTTCCCAAGAAGGAAGTCCTTTGTTGACACTTCCCGAGAGATGTACTTTCTCACCATTAGGACAATAATTTCCCAAAGTATTAGCTAAACTAGGATAAATTAAAACGGAGCCACACTCTGCCTTCGCTTATAACTCTGTGTGAATGAAGACAGGTTATTAAATGCACACTGCAAAGCTGAAAGAAAATCTGTATTTGCAAGTCACCTTCTTTTTAAAAAGGCATTATCACCTACGCTTTAGGCACAAATTCTCCCAATAACTCACTTAAGTTATGTTCCTATTCTGAATAACATTATCACTGTATAATTCTCCACAACCCTTCTTGATATTCTTCAGTACTTTCCACAGGTTATGCTGCACTCAACAAAGTGCTCCCTCTTAGAGCATCCTTGAGGCCCACCTCACCAGGGCAAGGCAGAGAGAACAGATATGACACAAGGCACTTGGCAATGCCAGCTTGGCTTCTCTGGCACACTCTGCCTTTCAGCATCCTGCTTAGTCAGCCACTCTGCCAGCACGCCTGGCCCTCACTCAGCTTTTGCCTTAGCTGGGCATGCACTCACACTGCAGATTTAATGTGCCATTGGAAGGGCACATTTCTGTCTCACATCTGGGCTGTTGCACGCTATTTCTTTTACATTATTTTCATATATCCAAGCGAATCTGTATAGTAAATCTGATATAGCAAGAGATCACAATGCATTCATTAATGCCCAGGAAGACTCTCAGACTGCACGCCTAAAATGACTGCACCAAAGAAAACAAAAAAAAAACCCCAAAAAACCCACACAACAACAACAAAAAACAAACAAACAAAACAAAAAAACCAAACAAACAAAAACACAAAAAACCAAACCAAAACAACAACAACAAAACAAAAAACCAAAAAAAAACAAAAAAAAAAACCACAAAAAACCCACAAAGAAACCACACAACCCAAACAGAATAAAGACTCATGTCTCTCTCCAGTTTCAGTCATAATCAATTTTAATGATGCTGTTACAAGACTTCATAATTTCGGCTTCAAAGCTAGCTAAAAGACAATAAAGAATGTCTATCTTCAACAACATGTACTAACAGAAATCATACTGATTCTGCACACCAGGGCAACATATTCAAAACTTTTTTGCCTATATGTGCTGTGTTGTAAAAAGGGATCATCTCATCTACCTTATAAGCCTCTCTGTCACTCTGGTTTGCTGTAGGACAAAATCAAAAAAAATATTACAGCACTTTTTTGCCCCACACTAGAAGACCTTATGCAAGCCCATGAAAGGTTTGGAATAGACCATTGCATACATGCTTAACAGAATTAAGGTAGAACCATTATTAGAAGTAGCTATCAAACCTGTTCTATCTCCATCACCTCAAATATAACAGCTGTTGGGGTTTGGGGGCTTTTGGGTTGGCTTTTTGTTTGGTTTGTTTGTTTCTTTAACAAAACAGGGTCAGATAATACTTGGAATTATTTCTTGCTCAAAAGAACTGGTGGTCAACAGAAAAAAAAAGTCTTTGGTTAGCTTTTTCTTTTATTAATCATCATTGCTGGTGAGCTGATTCACTATCTAGGGCTGATCTCTTAAGGAAGTAAAAATATTTTATAAGTTTTTTTTTTCGCTTAACACTACAGTTCTAGTGCTATGCAGTATTTTCTTAATTCGCTATCTCTGATAGGGAGCTCTATTAATGGTGCAATCACCTGATGAAAAGAATGAGATTAATTTTCCATTCATCTTCAAAAAACATGCTCACATTTTTCCTACTGTCTTAAAATCTGTAATGAGGCTAAAATCTACCTTTTCTTCTTTTTACTTTCTTTTTTTTTTTTTTCCCCAATCAACTTGAGGCCTCTGACAGAAAAGACACTGCAGTTTCTCCTGAGAAAATTATAATTAACTATTCTAGAGACAACAGGAAAAAATACTTTTTCCAGGGAAGAGAAATTGGGAAGATAGAAGATACAAACTTTTCAACTACAGAAAGGTCCAGAGAACTACTATCTAACGAAAAAACTCAAAGCATGGCTGTTACATGACAAGAAATTACGCACTTAATTCCAGAGAAGTAGGTCCTGGTATCATACATTTGCTTCCTGCATGGACTAATGAGTTCCCATTCTTCTTAGTACGACTCAAACTGCAGAACAATGTTAACTATGCCTTACCCAAAGTTATACAAAGTTTTTCCTTTACCATCCTTTGGCTTCAAGGGTTTATTCCTCTAAGCTTAGCCATATTTTACCCTGCAACATGCAAGCATATTCTTAATTAATTTGAAAAATCTTTTACAACAATTGCAGACAAACCATCAGATCCAAACAACCGCACGCCCTAAAAGGCATTTCTCAGTAACAACTTCTGCTCATGTATGATGGCACCTCCAAGAGCTACAATGCATGCTCGTAAGTCTGATGTGGTATTTACTCACAAAATAAAAAAATAAGAACCCAGTACTGATTAGGAAGCTTTTCCAAAAGACAACCACTTAAAGTGGTTTATTTAACAGAAGAGCGATAGTAATACTGCAGAACAATTGTTTCCAATTTACCCACCTGGGAAGCCGGTTATTCCCAGAGCTACGGAGGGAGAACCAGCAGCTTCAAGACTTCCTGTCCAGGATTGCTAGATTGCTTTGCCCAAAATGTATTAATTTATGTTCTTTCCCAGGTCTCCAGTCTTAAGGTTTTAAAGACCCAGATTTTTATTAACAAGCATTGTGTTTGTATCTTTTTTCAATAAACTCATTTACAAAACACATGAGAAGCATCTATGTCTGTATTAAGTCAAAACAGTTTTAAATTAATTTCGTCTTGAATTGAAAGGAAATTTTCCTACAGGACATCATCACACACTTAATTAAGCAGCCAAATGGTTATATTTATGCATCATGTCAATACTAAAAAGCCAAACCACAGAAATTAAGATTTCACTGCAACACTGCAGAATCTTCAGTAAAGTATAGCCTGTACACTGCTAAACCACTTCCATTGAAAGACAGGAATGCCATCTCAGAGCAGACCTGATTTAAGCAGCTGTTACCAGATGCTCCAAAAGGAAGCAATAAAATTCCCTAATAATTCTTAACTAATAATATTGCCTTGCTGTAGCTCACTTAGATCCCTATCATTTCTGGCTATGCATTAAAACCTTGTGTCACCCCTTTGTTTTATTTAAGGCCTCAGTTCCAGAGTGAATTACGTTGATTTTTTTCCAATTTAGAACCATCCATTTTTTCCAATGCAGAACCATCTATGTCAGTAAGAAACCAAGGGACATCATATATAACCACAGTGAGAGGAATCTCATCTCTGAAAACTGTGTGCCCAAATTGATTTTAAGACAGAATAAGAAGCAGGGTTTTTTCCCCTCAAAGACTGCCCTGGATGTGCACTGCAGTGCTTTTTCCTAGCATCCCGATTTCAAGAATGCCAGCTATGTTTAACATTTTGCTTGAAGGTACTGCAGGAATGGAGGGTCAGCAGCAGCCACAGGTGGTCAAATTTACTCAAAACAGTTAAGTTAATCAGTACAGCAAAAAAATGTAACCTCTTGAAGAGAGACAGCAGGACTGGATAGCTTCCAAAATGAGTACTGACAAAGACTAGAAGCTGGCTTGGACGGGAGAGTTCTGGGGCCGTCTATGTATTGAGCCTCTCTGGCTAAGCTGTGACAAAAGATGTAAAGTATTATGAAATCAAAAAGAAGGTGCTCTACAACAAGAAGGAAAGCATAAAACAGAAAAAAATTTAACTGAAATGCCGAAAAAGGTTTTGAGGAGGCCTCCAGTAAATCAAAGGAAATTTAGCGACTGAACTTAGATTGAGATCTGTGCCAGAACTGAAAAATAATATTCAAAAGTCATTGTAGTTTAAACGTAATTTTCCTCATAGGTCACCTCCAAGCGGAACTTGTTAGTGTTCAAGTGCAGAATTACAGCTCTACGAAACAAAATCACTGACCAGTCACACACCACAGTTGAACACAGCTGAAATGGGACCATCTGAAAGTCAAAACCATTAAAATTTTCCATCAGACCCTTCAAAACCTAAATGGTGCCAGAAGCAGCTAGAAAGCAGTATGTGAAGTAAGCATCTACAATCTGCTGAAGCCACAAATGGCAAGAACAAAAACTCCCATTGTTTCCAATTTACCCACCTGGGAAGCTGGTTATTCCCAGAGCTATGGAGGGAGAACCAGCAGCTTCAAGACTTCCTGTCCAGGGTAGGAGCGTGTATGTGTGTATACATATGCATAAATATGCATGTGAATGGACACAGGCACACATTTCACATGCCTGCAAGACCAGCTAACTCAATTTAAAATTAATTTATCCCATAGTTAAAAGCAACAGTAAAATGTAGTATTTTAATTAAGCTCAGTATAAATTTGAAATATTCAAAAACAAGAGCTGGAACAGTCTTTAGCTTCATTCAGGCAGAACTTCAATAAGAACACAGCCCTGGACAAAACAAGTAAAAATCCATGTATGAACAGGCAGTGCTCACAAGGAATCATTTCATGTACTGCAGAAAGTAAAAGTCAGAGTTGTTGTTCCACAGCCAGCAGAGTGAGAGTAACTGTACAGTTTTACATCTATACTGATTTAAGCTGACTATCCTTTTCAGCAGCACTTAGCCTTTAGACTGGCTCCACCTCCTCATCACAGAGGATGCATCTTTTTTGAGGGATTAGTTTTCAGCTGGGTCCCCAAATTAATCAGACTGGACAGGGAGACAGAAGAATGCCAGGGATGAAGAAATGGCATGTTGTAATAACTTGAAGAAGATGGACTGACATCTCTGAGCAGTTGCTGTTAACAGCTTTTAAGACATTAATTTTGGAGCAGTCCAATGTGATGTGAAATCATGCTCATAATCTTTCACCATGCCTTTAAATTTTGTTGAAAGATGTCACATCTGGCACATGTGACAGGCCAGGAGTGCTGCCAGCACTAATAGTTTGGATGACACAAGCAACCAGTGTGCTCAACTCTTCCCTGCCCACTCTGTTTTTTCAGTATTGTTTAAAAATAGAAGGGTGAAAAAAAAATAAAAAAGGCGTTTAATTGGGGTAACATCAGAAGCTTACAGAAATCCACAATCCTGATCTAACTTCAGCACAGTCAAATAGATCATCCTCATTCTCTGAAGGAGGATGAATAGCTGGCACAGGGACAGACCTGCTCCCTGTGACCTGGGAAAGAAAAGGAAGGGTGACCCCAGCATCGGTCATGCAAAAGCCCCCTCCAAGGATCTAGAAGTTTCTGACATTTGCTACTGTCTTGGTTTGGAAAGACAGGTATCTGCCAGGGAAACTGAGGTTCCCCTAGGATGGAGAATACCAACCCCTCGCACCCCGACGAATTATAATTTTGCAATCAAGGGCTCTCAGGCGAAGATGTTGGGAATAGGAATAACAGTTCTTTACTAGGAGGTTTAACAATACAAATATGATAGGAAACAAAACCACCCAACCAAACAAACAAATAAACAAATAAACAATAATTTTAGAAGAAAACCCTGACAAAGTCAGAGTTTCAATCTGACCCTGTGATTCAGGATGTTGATAACAGTCCAAACGTAAACAGTCCAAACACTTCTGGAGTGGCAGACGTGATCCTGTTGGAGCAGAGATGATTCTGCGAAGAAACCGGTTCAGGGACGGCCAGGAGGGAGACAGGATGACGAGCACAGGAGACGAAGAAGCTCTTCCCACACCGCAGCGAAGGAAGCGCCGCGCACCCCGCTCCTGCAGCAGAGCAGCACCGACCCCACCCGGCCACCTCCCCTCCCCCCCACCCCCCACCGCCAGGGCATGAGATGTATAGAAATGCAAATGCACCGCACAGGCTGGGGAAGGTAACAATGGCCTATCAAGGTGGGTCATCAGGCCCCAAAACAGATGTAAATAGAATACACAAAACCCAGCTCCACAACCCAGGACAACGTTCCACCCCTTATTCTATTACCATCTGTATCATACCTAAATTAATAAACTCCACTATACAGAATGAACCCTCACACTCAGTTCTCACTTAGGATTAGGTTTTCCTGTGGTACACAACTGGTTTTCCCATCTTTCTGCATCACCCACCAAGTGTTACCAGGTCCTTGAGCAAAAACAATCCCACGGGTGGGTTCACCTTTGCCCAAGGTGGGGTTTACCCAAACAGTCTTTCCTAAGATACCTCTCATATGTACTACAGGGACTTTGTCTCCATCCACTGTGTGCAAAGGGGTAGACTGGGCAGGACCAGCTCGATTAATAGACCCTCGGGTGTTGACCATCCAGGTGGCCTTTGCTAAGTTCACTTCCCAATTTCTGAAGGTCCCCCCGCCAAGTGCTTTCAGGGTGGTCTTAAGCAGTCCATTGCACCGTTCAACTTTCCCGGCAGCTGGTGCATGATAAGGGATGTGATATATCCATTCAATGCCGTGTTCCTTAGCCCAGGTGTTTATGAGGCTGTTCTTGAAATGAGTCCCGTTGTCCGACTCAATTCTCTCAGGGGTGCCATGTCTCCACAGGACTTGTTTTTCCAGGCCCAGGATGGTGTTCCGGGCGGTGGCATGAGGCACAGGATAGGTCTCCAGCCACCCAGTGGTGGCTTCCACCATGGTCAGCACGTAGCGCTTGCCTTGGCGGGTTTGGGGCAGTGTGATGTAATCAATCTGCCAGGCCTCCCCATACTTGTACTTGGACCACCGTCCACCGTACCAGAGGGGCTTCACCCGCTTGGCCTGCTTGATGGCAGCACACGTCTCACAGTCGTGGATAACCTGTGAAATACTGTTCATGGTTAGATCCACCCCTCGGTCTCGTGCCCACTTATAGGTGGCATCTCTGCCCTGATGACCTGAAGCATCATGGGCCCACCGAGCTAGGAACAACTCTCCCTTGTGTTGCCAATCCAAGTCTACCTTGGATACCTTTATCCTCGCAGCTTGATCTACTTGCTCGTTGTTCCGGTGCTCCTCATTAGCCCGACTCTTGGGGACATGGGCATCCACATGACGGACTTTCACAGGTAGTTTCCCTACCCTGATGGCAATGTCCTTCCACTCATCAGCAGCCCAGATTGGTTTTCCCCTACGCTGCCAGTTGGCTTTTTTCCACCTTTCCAGCCAGCCCCACAGAGCATTAGCCACCATCCACGAATCAGTGTAGAGGTAGAGCTTCGGCCACTTCTCTCTTTCAGCAATGTCCAGGGCCAATTGAACAGCTTTGAGTTCAGCAAGCTGGCTTGACCCACCTTCTCCTTCAGTGGCGTGTGCAACTTGTCTTGTGGGGCTCCATACGGCTGCTTTCCACTTCCGGTTCATCCCTACGATGCGACAGGAACCATCAGTGAAAAGAGCGTAGCGTGTTTCTTCTGCTGGCAGTTGGTTGTATGGTGGAGCTTCTTCAGCCCGGGTTACTTGTTCTTCTTCGTCAGTGAGACTGAAGTTCTCAGCTTCTGGCCAGTTGGTGATTACTTCCAAAATCCCAGGGCGATTCGGGTTACCAATACGGGCGCGCTGAGTGATGAGGGCGATCCATTTGCTCCATGTAGCATCGGTGGCATGGTGGGTGGAGGGAACCTTTCCTTTAAACATCCACCCCAGCACCGGTAGTCGGGGTGCCAGGAGGAGTTGTGCTTCAGTGCCAATCACCTCTGAGGCAGCTTGAACTCCTTCGTAGGCGGCCAAGATCTCCTTCTCTGTGGGAGTGTAATTGGCTTCAGACCCTCTGTAGCTTCGGCTCCAGAATCCCAGTGGCCGGCCTCGAGTCTCACCTGGCACCTTCTGCCACAGGCTCCAGGACAGACCATGGCTCCCGGCTGCAGAGTAGAGCACGTTCTTTACCTCTGGTCCCGTCCTGACTGGGCCAAGGGCTACTGCATGTGCGATTTCCTGCTTGATCTGGGCAAAGGCGTGTTGCTGTTCAGGGCCCCAGTGGAAATCGTTCTTCTTGCGGGTAACCAGGTAGAGAGGGCTCACAATCTGACTGTACTCAGGGATGTGCATCCTCCAAAAGCCTATGGCCCCTAGGAAAGCTTGTGTTTCCTTCTTGTTGGTTGGTGGGGACATGGCAGTGATCTTATTGATGACCTCAGTGGGAATCTGACGCCGTCCATCTTGCCACTTCACTCCCAGGAACTGGATCTCTTGGGCAGGTCCCTTGACTTTGCTCTTCTTGATGGCAAAACCGGCTTCCAGGAGAATTTGGATGATCTTCTCTCCTTTCTCAAAGACTTCCATTGCCGTGTTCCCCCACACAATGATGTCATCGATGTACTGTAGATGGTCCGGAGCCTCACCCTTTTCCAGTGCATCCTGGATCAGTCCATGGCAGATGGTGGGACTGTGCTTCCACCCCTGGGGCAGCCGATTCCAGGTGTACTGCACACCCCTCCAGGTGAAAGCAAACTGGGGTCTGCACTCTGCTGCCACAGGAATGGAGAAGAAGGCATTGGCAATGTCAATGGTCGCGTACCACTTTGCTGCCTTGGACTCCAGCTCATACTGCAACTCCAACATGTCTGGCACAGCAGCGCTCAGTGGTGGCGTGACCTCATTCAGACCACGATAATCTACAGTCAGTCTCCATTCTCCACTGGACTTACGCACAGGCCAGATGGGGCTGTTAAAAGGTGAATGAGCCTTACTGACCACCCCTTGGCTCTCCAGTTTACGAATCATCTCATGGATCGGGGTCACAGAGTCTCTGTCAGTGCGGTATTGCCGACGGTGCACTGTTGCTGTGGCAATTGGTACCTGTTGTTCTTCAACTCTTAGCAGTCCCACAGCAGAAGGGTCATCTGAGAGACCAGGCAAGGTATTCAGTTGTTTGATCTCTTCCGTCTCTACAGCAGCTACTCCAAAAGCCCAACGATATCCTTTTGGGTCTTTGAAATATCCATTTCTGAGATAGTCTATGCCGAGGATGCACGGGGCCTCTGGGCCAGTCACAATGGGGTGTTTCTGCCACCCATTCCCAGTTAAACTCACTTCGGCTTCCACTACAGTCAGCTGCTGGGACCCTCCTGTCACCCCAGAAATAGAAATGGGTTCTGTTCCTACATACCCTGATGGCATCAGGGTACATTGGGCACCAGTGTCAACCAAAGCCGTGTATTTTTGTGGGTCAGATGTGCCAGGCCATCGGATCCACACAGTCCAATAGATCCGATTATCCCTTTCCTCTACCTGGCTAGAGGCAGGGCCCCTCTAGCACTGGTTATCCCCTCCCTGAGCATACATACTAGAGGTTCCTTCAAGGGGATTCAACACAGCATTGGCAGCTTGGTTATAGGAGGCTGAGGCTACTTTCATTTTCGTAGATCCCCCTTGGTGATTGTTCCTCTCCTTGAGCTCACGCACCCGTGCTGCCAGGACAGAAGTGGGTTTCCCATCCCACATTCCCATGTCTTCCCCATGGTCACGCAGATAAAACCACAGGTCAGCTCTTGGGGTGTACCCTCTCTCTCGAGCTGGGGGTCGTTGGGCTCTAACTCTGGGGCCTGTGACTCGCACTGGTGCCACATTGGAACTGTTTGTCCTCATCTCCTCCCTCACCCCCCTTATCTCTTCTTTGAGTTCTTTAACCACGGCAGAGATATGAGCCTGCATCGGGCCATTGATCATACTTTCATAGTTCCTAAGCTTATTGGCAACAGACCCCACTGTCTCTCGATTGTCCTCAGCATTAATTGTTGCAATAAAGGTGGTGTACTGAGATGGCCCTAGATTTGCCAGATTCCACAACATCTGCCCTGTGCATTTAACCTTGTCAGGGTCATTATCATGCTGTCCACTCCTCCCAAAAAGTACCTCCAGCACCGCCACTTCCCTCAGCTGTTGGATCCCTTCCTCCAGAGTTTTCCAGCGCATTCTATGGTGGTGCTCCTGCATTCTTTCTTTGTGGATAAATCTCTCTCTCACACTCATTAAAAGCCGCTCCCAAAGGGAAAGGGGTCCTGGCTCTCTTACAAATACCTGATTTATACCTGAGTCCTGGGTCAAGGGTCCCAAATTCCTTGCCTCACCACTGTCCAATTGCACACCAGTACCCACGAGGTCCCAAACCCGAAGTAGCCAGGCTGTGTAAGCCTCACGCCCCCGCCGTACGATATCTTTTTGCAGGTTACGGAGACTTTTGTACGACAGGGACTCGGTGATGATCTGAACATGTGATTCCCCTGCAGGTTGTGAGGGCCCTCCTTTCTTATTGTCTGGGTTTGCTGTTTTCACCTTAGATTTCTTTGTTTCCACAGGGGCAACTGCCGCTGGCTGTGACTGCCCCTGTGGTTCAGCTGGGACCTGAGCAGTTGTAATCTCTGTGGGTTTCATTGCTGCACCATCAGGCTCTCTTTTGTCAGGGCAGGGGAAGGATTTCCCACTAGCTGGGGAGATGTACTCCCTCAGCATCTGGCTCATCTTTTCTTGCATCTCCTTAATCAGAGCCCCCACCCAAACCGGGTGGTTTATCTCTGAGGCAGGCTGTGGGGCAGGAGCGGACTCTTGGGCTGCATTCTTATTCTCTGGGGTACTTATTAAGGTGCTTACCCAGGCCAATTTCCCCTTATCTCTGAATGCCAAACAGAACAGGCATACCAGCAACACCAGCCACTGTATGATATCATTAGCACTCAGAGATTTCAACCCTTCAAAAACTGGTGGGGTGGACCCAAAAAACTGTGTGAAGGGCTGGGAGAAAATTTCCCCCGGTGCCATTTCCTTACAATAGGTACCATTGTTAAAGTAACCCCAGAAGCACAGAGTTAGCCTATGATAGCTATGAATCCATGTGCTTGCTTTCCAGAGGAAGTTAAAAATCCATGAATTTCTCACCTTATTAATCCACAAAACAAACTGAATGCCAGCCACAGTAGCCTTAGTCATAGGACCCATATTAACATAAGGAGTAGCAAATGGCAGAAATACAGCCACCACCACGTGCCACCCAAACCAGGGAAAGCTAGACCACATTATTCTGGCCAGTGGGCTTTTATCTAATACCCAAGAACTGTTATTCCTCTCTCTCAATGCCCTCGTGCCCCACGTTGGGCGCCAAAATCTGTCTTGGTTTGGAAAGACAGGTATCTGCCAGGGAAACTGAGGTTCCCCTAGGATGGAGAATACCAACCCCTCGCACCCCGACGAATTATAATTTTGCAATCAAGGGCTCTCAGGCGAAGATGTTGGGAATAGGAATAACAGTTCTTTACTAGGAGGTTTAACAATACAAATATGATAGGAAACAAAACCACCCAACCAAACAAACAAATAAACAAATAAACAATAATTTTAGAAGAAAACCCTGACAAAGTCAGAGTTTCAATCTGACCCTGTGATTCAGGATGTTGATAACAGTCCAAACGTAAACAGTCCAAACACTTCTGGAGTGGCAGACGTGATCCTGTTGGAGCAGAGATGATTCTGCGAAGAAACCGGTTCAGGGACGGCCAGGAGGGAGACAGGATGACGAGCACAGGAGACGAAGAAGCTCTTCCCACACCGCAGCGAAGGAAGCGCCGCGCACCCCGCTCCTGCAGCAGAGCAGCACCGACCCCACCCGGCCACCTCCCCTCCCCCCCACCCCCCACCGCCAGGGCATGAGATGTATAGAAATGCAAATGCACCGCACAGGCTGGGGAAGGTAACAATGGCCTATCAAGGTGGGTCATCAGGCCCCAAAACAGATGTAAATAGAATACACAAAACCCAGCTCCACAACCCAGGACAGCTACCCACAGTAGGAGGCGTTTTAAAAGAAACACCTTATGTCAGAAACATCAGCCAGGCTGGGCAATACACACAAGTCCTGGGAGCTTCAGCAGATGCAGGAGAGAGTACAACAAGCAGCCACCAGGTTTCACTTGGAGAAACATCACACAAGTCCCCATACACTGGACACCTGGTCAGAGAAACATTTACCTGGCAGAGATGACAGCGCTCCTGCAAACTGAACAATTTATACAACAGTTGCAATAGCATTAGAGTAGAAATCACGATAAAGTTTGAGAAACCACCAATATTATAGTTCAAAGGCAGCTGAAGTTAAGAAAATGTAACAGAAACCAGGGAAGTGTTCTGCCACAAAAGTACTTTTAGTCGCAATGATTTAGGCATAACCTTAAATCAAGGAAGAATGCTTTGGTGTAACTGTGGGGAAAACCTTGTCCATAGCAGGCAAAAACTTAACTTTCAAATTAAATCAGTCGGCTAGGATTCTGCACCCTGTATTCATAATTAAGACCAGTGGGTTTTTTGCTTTCCTTTTTAATTACATACCCATTTAGCCAGGTATTCATAAATCTTTAGAGAAATCATTGTTCAAATAAATAATTTCTTAAAATAACTTTCCATGTAATACACCAAGACAGGTATCTGTTTAAAAACCTGACCTGAGAGGATGCCTTAAAATTCTCAGTGTGTCCATGCCAGTCGTCACCTGCCATCTGATCTCCTGGCATATTTATTACCAAGCATCTTTCCAACTTATCCTGTTTCTGCCTGTACTTTCAACAAGCAGCTTGTGAACTATCTTAAAGATAGTGTCCTAAAAGAAATAAAAAGTCAAACCTATTTTTTACCAAAAAAAAACTCCAAAAAACTTTGCATTATTACTATAGCACAGGCATGCTGCTGTATGTTTAAACCTTAACAAAGAGAATTTTTAAAAAACAGTTATTGCTATTCAGCGAGTATTCCTATAATACAGGTTTTGCTGCTCATCTTTTTGCAAGATCACTGTATTAAAGCAGCAGAGAATACTTTTAAAAGCTCACCCATACTCAACGAAATACTATGCCAGAAGATAAAGTCCTAATTAGGGATAACAGAATGCAAAACTCACACTGCAGAGGTTGTTGACTGGCAGAAACCATTAGATTACTACATCCTTCTTTGTTGGTCATCTTACAGGCATATGAGGAATTATGCTTAAATTTAACAGAATTCTGATGTGGCTGGTACAGTCAGCAAAAACACAGCCTTCAAACTTAAGAGAACGGAATAGCTAAGTTATGGCAGACCAGGGTATCTGACTACAATGCTGTAGTAACTGGGCCAATTCTGAAATTCCTGACAACCAGGAAAGAGACTGTGCTTTGTATAAGCTAAGTAAAGATTTCTATTATGATGGCTTAAATAAAACAGATCCCAAGAGAGGAAATAAATGTTACCCAAGTCATCTGGTATATTTACTCTTCTCAGGTGCAACGCATAGTGACCCTCCCAGACAGCATTTCCTTGCCAGGGTCATGTCCACTTCCCCCCTTGGTAAAGAACACTTCTAAATAATTTGAATTCTGCCATTGGCCTAATTTCAGTGTGTGTTCTGATGTCTTATTTGTAATCACACTTCTCAAAAATGGAGAGGTTATCAGGTAATAAAATATCACCCCAAATCATCTCCTCTCTTCATTAATTTTAAGACAGATCAATGCTGACATAAAACCAAACTAAAATAAAACATTTTAAAGAAAATGGTAATCCTCTTTTGTTGCCACGATTCGTGCCTGCCATATTTTGGTTTTAGGAAATTCTGTTCCTAGGCACTTTTACTGGTAAACAAGGTCACGTACTGTAAGCTATCTTGTTTTTCTAGTGCGTTCCCAGAGGAGGGACTTTGTGTGGTAGTCTCTAGAAGTGACCAATGGTTCCCAGGGGTCCCACCTCTAAGGGGGTTAGACATTTATAAAAAGTATAAAAGAAGCCTGGAAAATAAACCTGTGGCTCCTCCTGATGAGAAGGGGTCCACAGCAGCCTTCTGAGAAATTACCACTCCCTGTCTCCATTTATTGTGTCCCACAGTGACAGTCTTTTCCCTCACATTAGCATATTTTGTTCCAAAGTCAGGTCTTTATGGGGGGACTGACATTGGCTGGACACCAGCTGCACACCAAAGCTATTCTATCACTGACCTCCTCAACAGGACAGGGGAGAGAAAGCTCCTGGACCAAGATATGGACAGGGAGAGATCCCTCACCAATTAACCATCACGGGCAAAGCAACCTCTACTTGGGGAAATTAATGCAATTTATTGCCAATCAAATCAGAATAGGGAAATAAATCAAATTGAGAAAAAAAATCAAATCAAACACCCCCAATCCCTCCCTTCTTCCCAGGGTTAACTTTACTGTCATTTTCTCTACCTCCTTCCCACAGTGGTGCCAGGGGACTGGGAATGTGGGCTGCGGTCAGTGCACCACACGTTGTCTCTGTTGCTCCTTCCTTCTCAGAGGACTACTCACACTCTTCCCCTGCCCCAGCACAGGGTCCCACTCACAGGAGACAGCACCCCACAAACTTCTCCAACATGAGTCCTTCCAAACTCTTCATGAACTGCATGGGTCCCTGTCCACAGGGCACAGACCTTCAGGCACTGAAGCACAGGTCCGTCACAAGTCCTGTCAGCAAACCTGCTCCAGAGTGGGCTCCTCTCTCCACAGGACTACAGGTCCTCCAGGAGCTTGCCCCAGCATGAACTTCCCATGAGGTCACAGCCTCCTTCAGGCATCTACATGCTCCAGCATGGAGTCTTCCATGGCTGCAGGTGGATCTCTGCTCCATTGTGGACCTCCATGGGCTGCAAGGACACAGCTGCTTCACCATGGGCTGCAGAGGAATCTCTGCTCCAGCACCTGGAACACCTCTTCCCCCTCCTTCTGCACTGACCTTGGTGTCTGCAGAGCTGTTACACGTGTTCTCACTCGTATCTTCTACCTGCTGCTGGTGTTGCAGAGAGTTCTTATATCTGCTATCCCAAAGGTACTACTGCCACCACTGATGGACTCAGCCTTGGCCTGTGGTGGGTCCCTCTTGGAGCTGGCTGGCATTGGCTCTGTCAGACATGGTGGAAGCCCCTGGCAGCTTGCACAGATGCCACCCCTGTAGCCCTCCACAACCAAAATCTTGCCATGTATACCCAGCACAGGCACAGAGAGGCCCAAGGTGCTGCCAGGCCTCCCCAGCAGCCCAGGCTGTGGCCAGAAAGCACAACTGCCCTTTCCTGCCCTTTCTGAACTCCAGTGCCATCCAACAAGTGAGAAGCCAAACTGTACACTGCAGACAGTCTAGCCAACTATTTTAAAACTTAATTCTTAAACAAAGGGCATCTGTCTCTAAATACAAATACACAGCATAGCAGTCTGCTCTTTCCAAACATATGTTGCATTTTCTCCAGCTGAGAGGAAAGGGTTGGTTTTAAATAGTGACTAAAAATTCTGCTTACCATTTTTCATTCTAAAAGCACAACTGTTGCTTTACAATTAACATCAACTTTCTGATGCACAAAACAAGACCAATGTTATAATTTAAGCCAACTTAGTCAAAGATTGCCTTTGCCTGACAAAGGTACAAAATAACAAACATTTAAAATACTGTGCTGCCTTTCCATGTTTAGAATAAATCAACTTCCTTTAAAAAATAACTGGTTAAAACACTTTTATTCCAATTTGTCTATTACTCCAGCAAATTTTATTCTAAATGTTACTGAGTAAATAACATCTAGAAACTGTATCTAAAGAAATCTCTCTCACATACACACATCATTTCACTGCAGACATTCCCTGGCACACACAGAGTAGCTTATTCACCAGTATATAGATATAACAGGGCTCTGTCCACAGTAAAGGTGGTAGTCAAGTTTTATGTAAAAAGAAAAAAGTGATGGTGATTACTAGAGGAAATGAAACATAAGAACAGTTATTACAGTTGGAAAAAGATACTTTAAAGGTTTTGAACAAGTGACTTTATTTCACTTGATAGTGCTAAAAGATCAGATCCTTTTTTTTCACTTGAAACCTGCTTCTCAACCCTCTCTCTCTTGTTCAGAGATGTGCTGTTAGCAAGGATTATGTTGCCTTTATTTGCACAAGAGAGAACATCAGAAATTACAACAAACCTCAGACTTCCTTAGGCTGAATCACCCACACTCAAGTACAGTAAAAGCAAACACTTCCAACCATACAGCTGTATTAATTAGGATACAAGTTATGTAATATGAGCATCTGTATTTATTTTTAACCTATCTGTTGAACAAGTGTCATTTACAAAATTTCCTTAAATATTAAGCTAGTGGAAAATCATAGCTGAGGCTAAACACAGAGTAACAGCACAGAGATCTAGAACTTTATTTACTAGTTACAGTGAGAGGGGCCTTATACAAATTGCCTAAGCTCATAGTAGAGGGGTTTGCAGACTGGCTTAAAACCACAACCAGCACATGTAGTACATGTGGCTTCTTGACAGGTGTCTTAGAACAACCTGGAAGAGAGAATCTCTGGAACATCCTCTATAAGTGTATTAATAACTTGTTTTGATGCTTGGAGACCCCCAATTCAGGTATAAGCTGTGCACAAAACACAGAGCTGGAGGAGTTCTCTCCATGGCTTCCAAACCAGAGAACCCTATCAAGATTCAAAAAAGTGACAAACCAGTAAAGGAGAAATGAAAAGACACAAAGAAAACCAGTGACCTATTCATCACAAATAAAACTCTCTCAACAGTCAGAGGAGATTTAACACTAACCATTCTTACACCACAGCCTCAGCAAGATAAGACAGATCTTCAGGAATTCAGCCAAACATTCCCGCACTAGGCAGGTAAATTGAGTGAAGAACCTACTGTCAACTACTGCTGAAATTCAGCATCTTCTAATATTCTTAACTCCTCATTTCCAAGACAGTAGAGGCTTGCTGAAAGTCTGCAAAACACATCCAGAGCCACTGACAAAAGATAATATGCAAGTACATACTATTACCAGTAAACCTTAGCTACACTGTTATTTTGTGTTCTTAAAGTTTCCTTCATTTCAGGCCCTTCACAACAAAACAAACAAAAAGCACCTAAATAAAGATTGCTTGTTTTAAGTGATAAATGAAGCAGCAATTTATGCTAGCTAATAGCAGGACCAATCTATTGCCTAACTTCAACATTCCAAGGGATAAGAATAAGCAAGTAATAAATACCTCCATTTGAGAGAAGCCCAAAGCTAATATTAGGATAAATCTTAACTCACAGAAAACCCAAAGGTCTATAAATGTCCTGACCTCAGTGCGTTTCTTCTAAAGCAATACTTTTAGTTGCTCTGTTTGGTGGAATGCATCTGTGAACAACAATAAATCTGAGGCTGAACAATTTATAAAATACAAGATAATGTATATATCTGAGTCAGTGACTGGACCATGTAAAGGTCAGAATCAGTCTTTCAAGTAACTACTGCACCAGCTCACTGGTGCTCAACACAGCAATCCAAAGGAACAGTTTCCCTCAGCAAGATATCTCAAAACAGGGCAGCTTTTATCTTCACTCATATTACTACACGGGTTGAGTTGTGAGCAAACATGCAGCAAACTAAGTCAGCTTCTTGGTTTAGATGAAGAAACAGTAAAAGCAGTCAAGACTGATCAATCGTGAAGGTGTCATGAATCACAATTTCCCCTTAGCAGCTGCAGGAGAAGTTGCTTGGTGTCTTACAGGAATAACCCAATCCTTACACGACAGCACCTACAATTACTAAATAATCAACAGGCTTGTTGATAGTTAAACAACTATCTACTTGCACAGGCTTTTCAAAAGCATCTAACACTGATACAAAGTTCTGTGAAAGGATAAATCTTTCATGGAGAAAGCGAAAGACACGCACATCTTGTTCTCTCTAGAGATGCTGCTGCTGCATATCCCACTTCAAGGCCCAGCTATCAGACAAGCTGTCACAGTGTGATGACTGACTTAACCCCCACACCACCTACAGCAGTCTTCCACAGCACAGAAGCTTTATACTGCCAATGCTTGTGCTGGGGAAGCATTAGAAACATTTATTCCTCAAGGTCCATTCATGCTTTGCAGCATTTTCTTTTCTGACAGATGTCTGATGTCTGCAAAACTCAAGGCCAAACTAGTGTCAAAGGTCCTTAAGCTGGCAGTGGCACATAATGAACAAGGAAATTGCACCATGTAATCACAACAGGATAATTAGTGTATATTTACTTTGTCAGAGGAACACAGGGTGAGTAAAATAGGCTCAGTAACCACTTTGCTGCTGGAGATTCTGTAGAGGCAAGAGGCAATTTCTCACAGCACTGTCTCTTGAGAGCATGCAGCAGGGATCAGCTGCTTCCTCATCACACCTGAAAGGACACCCAGAGGACTAACACCTCTGGGAATTCACACCCACAACACAGGCATAAAACAAGCAATATCTGACTGAGGCACAGATCAGAAATAACAGCAACGGTGATACACACAGCTCTTGAATCCTTAATATCCTTAGGATTAAGGATTCAAGGGCAGAAAGCTGCATTTTTACCTTCTATGAAGCTGAATGGAGATGAATGCCCACTACTGCATTTCATGTCTACCTTCAATTTGGGTAATTCCAGCTAGCAAGATAGATCTCTCCCCTACTGCAAGAAACTCTTGATGTTTCTGAAAAAATACAACTCAATGCACCCCAAAATCCAACATCACTGTGCCCTGTGAAACAACAGAACTATACAAGTTTTGCTCCTCTGCAACAAATAGGTTCTTCTCTCCTTTCATTAGAAATAGCTTTAGTTTAGATTTCCAGACTGCTTCTGTTCAGCAGGGTTCCCACTCACCTGCTGGACTCAGCCCACTCTGAGCCTCCCAGGTCATAGGGGGAACTCAGGGAACTTTTTCTCTCGCACCCCCTGATCTTCTGTGCCTGGTCTGGCACCCTTTCAAGGAGTCTCCACAGGGAGTAGGATGAATCCAGGCAGTGTATTTAACTCACACTTAGTGAGATATAAAATCAAGCCACAGCACTGTCTGAAACAAGAGGGCAGGGCTACATCACACAACATGTGGGGGAAAAATAGCACTAAACAAACTAAAAGAATGAGGATTACCTCTTCCAGCAGAAACTCACTGGCTCAGCTGTACTATTAATTTTCATTTTACTCAAATCCATTTGGCTAAAAGGATATTCTTCAGTTTATAAGAACTCTTCTCCCAGTGTACCCAAACAGCTGAATTTCTTTCTTCAGCAGTGCTCCAAACTGAGTGGATTACATACAGCTGCAAGGCTGCAAAGCTGGGTGATTTCACTTCACACTCCAAACGGTGGCAATTGAAAAATAAACAAATACAGAAAGAAGCAGTTTTGTTTCTCTGAAAGCAGCGTAACTCCACCTCCCCATTCAACACCATGCTAAGGCATGTCCTGTGTACTTGGACATGGCTTGTGAGTACTGCCAAGTATCACACTGCCCTTCCCTGCCCTCACTGAAGCCAGAAGCTGGGGACTTTTCAAATTTTCACCTTATTTTCCAACCTTCAGTCTAGCAATTCTGTGCTGTTCAATGAATCTCTCTTCCTTTGAAAAGGGAACACAGCAGAGATAATAGCTACAAGTTGTCAAACACCATATATAAACCAGAAATCAAAAAAGCATACTATTAGTTTGCAGCTGAAATTGTTTCAAATGCAATTAAGTGTATTTCAAGCTACATATATTTGTGAACTAAATTATAATTACTTGGGTAACTTAGGTACAAGACAATTCTAGTGTTGTATGTAAATTCTGCTTTTCTTTATCATATTATGCCTTAGTGAGAACTCCCTTCAATTTTGATGAGTTAGTACAGGAAAAGAAATGCACTGCCATATTAACACAAATCTAAGGAAATAATTGCTTAGCTAAAATTCCACCATCTACTGTTTTTGCAAGCATCTAAAAACACAGCCAATAGTCACTGGAATTGCTGATCAGGATTTTTAGAAAGTGGGACACACACACACAGAAAGAGCAAAACTGCAGATCCATCAAAAAATCACTTTGAGTTCAGGTCGGCTTCTTATCACAAAGGTTTTGTAAAATTGCTACTGAAATAACTATTTCTTTTTTGGCAGGACATCAAGGAAAAAAGACTTGAAACATCAAAAATGCCTATTAAATAATAAATATGTCCCCCAGATACTTTTGACCTCAAAAGGAAATGGTATCAGCCATGGTGAATGATGCCTGTATTACTCCCCCTCACTTTCAGAGGTGCATTCAGGCACCAATCCTCCATAGGAAGTGATGTGATTTCCCTATGGAGGCACCTCAAGCTAGGCACGTTGTTCAAATCAGAGTGGCACAAAGCTGAAGCACCTTCCATGGTCATTTCTGCAGCATGCAGAGCACAGAGCTGAAGGACAGCAAAGACAAGCACCAATGGCACTGAACAATGACAGTCACTGAGAAAGAAGAGCAGATCTTCCAAACCTTGCTCTCAACCCATTCATTAAAACAGTATCCATGTGTTCCAGACAAATGCTGCAAAACCAAGTTCTGCAAAAGCCTCAGCACACAAGCACACACCCAGACAGAAATGCCAGCCACAGCTGCTGGGGCCAGGTGAGAAGCAGGAGTGGCGAGAAAGCAGGGGAAAAAAAGAAAAATTTAAGAAAGCAACAGTAACTTCGCCATCCAGAATTGCTCCCTAGTTTTCTCCAAACCTGCACCAGGATTTTAAGCACCTATTGGAATGCCAACACCCAAAGACGTAGTGCACAGAACGATCCAGTCCAGAATGCAATGTAGATGTGGGAACTGTATTTGGATTAATTACAGAAGACTAGTAGATCTAATTTAGAAACTTCCAAGAGCACAGAATCTGAGCTGTAGAGCTACATAGCTGAGAGAGCTGTTGGGAAGCCCTATCAGCTCTGATTTGCCCACAAACCCTCCAGTTGGCACATGCATCACATAGCGCAGATTTTGGTTTCACTCAGCTGCGTACTGATATAAGGCCATAACTTGACCTGGCTCTGGAAATCTGTAAATTTCCATTTTGCTTTTTCAAGTCTGTTTTTACTTATCAGAAGAAAAAAAAAATCCCCTACTTTGTAAAAATGCATAGCCTTTTTATTCCTGTTCCAAGCCAAAACCAACACCAGATGGAAACTCATTTAAAATTTTTACATCTTTCTGCAAGGAGGTTATTATTACCAGCTAAGCAGCCCCAGGAAAAAAATAAGTAAATTTAAAAAAAATAAATCAATGGACTATGAAAGTGATTTACATTATATATAATGAGTGAACACAGAAGAAAAATGACCAACCAGAGTGACTTCTTCAGAAATAATGATGTATTTTTATTTACTCTGAAAACAACAAAAAGTCTGAAAATACCATCAGGTCCCACCAGATAAGAAATGCATAATACATGTTCCTAAGGGCAGTGGAGGAAACCTGAAATAGTTTTACTCTGCAACAAATCTCAGCTCCTAAAAAGATATAAGGCCACAAACTGACTTGCTGTGAGTCAGACCATGCCAATTGCAGAGGCCAAAGACACCCAAAAAGCTGTCTCACCTCCATTCCCAACCCTCGGGCTATGCAACAACTCAGGTGAGAGAGCCAGACCAGGTGAGAGAATGGGACATCTTGGTGCTTCCTGAGTTTCTGTCTGAAGCTTTAAGGTGGCTGCTTTACATGTCACTGGGTCACTTTTTTGGCTGGAATAAGAGGAACAGTTCTGTAGGTAACTCATTTATAATTCATAAAATATTAAGCATTTTGCAGCTCTCACTATGAATGCAGAGCATCATTTTCTAATGCTGCTTATCACAGCCAGTCTCAGCAACAAACTGATATCAAAAACCAGTAACAGAAAAGTTTTCTGATACTGAGAATACTTAGCAAATATATACAGCACTTATATCTTATTCAGAATGTGTGCAGTGGCCCTTACTGATCAGCCACTACAGAAATCTGAACAATGGCATGTCTTTTTAAGAAAGTAAGAGCTGTCTAAGTGTTATATTTATACTATTTGCAGAGAATTCTTTATTTAGATTTCTATGGTAACCAGTAAGTAAGAGGACTGCAGTTTGTATTTTGAATTTTTTCATTCCCCATAGTCCAAACTAGCAGTACTACAACCTTTTTTCAAGAAGGAAAAAGCAATAAGCAAACATCTTATGGACTCAAATAGAGCCGAGTCTTTAGTAATTAACTTGAGATGGAGTTTTCTAACAGAGTAACAAACAAATCATTCATTTAAGCTATCCTTTTTTAAGCAACTTAGTAATAAAACCAGTCTGGTATGTATTACCTACTAGGCAAAAATTTGCCACAACTGGATTTCTGCTGTTACATTGTTTTATCTGTCAAAATGCAACCATTGAAGAGGAAATGGGCAAGTTTGTTTTCCCTCGGACACATAAGGAATCAGGGACCACATACATTGTGAGAACCAGTCCCTGCTGCAGAGGTACCACACTGTTAACATGTGAGGAATGTTAACATGGGAGGAAGCATGTTCATTATTAAACCACACCAATTTAATTTGAAAACCGGGTCAGAAAATGTACTGCAGCCCACAGTCACCCTACACCTCCAGAACAGACTATAGCCAGGCTGGTCCAACAGCAAATTGTGCTTGTTGCAAACACTACAGGGCCAGCACGACTAGCACCAGATCCCTCACCCACACTGCCAGGTTATGGGTTTTAACATCAAGTCCTCCTACTTACATTTTGGGAAAATAAAACTTCAGGAAGAAGAACATAATTGCTGTGTTTTGTAAATAATCAGAACTCAAAATGAGTGTTATTTATTTCTTTTGAGGGGGAACTGCAAAGCAGGAAAAAAAATCTACCTCTCTCCCAAAATACAAGGTATGTCCATTTTAACATCAGAATTGTATGTATTCTCAGGTATTCACTTCTTTCCCTTTGTTAGTCTTGATTTCTGAAGAGGATGCCAGCCCCAGGCACTAGTCAGTTAGCCTTTAGATCCAAATATCCGAGACTAATTTCCAAAACCCTCAGAGAAATTAATCCACTGGCAATGACAAATTATTTTTATGGAATATTCCTCTCCCACATTCCACACCTGTCCACTCTCTTCCAAGCATTTTGGTTGTCAGAGATACTCCTACCTTCTAGAAGCTCATGAGCAAGTCTGGAGCAAGTGTTCCCCAGCAAGCCCATTTCTGTTCAGCGCACTGAGTTAAATTTTTGGGAATTATGATTCCTCCCTAGACAACGGCTATTTTTATCAAGGAAAGAGGATATCCTGTCCCCATCTCCTGTGAGTTTCATCATACATCCACAACTCCCAAGTGAAACTGCACAGGACTTTGAGAACGACAGCATTCTGGCAAGAACACTGAGGGTGTAGTCATGAGACAGCCCCAAACTGCCTAGAGGAAAGCAATCTCTGAACACAGCACAGCAGGAGCCCTCCACTACCACATTCCCTTCACATTCCCTTCCCACTGTCCAGATGCCAGACAGATGACCAGGCAGCAGCAGATGACAGCCAAGGCAATCACGATGCACCTACCTGGAGTCACCAACCAGGACGGCTCAGTCTCAAAAGCCACCTTTTGCCAAACCTGTTTAGCACAAGACAGAAGACCTGTCACCAGTGCTCGATCAGCAGAGGGTCAGTCTGCATTCAGCAATGCTTGCAATGGGACAAGTGGGACATCGTCAGCAGCCCCACAGCACAGGACCTCCATGCCCAAGCGCAGAGAAAATGGCAGAGGCACTCCACCTACCCAAAATATCCTAAAGCACTGAGAGCCAGGCACTCTTTGCAGCTTGGGCAACTTGCAGAGCCAAAATAAAAGAGCAGGGAAACACTGGGGAAGGTACACTTTACTACTAGAGCCCCATGAATGTGCACCATTTTTCCTGGTTCCCCCAGGGGCCTGTCAGCACCAGCCACTTCATCCCTCTCGCCAGCTTCTCCCACCCCCAAAACTGTGGTGCCTGAGCACAAACAAAGGCATCCTGTTTTAACATACCACTTTACAGCAAGAGCATGGAACAGCAACAGTAGGCCATAGCCAAAAAAATTAAAAGAGAACAGAAGTTCTGTGGAACAGAAAGCACTTTCAAAGCACCAAGTTTCACTGGGATGCAGAAGCCAGTGAATGAGCACTCAGTTTCACTAAAATTACTCCAGACTAGTAAAGCACACCATTACACAGGGTAATAAACTTGAAAAACAAGAGCTTGTTAGATACAGTAGAACAGGAACACATTTTCTACCTGTGGCTTATATCCCCTCCTTGATCTAATAAATCTAATTCATTTCAACATCAGTGAAGGAAAACAGAGTACTTCATCTTCCTCATGGTCCTACACAATGCAACTAGCCAGTTTAAGAAGGGAGAAGTCACAAGTGCCTACCAAGAGATGTGTCAGCCAGAGGCAGGCTCCTTGCCAACAAAAACTGCAGCATATTCATCTCTGCACCCCCACACCAAGCCTCCTAAAAAACTCTTCACAGCAAATCTTTCCTTAGAAACTTCTTAGCATGAGCTATACTGAAGTATCTCCTACTGTGTTCTGCAAAGCAAACTGCAAAGGTCTCAAATATTCCCTCACTCTGTGCTTGCACATGTTAAGTCATATAATCACAGAATACCCTGAGTTGGAAGAAACCCACAAGATCATCAAAGTCCAACTCCTGGCCCTGCACAAGACAACCCCAACAATCACACCATGTGTCTGATAGCACTGTCCAAACATTTCTTGAACTCTGACAGGCTTGCTGGTGTGACCACCTCTCTGGGGAGCCTGTTCCAATGCTCAAGCACCTTTTGGGGGAAGAACCTCCTAATATCCCATCTAAACATCCCCTGGTGCAGCTTGATGCCATTCCCTCATGCCCTATTGCTGATCACAAGAGAAAAGAGTTCAGCACCTGTTTCTCTGCCTCCCCATGTGAGGAAGCTGTAGACCTCAGATGAGTTTTCTAACAGAGAAAACTCATCTGAGGAGAGAACTCTTGTTCTCCTCCAAGAACAAACCAAGTTACCTCACCTGGTCCTCACGTGACTTCTCCTTGAGACACTTCACCATCTTCATGGCCCTTCTTTGGACTCTCTCTAATAGCTTTATATCCTTCTTACACTGTGACAATGGACACAGCACTCAAGGTGAGGCTGTCCCAGTGCAGAGCAGAGGCCCAGCAGACTATGCTGTGCCTGTTACACCCCAGGACACAGCTGGCCCTCTTGGCTGCCAGGGCACGCTGGCGACTGAATGTCGTGTTTTTAAGAATGACAACTCACCATTTAGGTGGCACACTTTAGCACATTCTCTCCAGAGAAGCCACTCTGAAGCATCCCCCTGCATTCAGCTACTCCTCTGCTTGGTTACACTAGCTTAAAAAGTCACCATGCTGCAGGCTGACTAAGGTCTAGGGAGATAGCCACTGTAGCCAGCTAATTCCTTTTGGTACTTACCAAGTGATTCCCAGCCTGACTCCCTGACCTTTGCTACTGCAACCATGACAGGACCATCTCTATTCATCCCATGTTTGATAACTATACCCAGAATGTCCCTGCTGGATTTCAGGAACAGCACGAGTAGCAGGTAGATCAAGAACTGAAAGAGGCACCCAGAAGCTCTTTTTTTTTTCAAAAGGAAGCTATATATATACACACATATATACACCCATATGCCTAATTATACTTTGATCCAAAACACATAAGCCCCCAGCAGCCACCACACAGTGAAGAAAACAGTTGCTTCTAGATGCTGACACCCTACTTCAGGGCAAGGAGTATCAAGAGTAGTTTGGACTGTACAGTGGGACCTCACACCTTTGTTTTTTGTTTTAAACATCAATGCTTTGTTTTGTGAAAACACAGACCAATTTCCATCACAACAATGACAGGAATCCTCCAAAGCACTAGCATCCTTCCCACCAACAGATAAGGCGAATCACCCTCTGTGTGACCCTACCCAAAATAGCACACTTGAGCTCTGGTACACCAGGCAGGTCCAACCACGTTCAGTTGCCTCTCTCTGTCCAAGTAGAGCAAGCTAAACCCAGCTGTAGATGGCTGCTGGCCTCCCAATGTCACAGCAGGAGAAAGGTCACCACTGCAGCACACAACAGTGCCAACTGTGTCTTTAGCAGTTCACCAGCATACACACATGTTCCAAATAGAGGGGGGGAAAAAAAACGAGCCCCTTTTGGCTCATTTAGGTACAAGCCAGCCTACTGCTACTCACAGTACTGCAGTGGTACTCCTATACAAGGGCACTTGCTTTTGAACACCAGAAGTGATGGAGGAAAAAAACCCCACAAATCTATGATAATTCTTCTCCACAGACAGGAAGCAAGAAACAAAGAGATCACAAAAAGAGAAAACATTGTAACATGCATTAAACCACCCCCACCCCCCCCCCAAAAAAAATCAAAAAACCCCCAAAAAACCCAAAACAAAACACAAAACAAAGGGAATAAGGAGGCAGGACTTTGGATGGCTTTTTTTCTAAATGTTTCTAAAAGGACTAAGTTATTTAAAACAACTCTCTTTCCTTCCATTTGCAGCATATTTTATCTAGCTTTTTTTTTTTGATCAAGCTCATGTTCCTTCTGTTCAACCAAGTAATCCAACAATTTGATATGTGAACTACTCAATACTCCTTTTAACACGGAGTTCATATGTCACCGATAACCAGTTCTTAGGGATGCAGAAACACATCAAAAATCCCTGTGCAGTTCCTAGAGCTCTACATAATAAAGGGCACAAAACTTTCCTGGAAAAATATCTCTAGTATCCAGCTACAATGAAAGGGGAGCACATCTACACAGTCTGGCTGATCCAGGTATCAAATGTTTGGCCTCTGTAAGTAAATAAGCAAAACAGAAAGACAGAAGAAAGTAAAGTGAAATTGAAGCAACCACAGAAAACCCAGGCTAGGACTAAAACCCCCGTCAATACCCCCAAATATGCTCCCAACAGAAAACAAAACCCAATGTGAACACAGGTATACATAAGGAATGACATAAGAACATTTTGCTGCATTGTCCTTCGGTAAGTGTTTGGATTTTAAAGGCATAAGTGACTGTTCACAGTTTCACAAGGAAAGGGGATTCAGATGGTAGCAATAGTCCCTCTCTATTTGTGCTGACTTCTAAGAAAAGAGCAACTAAAACATTAAAAGTCCATGGTCGGCTTCATAAAGCTCCTACAGTTATATATTAGCATTACAGAAATATGGATTCTTCCATAGTCTGAGGTACCTTTAAAGCATAACTATTCCACTTTTTTGAAATAATTCTGCCTGCAGGACTGCAAGCTAGCTAGAAAGAAATATATACCCATTGCTAGGACAGGGCTAGTTGGGAAATGCAGCAATGGCAGGGGAGCATCAAGAGCTGAGGAGATGCTCAGCACACTGCACAAGCCTGAAGTGCCCAGCCACCCCAAGGCATAAAGGGGAACAGGGAGACTGCCTTCCTTTTTTCTCAGCACAAACCAACAGTCAGGTATTATTTTCTATTATCAGATAAGAGGTGCTTTTGGAAAGTTAATAGTCTGACAGTTAATCAAGAAAATTCTCCCCAGAGAACAGACTGCTTGCTTTCTGCAGAACACAAACACATCCAATTGCTTCTAATATAAAAGCCTGATTACACAGCAACCCATGCCACTCACACTGCAGTCTAACACTTGAAATTTCCCTTCAAAGGCATCATCACCAAAAGTACCAGTTTATGCTGTCAAACAGCACCTTAAGAGCATATTGCAGTAGTATTTTCTTTATATTAAATATGCGGAGCATAGAAATAAGTCAAAGGTACACTTTGAAAAGATAGTCAAGTACTTTTCTTCTAAATACAGATTTCAAACAGATCATTGACAAATGAGAAGACGTAGGAACACCATAGGGGTGTGTTCTCCAAATATTTTGTTCAGAGGGTTACCACAAAAAATGCAAAAGGCCTCCAAAACCCCCTACTTGAATTCAGCCAGAAATGCATACCACACAAGCACAGTACTTCCACTAAGAAAGCAGCCGATGGGGTGGTTTTGTTTATGCACCGATTAGGCTGTTAAAAGCTTTCAGAGGTACCCCACCTACCAGAGTGCATTCCTCAGGGTGTGTAAAAACACAAAGGTCCTCTTTTTCACTGAAGATCTCTAAAACTGTAACAGAGAACAGATTGTTTCCTAACATCTTTCATACTACCCTGTTTGTATTCCTGCAATTCAACACATTATTCCCAGCATTTAACTTCCTCCTCATCTTAATGCCTTAAATTTGATGAATATATCAGCATTATTTTCCCCACAGAAACCCAAAGCCAATTTATAACACAGTAAGGCTTAAAGACCTTCAGATATAGTGCTATAAAAATTATAATAGAGTTCAAGTGCTGCTGTTTAGATATAACTTTATTCACATTACAAAGTAAAGATGCAAAGGACAAAATGCCTGGACGGGTGACTGTGCTGCAAGTGATGACTATTTTTCTTTAATCTATAAAGCCATTTCTCTTAACTACAGTCTTGCAGATGTAAAATCAAGAGTAATGTAAGTGTACAGGAGTACACTAGGAACATCAGCAATGCTGGCTCTAAAGCACAGAGACCCATCCCTGAGATGGCACCACCCCAAACTGCCAAGGCTGCACGCTGCTGCCCAAGCTCAGGCACATTGCTTCTGGTCCTGAGCCAGATGGCATGAAACCAGCTCACATCTCCTCCAGAGCCACAGCACATTTATGTGCAATGCAGATAATCCTTCTACAACAACCAAGTGTGGAAGGTGGGGGGGACATGATACTATTCACAAGAAAAATTCCAACAACACTTGGCTGAACAAGACAGCAAATTTGCCCGCATTATTGCATCTGTATCTTGCCATAAACACCATCATCTAAAGTCAGCTTGCTTCCAAGCTTTAAACTCAACAGATAAAACCTACTTGAGGAATTGTACTCATTTACATATCAAATACTAACAAACATTTCACTGTTTTAACCCTTTTCTTATTCCTTCACTGATGTTAAAACTTGGGTTTCGTTTTCCTATTTTCCCATACTTTTGCTGCATGTTAGCTACAATTTGGTAGAAACATCCTACCATAAGATTTTAAGTTGTGTGTTTGAAGAGATGCTGGAAGTGGATGCTGTCTGCCTGGATTTTAGTAAAGTCTTTGATACCATTTTCCACAGCATTTGCTTAGAGAAACTGGTTGATCATTATTTGGATGGGTGCACTGTTCTTCAGGTAGAAAACCGGCTGGATAGTCAGCCCCAGAGAGTGGTGATGAGAGGTGATCCAGCTGACAGCCAGTCACATGTGGTGGCACCCAGAGCTTGGTCAATGACCTGGACAAACAGATGAAGTGAATTTGCAGACAGTCTGCATACAGCACAAGTTGGGTGGGTGCATTGATCTACTGGAGGACACAAAGGCTTCCATAGAAGGAACTGGACAGGCTGGATCAATGGCCCAAGGCCAGCTGGATGAGGTTCAACAAGGCCAAATGCTGGGTTGGGAACCTGGGTCACAACAAGCCCCTGCAGCACAACAGGCTGGGGGCAGAGTGGCTGGAGCGAGGCCCAGTGGAAGAGGCCCTGGGGGTGCTGGTCCACAGCTGGCTGAACATGAGCCAGCGTGTGCACAGGTGGCCAAGAAGGCCAATGGCATCCTGGCCTGTGGCAGCAACAGTGTGGCTAGAAACACATCAGAAACATGGCAGTCATTGTCCTGTCCCGAGCACGGGTGAGGCCACAATTCCAGTACTGTGTTCAGTTTTGGGCCCTTCATTACAGGAAAAACTGTATGAGATGCTGAATCGTGTCCAGTCAAGTGCAGAAAAGCCAGCAAAGAATCTGGAGCCCATGTCTTAACATGGAGCAGTTGAGGGAGCTGTGGTTGTTTAATCTGGAGAAAAGGAGGCTCACAGGGACTTTTTTTACCCTCTACAAGAGAGCCAAGGTTGAAGGAGGTTGCAGCCAGGTGGGGCTCAGGGTCTTCTCCCAGGTAGCAAGTCATTTGACACAAGGCAACAGCCTCAAGTTGTGCAAGGCAGATTTATATTGGATATTAGGAAAGACTTCTTCACTGAAAGGGTTGTCAAGCATTAGAACAGGCTGCCCAAGGAAGTGATGGAACCACTGTCCCTGGAGGCATTTAAAAGTCATGTAGATGTGATTCTTAGAAATAGGGTTTGGTGATGGACTTGACAGTGCTACATTAACAGCTGGACTGGATCATCTTGGAGTTCTCTTCCAGCCTAAATGATTTTATGATAATGGGTACCATCAACACAATATGCAGAAACCAAGAGCTGGAAAATATTTGACTTATGTGTAGAGAATTATTGACTAATGCTCAAATACAATTTGAAAACACAATTTGATCTATGCAGTTACATTTACATGAAGAACACCACACACTACCTCAAACTAAGATACACTCTATTATCTGGTCCAATCTTACAATTGTTCCTCAAGTTATGCAATTTTTACAGAAAACTTGTCTTTATTTTGCTGCTTCTTTTTTCCTACACTGATGTTTTCCTCTCTCTATCTATACATGTATGCACCAAGATCTTAATATGTGAAGTATAGGCAGGCATAAAGATACCTTTTTCTATAAAAACAAAACCAGAAACCTGAAGCTCTGACCATTTTCATTAGAGGACGATTTTTCAAGTGGTAATTCGTTACTGTTAAGATGTTTCCTTGCTTTTTCACATTCCAGCTAAAATCATGTGGAAATGACAGAAGAAAGGGTGGTTTTTTTAACACCATAAATTTTAAGCCAGAACAGAAGCCGGAAGTTCTGGAAGTTTCACAGGAAAGCTGGTCAGTTTAGTTTTATTGCTGGAAGCTACCTCAACATCTCTTTTAACATTTGAATAGGGAACAGATATGAATCTCTGAAAATTAAGGTTCATGTGCAGCCAAATCAAAGCAACACATGAATGGGTGCTGTTATCAAATTGAACTCTAACCACCATCAAGCTCACCACATACATGGGCTCTGGTGTGATGTTTTATTTAATAAAGTGATATAGCCTTAGTTCCTCAGAATAGGGACTACGTATTTTGAGTTAAAATAAGACATTGTGGGCCATTAAAAATTAATACTGAACTATCACTTCAACGCTCCTGAAAAGTTTTGACTACCACACAGAAATACTTGGAAAGCTGTATTTCAAATCTTATGCTTTTCCAGTCATGTACTCAGAGTTAAGTCATAACAATCAATTTTAGATGGGAGGTAGTGGAAGTCAGCTGGAAACCTGGGCTGGAAACCCCTCCTCACACAGTTCAGACCAACCAAGAGAATCTGCCAGCTGCCCATTCATTTCACTGCATGTGGGACCCCCTCTCCACAAATTTGAACTAATCCAAGTTTTTGCACCATGGAATCAAGCAAAGTTTCATCATTACTACTTAGCTTTAATTTCAAACAGTTGCTATTTAAAAGTTAACAGGATGTACATGTGTACGTAAAATGTTGACTAAAAAAATAAAAGAAAATAGAGTTCTCATGCTTGAGTCATTAGAGATTATATGTTTCTTGGCATAAAGCTAAATAAGGAGGGGGAAAAGAACAAGAACAGCTGGACAAGATCCAAGTTTTTAATGTCTCTAAAGCAACTGACATTTACTGGCCAAAGAAGAAAACACTTCAAGTAATTGCAGCCAAAATAATTTTTTTCTTCCGAATTCTTAAATAGATGTAGTTACCAAGGCAAGACTACCTTATCCACCTGAACTGCCCTCCATTCTTTGAACTAGTGCACTACACAAAGTAGTATCAATGTGGATGTGTTTTACAAAATTAACTCAATGCAAAAAGAACTCACACTGGACTGCTCTGTGGATACCACTAGAAACCTGCCACAGAAACCTGAATTTCTCCAAAGTAACATGGCCAACCACAACAGGCATGCTGGTGTCTGAGAGCAGGTTTGTCAGTCAGTAGCTCCTGGTGTATTTCAAATGAAGTGTGCTTTGCATTGCCCACCCAACCAAGGAGGAAGCAAGGACTGCCACATGCACCTCCCCAGGCAGCATGGGCTTGCCAAGATAACCAGATGATGGGCAGGTGGTGAGATGCACACATACCAAGCCCTGGCTGGGAGACCAATTGCAAGGGTCAGGATAAAGGTTCAGTGTGCACAAGAGCAAAGATTGGCATCCTATCTCCCACATCCTTGTCTTTTGAAGTATCTCACAAGGCAGTGAACTGAAAGGAAGGCTGCAGCAGAGAGAGATAAAAGGTAGGAACCTCAGAAAATGACAGTTTCTGATGTAAAGCAGTATCTGACAGGACCATGAAAAGTCTGCAGAGAGATGTAAGTGACATGAATGAACAAGAAATAAAACACCAACAGATCTGAGTATTAACAAATGTGCATTAAATGCAAGCTTTCAAGCTAGCTATAAAACCTCACGGGATTTTTAACTAAACCATTAATTATGACATCTAGAAAGGGACTTGAAACAGCTCAGAAAAAGGTTCAAGATACAGCCATGGTTTAAAAAGCAGAACCTCAAATTCCACAGCTTCACATAAACAGAACCGAGATGAAGAGTAATGTTAGCCTAATTAATGCCTTCCAGAGGACACCGGTGCAGATTCCTTTATTGCAGCATGCTGTGCTAGGCACTTCAAAAGGTGCTGCTAAAGCCCGACAAGGTTACCTCTTTGATAAAAACGTAACAAGTCTGGCTCTGTGAGTGGAAAAACCCTCAAAATACACTGTCTTCCTGAACAATCCAAATCTGCTGAAATACACCCAAGTATGATAAGACAGAAAACCATTTGAAAAAGAAAGCCTGGCAGTTCCTGCTTGCATATGCAAAAGAGTGTGAGTATTTTGTATATAAATACAGAAACTAATTCTGGCAGGAAGTCATGGAAGTCAAGCATGGAACATTTTATGTGGGTATGAGGATCAGGAGAATTGTTGCATCTACTCCATGTTTATTACTAAGATTCATTTATCAACAATCTTAAAAGGCACAGGTCTACTTCTAATCATTACAGACCGTGATAAAACAACAGTGGGAGAAATACCCATAAAACCCAGAGGTGCTTCAACTTTTTCCACTGGAAACATGCATCAGTGACACTTCATGGACAAAGTACTGAAAATAAAGGGACACAGGGTCTGATCCACCCTGACAAGCTCTCCCAGTGTCAAACAGCACCACTTTATCTGTCTGGCACAGATAGAGCTCATTCCACAGTGGGTCTGGCTCTGGTACCAGACAAAAGGAGCCCTACACAGGAGCAGTAGCACCTGCTGAAACCAGAACAGAATTTTAAGTGAGAAAGGGTAGATTTAGACTGGGCATAAGCAAAATATTTTTATGATGAGGGTGATGGGGCACTGGAACAGATTGCCCAGACTCCATCTCTGCAAATAAATGTTCAAGGTCTGATTGGATGGGGCTTTGAGCAACCTGGTCTAGCAAAAAATAAGATGTCTCTGCCCACAGCAGTGGGGTTTTTGGACCAGATAATGTTTAAAGATCCAATCCAATCCAATCCAATCCAATGACTCCATGATTCTACCTGCCCTATAATGTCCTTTCTGCCTTTCCTAGCTACCCCCCATACAAACCCAACCTGTTTTGGAAAACAAGGGAGCATGTACCAAACAGTGCCAAGAGACAAAAAGATAGAAGATACAAAAAGACAACTATACAGAAAACCATAAGGCCCTGCACACTGATACTCATGCAAGCAGGAAGGACAGCTCCACATGAACAGTATACAAGGGTAACTCAGAGAAATGCTTAACTTTTGCAGAGCTGGCTACTCTTCTCAAGGAGAAATAGCTCTCCTTTGAATGCTTTCTGATCTCAGACCTACCATTTTCCACCTGGAGATTTGTCAGACATCTATCCCAGCCACAGACCTCCCCTCTTCCTCTTGTTCTTCCACACATAATACATACACAAGAACTCCCTTCATAAACTGTGCAAAGTTTAAATTGTTTCAGAAATAGCACACTCAGCATCTGGGAACGTACACATTTCTTAATGATCTTCTCAGTACTGCCTGTGCTGCTGAAGATTTTTCAACCCATTCACCTCAGGAAGCATATATTTAGCATGAGCAAAGATCTATTTTCTCGGAGAAAAAATGTCCTCGCTTGAAGCTTAGATAAATCAGTGTCCCTAAGATTAAATTATCTTGCTGCCCTCAAAACACACCCAGATTAATTTCTATCCAGCTGAAAAAGTAAGTTTTATGCCTTTTTCTGCCACTCTGTAAGCCAAAAAACTGCGATTACATTTTTTTGGTGTTCCGAGTTAATTAAGTGGTCCTTGGAGACCATCAAGATTTGTTACATCATCTTCCTTTCTATTCTAGAAAGGCAACCTGTAGTGTTGTCCAAGTCATTGCTTTTCCAGGATGTTAGCTCCTCGAGAGGATAGCCTCTTCTACCTCATCCAAATCCTATCTTCTCCTCAGGGTCTCCTTTTAAAAGTCCCTTTGTCCCAAGACATGGTCCCAGGAAAAGTAACCCATTCTAGTCTGCACAAGACCATTCACTTTTTCTCCCTACTGAAGGCCCAGACATCATCTCTACTCAAACAAAAGACGAGGGCCAGATTCTCTCACTCTCCTGATATCAGTACCATGAGATTAAGTCCTCATACATGAGGAAAGCCTCTCCATACTTGGGCGAAAGCTCAACAGTTACCGCCCCACTGTCCACCAAACTGTGTTTTGATAAATCCCAGTGAGGGATGGAATATTCAGTAATGGAGCTACAGAACTGCCATGCCAAGGATGGAGCTGCATACACACAATCACTGTAAAATACTAACAGACATGTAGCTTGTAATTTCCTTCCTTTTTTCCTACCTGTTCCCACAGACGAGTGAAATACCAACACTTAGTAAGTCTGCCTGGCTGAAAGATACAATGCCATCACCGAAGGAGATGCAACTGAAAATCCTCCACCATTCAAACTCATCAACTCCAGTAATAAAAAGCACATTTCACTGCTTGCTGCTCTGGTCTACATCCATCTTTTGGCTCTGCTAGATTTTACTCTCTGGGAGACCAATGACTTCAGGTAATACCTCGTAGAAAAAGATGGCTTGTCCAGATCTACGAGATTCACCTTCATATTGAAGGTGACCACTTAAGATCAAAGCAAAATAAAGACTTAAAGGGAGCAGTGCATGTATCAAGAGACCAGTTCCCAACAGCTATCTGCACTCAAACATACAGTGGAGTTGCTCATTACATAAGCCCATGATTAATGGCATCCTGATGAAAATAGGAATTCAATTTCAATTCTTCCAGAATAGCCAGAGGCCTTTTGGTATTTTCAGGATGTCATTTTGGTGTCTGGACCTTTACACAAAGAACAAGCACTTGCAAAAAAAAGATGAGGAAGTGTCATGTACAGTCTGAGCCCAAAATCTGTGCTTCAGCTATAACGAAAGGGTGTTTCTGCAAAAAATAAAGTGATGCACACACAAGCAGGACACTGGAAAATACGGGTGACTTCTGTAGCAAATTGTACATCGCTGCATACAACATTTCACTGTGGGCAGCACACTAGGAGGGAAGGCAAAAAAAAAAAAAAAAAAAAAAAAAAAAAGTGGGGAAAAATGGGGGAGAAAAGCACTGTAAAATGAACATTTTGACTTTCCTGAAATCCTACCCACTGCAAGGACTCAAGGTGCTCAAGGACCCCATACTCCAAACATACTCCACTGAGGAGCTTTGTTAGCCCTCTCCAGAAACAGTGTGGAAGTTTGCTCTCACCGTTACAATGGAGTGAAAGGCCCCCCCACACAGCAACCCCTCCGCAGTTCAAGTGGAGGGAACTGGAATCACTAACACCCTTGCATGAAGATGTCAGAGCCCAACACCTCAGAGGAAAGCCCCAGCCGAGAGGCAGCTGTCTTCTGCAGATGCTAAGAGCCAATGCTTCCATTTAGACAGAAGCCATATGTCAACCCAGTAAGTTAAAACCAGATTACTTTTCCCAACTGTTCCTTCCAACACACTTTGTGCAATGGAAAGAAAAATTAAAACCTAGAGAAATTGTTGTATTCATTAATCTCTGCAGACTCACTGCCATCATAATCAGGCAGCCTAACTGCTCAGAAGATTATGCCTGTGATTCAATTGCACTGCAATACAAATAAAGATATTGGCATAAAGTGGGCTGCAAAGTACTAAATATAAAGACCTAATGAAGTTATACATTTGTGCATCATTGCCCTTTCTAATAGAGTTTGGAAAATTGAAGGCAACATACTATTATATATCATGTGCTATTATTCACATAAGTGCCTAAATTACAGAGTTTTGGGAGATACTAGTTATATGCTTATTAAAAAGTCATTTATTTCATCATAACACACAGACCTCGCTAAAGATTGAAATAGGAAACATGAAAGCGACATCTGAATAGCAAGTCTCAATTAAAAATTATTTCTGCTGCCATAACAACAGCTTTTCCCTCCAGATTTTGGGTTCCCCTCTCACACTAAGCACACCAAGAGAAGAATTTCTGAACTCTAATTCATGCTCTTCACATTTATCTGCGTCCAAAAAAAAAAAGTGTGCTGAGTACAATCTGTGACAGGAGTTCACAACTTCTCAGAACATTGTATAAAATTGTTCAGACCACTTAAGTACAAAGTTAGAAGACCTGAATAAATCAGGTTTAGACTAAATGTTTAGACTAGAGGCTCTTGTGGGCAAGGGTAAACATCTGCACCAGATTGAGCAGAGACACAGAAACCTTTACTTTAGAAGCAGAGGACACCCCCAAATGTGAAGGTTTAGATGTAGAGATATAACCAAGTTAGCCTTTGCAGCACTTGTGATGGAAGCCTTGGCTCAGCTTGCACCAGAGGGATGATGCTGAGTAGCTGCCAATTGTATGTCCCTTAATGAAGCCCTGGTGATATTTCACACCCAGCTATCACTTTTTGGTTTTCTTCCTTGTTCTTTCTACCTTGTGCCTAATTGATTACAAGTTTGGCTACCACTGGAATTTGTTCAGCTTCACAGTACAGTGGCCAGGGAACTCCACAGAGGGGCTGCAGCAGCGCCAGTGGCCGTAGGGAGCAGTCAGCGCCCAGCACTCCACCAGCCCCTCCTTCAGCAGGGGAAGGGGGACAAGGAGTGATGCCTGGGCACAAAGGCTACTCCAAGTCAGCTGACCTCTGGCACTCTGGAATCAGCTGCTCCTCAATAAAGCTTTTCCTACCCTGTGAACATTAACTCCTAAACCCCAAATTCAGGGTTTGACCAGCCTAGCTTTTCAGAAGACATTTAATATCAGAAATGGCTTGATAAGTACTCCCTCCCTTCTCCCTCAAAGGATTTCACACAGCTTCAGGGAGACAGACAAAAGCTTCCTCTCAGAATTTAAATATAAATTTATATTCAAAACAGGCATAATTCCTAAACTGCAGTTTGTTTTATGTGAAGGGATTTGTCTTTATCATAGAAACCACAGCTGTTAAAACAGTGTCTGATAGTACTTTTTTCCTATCATCACTATTCCTTCATTAACCACAGTGTGTATCTTTTATCTTAACTGTCAAAAAGAACCTCTGAAGTACTAAGCTCCACAGCTCCTACTCGAGTTAAGGCTATTACCATCCTCACACCAGAGACACATCAACCGCAACTACCCCAACACTGCACAACACTGAAGTCACATAAGCAACATCTTTCCCAAATTGTTCTTTTAATCATTCAACATGCGTGTCCTCGGCTAGAAACACCAAGCAGAATGCAACACTCCTCCACAACCAGCTTTTACAACCAAGGATGCCACACACTGTTTTTGTAATAGTAAGAGATAACACCAAGCTAGAGTGCAACTGGCTGCAGTGAGATGCCTGTTATTCTTCCTTTGACTCCTCCATGTGTTCTTTTCATCTACGTTTGGTGATGTGGGCTTGAAGCTCTTGAAAAAGAGCATGGATCTAAAACCACACACTACATTTATTCTGAATGGGTCTTTGAAGCCTTTCAAGAGAGTTATTTTAGATTCAACAGCAAGCTTTTGAAAGCGCTAACAGCAGCACCCTGCTTGTATCCCTGTAGATGGGATGGCTGTACTTAGATCTAATCCCCTAACCTTCACTTTATAACCTCCCTCAGCCTCTCTGCCTCAAATCTTCAGAAGTGCAGGGAGTCTGGAAAGAAATAGAATAGAGAAAAATAAAACAAATGAAAATTTTAGCCTTTTATTTCAACCTCTCTTAAATGAATTCTTAAGTTCATTTAAAATGAGGAGTGCAGTTTTCAAGGCACAAAAAAAAATTAAAATAAAGAACTTTTACAATGAGAAAGGAGCTGGAACAGAATACTATTAATATAATATTAATGGTTTTAAAGAGCTGAACAGGAAGTTCATGAAAGGTATCCTTAGCCATGAACATTTTGTGGTTTTCATTGAAATCTACTGATGTATCACAGCTTTGGCCAAACTTATAACTGCACATATTTCAGGGCATTAGGTAACTTCAGAAAGAAGTCCTCTTTTTAGTAAAAAACAGACAAAAACTTAAATTTTTAAGAAAGTCTCCTCATTCTAACTTAAAACCACCACTCAGCAACAGGGAAAACTTCTCCATTACAATGCTGCCTCTCGTGTTGCCATTGAGCTGGTGGGCTTTCCCTGCCTCGGTAGCCAAAAAGATCCACGCTGGGAGAAGAGGATGATGAAGCACATAAGCAGCATCAGTCAGGGTCTAGACAGTGACTTTCTATGAAACCTTTCTTGTTTCCATGCTGTGGTAAGGCCAGAATGATAAAAGGTGTTGAATTGCAGCTAAAAGCATTCTGGAAAAACCAAACACTGCAGCAACAGGAGTGGAGCCAAATGCAACTGAACGTGTTTGCAAACCCTGCCAGGAGCATAATGACCATTGTAAAATGTAGCTGTCCTGACAAGGCAAAGGAAAAATGCTCCCAAGCACATGCTATTCAAAGCCTGTACCAGCTTAGGCTTCCAGGCTGCTAATTCCTGCTGTTTCTAAGTCCTTAAACAATCTGTTGACTAGTCTTTCAAGGAGAAATAGCCTGGCACTCACTCGAAGTCTTTTCTTTACTTAACCGCTCATAATAAAAGAAGAGTTGACCTGCAACTAAACCAACAACCAGCCAGAGGCATTTCCCTCCTGCCAATTCCTGGATGTCAAACGACCCCTGTCCATGTATCTACCATGCTAGTTATCTTTTACATGACCAAACACTAGATTGCAGCGGGCACTTTGAACAGCAGTGTTAAGAATCCAGGTGGAGAAATTTCCCCAGGGACTATGGAAAGCAAGGCCTTAAGGGCACCTGTATCTCAAATCTGACTCCGTAAGAAAGGATAGATCTGTAATTATTTTACTACCAACTGAACAACATTACTCAAGCCACCTCCCTCCCTTTTATCCCCCAAAACACATAAGCACAGTTACCAAGTATTTGAAATATGTAGGAATCCTTACATAAACTAGACATTAGAGCATGTGTTAAATTCCCCAGCGCTGCCAATGTAGACAGATCCTTTCGTGATTAAGCCCAAGTGGTTATGAAGGAACTGAAGGCAGGCACCTTCACAGCAGACACACAACATTCATCAGTCCTTTGTTCTGATGTCTTGCACCACAAATAATTTTATTGGTCACTAAATAATATGTTTCCATATATTTTTTAAATTGTTCCACAATAAGGTGTTTTTCTCAATATACTGCTTTCCTCTACCAGCACTAAAAACACTGCTTGAGTTAAGCAGTTTAATATGGCCAGGGAGGCTTAAAAGAGAATGAATTTAACAGCAACCTTTAATTATTGGCTTGGGGCAGGGAGGGGAATTTAAAACAAATCAGCCACACTGAACTTTCCTATCCATTTCAACCTGAGGGAAAGTTTTTCAGCAGGAAAGTGTTAACCTTTCTCTCTATTTCTGGTCACACAGGGACATGAGCAATGCTACTGCAGGTTACCCATCAGGGAGGGAGGTGTTCTGCCCTAATTGCAGTTAAAAGGTACGTCTGTACAGAGAAACCTCAAATAACACTGCAAGTTTACATCTGCCTTGGCAGGGAGCAAAACGCAAAAAGGGAAAAAGGGAGAGATGTTTATGGCCCAACCCACCACAGCAGACTGAAATATCAAACAGCACACACGCTTACAGCTCCTCTGCTCTGTGCCACAGCTTCCCTGACCCTACTCCCATTGCATCATGTACAAAACCGATTAGTAATTGTCTGTGGCTGTGCCTTCCACACAAAGCCATGCTTTTTTTTTGAACGCTGCTCTGTATCAAACCCACTGCAGTCAGTTAAGCATTGCTAAACACTTTTGAGTCCAAGCATAGCTACCCTACTTCACAACATACTGCAGATTGTTTTGGAAGGGGAGGAAGGAAAAAAAGCAAAGTCAATAGATCACAATTTTACCTTGTGTTTTGCAGCTGCTCTAGAGCAAAAATTATGTTTTATAGCAAGAATTAAGAGAATATTTTCAATTAAAGCATATCTTGATCTCAAAGTTTCACCAATCTGATTCAAACTCCAGTCCTCCCTCATCAGATAAGTTGTTTCTTATGGGTTTTGGATTTATATCAAAATTTTAAAAGTACCAGATGAATCACTAGGACTAAAAGCGTATCTCTGAAAAACAATCCTGAAACTTCAAAGGTGTCACTATCTGCCAGGAAAGAACATCAAAAACATGCTCCAACTTGGCTGATGCTTGGACACTGTCAGCCTAAAGCCAAAGTGTTCAGAGCACGGTATCTCACGGAAGAGTGAAGCTGTCTCTGCACTCTTCACTGTGCAAATGAGCCAATGTCAAGAACAAATGTCCAGCTTGGGGAGGGAAAGGCATAATTTTGTATGACCAAAGTGACACGGCCTTCACACACGATTCAGGGCCCACTTATATCAGAGGGAAATACTTCAGCACATCTATTCTACTAGCACCAGTATGCCAAAATCAAAGTACTGAAGAAGTTAGCCTAAAATGCAACAGCAAAGCCAAAGGAACCACATATTGCTAAGAGAAATGAACAAATATTATCCTGGCAGGTAAAAATGTCTTCTCAAAACATCAGTAATCCCAGTTGTAACTTAATAACAGTTATCCCAAGCTATTCAGATCCAAAGGTCTTTTAAGAATTTTGGAAACAACATCTTTTACAGAATTAAGAATGCACAATGCCATATTTAACTTCTGACCATGAGTGACTCCAAATTAACACTTCTCCTCCGTCTTATCTTACTCATGCCAATTCCAGTGGGTTACTTAGAATTAGCATACCACCCATCAGTAACAAGGGTAGCAAATGTTTTCCTTTAGACAGGAAATTATTATTTCTACACTGTTCTTTGAATCTAACACAAGATAGATCCTACCACATGTATTAAAAGTTCACCACGATTATCTACATAAAATCTTGAATTGCTGCCATAAAGATTTTAAATATATTAGAGTATTTAGAGAAGCTAACCCTCATTCTTGCTCTAACATCTCCTCTGTTGACCTTCCAGAGCTGCCTTGATTTGCCATGCAGATCTGCAAGGAATAAGAAGAGACACTACTTGGACCATCGCTCCTGGTGTTCATGGGTTGGAAATGGCATCCCATAACTGACATACCATGAACTGGGGAAAGCTGAGAGCAGGGAAATCCTAGCTCTGCTCCTAGGACTGCCCATCCTCCTCCAGCCCTATGTTCAAAGATACAAATCACTTACACACCGCAATGCTACAATGACATTTTAAAACATCAGGGAAAGGAGATGTTCTTTGGTATTTTGAACACAGGCAACTCTAATATACAAACTAAGCCCCAAACCCAGGGGGTTTCAGGTCACACAGAACTATGAACTTCATAAATTCAGATAATGATAGTATTTAATAAATACTAATGCATTATACAATCTTTAACACAATGTTATTTTAATTATGTATGCAGTGAAGTCCTTGCCAAAGCTTTTGCAGTAAGAAACACCAAAACTCTGCTGAAGCTTTTGAATTCACCTCCGAGCAGCCAAATAGGAAGCTGCGACCACAGTTTGGGAAACCATATAGCCACAAGCAGTTCAAAGCCCAGGAACTACAGAGCACTTCTCCTTTTTCCCAAGCTAAGCAAGCCCATCCAGTCATTCTTTGTGCCATTTCCAAAGACTATTAGTAAAATCCTGTTTCAATTAGCTTTTCTAGAGCTATGAGTACAAAGAGTACTGTACAACTTCAGAAAGAAGAGATGGGATCAAAAAGATGCAAACTGAGACAGAGCTGGAAAGGAGGCAGGGAAAGACCAGATAAAGCATGGGACAAGAAATCCCAGAGGGTGTCCCCCCAAAATGCCAGGTACTATGTGGGGTAAAGTCATTGCTTGTGTTCAGAACAAGGAGCCCTCTTACACCAAGCCGGATTTCAAATTATCTCACTTCCCATTACCAAAGTGATTCATTTCTTCCTAGACAAGAACCCTACAGCATACTGTATAATGGCTCTACTTTTTCTGTATAAGGGTTAGATACATTACAACATATCACTTAATACAAGCAAGATTAATGCACCTTTTGAGCAATCCTAACTTCTGGTTGACAAATTTTTTTTTGGCAACATCCCACCCCTAGTCTCCCCCAATCTAGGCATCTCCTCTGCTCTTCTACTGTTTCCCCTTTAGTACAACCCTTAACTGCTTTGTAACTCTAATGACTGCCGTAACAAATGTTTTATAAAAGACCAGATGAAATAAAAATATTTATCTTGACTCACATCTTAAGGCAGGAAAAAGAAAATAAAGGGTCATTTACTCTGACATAGTCCACCAACAGATTAACTTATGCTGCATTTTGTCCCATTTTCCATACATGGCTTTAACTATTCTTTCCTTTAATATCTGTTTTAAAACTTAACAGTCTGACTGTTTCTTCTCTAAACATACAATGTGCTTCAAACACATCAGAACTGTTACCACTTTGGAAAATAAATAATTTTTACACGTTTATATTCTATCAGAAGCAAATCAAGAAATACGCAAAGAATGAAAACACAATACTTCATTGCTCAGAGTAGAGGTTTAAAAAAAAGCCACCCAAAAAACCATGAAGTTCTCTTTCAGAGTCTACAAGAAAGATGGAGAAAGAGGATATAGTGACAGGAAAAAGGGAAATGGCTTCAAACCAGAAGATAAAAGGTTTAGAGAAGATATTAGAAAGAAATTCTCTACTGTGAGGGTGGTGAGGAACTGGAACAGATTGTCCAGAGAAGCTGTGAATTCCCCGTCCCTGGGGAGGTGTTCAAGGCCAGGTTGGGTGGGGCTTTGAGCAACCTGCTCTAGTGAAAGGGATCCCTGCCCATGGTGGGGGGGTTGGAACAAGAGTTTTAAGGTTCCTTCCAACCCAAGTCATTCTATGATTCTATACCGAGAATAAAAAGCACGGCTAGTCACCCAAGAAAATAACAGCTTTTCCTACAGCTTTTGTTTCACTTACTCCAAGAAGCAGCAGTTTGCTGAGAAGGAAAAATTCAAAGTCTGTGTTTTCCCTCTCAATATGAAAAGTCACCTCAAGGAAATCCACATTTTCCACAACAAAACATACCTATTAATTTCTGTTCTTTACAAAATACCTACTACAGAGCAACACCATTGCTATCTCTATAACCACCAATAACCACCAACATTGGGAATTAGTCAAGCAACTAATTGCAGACAAGCACAATTGTGTCCCAGGCCTTGAGAGGTGTTAAGTCACTCCATGCTGGGGAAAAGCCACGTGAGACCTTTCAGCTCAGTAGTGGCTTGCAGTGTTCGTCCTCAGAAATCCCACCCTGCTGCACTGAGATAACAAGTATGTGTTTGTACAAAGAGGTCACTGACGTGAAGTTAAGCCACCAAATTTCAACCAATTTTGATAACTGAGAGCATGAGAATTAATTCATTGGAGTAAAGCTCTATTGCTTACACATTCTAAGTTTAGTTAGAGCAGCAATTTATGCTCTGTATGTGGAAAGGTTACATACACATGAGAATCTTAACAACAGTCACTCAAAAATTCACAGAAAAAGATCCCAGTGCTGTTCTCACTATGCCTGCCTGGATGCACAGGCAGTGTGTAACCTCTCTTTTACAGCACGAAAAAGTGTGGCACATGTGAAATTAAAGCATCAGAGTTCCTTAATAATGATAATAATATGATCTCACAAATTATGGTTGGCTGCAGCTTAATGAAACAAAGAGCAATTAATGATTTACACAAAACCAGGATGGAGGCTAAAAGTAAGATTTGTTTCCTCTAGACAAAGACAAAAGAACCTAAGGGATAATGATTACCTGTGAATATTCAGGAAAACAGATCATCTGTGATAAAAGCAATCTCAAAATGTCTGGTACACAATCATCATTTCTAGCTCCTATTCTTATCCTCAGGAAAAAAAAAAAGAAAAAAAGAATTAACTAGTTTCTTTTATATTACCAACAGCACTTCTCAGAAAATGATTATGGTAATTACTCCTTCTTTTAAAAAAATCTTTTTTTTTTTTTTTCAATACCTTTTTCTGCCCTTATAATATGGGCCAACAGTCAATTGCCATCTCACAGGAGTAAAGTCCAAAACATGCCACTTGCCTGAGCGGTGGCATCAGCAACAGACCTCCTTTGACAACACAATCACTGCTGACATGCAACTTGAACACAAAGTATTCAGTTCAAAAAATTAATACAGTTTAAGAAACTCATCTATCACAATCAGTAATTGGGGGAAACCCCATCTGTGTGGTAGGACCTAAAGACAGCATCTACCTAACAATTTGATAAGCTTTGCACAGGGTGTCTCATGGCCTATTAAAACTCCCTGTTGTGCTGTGAAAGCATTTGAGGTAGCTTATGCTTCTGAACTAGAGATAATAAAAGCTACAGACACTATTACATTAGGAATAGCCAAGAAAATGCAAAGGAACATAGCTTGTGTGTGGAACTCCCATGTGGAAACTTCAGTTTCTGCAAAACAAAACAAAATTATTTTCGAATTTGGCTACCTAGAATCTTACAGGATGAACCTTGGCTGTCTTAAAACAAGGAGAGGAAAGAAAGAAACCAAGAAAACATTTTCAAATGAATTTATTTGTACTTAGCAGAGACTATGCCTCCCCACTGCACCACAGAAGAGTTTTATATATCCAGGTTAGTGTCTAACTCTGTGTAAGTGACTTAGGCTTATCTTACTGTTGCATTTTGCAGAAAATCTCATCATCTAGCTCCTCTGTGTAATTAGAATTCCTCTTCATCTATTTATGTACTAGCTCCTGCCTCCACCTGAGTGCTCTGGCAGGTACCTCTGCTGAGCCAGCCTCTGGGAGCACCAGTATCTTCATTTTGGAATTGCAGAGTATGTGTGTCACTCTCCTTAGAGCATCTCCTCTGTCAGTTTTTAAAATCTATTCAAACTCAGCTTCATCCTCTACCATGATGAATCTAGAATTTCAACACCTCCTTTCAAGCTCACCTTGTGGAAGGAGGATTCACATCCTACCATAAGTGCACATTGCATCTACCCATGCTTAAAATATCTGCTTGCAACCTCAACTCAAAGAACAACCCCAGAATGGGGAAAGCCCAGCTCCCTGCTTGAATATTGGCTGCCTGAGGAAGTTATCAAGTATTTGCACTCAGCAGCAGGGAAAACTCAGGACATGCTCATACCATGTGCCAAGGAAGAGTGCTCTAGGAAAACTCTGGACATGCTCACACTGTGTGCCAAGCAAGAGCTCTCTAGGACAGCCTGACGACACTGTGCAAAAAGTGTCCACCCCACCACTCTGGGAGAACTAATGGCACTAGTACAAGCATCAGCAACCTGTGAATTTTCCATTCCTGGAAAAGCAGGGATGGAAAAAAGAAACAAAACAAACCACAGCAAATGCAGTATAGGCAGCAGAAACTAAAGCTCAAGACTAGTTAGGTTTGAAGTCGGATCAGCCCCACACTGTCCAGTCTTGGTTTTACAGCCAGCATCTTGTGTGGGCTGACAGTCTTATTTTAAACCTTTGCTTATGTGTTATTTAACCCACAGTTTTAAAACAACTTTCGGACTGACAGACATGAACCTTAACAGCCTTCAAGAGTAATAGGATTTATCAGGCCAAAAACTAAGGGGTTACAAACCCAAATTTATGATTTATAGCAGAAGCTCATATTTCCTAATTTAAGTTCTAGTGCAAGCTGGGATACCAGATCAAGTGCTATTTTCTCCAGCTCTATATTTACACTTCAAGGACTATGTAGAAGCACAGAGCAGAAGCAAAAAAAAAAAATCAGCTAAATGCCTCAACTGTGAGCCTTTTGGGGGAGGTTCAGAGAAGTTTGGGTTATGTGTCTTCAAACAGGTTTTCAAAACAGTATAGATCTAGACATCCATCACAATTCAAGGAAGGAGGACCCAAACTTTAAATTTAGGAAAATAATAGCTTTACCTTGCATAAGCACAGAAGCTTAGAAAAGCATTGTGACAAAAAGAAGCGTTTCTCTTCTGTTCTAGCAGGAGGTACAGCTGAAGAATTTCAGCCTCACCCATGCAAAATTAGATATTTATTTTGGATAAATCCCACAAAATGTTTTCCGCCCAGCCAGCACTCCTACCTGCTGGTTTGGCAGCAGCAGAGCCAGGCGCTGTGCTGCAGGATGGCAGGCAGCCAGCCACCAGCTCCTGGGCCTCTCCAGAGACTGGCAGGGTGGACTGCTCAGTGAAGCCTCCAGGTTACTGCAAGGCAAGGACAGTGACAGCTCTCAGCTGCCACATCTCTGAGGCTACAAGGGTCACCAGAGCCTCTGCTACCAGGGAAACAGCAAATTTAGGGATGTATCTTGCCATATCCTGCCAGTCAGCTGTTCCCTTCTCTGTAACATGGGCACACACATCGGAAAGGAGGATCAAACAGCATCTCCTGACTTGCTGGTTGGACCGGGGGAGCACTGAGGGATCCCCTTTTTTCTGCCTAAAAACAAGCAAGTAAAACCATATCATGTCATTGCATGTGTTCCCACACACTGGCTGGCCAGAACCAGAGCATGGAGACTGTATTTCAGAACCAACATGCAACATATGCTGGATGAGTTTTAGCCCAAAACAAGACAGAAAACAACAGAAACGTGATTCCTGCCTGAGGAACAAACCTTGAACAATGCTCTGAGGATCCCAAGACTTCAGCACTTCCTTGGCATCAAGCCTCATTGACATCCCTCAGAGTGCCCCAATCGCCCCCTCTTGATCCCCTTCCCCACAGAGATCCCTCACTGAGAATTCCGGAATTTTCTGTGATCTGACATGAAGAGTTATACTTCAGTGCAAGGGCATCACAATATTGACGTGCTGCAAAGACAAACTTCCCAGGGAACACTTAAGCCATTTCCCTGACAAACAGCACCATCTTTATCACATTAGGACATATCTATATTGGTTTTCAAAAAAGAATTACTGGCCCCTAAATGCTCATATGCCTCTACCTTCTTATAGCTTCCTATATTTTGGCAGTTACAGAATCATCATTTTAACCCATGTTTAAATCCATATTTGCAAAAGGAAATATACAGGATATTTCAATGAAAAAGTTTACACATGTTAGTGCTGACATAACAGCATGCAAAGATTATAAAAAATAAGGTTAAAACACATAATTAAGCATTGCCTGCTAGCAGCTCTTGCACATGCTTAAATAACTCATTCTTAAAGCAAACATTATTTTGTGTTACTTCAATACCCTTTGCTAGTCATCTTACCAATCCACAAGGTTATCTAACATTAAGTCTGATCTCAAACTTTCCCAAGAAGCAAACATGAAATAATTAAAAATGTGAGTTTTTTCTAACAGTTATCTTTTCAAATACACAAGTACCATCAAACACTTTTCTTAAATTTGAGAACTTTTTAAAGGAATGAATATCAAACTTCTCAAAAAGAAATTTAGAAATCCTGGTTGTCTGAGTACACGTATCTTTTCATATACAGCTGTGTTTAACCACTCCCATTACTGATGGTTCTCGTACTGTTTCAGTATTTTCTTGAATTATGGTGGGAAAAAGAGAAAGGGAAGGACAGGAAAAAAAAAAAAAAAAAAAAAAAAAAAAAAAAAAAAAAAAAAAAAAAGGCAAGCAGGCTCCCACAGGACTCGAAATATATGAGTTATTTTCCTACCTGCCATTCCACAGGGTGCTTGACCTGGTGAGATCTCACATTCCCCAAGGTTTTACACCCAGATGGGTATCAGGGGAAAAAAAACCAAACCAAAACCCACCAACAAAATACCATGGAGACCCTGCCTCTCCTGCTCACATAGGAGGCATGCAGAGTGCCAACAAGACAAGATCATCACATAGCGCTGAAGGTTTTCTTAATGACGCGTGCATACCAAGCACCCAGGCTATCCACTGTATTTAATTCCAGATGAATCTTGCTGTAAGCTCATAGACTGTGGCCTATTCGTATGGATCTCCAGCTCACTTAAACAATTTAATAAAACTTTCTTTCCATTATGCCACATTTAAATCCCAATTTAAATTTAATTGATCTGTCAAGTGCCAAGTTCCCTGAGGGAGAGCATCCACCCTCCTTATTTCTCTTCCTTGCAGTTCCCTGTCATGCTTCCTGGTGGTTCTCTGCACAGCTTCCTCCATAGCTACACAATTCAACACCTTGCTAAGAAATACCTCTTCCCAACATTAAACATCTTTGCAAATAGAATTAACAAGACAAGTGTAAACACAAAAGCAATGAAGTGGGAGCAGTAGTTTGGGTAAATGAAATTCTCTATTAAATATATAGGATGGCTTAATGTCAAGCTCCTCATTTGCTGAATTCTGCAGCTGGCCTGTAAGAACCCTGCAGCCTCTCTCTTCAAGTCATCTGAGAAATTATACTTACAAAGTTTCCAAAAAAGTCTTAACTAATTTGTGCCAGTATTAGTCACACTAATGCCTGCCATTTAATAACTGTTTGGAGGGCTTCCTATCCTGAGAACGCTGCAAAGACAATACATGTTTCTACAACATATGACAATAACAAAGTATATAAAGTTTATGACAGTTTCTTCTGTTAAAACAAGTTAATTCATAAAGGTAAGGAATATTAAATTAAAACATTAATGCCTGTCAATTTCCTTCTCTTTGGAATCTGTCCTTCACACACAGTAATTAGACTGGGAAACCTCTCTCCATAACAAGTTAATAGGTACAAGGAAAAAACCAGTTGTGACTAAGGGAGTACTGCATGAAAGATATTTTAACACCAACATTGAATCCAAATGGTATTTTTAAACACACTGTCTACACTTGAAATCTGCAGAAGTACTTTAATATTCCTTTTGGTGTATTTGGTATGCATAAATATTCCTTTTGGTGCCTCTGAAAATTAAACTGCACTAAAGGCAAACCAAACCTCCAACAAAACAACTAAACACACTGCAAAATTGCTTAAAAGTACATATCATAGTGAAGCATGACTAGTGCTTCCAGGAGGATTTTCCCAAAGGCAGACAGAGCTGATACTTTGTCTGACAGGGTATATTATCTGGGGTGCAAAGTAATCCAGCAAGGAAGACAAAGGAAAAAAAGATTCCCCTTACGTCTTCTACAGAAAATAAGACCAGCCAAACAGTAATAAATCACTGAGTTATAACTCTCTTTTACATAGCTACAGGGGGACACCACTGAGATTTTAGTGGAGGTTTTTAAATTGTGAAGTCAGACAGATTAAACTGTCAAATATAAGTCTGCCAGGAGTTTGCTTAAAGTACTTTACAGCCATAGCACTACTCATAAGGTAAAACAAACCAGAATTACAGACACTAGCTATCTGGGACTGAGATCAGAAGAAAAATTTGCATATTTTATTTTCTAGGAAACTTCCCTCTGTCACAAATTGCTTTTAATGCACTACTACTCAAGTTAGTAGTTTACATTCATGAATTCCAGACTGAACTGCATCCAACTTCATTCATCTGAGATCAGCGTTCAGTATCAAATGCAGCAAAGACTACTGATAAAGGCACATATTTGCATCTAGTTAATCATCCTAATTGGTATGCAGACCACTTTAAAAATGCACTAATCAGTGTTACACTCAGATGCAGGATTTGTTCAGCAGTAAAAGTCACAATCTAAATACTTATCCAAACAAATACCACATTTTCAGGGAAGACTGAAGCTCAGCACGTTTCAGTTAAAGAAAGAAAATGGTTTTAACACTGGGAGACGGAACTTTGAGGCTGACCTTAGATCTCAAGGTAAACTGAATTTCATCTTTTTAAGGCATAAAGAAACAAAGAAACACACTTCCTTTAACAAGGTTAACTCACTATCCTGAGAGTGATGGAGGCCAAGCGTCTGCTGTCTTTGTCAGGGCAGACTGCCTTGCTGCAGGGTCTGCTCTTACACCCTTGGCAACAGACTGCAGCAACCAGCACCTCCCAGATGAGGCACAGCGCTCATTAGCAATCCCAAGCAAGCAACACTTCCCTCAAACTCTTCTGCCAGAGCTCTACAGCCTCCCACCTGTAATACCCCTTGCAGGTGAATGGAAAGTGGTAAAAGAGACAATAATCTCAGGAATCCAGGGGAAGCCAAGCAGAAAGAAGGAATTCTTTTTGCAGCCAGGAGCAGACCTACAGACAAGCAGCGCTCCTGGCTAAAGGCCACAGAGGCTGCAACAAGGTCCCAGGAGGCTGCAGACAGACCAGACAGGCATTTGGAACCAAAAGCCACCAAATGTTTTGAAGGGAAAGCTTTCACCCAACTCTGGTAACACCAAACTAAGAACAGCCAGAGGTTCAGAGAACATCTATAGAGGAGGTTTTGAATAAGGGCATCCTGTTCTTATTTTTCCTTTGACATCTGTTTACATGGTGAGAGAGAGAGAAAAAAAAAAAAAAAAAAAAAAGGCTGCAGAAGACGACAAATTACAGAGAAAGCAGGCTGAAGGGTAAAGAGAATTAGGCAACTAAAGCAGGACACCACACAGAGCATGCCAAAAACACCCTCTGCTCCTTAAATCTCTGGGGGCAGCATAGATTAGTCCTCTGTCCAAAGTATAATGAGACAAGGAAATAGGCACAGAGGTGCTGGAATCTGGTCATCATGAGAAGCAGTCAGGTACTGCTGACAGTCACAGTACCCATCATATGGCATCTGCAGCTGGCTGTATTCCATGTTGTATACACAATATTTTTTGAACCAACTACAGACTTCACACAAGTTCAACTACCATGCCAGATAACTCAGCTATTCTGCAGGATGACAAATAAGACAAATCCCATGCACAACTAGCTCAACTAGATTTGTTTTCAAATTTGTTTTAACTTCATTTAATTCCGATTTCCAGTCACAGCATACCTTGGAGAACTGGTCTCAGTTCACACTATCTGGGTCTACGGTACAGCCCCCCAAGAACCCATTTTGAGAGGATTTATGAATTATTTATATATGGGGGAGGGGGGAAATTGCTGCAGTTCATTTTTTAACCTGAAAGTTAATAAGCTCAAGCAGCTCAGACATACAAATATATAGGTTCCTTTTGAACAGCTTGGACTTTAAGGAAAAAGATTTTCCACACAATTAGATGCACTTGTCAGACAACACATTATTTTAGAGGTGAAAAAATCTAACATGCAAAAAACACTTCAGAAAGTGGCCACTAAGCACATTGCAACCGTGTAGCAATAACAAACTGTAAAGCAGACATTTTTATACCAGTTTTGTGATGTCAGATTTTAAGAAACACTAACACATAAAATCTATATTAAGGTACCTCAGACATACAGAAAAGCTTTTCCTGAGTCACCAAGCCTTCTCTCCTACTGCCACAGCCAAGCATACAATACAGACTTCCCCAACATATCCTCAAGAGTCAGTTACGGGGCTAGCTCCCATTTATCCCACTTTAAGATCATGCTGGAACCTGAGCCCATTTAGGGAAGAAACTGTAAATTTCATCTTAAGTTTATTCATGCCAGTATATATCCATTTATTCTCACGCCAACACTGGTCTCTAGCTTAAACAGCTCCTCTCTCCCTTTCTAGTGCTTACATCCCAGCTGTACTTGCAGACTGCAATCATATTCCATCTCAGCCTTATTTGCTAGGCTAAACAAGCCAGGCTTTCCTTGTCTTCTCTGGAATAATTGACACTGCTGTCCTCCAGCCTCAGTCTGCACTGTCCCACCTGCAGCACAGGTGAAAGAACCTGTGGCTGGCACTCCCCAGGAGCTCACATCCATTCCACCAGCCCTCCTGCCTGTGTCCTGGCCTAACACACTCCACCATCACCTTTACTTTCTCCATAGCAGCAAGGCAGCAGCAACTTGGTCAGTGACCAGCCAGCGCACCCAGCACATCCCTGGCTCTGCTGCTCCCAGCAATGGTGCTCCTTGCTCGTGGCAGGGTACAAAGGGGTACAAAGGTAAGACTAGAAAGGGATGTGCAGTATAGTTTGTTTTCAGTGTGGGTGATTTGTTCAAGTATGACTACACATCCCGTGTCACAGCTTGCTACCTGACAGAGAGGTAATCAGTCAATTGCTCACCATTACCTGTCAGCTATCACGATTCACTTTAGTTTTTCACAACCTCTGCTAAAAAAATCCTTACAGCAAGCAATCTCAAGTATTCAAATTCCTCTTTAACAAGCTCCTGAAGTCACCACTCTCTTCAGCTCAAACCCTGCAGCAGCCCTTTCAAGGTTCCTCAGGCATTTCCTAAGGAAGTCACCATCCCTCCTGACCAATAGCACAGCAGAGTCTACTCAACACCACACCAAAAATGACCAGTTTTGTCACTGGCTTCCGACTTAGCTGCAGAACTGAAAAACGAAAAGAGTAATTCAGGTTTCCAAGTCATGCATTTCCTCCCCTATCAAATGATTCCCACAATTCTAATCTACTATTTAGATGACTCTTGATGGGAAAGGCACATTCACTCGTGCTGCTTCAGAGCCAAGAATCTTCCTTCTTGTTACAACAGTTATGTTTTCTTCATAAGACAGGATAAAATTACTCTTCATCTCAAAGAGTCTTCTCCAGACCTTGATTTCCCTTAGATGACAAAAAACCCCCAAAAAATACAAGCCAAAAAGCATTCCATCACACACTCATTGCTGTAAAGGAAGAACAAAAATACCCACACTCCACATGACTGTTCCAGGCAAGGAAATTAATCAGCCAAGACTTTGTCCCAAGGTCACCATAAGAGGATGTCTCTTCCTTTAAGTGCTGGGACATCTGCACTCTTATTTTAATTAAATGCAATTATGCCAGCAGAAAATAGTTTTAAACATAAGACAGACAACTCATTCAGGCATTCAGAAAATACCAGAGCACGAGATGGCAGGATGACGACACATAAGATCTAGAACAAACTGGAGGAGCACACCTCCAAGCCAGAGGACACAGCAAAGCTGCAGCAGCTCGGTAGTAAGGGTACCTCAGCTTCTGGGGCAACACAGCAGATCTTTGTGAAGCACTGAAACTTGCACCAGATACTGTTACCCTGAACAAGTGACTGCAGATACCACCTACGATGTAAAGCTACCAGTAGCATCCATAACACACAAAGCCTACCAGCGCGTCACCACTGCAGAGCTGGGGTTTTTTCTTGGTTTTGTTATTTTGTGTTTAAAGCCTAGAAGTACACTTACCCTCCCTAGCAAGGAGGAGCCCAGCCAAGAATTATAGAACATTGCAAACAAGCAGGCAAAGCCATGAAGTACAAACCGTTACACTTTCCATTTTATCTGTCTCTCTAGCAGCAATGAAAAGTAGCTCTGTCGCTGCCTTGGGACCCAAGCAAATTCCTGACAACTTCCAAGACGGATTCACGGGGTCCACGTTTTGCTCCGTGGACTGTATTTTTTGCACGCTCCCATTTGCAGCCCTGCGCGCAACCCTCGAGTACCATCTAATCACGGAGCTCAACTCGCTCACTCTACTAATTAAAAAAAAAAAAAAGAAAAAAGAAGAAAAAAAAAAAAAGCCACTTCTACAGGCACTTTTACCATTTTGCAGGCTTTTCTACCGCACCACCAGCAGCAGAACAAGACCGGCTGTCGCTGCTATTCGCCGCCCGCGGGAGCAGAGCCCACGCTCGCCGCAGGCTCGGGCAGCGCTCTGCAGTAGCAGCGGCAGCGCTCCTGCATACAGGGGAAGGCAGCGGACCGCAGGACGGCCTCGGTCCCCCATTCCCGAGACCGGGATGCACCGGAATCGCCCCGGGCAAGGGCGGCAGGACCCTCCCCCGGCCTCCTGCCCGGTCGCACCGGCAGCGGGCCGGGCAGAGCGGCGGCACCGCGGGCGGCCGCGCACGGGGGCTCTGCCGCGGGACGGGACGGGACGCGCTGCCCTGCCCTGCCCTGCCTTGCCCTGCCCTCCCCACCGCCCGCCACGGAGCGCACCTGCCCGCCGCGCCGCTCCGCCGTCCAGCCCGGAGGCGCCCGAAGCCGCTGCGAGATGCGGCCAGCCTTCCGGAAACGCTTCCCAGCCCGCTGCGCTTACCCAGGAAACGATTCCGGCCGCCGGCCGCCACCGCCCCTCCTCTCCCTCCGCCCCGGCCACCGCCCAGAGCCGCGGCCCGCAGGGTGCAGGCCGGGCGGGGCCAGGCGGGGCCAGGGGGCGGCGGCTGCGGCGCCATGTCGGGTGCGTGCTCCCACCGGCCCTGCGCCGCCCCGCCGGAGCCAGGCCCGCGGCCCCTCGGCGGAGCCACTTCAGGTCAACAGCGCTCATCAGAGCAGATGTACCTCTGTGGAGGAGAAGAGGCTCTGTCTGTGTGAGGCAGGTCTACCCCCTGAAAAAAAAAAAAAAAAATTTTTTTTTTTCCCTTAGGGAAAAAAGAATGGTTTGGCTCGTGCCCATATCAAGGTGAGGCAGTGGTAATGACTCTCCTAAAATGCCACCTGCTGTATCCCAGTGCTCCTCTGGCAATAGTGAAAGGCGGGGAGGTAGACAGCCAGGTAGACTGGGAAGCCCTAGAAGAAGATTTTATCACCCTTTACAATTACCTGAAAGGAGGTTGTAGACTGCTTGGGGTTGGTCACTTCTCTCAGGTAAAAAGCAATGGACAAGAAGAAACAGCCTCAAGTTGCACCATGGGAGGTTTATAATACTGGATGTTAAGGAAAAGTCCTTCACTGAGCGGGTTGTTAAGCATTGGAACAGGGAAATGGTGGAATCACCGTCTCTGGAGGGCCTTAAAAGGACGAGTAGATCTAGTACTTGGGGATGTGGTTTAGTGATGGACTTGACAGTGTCAGGTTAATGGTCGGACTTCAAGATCTTCGATATCTTTTCCAACCCTAACAGTTGTATGTTTCAATGATTCTAAGAATGAGTTGTTTTTCACACTGGGTATGGGCACCAAGTAGCAACATGGTAGCGGGTTAAACACCCCCATGGTTGATGAATATTAGCAAACCCCTCTGATGAATATTAGCAAACCCCTCTGGTGGTGGATTGTGCTTGGCATCAGCATAGCGCTCTATGTGGCTGCGTTCTGGTGGGTCTCAAAACTCAGGTAACCAGTGTGAGTGGAAAGGAATGAGGTGTTCTCATGTGCAGAAAACAAATGAGTAAATAACCAGGCCTGGCAGCTTTACTGCTCTAACCTGCATGCACTACTACAGGGTTACAGTTCAGATTAAATCCCTGGACACGTCTTGATATGCATGAGTAGAGAATCACAGCAACGTCCCTAGACAGCTAGAAATGAGCCTTAATAGAACACACCCATAGGAAGATATTTCTTTGCCTTTAATGCCTTCCAAATATGTGGAATATCGTCTGTTCTGTCAAGCTAGGCTTTTGAGATTGCAGGGGAAGAAACTGGTCATTGTTAAAGCAAAAAATTCGACATAGGATGGTAGCTCAGTGGAAAGTGTGTAATAGACCTTTTACTTCTATACCTTCTAACAATTTTAGGAGGTCCTTGATCCCTGCAACAGCAGATGCAAAACAATCAGCAGTAAAATAGTGTCGTATTGGAGTGACCTAAGGCATATAAGGCGGTCAAAGGAGTCTATTACAATAATGAAATTGGCACCTCTTACATGTTCTTGTAAGCGTAAACACAATTAGTAGTCCTGTTAATGTGCCCAAGTCCACTTTAAGATTTATCACACCTTTTATAATAGCAAATTATTTATCTGGAAGAGATGATTTTTCTTATGCATTCCATAGCCGCCTTCTGTGTTTTGTTCCCTTTACAATTATGTTCCTGGTAATAACAGAACACTCATGAACTGAGAACAATTTAAAGGATCATTAAGATTAATAGCAATATCACATCTTGAATTAGAAATGTTTATGCTTTTAGAAGATCATATTGACATACACCAGCCTAAAGAGCAGAAAAAAATATTTGTAATTATAAGTACTACACTGATGAACTAGAAGAAACAACAATTAGGCAAAGACATACAACAATTAGGCAAAGTAATTCAGAGCAAAGCACCTAGAAATTATACTTAATATCTTAATCTTAAATGCATGGTTCTTTTTGTAGTGATACCCACTTTTTCCATTTGTCTTAGAGTTGGACATGATTTAATCTCCTTACACTTTCATAAGCTAAAACTCATGTTTTATTTGATATTTTTAGATTCAAGACTATGATGATGGCCCAAAAAAGCCCCCAAATAGTTATAATGATCTGTAATAAAATTGTGCTATCGTGATCAGTTGCAGAAGGACCAATAACTCTTGAGACATCCAAAGGTGATTCATTAAATCCAGCACTTGCAAATCAGGTTGCTTCCCCCTTCAACAAAGCACATCATCCAGCAGGAGGGAAAGCTTTTATGCTTTGACAGCATACTGAAGAAGAATTCTCCCTGGAATATGCACTATTTCTACTGAAGAGATGCAAGACAACTAGCAGGTTACCAAGATTATTAGTGAATAGCCTATTAATAAATTTCCCTGACAGAAATGCTCAGGCAAGATACTCAAAAATTCATGTTCCTTTAATAAAAATAAGTGTAATGACACTGCATTGTGGTTTTCACTATGTGGTTAGAGTTATGATTAATATTTAGTTACACAGTCTATATAATGCACTTTGGATTGTAGTGTAGTGAGAAGTGCCATAAAAATGAAGTGTTGGGGAAAAAAAATAAGGAATTTCATATACATACTAAATGGACAGCTGCCCAGTACACTCACTTCTTGGAAACATTTCTGTGTGGATGCACTACTTGCTTAGGCTTAGCAAGTCTCATCAAATATTTCATAGGATCATAGAATATCATTATTTGGAAAGGACCTACAAGGATAATTGAAGTCCAACTCTTGGGCACTTACTCTTTTATTTAAGACACAAACATCTTGTGGAACAGTGTTTATAAACAACAGAGGGGGAGAAAAGACAGGCCTTTCTGTATTATTAGCTCATACCAAAAGAATTTCATTATAGTCTTGGTGTTCCTGTGTGTGAACTATTGACAGCAATTTTAATTTTGGTCAAAATCTCTCTTAACTTTGCAACAAGGAATGACAGTCCATAGGAATCTCCATTGGCAAGTAAACCTCTGCAACTGATCTTCCCCACTGCCAGAGGGGTTTGCAGGCCTTGCATCAGGACTGACTGTGCCCCAAGTGTGCTCTGAGGAGGAGTTTATGGCTTCTCCCCTGCTTTCTTCTATGTAGTAGCTTTTTACTTAGAGGTTAGTCCGTGTAGAGGGATGGTTGGAGTACATAATGATCCTGTCTCGAGAAACTGATCTCCCTTACTGCAGCAGGCAGTAGGAAAGTGGTGACTATTAAATAAGCAAGGCTACCATCTAGTGGTGCCACTGCGCTTCCATAGCACAGAAGACATACACCATCTTTGGCTGAATGTATTGATGCAAACACAGAAACTTAACTAAGAAAATTCAGTTAAAGCAAAATGGTCGGAACACTTTCTCTAACGTTTTCATGCAGCTGCATTAAGTCTCCATTTTAAATACAAAATCAAAACATTTTCCAGAAAAAAGGCAAAAATCACCACACACAGTGCACCTGCAGCTGGAAGATTTAAGAATTAGATTCGTAGCAAGTAATTTTTCATTATAGGCTTGAACATGCTTGGAGGGTTCAGTCCCTCAAACACATTGCTTCTCAGGACCTGTCTAAAAGCATGTATTGCTCCCATTGTCTTGAGTTCCTGTCTCCTCAGTGCTCCCTGGGCTAGGATGTAGTGAAAGGTTAGTTCTGCCATGAACAAACTTCCCTGTATTATTTATAGAGAAGCAAAGGCCACAAGACATCCATCTCAGATAAGATTATTCCAGCAGTTAAATCAGTCCAGGAGCTAAGTCAAGGCCTCCTGCTATACTCGTGGAGCCCTCTCCCACTGGCTGTATTAGCTGTCTCGGCACATTGCCACTACCTCAATGACGGCCCTATGGGAACAAGTGCAAGGGGAGCAATTTGTAGGCCAGCAGTTCTCTGATATCTTGGCATGCCAAGCAAGGCAGAATCATAATTTTGAAGTTTCTCTCTAGCTCTTCAGGAATGCAAAGCCTTGGATCCAGGAATGGTTGTAAAGTAATTATAAGTGATCTCTTGGACATCTGTCTAGATGTAATTATCTGATCTCTCCTTTCTCTGCCTGTTACACAGCGGTCTATTGGGATTTCCTACAGGGAGGGTGAAGGAAAGGGGGCCTGACCTGACTGGCCCCCAGGCATACAAACTCCTTTGTTATGTGGTGAATTTACCCAGCCCACCCACTCATCCAAACAAGCACAGCTCCATTTTTTTATTATTACGGGCAGGTTCTGAGCGGCGCAAAGAGGGTGACTGCGTTCGCTCACAAACACCATATTTGAAACAGGAGAACATACCAACTGACCACTGCAGGTAAACAGGCCATTTGGGACTTCCTTCTAGCTGGAGAGGCCAGATGGCGGAAAGCTGGTGTTTGTAACAAAAAAGCTGCTATTAACGCAGAGTTTCTAAATGCTACAATAGCTGCTTAGGCACTGCTAGAAGCCAGTAGCTGCTTTCAGAGCTGACTTTTCTGCAAACTCCGCTTGCTCTTTTATGTGGCTCTGGTGGACAAAAATACTCAAAAGCTGCCACAGAGCAAGGCCTGTAATTGTAGGTAGTCAAATAAAGAGAATAGCTCACGCTTTCAAAGCTGACATCTAACTAGATTTCCTTGCCTTAGCTGCTTAAAATGGGAACTATAGCCCTGATGGATGCTGAAACATATGATCACCAATATTTTCTTACAACTGGGAAATAGAAATAGAACAGAGATTTTGCAATGTAGGTTAATTTGAACAAAATATAAATATTTTGTTCAAACAGCACAAAATAAAGCACAGCTTGGAAGTTTTAGGAAAACACCTCTCCATTGCCAGCAGCTGCTGGGCTTCAGGCCTGCTGCTCTGGCATCTTGGAGCTTTACCTGGAAGAACTTCACTGCAGGTTCTGCCCAACAGGCAGTCAAGGATGGTGCTGTATCAGTACAGCTCCCTGTGAGGTGGTCAGGAAAGCCATGTTTCAGGCCAGACCCACTCATGCTATATATGGGGCTTTGAGAAACCTGCCTGCTATAGTTGAAGGTGTCGCTGCCAATGGCAGGGGGTTTGAGACCTCTCTCAAAGATTTTTGAATAGTCTTGGGAATCTGGAGAGATCATATTTGACTGGAAGCTGGCAAATGTTGTTCCAGTTTTCAAGAAGGGCAAGAAGGATGATGCTAGGAACTACAGACCTGTCATTCTTATATCAGTGTCTGGTAAAATTACGGAGAAAATTATTCTGGGAGGTATTAAAAAACACTTGAAGGACAACATGGCCACAGCCAGCATGGCTTCATGAGGGGACAGTCCTATTTCACTAAATTAATTTACTTTTATGACAGGTTAACTCACCTAGGTAATCAAGGGAAACCAGTTGATGTAATCTTTTGGGATTTCACTGAAGCTTTCTATACTGTCTCTCAAGTATCCTTCTGGACAAAATGTTCAGTAAACAGCTGGATAAATACATCATGGGATGGGTGAGCAACTGGTTAAAGCACCAGGCACAAAGGGTTTTATAGTGAATGGGGTGACATCACACTGGAGACCTGTCACTAGTGGAGTTCCACAGGGTTCTAATTTAGGGTCAGTGCTCTTCAACATCCTTATAATTGACTTGGACACAGGACCTGAAAGTAAATTTACCAACAATTACTAAATTGTGGGGAGCTGTTTATTCCCTGGAAAGTAGAGTGGTCCTGCAGAGAGACCTCGACAAATTAGAGGGCTGGACAGTCACCAACTGTATGAAGTTTCAGGAGGGGAAGTGATGGATTCTGCACCTGGGTTCTGCTGGGGAGCAAGATGCTGGCAAGTAGCACCTTGGAAAGAGACCTCTGTGTCCTGGTCAGTGGAAAGGTGAACATGAGTCAGCAGTGCCCTGGCAGCCAGGAGGGCCAAGCGTGTCCTGGGGGCATCAGGCACAGCATCACCAGCCAGGCAAGGATTGTTCCACCCTGCTCCGCACTGGTGCAGCCTCACCTTAAGTATTGCATGCAGTTTTGGTCACCACAATATGAGAAGGACATAAAGTTATTGGAGAGTGTCCAAAGGAGGGCTGTGAAGATTGGTGATGGGTCTTGAGGGGGAGCCATGCGAGAGCACCTGAGGGCACTTGGTCTGTTCAGCCTGGAGAAGAGGAGACTGAGGGGAGCCTCATTGCATTCTACAATTTCCTCATGAGGGGAAAAGGAGGGGCAGACTGATCTCTTCTCTATAGTGACCAGTGACCAGAACTTGAGGAAACAGCATGAAGCTGTGTCAGGGGAGTTTTAAGCTGGATATTAGAAAAAAGTTTTTCACCCAGAGGGTAGTTGTGCACTGGAACAGGCTCCCCAGAAAAGTGGTCACACCACCAAGCCTGACAGAGTTCAAGAAGCATTTGGAAAATGTTCTCAGACACATGGTGTGATTGTTGGGGTTGTCCTGTGCAGGGCCAGGAGCTGGACTTTGATGAGCCTTATGGGTTTCTTCCAACTCAGGATATTTGATGATTCTATCGTCCTTACTAGATGATCTTTAAGGTCTCTTCCAACCCAAACCATTCTAGAATTCTATGGTTCTATGTTATGCATATATACACACTCACATCCACTAATACACATTAAGAGGTACAGAAAGCTAAGGTAAAGTTGGAAACGCTAGGTTTGCTAACAGCAGAAGGCCAGTGCTTTGTCTCTGAAACAAGAGAGACAAAAGTCCAGTGCCTAATGTCCTAAAAACAGCTAGAAAAGCCCAGGCTGCAAATGCACTCAATGGGAATTTTGCCCTACGTGTATAAACATACACGGGAAAGAGCAGCATGTTTTGCGTTTATACTTGCAGCTGTAGAATGTGATAGAGTCCCATTGTTTTTCTGATCCATAGTGTAGTTTCCCTCACAATCTAAATATTTTTCTCCACTGAGACAGGGATTTGTTTCAGCATGCATATTCATAAGCTAAACTCCTCCACTAAAACAGTATGGCTCAAGGTCCAAGTGATGGTGTTCTACATACCAACATGTGCTTTGGGTAAACAACTGAAAACAGCACTTGTTAAACTGATCTTCATAAAAGAAGCTTCTCTATCAGTGACGAACGCTATCTAAACACTTTTCTAAAGGTGGACGTTTGGAAATACTCCCCTCTTTGTGTAGTGTGAAAAAATTGCTGAAGCAGAAAGGGAAAAAAAAAATCCTCCCTTTCTCCACATGGCTGGTGCTCTGAGAGCAGTGTCTGAAGATGCACAGGAGGCACTATAGTGTTAGGTTCTAAGAGTGGCTGGGTCAAAGGCAGCTTGGAAGGGCTGATGTTTCCCAACTGGATTTGTTTCACTGTGTTCTAATGTTAATTGCTTGCAGTTGAGCCAAGACTAATAACCTTCCACCAGTGACATCCCCAGAAGTGTCAGAGCAGCTGGGCCCCTGCACTGCTGCATGGCCCAGCTGGTAAGAGCAGTAGTACAGGACAACTGGTTTGCATTAGCAGGACACTGGGTGGTCACCACCTGTAAAACAATTTGTGTCAGCATTATAATATAACCAAAAGGTTGTGTTCTGCCAGATGTATTTCTGGAAAGTGGCTATTAATGTAAGGTTAAGTGTCTCATTCTTACACATTTTGAAATCAAAGCCTTGACTTGTAAGTACAAGTGAATAACTATTGTTATTTGTAATTAACGGTAGAACAAAGACTTTGGAGATCTCGTTACCTAAAAAACACAATGTGCTAGCATGACTAAGAGATGCATTTAATGCTTCTATAAGCTGTTACAGGGTGGAGAAGCAAGAGCAGCTCAGATCTAGGTCTGTGAGGCTTTTTATCCACCATGGCCAGAGTGCAAGAGTCAAAGCTGTGCTGCTCTGAGTCACTTCTGAGTCACTACCCTGCCAGGCCTGTATATGTAGAGACTACGACCTCTAAGGTATGCCTTAGGGGTGGTTAAGAAGAGGTAGTTTGACATTGTCTCAGATGCAGAAAATGTCTTTCCCATGCAGGACAGGACGAGTTAGGCAGACTCAGGGCAGATTGAGGGTAATCCAGGGACCCCAAGCTCTTGGCTTCACTCACTGGACTGGCAGCAGCTCTGTGCCAACATCAATTCCCAGGTGAAGTAGCTCCAGCAGAAGAACCATGCTTGAACATCTCATAGACTGTCTGCAGCTAAAGCTTTAGATCAGAGCACTTCTCTAATTAAAAACAAATCCCCACACTTCTCAAGAATGTGCACATGTAGATTAGGAAGCAAATCCTTTGGCACAAGTTAGTGTAAATATTGTGCTACATCTGTCCTTGTTGATGTGTGGGAGTTGAGCTTGTACTACCCAGGACATTTTTGTTATGCAAGTGAAGATTTTAGAGAACATGTTAAGCTGAACACAACTTATTTCAGAATTTCTGTAAGTGGGGGTGAACATATATGTAAAGATCAGGTGGGGAGAGTTGACCAGAAGACTACTCATAAGATACAAAAAGAATATGGGACCATGTCACTTATGTGGAAAAAGCAACCATCTTTTAGGATTATATGACTAAGTTAGCAAAAAAAACCCCCAACAACAAACAAACAAAAAACACCCCCAACGAACAAACAAACAAAAGACACCCCACAAGCACAACCACGGGGGGGTTGGGGATTTTTATTATTTATTTATTTATTTTCATGTAGTGGCTTTGTTGTTCACTGATTTCAAGGGTCTACTACTTTAAGTTTCACTTAAGGTCTCCATTTGCATAAAAAAAGACAGGATGAAGGAATGCCTTTTACATCCACCCATCACTATCAGTCTGCTTTTCCTTCTCCCCAAAAGATGATAGCTGATATCCAGGACATAGTGTAAGATGGTTTGTTGTGCTGACCTGGAATGAGAGTCCTTGTCTACAGATGCCTCTTTTGTCGTGCAAGCTGGACAAGCCCCTTTTTCTTTTTTCTTCAATAGACTCAAAACTCCTTGCTATTCCCTTCTGGTAGAGCCATACTTCTCCCTTCTTCACCAACAGGCTAGACAATTTCTTCATTTTCTCCTCACATTTCCTCCAGAAACATCAAAACTACACTAGCATGTAAAGAGAGCTCATGTGATAACAGACTTGATCCAGAAGTTAGATCCTCAGCTGCTCCTTAAAGCATATATTCTGCCCTTTCCCTGAAAGGGTTTAATTCTAGGGGTTAGAGACTGTTGACATAAAGAGGTATTTGAGGGGTGGTCTGTGCCTTTACCTCGGCACCCCATAAGCCTGAGGAAGTGAATCTCTACTACTGTAAAAGTACTACTGGGTCAATGTCTTGATATTTCAACTGACAGACAACATTTCTCATCTTTCCTTGTTTTCTGCTACTTTCTTCCAGCTTAAAAGTGGCAAGTGCTCCAGAGCTGATTTGAAGCAGCCTTTTATTTTGTTTCACAAGAAACTCATCCTGTCTAAGGTTAGCTCTTCTAGCAGTCCCAGAGCTCAGGGGGAGATTAATGCTTTTTGGGTGCTATTGTATGGCTGTTGAGCATTCAGAAACAATTCAAAGGTGTTACTGAAGAAATGGAAGACTGCAGGGGAGGCGCAGACTGGGGTCACCCCAGGATGGCCTGGCACAACACAGTGCTTGGAAAGAGGCACAGTGTTGTACTAGAGAGTGTATTACAAGAGTCAAGTGTTGCTATTTACATCTCTCACAACTAGTAGTTTAAAATCATGTGGCTCATCTTGTTTCATTTTGTGCCTGTTAATCTGAGGAAAACAGTCTCTGGATGAAAATGTAAGTAGGCATGCAAGTCCTAATCACAGATCATCCAAGTAGCACATCAAAATTAAAATGCATTATTATTAGATGTTACATTTATTATGCTAAATGATTGCACAGAATGGGGTCCTCTTGAAATGTGTATTTTACATCTCTAGATAAAAGCCCTAATCCTGAAAATGTTTAAGTCAACAAAACAAAGAGGAAACAGGGATTGTTCTCTTCTGCAGGACTAGAAAGATGGATTATTCCTGCCTCTAGAGGAAAAAGGGTAGATTGCTAACATCACCAATGAAAGCATTTGAGGGAAAGGTGACAGATGGTGATTACCCAGGTGCCAGTATACTGTCTTTCTTACCCTTTGAGAGAAGCCTTGCAAGCTTTCATATCTTTCATAACGAGTTTCCATTTCACTGGAAACTAAGAGACTCTTGTCAACAATGATGTCCCTCCTATCTTTCTTTGTGGAAAGAGGAAGAAGTCACTTTCTGTTTGTCCTACTTTTATCGTGAAACAAAGCATGCTGTTGCTGTGCTTCTGATAGACACCATCACTGTTTGGTGGACATGATTTTGCAGAGGCATGAAGTGAAGAATCATCAGCATCCTGCCAGACAGATCTGAAATCAAGGAAACCGTGGCTGCACTCTTTAGAACTGAGACTCTCAAGGTAAGCCTTCAAAGCTACATTTCAGCAGTTTAACACTTCCACCTACAGACTTCCAGAAGAGTTCTTGCATTCTGCAGAACACGTTCTTTACCTGCTGGTGGACTTGGCTGTAGATCAGAGGAATTGCAGAGTCACTGCTAGCAGTCAATACACACAAAGGCAGTCCTTGGCAGAGCAGCCCCTTTCATCAGCCTGACACTTTTATCTGCATTGCTTCTGTTATCCCTTTATAGCTGGTCTTCATCTCAGGTCAGACCCAGAGTTCACATCCTTGAGTATGTCTTCACCTCAGAAGCCCTTAATTATTCTATCTCCTAGCCAAAACATATGCTTCTTGTGGACAAGGGAATACAAGAACATAACTTTTCCAACCTTTACATTAAGTAAAGAAAGATTTGGGGCTTTTTTTCCCCATTCCCAACTTAGTCCTGAGCTGCTTAGTTTTTCTTTAATTTGCGAGTCTCCTGCTTGACAGCTGAGATGTTTCAGCCCAGAGCTCCTGGCCCATGGACCTGGAGAGCAGCAGCTGACAGCAAGAGTAGTGACTGGACTTAGACTTTCCTGCATGCTGGGCTGCAGTCACCAAGACTCCTTACATAAGTATTTAAGTTAACCTGGATGAAATTCAGAAACAAACAGATGCCTCTCTTCCTGCTCAAATCCTTTCATGGACCCAGGCCCTCTATAAAAGCACTCAATTGCTGGGCCTATTGATCCCTCTGATCTGCTAATTAAAGGCTGGGGCACTCTCATGCAGGAATTACTGCTGTGCTCCAGACAATTTACCAGAAGAGAAGGGGGGATGTCGTAGCCTTACACAGATCTCTGACACCCACTATCCCTGCAGTGGCCTCAGATATGTTTTATGTTTGATAACTTGTGACACAGTGTACAGGTTCTGGCTGGCATGAAATCAGTTTTTCTCCATAGCACCTGTCATAATGCTGTGTTTCGGCTGTTCCAGGGACACATTTGTTCTCTCCACACCTTTCTCTCAGGGCCATAGCTTCAGCCCAGAGCTGTCATTAGAGCTAGAGTTGAGACCCACAAAGTTTTCTGCTTCAGGGACACCGTCACAGCAGGAGGCATGCCAAAGGCAGCATGGCACAGCATCAACATTGTCCACATGCGAGGATGCTGCATTTGTGTGTAAATCAATCCCACTCAAGCACACTGCTATGGTAAAACTGAGCAGGATTTACCTCAGGCAGGCTTTAGTCTCAGGCAGGATTTACCCCAGCCAGCAGAGGTACTTAGAGTAAGTCAGCACAGTTATCTCAAGCACCTTCTGCTCACTGTAGGGTAAATGCAAACGTGCCGTTACCAGGAGAATGGTGGCATGTAGTAAGTCCTAGGGCTCCAGGACCTGCACAACCATGTACCTGCATCCTGCTGCCCTGGGCAGACAGCTATGCACAACTTTTTGTTTGAAGGTAGGGAGTAAGGAATTAAGGAGGTTTGGAAACCTTCTTTTGGGAAGTGAGTCATTATAAGAAAATGAAGAAAAGCACAGGTCTGAGATGTTTGCTAGGCAGGTGAGAATACTGCAGAAGATGTGAACTTGAACTGCCTCAGGGCTTGGATTTTATTATTGGTAAGACAATAAGAAAATTATTTTCTAAAGAATACAGCCTCAGCTTCCATTTTGGGTGCTCTGCATTGTCTAAGGCCAGCTTTGCCTCCTTTGCTACCCTGCTTGTTGTAGTTACTTTTGTTTGGAGATTCTCTGAACTCAGGAACAGGCCATAATTATAGGTCTAGTTCTTATATAAACCTTCAACTGGAATATGGTGAAAAGGTAAATACTGACCCCAAGTTCTAGATCTAAGAGAAAGCAATCTGCCAAAAGATGATATATGTAGCAAAGATTCCTCTGTCCACACTTTCTAGATGAGACATCTGAGCAAAACCCTAACATTGTGAACAGTGTTGAACACCACAAGTGCTGTTATTACATTCGGACAGTGCAGGAAGTATGTCCAGTCACTTTTCCAGGTGAGTATTTATTTTATTGCAATAATGGGTATGAATTGGATTAAATGTGTTATGCATTGCTCTGAAGATGGTCCAGAGACTTCATCTTTGCAACGAGGTGAATGGGGAGTGCACATGACACAGCACTTCTTATGTGACTTTCTGGAAACAGGCATCTTTATGCAACAGTAGCAGTTTTAGAAGTTTGATATTGTTACACTTAGTGTTTATTTTAAATTTAGTGTATTGAGAGATTTGACAGATCCTTCCACAGAAACAGTTCTGCTATCACTTTATCACTTCCTGCATGCTGTACATGGCATGCAGAGCCTGAAATTACACTTGCACAACTGTCTGCAGTCTCTTTCAACAGCCTAGACACAGGAGCCAACCCTTAGATCCTGACCTAGGGATCTAAGCACTGCCATTGCTGAGGCAGACTGAAGTTGTAACCACCATTTGCTGTTGCACAATCCAGAAATAGGATTTTCTTGCCTTTTTTAGCCTTCTCTTTTGTAGGCTGCAAGATGAGTGTTTTGTTATCCTCTCAGAGGAGAGCTGCATGCAGACTCTCCTACATATTTGCCAGGGACCATTAGCATTGGATTTTTTCGTTCCAGTTGCTTTGATATCCTTGCATCTTACAGTGCATTAAGTGTTCATCATAAAAGGAAAGATAGTCAAAGATACCATATACAGAATTAATATTTTGGACCAATTTTAGCTTGCTTATAGGCATCAAAGATGGTTTTCAGCTACAGTAAAGATGGAAAAAAAGCAGAAATAAATGATACTGTAATTTACTGTGAAACTTCCCCTGTCCTCCCCAGAAATCTTTGGTTTTGTACAGTGTGTACTGCTCTTCCTTTTACTGCTATAGACTAAGTCACAGGATCATGGGGCACTTCAGGAAGGGTTCTCAGGACATCTCTAGACCAACCTCCTGCTCAAGGCATGATCAACTAAAAGATCAGACTAGGTTGCTTAAGGCCTCATCCTGTCTGGAAACATCCCAGCTTTGGCCACAAAATGCAAAGCCTGCCTCGCTATCCAGTTTTTCCTTCATTAAGTCTTCTTTTAGGTAGAACTTTGCGAGGCTACATCTTGAACCTTTTATGGCTGTATTTCAAAGATTAACTCTAGGCTTTTTTCCCAAGGAGTTCATTGTAAACTGAGTAATGTTGATGAACAGGTCTGAGTTCAAAAACACACGTGTGCAACTACCTCATGTGAATGATTCCCCACTAAATTACAGTGCAATAGATCTAAAGTTAATTTAAATATGCTTGAAATCAGACAGGGACTTAGAAATTTTGCTGTGCTGGGGCCCAAATCGTTCTGAAACACGGTGAAAAACCAAAGGAAGAAAGTCATCAAAACCAAACAGACTGCAGACATTCAGCTGACTCTTTTGTTCAGTATTTGCATTGTTTGAAAGACAACTGTGAAGCATCTCGCTTATCCACAAGGCTCCCATCAGGCTGTTTACCAGTAAAATCTGAAAAGCTGTTGGGAGTCCACGTGATTTCTAGTATTTTGAGCAGGTTGGTTTTGTTTCCTTGTTCAGACATATTCCAGTCCAAAGACATTGTGCGCAGAAACTGTCAGGTCATGAATAAAAGATAAAAAGCCCGCTATTTTTTAACCAGCTTCACTGGACTGGTTCAGGGGTTGGTCCAAATGCAGAGATACAATCAGCACACAGGAGACTTTCATGTTGGATTTATCATACTGGAAATTTAAAAATAAGTGTTTAATGATTTTGTTGAATATCAAAACCGTTGTATACTTTACGCAGCATACACAGGACAGGGTCTGATGCTTAGGAGCGGTCGGGCACGTAAATGTAGACACGGGCTTTCGGGATGCACGGAGCCCAGGGGCTGGGCTGACGGTGGCGGGGAAACCTGTTGCCCTGGGCGATGCCAGCCGCTTGCCCACGCTGCCGGCCCGCTTCCACCACTTTCTCCTCGCCAACGTCAGGGGGCCGGGGTCCCCCTGGCCACCGGCCGCACCCCGCTCCCGCGGAGGCGGCGTGACCCGGCCCGCAGCCCCGGCCGGGCACCCCCGGCCCCGGCCCCGCACACCGCGGCCCTTCCGCCCCGCGCCCCCCCGCGCTTCGGCCCTGCCCTGCTCCTCCCTCTCCCCCCGCCGCCGCGCGGAGTGGGCCAGCCCGCCCCTATATAAGAGCCGGGTGGGCGGCTCCGCGCCCCAGCGTCGCCAGCGGCTCGGCAGCGGAATTGCCGCGGGGGACATCGTCGTGCGTGGGGCACAGCCTGCCTTCTTCCCGGCTCCCGCCGCCCTGCAGCCATGGCCTGGCAGCCGATGGAGATCAACCCCGAGGTGCGCGGGGGGCGTCGGGGACAGGGCTGGGGCTGCGGGGCGGGTGATGGGACTCCGTCTCTCACCGGCACTCACGCTTCCCTCCCCGCCCCCCCCCCCACCCCCGCATTGTCTTCCAGATGCTGAACAAAGTGAGTTGCCGCCGCCGGAGGACCGCCGCGGGCGGGAGGGCGCCGCCCCTTCCCCCTCCATCCCTGGGCATCCCGTCCTGCCGGGGACCGCCAGCCGCGGTGGCGGTACCGCTGCGCGGGGTGCGGCCGCACCTGCGGAGCGGCGCCTCCCTCCGTCCCTCGGCATCCCGCCCCGTCGGAGCGCGGAGCGGCGCTTCCCTCAGTCCCTCGGCATCCCGCCCCGCCGGGGCGCGCAGCGGCGCCTCCCTCCGTCTCTCGGCATCCCGCCCCGCCGGGGCGCGGCCGCACCTGCGGAGCGGCGCCGAGGCCGAGCGCCGTGGGGCGGGCGCGGCCGGCAGGTGGCGCGGCGGGGCCGCGCGTTGTGCTGTGTCACCGGGCGCGGCGGGGCTGGGGCGGCCGCGCCCCGCGGGGACGGGCGTGTCGCGGCCGGGCCACCCGCTCTCTGTGCCCCGTGCAGGTGCTGTCCCGCCTCGGCGTGGGTCCTGGTTGGCGCTTTGTGGACGTGCTGGGCTTCGAGGATGAAGCACTGCGCGCCGTGCCGACCCCGGCCTGCGCGCTGCTCCTGCTGTTCCCGCTCACTGAGCAGGTGGGTGTCCCCTCCTGCGCAGGGCAGCGCTGGCTGCTGTCTGGAGTGTGGCTGTCATCCACCCAAGCATCAGATGGTTGGGCCTAGATAGGGCTTAGCACTGGCACTGTGTTTGCTTGGTCCCAGCCTCCAAATAGCCTAAACTGAGCTGAGCAACCACACAAGGGCTCTCATTCCATCCCAGTGTTCCTGTGAGACTTGGCTTTGTATATCAGGCTGAGGCAAAAAAACATGAGCGATCTTGAGTGTGAGGAATAGCAATTCCATTACCATGCTGAATCATTGGATCTGGAGAGGCCTACATTACTTCTTTAATATATTAATATATTCAGTCCACTTGATGCTAAGGAAGTGAATGGGGAGATGGTCTTTGAAATCAAGTTTAATTAATAAGTTCTTAAAAGAAAGGATTATAACCTTCCCATAGGAATTTTACAGTTGTTTATACATTGTTGTGGTGGGGAGGGGCTCATGAAGGCAAATAATTCCAAAGGCCTATTGTAGAGACATGCTGAGTAGTCTTGTTGGGAGAGGATATAAAAGAGCCTATCTGTTATATTATTTCCCACCCCAAGCTATTTCCAGTGTATACCACAGATGGAGAACCTAAGAACGGTGCCTTTGGATATGACTGAATCATGCAGGTAGTCCATTAAGTGTTGGCCTGAATCCAGTTCAGACATATTGTGCTTTACTGGTGCCACAAAGATGACTTTCTGAGTAAATCTTTGTCCACTTTGATACTTACGCTCTTCCACAACAACTTACTTGTCCAGTGGTTTGCACAATAGAAAGATAGGACTGTGATGAAATGCCTAAAACAGTTATGTGTTTACAGCATGAGAACTTCAGGAAGCAACAGACTGAGAAAATAAAGGACCAGGACATCAGTTCCAAAGTGTATTTCCTGAAGCAGACCGTCAGTAACTCCTGTGGGACAATTGGTCTGATACATGCAGTTGCTAATAACAAAGACAAGTTGAAACTTGGTGAGTATGAATGTTCTGAAGTGCTTGAATTTCCATTTTTTTGACAGCAGATTGAATGGGTATAGGCTTTTGGGAGACAGGTGGGGCTTTCATGCAAGCCAAGTTAAGGCACACTGTGCTGTTTCAGTACAACTGAAAGGTAACTGGGTGTTCCAGCCTTTGGAGAGGAGCACGTGGACTGTCTGAAACACAGAAGGGAATGTACTTCGACTCCTGTCTGCTAGCTGCTGAGGTATTGTCCTAGCAAGCAATGCAGGAGGAAAAGAGCACTTAGCAGAACTGACTGAAAGTCTGTCTGTAATTAGGAAGTACTGTGCTGAGAAGTAGTTATTGACATTAAGCTTGATGTCAATAGATGAGATGGAGTTCTTCATGCTGCATATGTCTAATGTAAATCGATGTGCCCAGAGTAGCCTGTAAATCAATCTGAAGCATGTTTTCTTTTTGCTGGAGAAGTTGTATGGATAAGGGTTTGAAAGGAGATTTTTTCCTACCAAGGTAATAGTTTTGATGGTTTCTTTACTATAGAAAAAGGTTCTTTTGTTGTTCAGCAACTAGATCTGCAAAATACAACTACCATTATTCTAAGAACTTGGACCCTTTCTATGGTGTGGGATTCCTTTTTATACAAGGGAAAATGTGGAACTCATAGTGAGCATTTAAGCATAGTTTTGCTTTGTTCTTAAAAAGGATTCATTGAAATAACACACTCTCGATGAGTGAAGCAATGATGCAGCACATCTTTTGTGTGCTAGACCTCAGTGCATCTTAGTACTGCACTACTAATTAATGTTCTGGAAAACCAAAGTAAGCCTGTCATGAGCAAGTGCTGCCTTCATTTGAAGGCAGTGAGACAATTTTATCTGCCCATATTCTGTTAGTTATGTGTCCTTACAGCTGGTACCTTTCTTGAGTTTCTTTAAAACAGGATTGAACATTTCTGCCAAATGTACAGTGGGGAAATCTGAAAAGCTAAATCCCATTTGAAAATGATTTTCAAAACAAGTATCCAGAGTACCCTGAAGCACTCTTCCCTGAAACAGCTCTGGTGGTTTGTGTAGATAGTTACAAATATCTTCTGGATAAATAGCTTACTTTAAGTGGTAGTTATAATGTGCTTATGTTGGAGATGGCTACAGGCTGAATGCAATGACTTGCAGTTAGTGCAAAAAGCATTGATTACTGTGGGCTGCATCTAAACCTATACTGAATAAAATGTTTGATCATCTTGTGCAGAGGAGGGGTCTGCCCTGAAGAAGTTTCTTGATGAAACAGCTGATTTGTCTCCCGAAGAAAGAGCTAAGCATTTGGCAAATAATAAGGTAAATGAACTACAAAAAACTGCTGACAGTTATCAGCACTTAAAGATGTAGTAACCTGTACCTGCTTTCTCTTAAGGCTATACAAGAAGTCCACAATTCTGTTGCTCAAGAAGGACAATGTCGGGTAAGATGTGAATGTCTAATATCTTGGGAAAAGTGTTTAATGAAGGTGGTAGAGCAACATTTAATTTTTATCTGTCAGATAGCTGTTACAGTTCATTAGGAAGGTTCAGGATTTCTTCCTCAAAGATGGATTGAAAATTTGGATCAAGACCCAATCATAAAATATCATTTTACATTAGGATTTCTGGTGCTTGACCTTGTAGAAGCCTTGCCACAGACCTGTTCCACTGAACTTAAGTTTTCAGTCATTTGCTTTCTTGTTGAAAGCAATCTTTCTGTTGCTTTCAACAAGAGGAAATATCTTTCCTCTGTTCTGTAGTCACAAAGTGGGTTTGCAGTACTAGCTTCAATCTTAACAGATATATTTGACAATGTCTCCTAAGGTTGAGGACAACAGTGTGAACTTCCATTTCATCCTATTTGTCAACGTGGATGGACACCTGTATGAATTGGGTAAGGTCCTGTGAAATCCATAGTTGGACTGGGCCTACTTCACACTGCACAGCAGTGTTGGGGGCTCAAGCAAGATGCTTTGTGCTAATTAAACTGTTTGCTTAGGCTCTCAGAGCCAAAACAAAATTTTTATCTTCATCTGAAGATTTTAACTAATGATGGGTTACACTGAAGGCCTAAAGCATGTTGTCACTGGTGTAGTTGAGAATACTGTTTCCATCTTACTCAGACTATTGACAACTTGTTCTGACTTCCCAAGTATCATCATATGTGTACTTGTTTGGGTCCACTATGCTAAGTTCTGCTGATTGGGAAGTAATTTCTTTCACAGATGGCCGTATGCCATTTCCTGTAAACCATGGCACAAGCTCGGATGACTTGCTGTTGAAGGTAAGTCTTCTCCCTTGCTGCTTGTTTGCCTGAAAACAAGGCTTATAAAAAGGTGAGAAGTCTGCATGTGGTGTGTAGTGGCTGTACCTCCTTGCTGTAAAAGTCTGCACTTAAATCTGCTAAGTTTATGACTACCAAAGCTATTGTCCCTAAGAGCTAGATACCTGTTCAGTGTATTTATTAGCTGGTGCTGTAAGATTATGTGACTTAGTTGGGACTCAGAGAGGAACTGCAAAGACTTGTTCTCTACAGGAAGTGTATTTGGTTAGTCTAAGCAGCTGTATTTTTTCATCCCCAAGGATTCTGCTAAGATCTGCAGACAATTTACAGAACGTGAAAAAGGAGAAGTTCGTTTTTCTGCTGTGGCTTTCTGCAAGTCTGCCTAAGGCTCTGAAGAGATGCAAGGAGAGCAGTTTAATAGCACACCAGTAAATGCAGTTTAAACTCCAGTGCTTCAGTACTTGTTAAACACAGCTGTTCTGGTAACTTAAATTATTTCCACCTTTTGCTATACACAGAAGCAACATCAGGTGAGCTTATGCTGAAGGATGAGCTCAAGTTTTAATGTGAACGGTTTGGACACATCAGATATCTTTAGACTCTTTTTTCACATGTTAAGTAGAAAATGCTTAACAAGGCTTGTTTGATCTGTGTTATGTTAATTGAGTTGTTGGTTGATATTTCCTTGTCCTTAATGAGAATAAAATGTTCTGCTGGAAGACTAAATGGACTAAAGTGATGACTAATTTTCTCCAAAAGGAGTTGTGTGGCATCCTCTATAGGCCTTCTTTTCAAAAGATCCTCAAAGCTCTCCTCAGGGTAGCAGGGCAATTGCTCTTTTGAGTGCCTTGGAGGCTTTCAAGGATGGAGAGACACCGGTCTGTGTGACATGTTGCAGTACTGCATGCTGCACTACTCTTCCAGTAAGGCTTTTCCTAGTGTCCTGTCTGAAACTCATAAGCTGCAATCTTCCATCCTGAGTCCATTTATTTTGGAGGGGTAAGGTGTGATAAATTAACATTCAAATATCACTCTAATGTAGTCTGTATGTGCTACAAGCCACAGAATACCCACTGAGTTAGTTTGTACTATGTTTCCTTATAGAAGACAGTGTTAAAACAGGTATTTTCCTACCTGTTGCTAAATTAAACCTGCTGGCTGAGGCAGAACACAATCCTGGGTAGGCTGTGTGTGCTTACTAATTTGTGGTCCTGTTACAAAGACATTTAAAGAGGCTGTACTTACCTGTTCCATTCAAAATGACCTAAAAAGGAGAAACCCACACTACATGAATTTCTAATAGCAAGATGAAATTTTGGATTCAAGGGAAAGAGATTTAATCTATAATACATATTCTTTGGCATGAACCAAGAACTGTGGAAATGATTTTTACCTGAGTCTAGTTGCTGTTTGCTGCTCTTGCAGCTCCCTGCTGATACTCCAGGTAGCTGTAGGCAGGATTAAACACCCTTTAACTTGGATCTTTATTCTAATGCAGTCCCAGTCTGTCCCTGGCAACCATTTTATGCAGTGCTGGGTAACACAGACTTAGATGGTCACCGGTGCTCTGGGTATGCTGCAAGTTGTTCTGGCTTCAGAGCTTTTTGAAGGGTAATTCAAGCTTCTGTTAAAGCTCTGTGTGGGCTGAAGTTGTTTTGTATTGGGCCTTGTAACTGCTCATGTAATTACCTGATAGCTGAAACTGGCAAAGGTTGCAACACATTTTAATTGGAAGTCTAAGGATTTCCTAAACCTCAGGATACTCCATTTTCTAAACATCAGTGTCCTCAGTTTCTGTTAGCAGGGAGGTGAAAACTATGGCTAAGAAAAGGTCTGTTATGTGTCATTGTCCTCTACACCAGCATCATCATCATCTGCCTGTAAGTGAAAGTTGTCATAGGGTGGGAGGAGAGGCCTCCTGAGGCATCTCTGCTGCAGCCCGCGGCTCCAGCGCAGGCTTGGAGCCATGCCGTGGCTCAGGCTGCTTAGCAACACAGCTGCCAGGAGAGGAAGTGCAAGGGGCATGAGCACAGGAGAGTGGAAGGTGCAGTAAAAACCAGCTACAGGAGTGCCGAGTGAGCTTTCTGCCTTACCTGGGGCAGGGAGCTTTAGTGCTGCAGATGACCCTCTCCTTGCCCTTAGGGCAATTACTGAGGGCACTTGTTGTGTCTGTGCCTGTGTGGAGTCGATGCTGAAGAAACCTGAAAATGACTTTGAGATACTACTGTATATTTTACAGTGATTGCAGCAGTCCAATATTTTGTGGTTTACTTTCTGTTTCAATTAGCAGTACAAACACTGCTACTGAAGTTATTTCAGTGTTTCATTTTTTTTTTCATTCTGCTCAAGCCTTCTGAGTTAAGAATCTACCAAAAGGCAACATTTTCGTAATTTAGGCCTCATGAAAAAACAAGGAAAGGGTTGTTTGTGCCAGACTTTTCTTATTTTCTCACATTCTGGTCCCAGATACAGTTTCAAAGGATGGAAATAAAGAGGAAAAACTGAAGAAGGAATGTTATCTCTCTACTTATGTATAACATGACTAGCAAGGCTATTGTCTCCTGCAGGACTGATGACAAGGGCTTAGCAAACAGATGGGCTTTGCTTTAAAACACCTTGGGTTTCAGAAAGAGGAAGATACTGGGGATGGCAAAGATCTTGGAAGCTGGGATAGAGCTCTCAAACCGTGGGTGGTGATCTGAATAATGTAAGCTGAATAGATGGAAGATGCTGCAATGTATCAGTGCAGCTGTTCCAAATGTGTTACTGTATTCAGAAAAAAGTCACAATGCATAGAAATGTGTGTTTGACAACTTAAAATTCTATTGAATAAGCCATGAACAGAAGACCAGGAAGATGTTTTAAAGCCATACCAGACACGTATGATCTCAAAATAAATTCTTTTTATTTTGCATATTTTCTAACTTATTTCACCTACTTGCCAGTTTTTTTAATTTTAATCTTTGCCCTTTATTTCCCACTTTGGCAGAAATGTTTGGGACAAACAGTGGTTTTTTTAGAGTGCTATATATCAAAACACTTTTCGTGCAAAGATGCTTTTGTAATTCAGTATTTTTTCTTGGGCACATCTATCTGAAGTGAGGCTTGTTTCTTGTCCCTCCTTTTTTTCTCCTCTTTGTTTTTATATCTGCAGTTCCATTTGGAACTTTTCTTTGATTTCCTGTGGGTCCTTCTTAATAAATTAGCTCTTTTGACCTTCTCTACTTCTCATCTAAAGCTTTTCACATTTTTGCTGAATTTACTCCTGAATTTTCCCTGTGAAAATTCTTGAGAAAGGCAACAGCTTGAAAAGCCTGCTCTGTTATATGTCCACTCTGAAGAAATGAGCGACTGCTGCTCTTCCAGGTAGAGGAGTATATTGAGCAAATTAATTTGAATTAACAGGTTCCTGCCATTTTTGTGCTGTCTTCCAGAGGTGGACATTCAACAGTTAACATATAGAACTGTCTTTGGAAATATTTGAGAAATATTGAAGAGTCTCAGGTAGGGTTTTAGGCTTATCTTAGTTTAGACCTGCACATTGCTCATTTAGAACTTTACCAGGGTTGACTGCAATCGATCATTTTCATAACCATTTTCTTGCCTGCCCTTGAAAGCTGCAGTCAACTTCTTCTGTAGATGGCAGCATTGGGAAACTTAGAGCAACAAGTCTGATTTAAGACCAATGGATCTAGATGCTATCTTAGTTTTTAAGTCCACAGTTAGTCCTAGTGCTTTCAGTGGGATCATTCACATGCTTAAGCACTCTTCTGATTTCCGAGCCAAATAGCCAATACTCGTCTTAATCAAAAATTAGGCATAATGCAACATTCAAAGTCTCTTACACATGTGAATTGTCTTTGGCTTAGATCCCCAGTTTACTTGCAGCTGATATATAACTTTTGTCCAGTATATACTGCTGTGCAATATATACACTACTATTTCCATACTAAATAGAATTCTTTTTTGGGGAAGTAAGGAAAGTGTGGGACAAAAGCTGGCATCCAGCTTTTGACACACAGACCAGTTTATCAATCTCAAATATTTAAGATGGAGAAGAAGTTAGCTGAAAAAGGAACTCATATTCTCTGCCAATAATGTGAAGACAGCAGGACCTGTGATGGGCATTGGGAGCAAACGAGACTGGCAATAAACCATGTAGCCACAGGATCCCTCTCCTGGTGCTGCCAGCAGAAGAGGCTGATGACAGGACTTCAGCTCAGTGAAACTGCGGACTAAATGAGAACAAACACAAATTGAGAAAAATGCAGCCAGAAGCAGAGTAACAACATTAAAGCTCCTTTGTTACTAAAGGACATAAAATGTCACTTGCATTTTGTCCTTTTTTACATATTGTACAGGACGATACTAAGTTACAGGGACTGGTTGACATTCCAAATGCTTTGAAGCTAAGGGACCTCAAGGGATGAGAGTATGGGTTAGGAGAAACCTCATAGAGTTCAACATGGTGAGGTGCAGAGGTTGGCACCTGGCTGCAGCCACCCTATGGCTGAGTTTCAGCACTGCTGCAACCTGGGGGTTATGGCAGGTGCCAAGCTGAATGTAAGCCCATATGTTGAGTGCTGTTCCTGTAAGGTGAATCACATACTGTGTTGGGAGTTATATTGAGAGGAACATGACCAGCAGGTGGAGGGAAGTTATTATCCATTACTTCTTGGCACTGGTGAGGTTGCACCTGGAATAGCGGTTCAGTTCTGGATCCCCCCACGCAGTCCAAAAAGGATGTGGAGGAATCTGGAGTGGGTCCAGCAGCAGGGAGGCAGTGAGCATGTGACCTATGAGGAGAGAGTGGTGGAGCTGGCCATGTACAGTCTGGCATGGAGGAGACTAAGGCAAGGTCTAATTATAGCTTACAACTACATCAAGGGCAATTGCAAAGATGACAAAGCCATTTTTTTCCTGCTAGTAGGAGATGGTTACCAAAGGGCAGTAACCCCAAATTTCAGCTTGGAAGGTTCAGTTCAGGACATTTGGAAACTAGAAGGGTATTTATTCATAGGAAAGTAATATACTGGAACAAGTTGTCAGAGAAATGGGAGCATCTCCATCCTTGCAAGTGTGTAAGGGACCAGAATTTAACAACCAGCTTCTGTTAAGCTGCCTGAGGTTACCTATTACAGTATGAAAAATTAGAGCAGTGATCAGTGTTGCTCCAGCCTCAGGAACTGAGTGCTGTGCTCCATGACAGTGAGCTAATTGTGAGACTCCTCGCTGTGCTTTGCATGGGGAAGTTGTTCACTGCAGGAGGAGCTGGAGACTGATGCTGCAGACTGCTGGTTTTCCTCTCTGTCTGGTAGAAGGACATGAATGGCTGCAGGAATAGCAGCCAGTGCATCCAGGTGGAGGTGCAGGTTTTGTTACTGATGGAAGGGCGGTCACTTCACAGAGAGCTGGGGAACTCAGAGGCCAAAGAAAGACCTGAGGGAGTGAAATACTCCCCCGCTGCTCCCCAGGCCCCTTGGCTAGCTCAGTTCCTTGAGAGGCTTTGGAGGAATATCTCAGGAACAGGACAAAAGATTCCAAAAGAGGCTCTCACCCCTAGGATTGGTCCAAGGCTTTATTCTTGAAGGGTTCCAGTGGAGAAAGAGCCAGAACAAGGAAGAACAGGACCTTATCTAGTCTCCTGCTCAGGAAAAGATAGCTGGACCTCAGCCAACTGGGTCAAGAAAGGAAGGAAGACTCAAACTACATGGTCACAGGCTTCAGGGAGTACTGGGGGAAAAACCATTCCCCAGTAGAATACAACAAGGGACTGCTTCCACAGTCAATGAGTTATGAAGTATAAGGAGTCCTTCATGAGGATGCATGTAACATCCCTAGGGGTGCCCTAGGGGGAAAAAGAGCAGTGAGTGATGGGGAAAACTGAAAAATGAGAGAATTCCTGGACATTTTTTGATTGCCATCTTTCCAGCAGTACCGTAAGACTGTTCAGTGAAGTTTCCCCATCCCTTAAATAATTGTACATCAACAATGTAGTGCTAGATGAAGCTCAGTAAACAAATAATGAGCTATGTAGAACTGATTTGAAACTTCTGTACTTTTTGCTTACATGAGCTATAGACATGCTTAGATGATATTGCAAGGCCTGCAGCAGGATACAAAAAGCGAGGTCTGTGTGATGTTGGAGGAACCAGACTAGGCAAAGGTATTTCAGCTAGTTTAGCATTTCCAGCAGGGTACCATAAAAAACATGACAGTCATTTCCATTGCTTAGGAATACTCAATACAATACTAAGAGGTATTGTTACTTATAGCACTGTAGCCAGACTGAGTTGCATTTTCTTTTCAAGTCTTCATATGTATGCATGTTAACATCTTAGCAGAAGAGCTTCTACTCTTAGTGTGTTGAGATTGGGAGAAGTGTAACTTAACTATCCCTACTTTGCAAGTAAGGAATGGAGACACAGATTCCCTGACTTTTTTTTTTTTCTTCAGAGAGAATTCTTATATTTACTCTACTTTGGCTTTGGGCCTGAGTTAATATTCCCTCCCTCTTAGCTAGACTTAATAGCTAAAGCTTAGTATTAGACTAACCTCAGCTTGATTGACTTGGAGAACAATCAGGTGAACTCATGTCTGTCTGCAAAAGAGGTCTGTACTGATATATAGTCCCCATGGTCCCCTTATAATGCCTGAAGATATTTTTCCAGTAGACTTATATTGCAACTCAACATTCAAGAAATACTGCTTTCTCCTTCTTTTTCCCCTTCCCATTCCACACAAATGTTTAGCAGCACCAGGGAATTGAGGATTACACATAAATCTAAATTGCAGATGATTATATGAAGAGTGGTTGCATATTCAGGCTTTCTAACAAACTGAAGAGTCAGGTGGCAAGGCTGTGGCTATATTCCTAATGGTTTGAAGAAGTGAACAAGATGGGTCAGAAAAGAATATAATTATTTTGCTAGCTTGATACTTTATCTGACTTTACCAACCATTCCTTCTCTTTTCATTGAACAGTGGCCCCGAAGGTCAAGTCATGTCAATAAACAACACATTTCTCAGGATCAATTCTTACTGAACAATGTGAGAAAAGGGGCTGACTGGCTAATTTTTCCCAACTTCAGAAAGCAGCTGAAGTTACACATTTTTGATGCAGCCCAGTGCTGTTATGAATGTGATTGTCCCTAAATACACACTTTGGGACTTGGTTTTCAATTTTCATGACCCTCCAAGAAGAAGTCATAAAGTAATCCCTGCTGCATTTTAGAAATGATTGGTATCGGCAGCAGTGATAACAAACTTTCCTGTAAAACATCATTCAAATCTTTTACCAAAGATGGTAGAATCCTGTTTGGTTTGAATCAGTCCAGTGCATGTTCATGGCCTTTGATTGGGCTATAAGGGTCTAAGAAAATTGTTGTTCTTTGTGAAAATGCAATGTTTCAGGGCAATGAGAAACTGCTGGTTAAGCAGCCAGGGATCTCATACAACATGTTTTACAAAAGTTGTTTAATTTCTATGGTCTGTCTGCCACAGCTGCTGCAGGGATCCATGTCAGTCAGGTGACAGACTTTAATCCTTTGCTTAGCTGCAGGGTGGATGTGTGTAGCTGCAGTGTGAGTGTTACTCCTGAGCCTTTCAGTAGGGAATGGTCACAGGACAGCCTGGGACTGCTGCCTGTCTTTCCTACAAGGAATATGCTTGCTATGTTGCAGGCTGAGAACCATGCACTCATTAACAGACTAAAAAAACAGTAGGAAGAAATTAGCTTAAAATCTCTTTGATTTTCAAAGCTTGAGATATTTCTCCTGCCAGCCTCAAACAATTTGTAAGTGGGTTTTTTTACCCCATAATTTAGCTGAAGATTTTGAAATCAAAATCCACAACTGCTCTTGAGTCCCTGTGAGTGCAATCAAAGGAAAAGAAATGCTGCTGCTCAAAAATTTGAAACATTAGCTCCACAGCAACATTGGCTTTGTTCTGAACTTATTTGATACATGCATGTCAGGGAATGTAATTTGGTTCATTTGATTTGATGGGGGCATGGAAAACTTCCCTGCTCAAATACATTTGCTAAATTCAGCTCCTACACTGCAAGAGGCAAATTTATTTCTAAGTACTGTGTAGCACTTGGGGTCTGATTTTACAGAGCACCTCAGCTCATGGCTAGTCCATGATCTCAACCGAAATCAAGCCTTTAGTTAGGCTCTAGTACACAGCTGAATTTATGTATAGGCTGAAGTGATTTCCTTAGTCAGGCACTTGATGATATTTCCACATCTGTTTAGACTCAGAGCCTGAACTTGTCGCATGAGGAGGGCAAAAGTCCATTTGCTTTCAAGCAGAAGCCCCTCTCACTTGATATTTTTCACTCTGGACTGGACAGGGAATTAACAAACTGCCCATCCTTGTTTTGAAATTATACCAATTGTACTACATAAAGTGGGACAACTTTCCTTGGAATGATTAAACTTTTCCAAGATTTCATATCCTCACTCATCTGACTCCATTTAGCACAGGAAATTACAGTTAAGCTGTTAGAAGACTCACCCTGACTAAACCCAGTGTTGATAAATTATAACAAGGCAGAAAACGTGAATCTCAACAATGTAACTATAGTCTGAAGTGTAAGCATTCACAAGTTCAACTTCTTTCCCAAACTTTTTATCACAGCAGTAACAGGAGTTTAACTAATGTATGCATTTTTAGCATATTTGCATACTGTAATATAATAGATAATATTTGTGTGTGTTAGAAGAACACAGACCTGTGTGGGCTGTCTCTGCCTTCATTCTCAGACAGAAGATTTTTGGACTTTTCACCAGCAGTGACCACCAACAGAGCAACTTCCTTCTCTTTGGGGTGGTTTTTTTTTCCATAAGTATGCAGCTGGAAAGCTTCTTAGGAAACAAGCTCTATAAAGCTTCTTAAGAAATAAAACAATAACAAGTTGGATATGCTTTATCCAGTCCCACAATATTTTTCATATCTATGGCAAAATATCAATATTTTTCCTTCCAGTATTTCAGCAGTCAGGCCAAGGTATACTTATTATATCTGTGCAATAACCTCACATACAATATGGACCAACAGGTGAAGAAAAGGCTCTCTCCAGAGAAAAGAGCAGATCTAACAGAAATGAGGGCCAGAACCAGTCACACAGTTTAGATTTTCTTGTGCTGTCCTAAACAAACCACTGACTGGGCATAGATTCATTATTTTCTCTTATGTACATAAGAGATTTAATGCACATTGTGTAAAATACGCATCATCCAACATGGATTATCATAGTATATATCATAAAAATATCATAAATCATAATAATATAGAGAATTATTTTTAAAACTTTAAGGCTAAATGAGAAATCATAAAACCTAAATGCAGCTAATACATTCTGTATGGTAATGCTTTAAAATGCTTGAGATAGAGCTACTGCTCACAAGCATATTCACATGTAAGAGGAAGAGGATTAGGAACAAAAATAAGAACAATTACTGCATTGAATTTAGGGGAAGTTTATTGTACACTGGCTTCTGGAATACACTAGGTTTTAAATTCTAGGGTCTGCATTTCTAGGATTTAAATTAGGCTCTTGCTACCTAAAATTTGTGCAAAGAAACTGGCTTAAGCTGGTTTGTGTTGAACTACTTTTCTTTATAGATGGTTGCAAACCATTCTGGGATCACCGTACAAACAGTGTTAAAATCAACAGTGGTGAATGTGTCGGGTGGGGAAGCATAAATTAGGGAATTTCAATGCTCAGTGCTTGGCCATGGCAGAATAAGTGGCCACCCCTCAGGGGAAGGACTTTATCCTTTCACTCTACATGGAACCAAAACCAGTTAAACTAGGCAGGCCACTCAGCATTCCCATTTAGGACCAGCTTTAAAAAAGAAAATAGCTGCACTGTGCACCAACAAATTCAGCTTAATGGAAAGTGTTAGCACCCAGGAGAATTCTGGCCCATGACCTAGATAATACAGAAGCAAACCATTGTGTGACTGCATCTCTTTAGCAAATGTAGTACTGCAGTCAGCAGTCTGCAAAAATACTCACTTTCAAAGCAAGCTTTCAGTAAAGCTTTCAGAATGACTTTTGTTTCAGGAGGGAGGCACAGATGCAAGCACTAGAAAGCTTTTCAACACCTATTTATTTTTTTTATTTTTATCTGGGGCAAAATAAATTCTTCTGCATTTTGCTTGCAAATAAAGCACTGATAGTGAAATCTATAACAAAACAAAAGTGTACATGGTGGTACCCTTAAAGCTCTGTTCAGCATATACGGGATAACTAGCTGAAGGAAACATTTACAAATACTAATATGCATATGCTTTGTAAGCTGTGAAAAAAAATCACCTAGAATGTAGGAAAATGGTCTGAAACTCATGCCATTTCTTGTAGGGAATTATAGTTGACCTTTCTGCATCAAAAAATAAAAGACACAGAAAATATTGGAATGGAATACTGGAAAAAGGCTTCCCAAACAATAGCCTGTGCATGCTTATGGTATTCAGGCATAAAACTGCAGCCCACATACAGAAGGCCAGGCCTCTCATTTCATAGTTAATTTAGAACTCTAGTTAATCTGAAAAAAATGCTTAAGGTCTGGAGTGGTCTTTTCATGTAGAAATGTACTGTATTATAACATACAGATTTTGAACTTGAATTGGTAATGAGTTTCACTTACCTCTTGTGGCCCAGATGTGTTTGTTTTAGTACATCTCTAAGTGTGCTAGTCTGGGAAGTCTGGGAAGCCTTCAGGGTGAGACACAACAGATGGACAGAGCAGTCTGGGTCTGCATTTCTTCAAAGTAAACCACAACATTAACTATACAGGAGTTTAACTGGCACACACTGGTGAGGGGATGTTTCCCAGAAAGGTCTCTGTACTAAAATACCCTCTCTATTCCCACCATACCTCAAAGAGTGACAATTTCTCTTAATTGTGCAAAAACCATCTCTGCTCAAGAGGGTCCATGGAATTCTCATCTCAATGATATTGTCATGCCCTTATTCTCATTGAGTATCAACTACTTTCTACAGCCTGGTGGACACTTAGAAAAAGAAAGTATTCACTGAGATGATAGGCAAAGGAAAAATGTCAGTGTTGAAAAACTACAGGTCTGTATTTCTGGAATGGCAGCATATAGACTCTCATCTCAGCTAGTCAGACTTTGGGTTTAACAGTGATTTTTTTACCTCCCTGGATCCAAGATCACAAGCATTGGTCCTCCTGAAAGACAAACTTTGCTTCTCCCTGCCCATTCAAAGTATTTTCCCCAAACTTATGTCTACAGCTTTTGAAAAGACAACACAGTCTTTTTCCATGAATACCAAATAAAGGTAGAGAGTAGTTTTCAATAGTGAAAGACTTTAAACTCTTTCTTTGAAAATGTCTGTTAATTTTTTGGTTTGTGGTTTTTGTTTGAATTTTCTCAGAGTTGTTTTGCAAGTAGGTTTTTCCATTGTTGAAAATGGAACCACATTGATGTAAATAGGCACAAGAAATTAACTTGCACAGGGAAGCTGTTTTTTCCAGTTTTATGTCCTACAGAATCAGGGTTTGAATAAAGCAAGTTCAGGCAAGAAGACAGTAAAAAGTAACTGGAGATAAACTTTCCTTTCATTCAGCTTAAGAACAATTCATCCAGTTCCTTCAGGGTCACAAACCCAGCTCCTAGTGGGTGGCAAAGTGCCCAGAGATGTCACATCATACTGCTTAGATCCTGAGTCTTCTTTTACTCACTTAATGAAAGTCTACAGACCTATAAGAGGCAAGAAGCCATTATTGTCCAAAGCAATGAGGATGCTCACTGGCAACCCACAGTACTGTGGACAAGTGGGGGAAAAAGTAGGAGGGCTGGGTGGTCAGACCATGTCACCAGAGTCCTACATTCAACACCCTGCTCTGTCACCACTGTTATTGAGCAAACTGCACAAAGCCCTGCTCCCACACATTTTGTCACTCAAGGAAATCTCAGCCTTCAGTGAGGCAGCATGATCCTCTACAAAACCAGTGGGAGGAACAAAGGGCTTATGGCTGGGGAGCACAGCTGTAAAGCTACAGAGGAGGTCATTTCTTAAACCAGGTGATGGGAATAAAGAGTCTAGACAGTTTTTCCCCAAAAGGAGTTAAACACATTGTGACAGAAAGAAGGAGATATTTTTCCCCTGCTTAATACTCTTACAGTGAACAGTCTCCTACTGTTTGGTGCCCTTTTGAATGAGAGAACGAGACATGACAGGTTGTCCTGAGTTTTGTCACTTCTCTGGCTAGGTGTTTTCTTCTGCTCTGCTGCCAAAAACCACACTGAATCACTCTATGTTCAACTAAGTTTAATGACTAAGCTATCTGGCACATTGTGGTGAATGCACCCCATTTGAAAGCAATGAATAGTCACTGGAATAACAATCTGACTCCAACTTTTTCACACTAGCTTCTAACTTCTTACCATGAAAGCAACATCTCAACATCTCTCCCTGCCTTAATGTATATCCAGTTTCTTTGTCCAAAATGTATTTCAGAGATCTGTACAATTTATTGTAGAAGGTAATACTCTGCTGGTGGTATACTGCTCCTAAAATACAGAAGCATCAGATGCAGAAAAAACAGGAAGCTGGAGGCACTCCCCTGACCTCCCATCAGAGCCTTTCCCATTAGGTGATAACAGATGTGCGCTCTGAGAATTACAACACTTTAGTCAATTCTGTTCTGTGCAAAGCCTCACTTAAGTACTTTACTAGCCTATTCATTTGGCAAGAAGAATGCTGAGTTTAAGAGTGCCCCGACCCTTAACTCAGATCACCAAGCAATTCTGTGTTACCAGGAGATGGAGACCCTCTAGAAAAAAATAAATGCAAAACTGCGACAACACTGGTAGAAATACATGGCCTAAGGGCGGGAAAGCTGAACTAGGTAGGAAAGCTGAACAAGTTTCCTGAGGATTTTAGTAGTGCCTAAAGACGGAGTGAAGTGCTCGGAGTTTCCTGTTGGATTTAATGCTTAGTCCCGCCTGATGAAACAGATTAAAACAGTGACCTGCTCGCTGAAGGCACAAAGCGAGGTTTTGGAAGGAAGGGAGACCTCAGGTTGCAGGCTGTGTTCTTTCTATAGATGGCGCTGTAAGCCACCGAATGCTTTGTTCCCCTGCCCGAATTTTTTCTGATGCTATCAGCATTATGCCATCTCAAAAAGCGCACCGAGGGTGAAAAAAAAAAAAAAAAATCCCTCAAAACCATCAGTAACACTGAGATGCATCTCAGATCACGGGTGTGATTTCTAGTCTCAAGAGCATTACAGCATTTTACAGGATCTGATCAAAAAGCCTCCTTGTTCAGTAGCTGTGAATGGTCAGTAACATGAACTTGGGGTAGAATTTAAAAGGAGACTAAACATATAGTGGTGTTTGACAGACTTTTCTTCCGTGAATTTCTTCAATCGTCTTTGCACCCACATAAACTTTAAACATCCGTAGCAATTCAGACGGTCCTGGTTGAAACATTATTTCTGAATTTTTCCAGAGTGAACATAAATTCAAATGCAGTGTAAGACATTTGAAGCCATTAATGTGCAAATGATTATCATTCTGAGCAGGAGCTAACTAAAAACAACTGCTCACACGACAAGTCATCTGCAATTCCCTTCATTATCTTTCTCTTAGCACATAAATTCTTCTGTCTCAACACTGCCTCGAATAAATGACACTGTCAGCATCCTTAGTGCTCATTGGTTGTTTAGCAAACATCATTGTCGATAAAACCAGGTCAAATACACCAACTCAATAAACTGTTTGCAACCACAGAACATTTCTAAAAATACAATTGAATGAAAACAAACTCTATAGAAAGATTTGTTCATCAAATTTACAGGAGTATCAACAAATTACCATGACTCAGAATCAAAACACTGTATGAAATCCACAGGGACAGTGCAGCAGCCTGGCTTTTCCTCTGGACGTGGAGCTCATGTTACAGCAAAGTGGCCTTTCTAAGTGTTACCACTTTAGAGCTACCGTAGCACCAACAACCACTGCATCACTGAAAGCAAAGTAACAAGTAGTTACACACTCACACCATTCACTTTTGAACTCTAATGAAAGAAATATTTCTGCATAACTCTTTCAATCATGGCCCCCCAAAATTTATGTTCCTTTTTTCAATAAGCTCATAAATATATGTTCTAAAAGCAATGTAAAGTTGCATTTTCAATCTCAGATGCAACTGTAGCTGCATATGTAATTTTAGAGTGAATTGCCATTACATAACTTCGTTTCTGACCATTCTCCTGCTTTTATCACCCAGACTAATAACCTGTAAATATCTATGAAAAAAAGGAATACCTTTATCTTTTGGAAATTTACAGTAGTATTCTTCAAAATTAAATAAACAGATAGTAGAATGTATATAGTAACTGAGCCAGATTAATGGTTACAATAATGAAGGAATAGGCCATGGTTTATACCTGTATGCACAGTGTATTAATTTGGTGGAGAGCAAGAGATTTATTATGTGTTTAAGCATTCATTTCCTTATTTTTGCACATGTTTTCTGAAAAGGATGTGTTAACTGGGTTACAATCACTAAAACAGGTTTGGAAAGTCAGTCCTAAGTTTCATAATCATTCACCATGTTATAAACTGAGGATATCTGCTGAGATAAACATCTCCCTCCATATTTCTGTGCTTCTGCACTGTGTTTCTGTAAGAAGAGATGAGTCAGGGGATGGCTTTTTGTATTATCACAAGTTTTAAATGCTGAGTGTTTCAATTAAGTCATTTCAATTCAGGCATGGAAGACCAGAAGTTTTAGAGGGAGACAAGAAATTGATCCCAGAAATTAGGATGCAATCTTCCCACTGTCCAACCTCCTCTCTGGGATGGTGAGCAGAAACCTCATCTCTCTCTCTTCTGTGGGTTTCACAGTCACAAGCATTGAAAAAATACATACGTGTTCAGAAAGTCTATTTGCTCTTGCCAAGTTCACAAGGGGAGTGCAGCAGAATTAGTAAAAAAAAAACAACAACAGAGGTCTGTATCTACCAACAGAAAAACAGATTCTCTCCCTCCTTCACAGCTCCTCACCTGCCCCAGAGCTAGAGTTTCTTCACAGCATATTCCTTCCCCTGCATTGCTCCTGGAGGCCCCAGCACTTTCAAGTCCTCAGAAAATAAGAGTCATCACAGTCTTTGCAACAAAGCAGCCCCAAGAAGTGGCAGGTTTAATGGAGCATATGTACATTTCCTACTCTTCTGCACAGCACCTCCAGCATGTGATTACGCACACTATGATGGTTTCCAGCTGGCTTCTCCTATTAGGCCAATTTCAGTGCTCTGTACTCAAAATGTTTCACAGCATTTCAGAAGCTGGAGAAATTAACTGCTGTAGGAAGTGGAAGGGAAGACTATAACCACCTGGTGATGCTGGTACATACCCACAGATTGACACAGTACCTGCCTTGAAGAACCATTGTTCCTCTGAGATGTTGTTCACTCCACACATGAGACTCCATTTTCCTTGCAGACTTGCCTCCCTCCTCTGGGTTTAAATCACGAAAACTTGAGTGCTATATTGACACCAGTCACCTGAAAATAGAATTATTTTCATGTTACAAGAGCTCCCACAGCTGATAGCCCAGTCCCTCTATACAGCTGGAAAATCATCCACTCTGTGGAACCACTTGCATGACTTCCCTTACACAAGGGGATGAAGATCCCACAGGTCTTGATTGTCAACAAGGTTTGAGTCTTTATTCCTGACAGGCTCATGATTTCCCAGTTTCACTGAGGCATGTAAGATGCTGACCAGTCTCATAAGGTGCTCCAGAGGCTGATGATCTACTCCTGCACAACTATCTTTGCTACACTGTGATTGCAAAGTGGTCTATAAAGAGAAACATTTGCAATGAAGCTTGATTGAAAAGTCTGGAAGTAGTTCATCACACAAATTTGGCATATTCTAATTCAGCACAGAAACCTAATTAAAGTACTAATTCTCAGAGAAACATCACCCTGCACACTGTCTAAAGTTAACTAGAAGCCCCTTGTCCCTTAGAAAACCTTGCTTCTGAAGTCTGCCAAATGATTAATTACTCTAGTGTTCCCTATGCTGTTTGACCTGAACTTTCAGCCAGGACTTCTAAAACGTTTCCTTAACAGTAGCGCTCCAGTCACTTAGAGATACACCCTCATTTTGACCTTCTGCTCACCTACTTGCATGCTATGCAAACATGGGGTCACTGGTGTCTTAGGACTGGAATTCTTTAATTGGATGGTACTTAGGGGCTTGACCCCATTAATTTTTGAGATTTGAGCATCTAACTCCTTTAACGTCTTATCAAAATCCCTATCCAGTTTCCTGGACATAGTTCATCAACAGTCACAGATCACAGAATATCCTGAGCTGAAAGGGACCCACAAGGAACATCAAGTCCAACCCTTAAATGAATGGACCAATGAGGATACATACAACAAGTACATATTTCAAGAAGAAAAAATGCTCAGTAAATATGGCCCTTTTAAAAAGTAATGATTAATAAAAAAAATGTAGCTTGGATCAGCTGCAACTATGACAGTTCTGCAACTTGTGGATTGTCTGTCTTTCCTTCTGGCTAGATCAGGAGCTCCTGTGATAGAAAATACCACCAGAAGCCAAAAAGTGCCTGAGAATAGAGTCAATAGGTATCAGCAACCATTTCAGTAATGTGGATTATCAGAAAATGTTTTCTGTTCCCTGTGACCTTTTGAGATTTTCCTGACTTTTGGGCTTCCTGTGGAGAGCCATAGAAGAGCACTGGGGTCTCCAAACTGGGGAAAAACTTCAGGCCCTTTTCCTGGCTGGACAGAAAGACATAATTACAGAAGTAATACTAAAAGAAAGTTATGAAAATTACTTTAAAGGAATTCGCCCCTACCCACCCCCCCATTTTGCTATTTTAATGGCCATGCTCATAATATTTTTTGGCTGTACACTCAGCAGCAGTGATTTCATGACAATCTTGTTTGCTCCGCTTCCATATTCATTATTTCATATTTAGCCTTTCATATTTATTATATTATTTCAATTTATTATGGGAGGGTGGGCAGCCCTCACATAATAAATTATTTAGCAGCTCAGACAGTGATCAATAGTGTAACATTTTCTCCTCCCTGACAATTTGTCAGCATGGACTATAGCCCAACAGTCCTAAAGCAGGCTGGAAAAGAGCAAACCCTGCTCCAAAATGTGCTCCATGGTACTTGATCTTGAGCATATAAGCCCAGTTTGTTAAGCCAGAGTCAGTGGTACTGACTGGAGCTACTGAATGGTGCTACTGGTATGGAGGTGGCTCACATCTGGCCAGCTGGGAGCAGAATCATCTTATGGCTGGGTTCAAAAGAGCAAAGGGGAAAACTTACATGAACACTTCTAGCACTGAGTGGTGTGGAAGGCTGTGATGGATCCATACTCTTGCAGGATACTCTTTAAATTCAGAAAAGTTTCTGTGGATTCCAGTAAAGTCCAGTATGATCCCCAAGAGGTCCAGAGGACAGCAGAGGAAGTTATTCTCTTAGAGCACTGAAATGTATTAGGGAGGTCCAACAGATATTAACAACACTCCCTTTTTCTTTAATAGTAAGTGTTAGACATTTTTATCAATAATTTATCAATTCTATCTCTGCAGTCAGACTTAGATTTACATTTTTTACCATCAGTATCTCTGAGTTTTTAGCTGGTATGTGTGTGTAAGTGGAGAAATTATCTCACAGCAGTAACTTAGGCAGGGGTACAAATTACTGATTTATACAAATTTACCTTTGAAATAATGGGTAGAACAAAACAAAGAAAACATAATAAAGTTTAGACTGATGGCTGATTTTGACACCCTGGCCATCCATGTCTGTAATGGCACAGCAGATGTCACTTGCCCCAGAAATTGTACTTGTGGTACAAAAGCACCCTCACAGGCTTTGAGGAGTGTCTTGTTCTGCAAGGATTGTCGTGATAGAGGAGACCACTGAGCAAGAGAGCCTGCTTACAAGGAAAAATATATCCTATATCCTACAGTGCACTGCTTTATCTTGCTCCTAGTTGCACATGATCCTCTGATAAATTGCATCCTTTAAATGTTCATTCAAAGGAGAAAAACCCACCCCTGATATTCTTGTGCCATGGAACTAAGCCTTACTGACAATGGACACACAACCAGCACCAAAAATAGTGGAAAGCATCAGCCCTTCATTATCATCCTACATAATACACAAACTAAATACAACCTTTCCTCTATGAATTCCCTCAAGCAGCATCACACAACACCCACTCCTTCTCTCTCACACAGCCACCTAACCCACTCTTTTATCCCATCCTTACTGGACATAGCTGTGACCTATTAAGGGCAAGGCTGCTTCCACCCTTTGGTAACTACTACAGCTGCAACTCATCAGGGGTGAGGTTGCCCGCAGCACCATCTCTATTCTCTTACAATCCATCCTGCCACATCATACTGTTGCTAAATAAGATATATTGTTGTCCTGCTGCATGGAGGCAAGTCTTTTACTGCTTTTCTTGTTTTCTGCTTTTCTCTTTCCTTTCCATTTTCCACTTTTGTTTGCCTATTTCTTTATCTTGAGTAAATGAATATTCCAATTTGCTGTGAACCAACTAAACTCTAAACAAATTTGGATAAAGCCCAGTGTTAATTCCAGGTACAGGTTTTCCCTTTTGATCTTCTCCACAGGAATATTTACTAAGAAAAGGAGAGGGAAGATATTATTCACCAGTTCTTTCTGGAAGATGCAAGTCACTGCTAAAATTAAAGGCTGAGTATGATGTGGATTTTCCCACATTTCTCAAACTTCCACAAGCAGCTACCTAGCAAATAGCTTTTCTAACATCAGTGAGAGGAGGTTTTGCTTTTCTTTTTGAACATTAGATAAAAATAATGTGGTTTGGTGAACTACATGTTTATGCCACTACTACATAAAAATTATTATACACCAACAAAATGAATATAAGAATTTACTTTGGAAGCTAGGACTTGTTTTTAAAATTACCATTTTTTTTTTTTCCCACATACAATTTTTGATTTTCATCCAGTTTTTCACCAGTTTAGCAAAAGTTTCTCAATGCATTCTTTGCATGCTGTCTCATATATGACACCCCCTCTCTTCCCCTAAACCACAACCCTGTGGTTGAAGCCACAGCTTGCTGGAGAGGTTTGTAGACCCCTGCACCACCTGCTCTGGCTCCTTGTCTTTCCTTGACTGACTGAGCCTAGGCAGACTCAGCTGCACTGAGGGAATTTGAAGCTGGCATGTTCTCTCTGAGCACGTTAGCTGACTTCAAAGACCCCCTTCCTTGGTGGTGGCACTAAGAAAGATGTGTTGAGGAACATCTCTCTGAGGGTCCTAAAACCCCTCTAACCATGTTCCTCACTCAGAAAATTTTGAGTAGCTCCATGTGCTTGCTAATTTACTCTGGATGGTAAAAGGGAGTTGATAATAAGTCAACTCATTATCAACTGATTTGATAAAGTCAAATCAGTAAAGTCTGATGATCAGTAAAGAAGATGCTGCATTTGAATGAGCAGCGTGCAAAATGAGCTGGAAGGTTATTGTAGATACATCCTGGAAGTGGAGAGTCCTGCTCTGGACCAGACTGTGTTTGGAAGAACACCCCCACTTCCAGTCTTGAATGAAGCAGATTCTAAGCAAGTAGCTGAAAAGCAGCCAAAATTGAAAGAATACTAGAGGAGAAATACTGTTTTGAGCTTCTGTGCCACTTCAGCAGAGTAGTGAAGGCTGTTTGTTGTCTGTACATTAAAGAAACAGGATGGTATATTGGCAGGTACACAAACCTATGAGCATCCGCTCCCTATTAATGCACTTTTGCTTTAATGGGCTAAAAAGATCCTTGATAACAGCTAGTGAAAAACCCATTGTCCTGCCACATCCTTTTCCAGGCTTGACCTGTCAAGAGGGTAGAGCTATGCAGCTCTGGGAGCAGAGAGCAGGGTGGAAGAGCCACACATTCCTTCAGAGTACCCTTTAAATTGCTGGTCTGTGCATGTGGACATTTTCCTCTTGCAATCTGGCATACGTTCTATGAAAGGATCTGGAAAATATTGGATTTTGCAATGCTTGGTAGCTAGGAATGCAGAATGAAAGGATACTCTGACAAGTTCACTGGTTCTCTGCTCAGATTTAGTCTTACCTTTACCTTGGTACCTGTTTATTTTGTATTTCTTCACTTTCCTTTCACCACTCCTCCACTTCTTTTTTATATTACTGCTCAATTGTCCACCCAGTTTATGTCTTTTTACCTTGTGTAACTTGTTCTCACTTATCTGTGATCTTTCTCCTTTCACAGGCCTTCTCTCTGCTTTTCTTTCACAGTGGTTTTCATGGTTTTTTTTTGTGTTGGGCTTTCCATCCAATACTACATATGAACAAGAGGAAGTGAGAAGTACCTGAGATATGTACTGGACGTGAAAGACACAAGATTATGGCAAGCTGGGACAAAAGAAAGCAGGGTCATGGAGAAAAAAAAATGCTTGTTAAAGAGGAGGCTGGATATAGGAATTTCCTACACCAGAGGAAAGGCAGGTCTTGATGAGAACAATAAAAAGAAGGAAGGAAATGATTGTTTGGGTGAGTAGGAGAATTGACCGTGGCTGTGGATGAAAGAAGAAGCTAAGCCAGGCTCTGTAGCATTAGCAGAGCTATCAGCCTGGGATCTGGAGGCCTCCAGGAGAGGCAGAAGCCAGTCTCAAGGCCAGGCAGGAAAACATCGCAACTAAAGCCACAGCAGCATTTAAAACAAAAAGATACTGATCAGGGATTTCTTAGGCAGAGAACAGAGAGGATGGTGAACTCCCTCAAAATTATGGCTTGTAAATGACATTGAATATTTACATGTGCTAATGCATGTGAGCTCTCATTTTAAATCACCTGCACTCTGATTCATTAGGCTTATACCTCACTAAATAGCAACATATGGTATATCCAGTCCTGGATTTTCAACAGCTTTTAAAATCTAAAAAATTAATTAAATGCAAAGACAGAAAAATAGGAAAATATCAAATGGTGCTGAGCTACTGGATGACAATTGGCTGTACTAGCTCTCAAAAACCAATATAAAAGTCCAAAAGAGGGAAAAAATTCTTCACAAAAGGACTTTACCTTCTTCCAGGACAGTGTGAGAAGGGATAATCCTGCTTTTCTCCCAGGAAAGAGCAAATTCAGATGATCCATCTACTCCAGTAATTCCCAGAATGGCAGAGAACATCAATGCCAAGCCTGGCAATATGTTGCTGAGTGAGTGGTACCAGAGAGAAAGTGACTGTGATAGAAGACAGCATGGCCGGGATAAACAAACAGATGCTGTCAGCCAAATGCTGAACACTGCAAATATACCACAGCAGATGCCCTGATTAAATAAAATGTGAAGTCACAACATTTGTCTGAGTGGTTGGAAAAAATCAACATGCTCTCATGGTCACAGATTCATTGATTTTGCATGAGAATTTAAAATAACTAAAGCTCATTTAAAGAGTCATTTTTCAAAAGTAGGGATTGTCTGTGTCTTGCTTCCAAGTGGATATTATTACCAGCCTTCTCTCCAAGGTAACTTGCATATCATTGAGAGTAGAACTGTCTCTGAAACGAATTTTATCAAGGAAGAGAATTCTAAACTCTGATAACCATCTTCTCCACCACTCTCCTCTGCCTTGATAGATGCTGCTTTAAGGGCTCTTCTGTTCACTCAGCTCACCTCTCAACTCACCCTTCCACACAGGACAGGCTCAAAATGCACAACCTGCCTTTGTCAGTAAAGGCAGTAAAGTCAAATCAGTAAAGTCAGTTAAAAAATTCTCCAAATACTCTCTGGCAAGGTTAATACCTGTTGATAAGCTTTAATACCAACATTTTTATGCCAGAGCTGTCCAGCTCCCAGAGCAGCACCAGGCAGCCATGCTGCTCTTTGCAACAGTGAGGCCCAGAGTGCAGTTCAGACACTGCAGCTCTGAAATGATCTGGAGGTTAAACAGAGCTGTGCTGGGTGTGCCTACCCCTGGCTTATGCTTTAGAAGATGAAGGAATTCCAAGTAGAATTTTTATAACAAATACCATACAACCTCAAGTTCTCTGCATGACATTCAGTGATTTCTTAAAGGCACAAAAAAAGACAAGCAAACCAAAGAAATGTACAGAAGTCCTTGCGCAAACAACAGGAAAGATACTTAGCCAGAACAGTATGCTTATGGTCCAGCTCAGATTCCTCTGAGATTGTGCAACATCCCAGAGTATCACCATTATGGTCTGGAGAAAAAAGAAGTACTGCTCAGAGAATTTCAGCTTGGAGTGGTAGATTGTGAAGGAGAGAAGGAGGCAGAAAAGCCCCAATGCCAGCAGGATAACTTCTTTTCTTAAACAAGCCAGGGGCCTTGCTGGGTTAAGGCACGTTGGTAAAAGCTCACAAAGAAAAGATTAATGAGCAAGGTAGAACAGAAATATATGATCCTTGGGTGTTTTACCCATTTGTTCTCTGTGCCACGCTTTTTGGTAAAAGAAATGTTTTTCAAATGGAGGTTACACATGTTGCTGGAAGCATTGGCTTTGAAGAAAAAGATTGTATTAGCCAGGCTAATACAACCAGAAAGAGTAGGGAGAGCACAAAGATCTAGAAGTAGTTTTGCTGAGAACTTGGTCTTGAGCACCAGACCTGTTCATTCAGGGAGACACATCATAGTGGCAAAAGCTGTTCCGGACACAGCTTCCTTGAAGTAAGCTGTTCATGGCTGCTATGGAATAAGATCAGGCCTGCCATAACAGCAGTCAGGCCTTATTAAACATCTGTTCCTGCTACTCAGGAGGCTTAATTTTAGATGCTAGTTGAAGACAAAAAGAAACTGGAGAGCTCCTTTTTCCAGCAGAGGAAGGTAGAAGGTAGAAGACCAAACCAATTAATATAAGCTGAACTCCTAAAAGCCTCTATTTTTCCATTTGTGCACAGCAGCAGAAAGATCCCTGCAAACCAGAGAAGACCCTCTTTCTCTGTTTCTGCTTTCTCCTATTACCACCATATTATGCATTTTTCTACAGTTACTTTATTTATGCACACATTTATTTAAGCACAGTCTGCTTTTGGGACAGGCAACTGAACCTGGACAAAGATATGCAGTTTGACACCGATACCTGCAACACCCTAGGCTGCAGCCCTGTCTAATACATACAGATATGAGTGTGTTGATAAGGATTGTTGAAGTGTTGCCTTGAATTCTTTTTCTGGAAAGAAAAAAGAAGTTAAATTGAGAATTTTGAGAAGAACTTCAAGAAAAAAATCTCCTATTTTTTTGCTGCTACAAATTCCACCACTAAGTTTCTAGTAATGTTTCTGGTTAGGAGCAACTGAGTGACCTTGGGAAAACCTTGCTGGAGTTTCTAACCTTCTAGTTTTCATATTTTGTCTTCTGCAATTGCCAGGGTGGTTGTAATATGGAAAGAAGAACCATTGAAAAACCTGCGACTGATATTCAAGGGGCTTAGAGCAAGCCCTGCAACTCCCTAGGCAGATGGTGATAAAAAAAAAAAAAAAAAAAAAGAAGGCAAGCTGGGCTGATGCTAGAAGTGTGTTTCCATGGGAACAAGGAGGCAGGGATGCTGCCTCGTACTTGACCACATGAGAAGTTGGTTCAGGATTAGGATTAGAAAAGAAGTGGCCAGATTCCTTCTGCCAGTCAGACTGTCTTTTACACTCCTAAATACATGACAGGGCTCTTTAAAGAGTTCACTAACTCTATATTCATGTGCCGCTGTGAGGATTTAATAAATTTAAAAAGTTGTGTGTGCTTGACTGTAAGCGTGTAAATAAATAGAAGTGTATATCAGAGCACATTTCCTTTAATGATCCATGAAAACTGACTGCATAAACAGGAAATGAATGTCCACCCCTCACTTCTAGACAAGGTCTAGGGTAGTGGTCTTTGTCTTAAATGCTGCTCTGTGTGGTATGATGCTTACCCCAGCCCAATCCAGCTCTTCTAGTTCTCCAAGAGGTGATGTTGAGATCACCAGACAGGAAAATCGTGCATTTGATATTGCACAGTAATAAAAAAAAGAGAGGTAGGATAATGATTTTAAATTGTTAGTCTCTCACTGCCCCAGGAGAATGAATCTAATTGTTGTCTGATAAACATCAATGTTATTTAAATATTACAACAATCAGAAAATAGATTGTTAGCATAAGTATTTCAAAATACACTTATTATTTATCTTTAAATATTTGAGATTAGATTACCCATTCATCTAGTTTTTGTCTAGTTGCAGTTCTCAGAAAAATCTTTATAAACCTTATATCCTGTTTTTAGGCCCTTTGTTACTCCAGCATACTTGAAGCAATAAACAAAGACCAAAAAAAGGGTAGCAAAAAATAAAGACAAATTCCTAGAATGGAAACAGAATTAAATATATGCACTTTTGTGGTATATTTATCTTTTAAGAGTTGGCAATTTTTGTTGACTATCAAAATAAACAAGATTCAAAATCCCTACCATTGAACTGAGGGGAAATACGGCCCAACCTAAGGGCATATTGAAAATCCTGCAGTTTGCTTCTTGTCAAAACTTGTTGACACCTGTCACAAGCTGAAGAAGTGGCCAGTTATGACCCCCTTCAAAAAAACCTTAGTAGCAGGGGTTAAGGTCTGCACACCTGCATTTCCAGCACACAGATACCATTCTATGCTTGCATAAATCTAAGCAAGTAACTTTGGCTTATCTTTTGAACACTCGTGAGAGATTTTTAGGATGTGTATTTTAAAAGGCCTGGTAAAAAAAAAAAAAAAGTAAATCTTTCTGTTTCTAGAAACTTCTGTGCTTAATCTTAGGCTAAAAAGCATCTGAGCTAGGACTACTTGCACCATGTAAGTTAGGCATACAAGTCTCTGCAGGACAGTTGGATTTTTTCCTCAGCATAAAGAGGAAAAGGGGAAGTATTCACCCATAGTATATATTTTGATATGCCTGCTCTGCTCTTCAAGGAAGGCTAAGGCAGTCCGGCCCTGTGCTGACCCTCACGCGTTTCCTCAAGGCCAGTGTGGCCCCTCAGCAGCCCGAGGAGATGCTCCGCAGTGCCGTCAGAGGCACCTGCCGTGCTCCGCTCCTGCTGCAGAAGCCCCCGGCCCTCAGGCAGGTCCGTGAGGGCCGGGCGAGGAGCAGCGCCTTCTCCCGCCGCGGGGATGGAGATTCTCGGCTGCTCCGATAGCAGCATCGATTAATGGGGTGTTTAAGGCAGCAGCCGCAAACAGCAATTCACCCTGTGCGGCTCGGCGCCCTCCGAGAGCTGAAGGTGGGGGACTGGCTGCGCCCCAAAGCAGGGGGTGCCTTGCCTTGCCATCGAGTCCCCTCCCTCCTCGGGAGCAGCGGGGCGAGGGGAGCGGCTGTTCCCCGCCAGGGAGTGTTTGCCATCAGCGTCCCCGTCCCCCAGGCGGGGTGCCCGAGTCCCCCGCCCACCCTCCCCCCCGGTGGCAGCGCCGCCCGCGATGCGATGCTCGCGGCGGGGAGGCGGCGGCGCGGGCATTTGCATGGGCTGAAGGCAAAGCGGCTTCGCCCGTCTGTTTTATTTTTAGCTGGCAGCTCAGGACAGCGCGGCGCAGCTCCGCTCCGCCGGCGGGGCGGGCGGGGCGGCAGGCGAGGGAGGACCGAGCCGGCAGGGCGGGCGGACGGACGGGCACCGGCGGAGAGAGGTTACCGCAGGCGAGCTGCAGCCAGCCGGGCTGCGGAGCGCCGCCGCCCCCGGCTCCCGCCCCGGCGGCTGCGAGCAGCGAGAGGCAGGGAGAGGCAGGGAGAGGCAGGCAGCGGCCTCCGGCGTCCCCTCGCTGCGGCCGCGGTTCACCCCGGGCTGGCGACTCGGTGCCTGGCTTCTCCCCCGCCGCAGCCGCGGCGCGCCGGGGCCCTGCAGATGGCCAGTCCTGGGCTGGAGCTGGGAGAGGTTCAGCCTCCTCCCGAGGCCCCCCAGCCTGAGCTGGCCTTCACCGAGGCTCAGAAGTGGATCGAGGTAAGCCCGCGGGATGGCAGGGGTGCGGGCGCCCGACCCCATCGGGGACACCCCGCGGGACAACCCGGTGTCCTTCCCTCCCCCCACCGGTCGCTGTCCCCCCGGGGACTGTGGGCGTTTCATTCCACGCTGATCTCTATCCCGGCCTCCCCGCCGCTCTCCCCGGCTTTCCTGGCTGCGGGGAAAGCAGCCGGGGCCGAGCGAGCCACCACTGAGCCCCCGCGCAGGGTGCGCGCCTTTGGATGGGCCCCCGCCCCCCTTTCCGTCTCTTCCAAACTTAATCTGTTAATCGCATTTCCCCTCCCCGCCCCCGGCGCTGGGATGAACGGGATGGCTGTAAACATGAGCCGGGCAGGTGCGCGGACCTACGGAGCGGACGCGGATGCTTCCCCGTCCCCCGCGGGGCTCCCGGGGGCGGCGAGAGCCCCCGCCCGCCCGCCGGGGCACCTCCGGCCCCGCGCCCCGCCGGCTCCCGCGGCCTCGGGCGGCGGTGGCGGCCGCGCAGGTAGCGCTCCGCAGTGCGCGGAGGGGCGGGCCGTCACCGCGGCGAGGCCGGGGACAGCCCCGCTGCTCCTGTTCCCGTCCCTCAGCCGACCAAGGAGAGAGATTTAGTCTAGCTGTTCGAGCAGGGCAGAAAAAAAAATAGATGTGCTTGCTGTTAGCTCGCGCCGTAAAGATGGGCAGGTGGCGGGTCAAATTTAACAGTTAAATATTTTGGCATGTGCCAATAGAGACGCTTAAAATAGCTCTCCATCTGATTTCCGGTACAGAACGTGCGTGAAGGTGGCATAAACCCAGATACTAGGGTAGCTGCTCCCTTCAGCTGCGGGCTTTGGATTTAATCTGCAGCTTTTAGAAAGCCTCAGTGGATTCTCTTTTCTGAAAGTGACTAGGCAAAGGGTTGTAAAAATCGTTGTGACGTTAAGATTCTGTGAAGCCCTGTGAATTTCAGCCTGTGATGTTTTACTCCAGTATCAACTGGAAGAGTAATGCTGTGTCAGTCTTCAGGGAATTGGCCCTGACATAATGTGAATCTGACTGGTGTAGGACGAGAGGCAGAGGAACCACGATGAATGTGAAAAGAAGGGCTTCTGTGTTAAGGAAAGGTGAGCTTGCAGCTTGGAAAAGTGAAGTGCACATAAACACCATTTGTCTTGGGAAGATGAATATGGCAGCTTCTGTATAGCTGCCTTTATGACAGAGGACTAAGGGGGGGAGGCACATGACTCCATCATACATATGGTATAAAAATACCCTGTGACCATGGGTTCTCCTGACTGCTAATGAAGCCAAGAACTCAATGGTGAAGCAGTTCTGTATAGATAACGAAGCTGTCATCAGCCACTCCAGGCATGATAATAATTAAGGGACTCTAAGTCTTCCTGCATTGGAACCTTGTGGGTCAGGCAGGAACTTCTTTCTTGGGCAGTTTATTCCACAGTTCACTGTGGCAGGGGGTCTCATGCCTGTCTCTTGTGCTACACAGGCCCTGGTGAGCAGAGCAGGAGGGCTCTTTGTCCTCTATGCAAATCCAAGAGTTCCATGTGTACAGGGGAAACTGTCAATAACTTCTTGTTCTTCCTCCACTTTTTAAAGCATCATCTGCTTGATGCATGAGTGACAGAACTGTAATGTACTGTTAATTTTGTAACCATCCCCATGCCTGAGGAGAATGTGTCAGGAGCCTGGAGCATTTCTACGGCTGTGGTGTGAGAAGGAAGCATCTGACTTTCCAGCAATGCCCACAGTTGATGCTCCCACTAAGAGAAAGAAGGAAGAAGCTGCCAGTGAAGCAAATGTGGCTTAATTTGCCTAACACATTGTATTTCCTTTTAATCCCAGTTTAGGTTAAGATCTGGAGCATGAGGGTTATTACCTCTTCCAAAAATCTGGTCAGCATTCACCCGTCTAAATCTGGATGATTTGAACTGACTGAACTATGCAGAACTTGATATGCTAGTGCGAAGGTATTGAAAAGCAATGTCAATCTTAAAAAGAAATAAAATAAGAAAAATAGGAAATGATCAACATTCAGTGTGCCAAAAGGTATCAACATTCAGTGTGCCAAGCCCTATCAATCTGTGTGAAAAGCAGAAATGGGGGTCATGCTGTGTCTGGCTACTAAGTCCATCTGCTTCAGCTGGCTCTGTACTTGTCTCTCACCAGTTTATTCTCCGGCCTAGAGATGTTTGCAAATGTCCGGTGTGTTGTGTCTTCCAAGTCCCTTCTGACTATTTAAAATTACATCTCTCTCAAATGGAAATAAATGGAATTTCTATGATTGCAAGGAAGGCTGTTGAACCTGTAATACAGAGCTAGTAAGAATGTTAGCAGTGTAAGACAGCTTAAAACCTGTCTTAGGCTGTAAAATAGTGCCATGCAAGGAAACTAAACTAGAAATGGACAGATTGAAAACACTCTCAGCTTACTGAGCATTTTTATTTCTAATGATTAAATGACTTTCTTGTTTGATTCTCATCTGATTTAAATCCTTGTGTAAGTGCTGTCACTATTGTTGTAGGGCTGCAGAAATCCACCCTGTGGTCTGCAGTACATTTCTCCTGTGGTGGGACTGGAAGGGGAGGCTTCTCATCTTCTTGCAGATGGGCAGCCAAGACATTAAGTGATGAATGTTTAGATCTACAGGGATCAAGGAACTTCAGTTCCACTGTTCCAGAGGTCTTAGGGGTCTTGTCTGTATTCCGTCAGTCTGTCATTTTCACCAGAGATGGTTTTCTGGGTGCCAGAAGCCTTCTTTTTTCTCTGCCAGCATTACTTTAGTCTGGGTGCTGCAGTGTAGGGTGGTCTAAACTACACTGAAGTTTTGGTGGATTCTTGTACTAATCCTCTTGCCTCTCCCTGGAGCTCTGACCCAGTAACAGTGAGGTGCTCACCTGAGCAGGGAAAAAGGCCAGAATTCTGACTTACTGTTGAGGTTGCTTATATATTTAGCAATCTGTGTTTTGTAAGAGAGTATTTCAAGTGGTGATAGATTTGGTCTCTTTTCTGTGTTGCAGAAGGTGGGATTTTGGAATTCTGTGGAGTTTTGATCATGAGTCCCTTTGGGTAGGAATCCAGATTCAGGCTTTCTTAATTTTGCGTAAATATCAACTGGCATCCCTCATGTAACAGCAAACTAGTCTATTATTTTAGTTTAGCTTGACATGTACAACTTAAGTGAAGAATGTGCTCTTAATGATAAAATGCACCTTATCAGTAGCACTCAGAGGAATTAAAATAAAGGCACCGAATGAAAAACCCTGTGAGAGAGCTACATCAGTCTGCATTATTAAAGGTGTGGTATCTCATTTCAATTAATGTGTCTCAGTTTCACTGAAAGAATATATCAACCTTTTAAAGCCTACTTGTATGCTACAGCAAAATAACAAATCTAATTTAATCTAATGGCCTGTAATCTTACAATATCAAGGACCTCTGTATGTGTGTTTAATCTGGAATAGGTGGTGGTTGAAAGAACATCTGTATAAACAGAGTTATTCTTGCTGTAAAGACTCATAGGAGAATAGTACAGTAATAAAGTCACATTTAATACTGGTGTAACTCCTAAGGGTATTGTTATCTCCTCATCATGCCTCCTAGCCTTGCCTCATTAATATGCTCTCTCCTCATTGCTGACTTAGTTCAATTAGGGATGGCTTTTCCATAGATTTGTATTCCTTAGAAACTTTGCCAGCTGATAAGAATACTTCCTTTATAGTTATATGGCAATAATAATCAGGTTGTGTTTTTCTGTCCATTGTGACTGGTGCTTGACTTTATCATTCCCTCTAGACGTGTGTAAGCTAAACCTCATCAACTTCTAACAGTCTGCTGCTTTTTTCTTCTATATATTCCCCATGAGAATTCTTGTGTTATGGAGAAATTTGCCAGCCAGGGAAATTTGTTGGGTGTTTTGTGGATTCTTTTTGCCTTCTAGCAAAACACCTCTTAGATCTTTGTATTTAAGGTGGTGTTTTAATTTGGTAACAGTGGTGCTGCTTCTAGGAGAAGCTGTAGGACCATGTGCATTCCCCAGTGCCTCTGGATGTGTCACATCATACAGCAGGATAGGCAGGCCACTCCTGCACTACCTTCTTTATAGAAGAGTATGAGAGGCATAAATTTGGGAAAGTGACTCAGGCAAATAAACTTTATGTGATTTGCGTGAGCCCGGAGTCTAGAAACAAGGTTTCTATAGGGTGTCTCTCTCAGCCAGCGAGCTGAGGTTCCCACTGCAAAAATGTAACTTAAAAGGAGTTGAAGGTAGTTCATTGAGCAAAATCTTTCCTGATGGTTAAGGACTTGTTTGGAGTATCTGCAGTGGTGGCCTGGAATTTCAGTAATATGCAAGTTTGTTTATATGATCTTTGGAATGCAGTATGACCTTTGAGGAACATCAGAGATAAAGCTCTTTTGGTGAAATGTATTGGGGAAGCTGACTGATTCACTGAGTATATGGGTGACCTGTGTCCTGCAGGAGTGTTTCTATTTCCTAACCCGTAGACATCTACTCTTCTGGGAAGCTGATTCTAAGATCCTTCAACAGGGACTCCAGTTCTTGTGAACACTGACACAGTTCCTAGCACAATGGTGCCTATAGTCAAACTGGAACCTTTGGATGCCACTACAGTCATGCCATTATTTGGATAGGGATGCATTAAATCCAACAGACATCTTCTCTAGCAAGCATGCCAGAGAATTCAGTTTAACTACTTTATGAGAGTGTTTCATACAACGACTTAAGTGTAGACTGTTGCACCAGGCTCTAAAACTGAATGGTTTTATTAATCAAATATTGTAGAATAGTTGTTGAATGAGTCTCCAAGCAGTGTTTGCAGGTCAAATTTCTCAGCCTTTAGCCTTTCTTTTTAGCTCTTTTTCTTCTGCTGGAAGAGTGTCTTACCTATATACTTTATATAACATATTGGAAATTAACTTATTAAAGTGAGCAAGTGTATTCTCAGACTAGAAGAAACCTGTGCAAATGTGTTAGACAAGTTGCCTGATATGCGGACAAGCTGAAGGACAGAAAAATCCTTCCCACAGTGTTTGGAAGGTAACTATGACCATGAAGAGTCAAAGATTTGTGGCAGGTATCTGGCCCTAGGTGCATGTGAATGCAGGATGACTTTACTGTGGTTAAGTGACTGGACTTGGAGAGGAATTCTTCACTGCTATCTCTGCATCTCCTCCTGGGCAGCGTTTAGGGACTGCAGGCAGGACAGATGGGATGCTCTTCATTCTGGCTCAGTTAGTCATTCAGTGGAATGAGAGCTAAATTGATTTAATGGGGGTGGAAGAACCCACCCAAACTCTCTGACCCTTTAAGACTACCACCTTCTAGAAATTTTTTCCTCTCCAGTTGCCTGGCAGCTGACCTCCTGTGCTGTATACATGAACCCAGTTCCCTTTGTCATGAGATCTGTTTAAGCCATGTTACAAGTAGCGCTTGGCACAGGGGTGAAAATAATCAGAACAACAATACTATTGATGAAGGGATAATGTCAGGAAATGCAGGAATGAGCTCTTAATTGTCTCAAACCTGAATTAATTTCTCCTTTCAGTACTGAAATTTTAAAATAGATAAAAGATCTGACCTTAACACCAGGCTGGGATGCTGTTATGCAGTTGGCAGTGTTGACCAGTTAACACAGCTATTTAATGTCACTGTGCTTGTTCTGCTAGTAACTACATTTCTTAAATTCTTTTTTTAAGGAAAGGAAGGTGAAATCTTTTCCAAGTATGGAGTTTAAACAGTAGGTTGATACAGCAGAATTTCTAGCTTCTAAGATGTTGTGGCTTATCAGATTAAAAAGCTGCATTATCTTTTGTTTGGAAAATCTAGCAGTCTAGGAGTTTTTCATCCATGGATGAAAAATTCTGTGTATTCATTCTCTGCAAACATTCTCCTCCTTCTCCTTCTCCTTCTCCTTCTCCTTCTCCTTCTCCTTCTCCTTCTCCTTCTCCTTCTCCTTCTCCTTCTCCTTCTCCTTCTCCTTCTCCTTCTCCTTCTCCTTCTCCTTCTCCTTCTCCTTCTCCTTCCAATATTGTCACTTAAAGAAGAAAGACGTGCCTCACCTGGGCCCTTAGATCACAAGGAGTACAACAGATACTATGGCACCAGGAACATGACATTGAAGTTGATAGCTGAAACTTCTCCCAGATATGTTAATCACTGTTGTGGGTGAAAGGGCTGTGTCCTTGAGACAGCCTTGTCAGAATGTGAAGAACAGTAATGTACCACAACTTAAAAGGAAGAAGTCCCTGCTTATAACTGCCTTTATTTTATAAACAGCATAAATGTACTTCCTGTACCTGGGACAGGGTGGGGACTGACTCCTGGGGCAGCAGCTCTGATGGAAAGGACTGGGGGAACCTGTGGGAAAACAGGCTGGGCACAAGCCTGCGGTGTTCTGGCAGTGGGAGAGGCTACCCCTTCATGATCTTCTGGAGCTGGTAGTGATGGAAATGGTTGTTTGCTCCTGTTTGGCTCTTGCTAGGCCCCTCTTGGAATACTGCATCCAGTTTTGGAGCCCAGAGTGTGAGAGGAACATTGATAAGCTGGAGGAAATGGAGCAGGGAGCCCCCAGGCTGAACTGGGCTGGGATACTTGCCGTGAGAGAGAGGGTGATGGAGCTGGGCTTCTTCAGGAGAGGTGGCTTTGTGTGTAGATATGGCAGCAGCACCCCTGTACCTGTGAGCAGGTTTTTGAGAAGGCAGATTCAGGGACTTCATAGAGGTATCTGACAGGAAAATGAGATACTTGTTATAAATTAAAATAGGAAAGATTATGTCTTGATATAGGGAGACGTTTCTTCACCATGAGCCAGCTGAACATGGGTGCAAGCTGACCAGAGATGCTGGGAGAACATCATTGCTGGAATGTTTCATTCCTCTCTGGACAAAGCTGGGAATGGCCTGGTCAGACCCAAGAGCTGCACTTGCACATACCAGGAGGTTGGATTAGAGGCCTTCTGAGGTCCCTACCAACCTGGTTTTTCTGTGCACGTCTAACTCCTTGACAGTGGGTGAATAAGTATCACTTAATTTTTTTTTTTAATGCTACTTTATAGGCCACTTGTGTTATTGTAGTGAAGAGCCTGTTTATATAAGCAAGATCCTTCTTTATACAAAAGCAAAACTGCTATGGCTTATGGCAGGCATCTTCAGAGTATGTTACTGAGTTTTCTTTGTAGAAACTCATCAAGGCTGTGTGAAATATGTTTGGCTTCTAATCCATTTCTGCTAAATCTGTTTTATTGTAGGAAACTAAAAATGACCAATTTCCTTGGCTTGGCTTGATTTTTTTTGTTGTTGTTATTTAATTCATTGTGCACTACTGTAATTGACCATTAAGGAATTTAAATTTCCCTTCCTTTCCAGATCTTGAGAAGATGACATGCAGGCTTAATTCTTGAGAATTGAGATGCTAAATCCTTAAGAGGCTTTTCGTTTGTGATATTAGTTGTTTATAAGAATCCTTTACCTTGATAGTCACTCTGCTCAGTTCCAGTATAACTTGCTGCTGTTAACTAGGGTTTTTCTTTAATTGAATGCATATATGATGATTATTGCCAGCAATCCTTACCCTAGAAAAATGTCTAGCTTAACAATAGAGTTAATAATAGAGCTTGCATCTGATATTAAAAGTAACTTAAAGTAGTCTAGTGATTTTTTGATTGATGAGGAAAGAAGAAAATCCTCTTCATTTGCTCATTTGAAGAAAAACCCTATTTTGCTGGCCTGTTCAGAGGTCTCATGCCTAGTACCAAAGACAGCTTGATTTTGAAATCAACTTTGACAAGCTAAGATTCTGAAAAATAATACTGCTGTGGCTTCTTGGCTTTGGCATCATTGTCGATGATTCATAGAGCACTTCACAGGCTGAGGAGCAGCATGGTGGAGGCAGGGGAAGCAATTCTTTAATTCTGCTCTGAAGGGATGGATGAGTAAGGTAAGAGAGAAATGCTCTTCATCAATTGCTTCTTCAGAGTGTTCTGCATGATCCCTCGTTTATGATGGAAATAAGACAGGGATTTTTGCAATGTGTGATCCCAATGTGAGTTTCAGGAGGAACGTCAAAGGAAAAGTTCTCTGTGATGGATTTTTCCTTATGCTGTTCCAACATCCAAATACTCTCTGCCTCCATCTGACTTTTCCACAGTCTTAGATGAATCCCAGCCCTTCAGTTATCTACAAGCTACATGGAAAGTGGCTGCATATACTCTATGTAATGCCCAAACCCAGAAGACCTAATCCTGATACTGTAAATACATTCCCTCTGGTTTCCTTTCCTCCTGGTGTTGGTTGATCTCTGTAGAGTGTTGCAATTGGGAGCAATCAAATATCTGGGTGGATTACAGTATCATTTAAAAAATAAATTAAGCTGTAACCTGCAGTTCCTCAGACATACATTGCTGTGTTTCAAGTTTTTCTCACCAACAATGAGGAAGCAAAATCATTGGAAAGATTAATGCATAAGAGTTCGAAAAATTTATTTTAGCTGTGATACATACATTCAGCAAAAATGCAGGTCAAGGGCTTTACATAAGGTATTGATAATGCTTGATAGCACTTTATCATCTGAATTCTTCCACATGGGTTGGGACTCTTAGAAGGAGATGTTGTGAACTGAGGATGAAGAAAAGTATAGTCTTCCACTCTGGGACCTTTGCATTTCAAGAGTGGTAGGAAAAAGCTCCAAAAGATCTTTCCACTAAAACCAGAAGGCCAAGAAACTCAAAGGAATTTGTAGTTCAGCATCAGGTCACAGACTGGCACAAACAGTTTTAACTGTTGCTCTGACTTGAGAAGCACAATCTTGCTTTTGCAAAAGCAGAGGCTGATGCCCATAAATAACTGATTTCAAGTGGGAGCAGAATGCTTGCAGAATGTTTACAGAGGACAGGGGGTTGAGGTTAGAAATCCCTTTGTGGGGCTTTGCCAGCACGGTTCTCCATGAAATGCACAAAGTTTTGCTGTTGTATCACAGCAGATTGTGGCTCTGGTGGAGGGTAGGGATCTTGCTACATGTCTTAAAACAAATGTAACTCCCAAATCCAAACCTCTAGTCTTCCCCTGCATATAGATATTGAAGGAAATTATGGAACTCATAATGATTTAATTTCTTGTAAAAATTTTATGTCTAATACTGGTGTATTGGACACTCCCTTTCAATGCTACTTCAAATAAATACTGAAAATCCTTTGTCCAAGTGTCTACTTTACTAATCTAGAAAATTCTTGACTAAGAGATTTTTTTTAAGTCTACTGTCAGAGAAGTGAAGCTTCCATGTCTGAGGAAAAGCACTGAAGTCTTCCTTCCCATTTTTTTTCCTCAATTCCTAGTTTTGAATGTCAGCTTCATGCCTTTGATGGCAATTTTGCTTGTATTTTCCAATTTCTTTTTTTCCAGTTTAAAAAGAGTCATGGTGTGTTAACTGAAGTCTGCTACTTGTCAGTGAGCATTTTCTGACTGTGTTTGGGAAAGGGGGAGGGCTGAGAAGAGGCAGAAGTGGCTGCCTTGTCTCTGTCAGGCTGGTGCAGGCAGGGATGCCCAGTGTGCCAGGATGTTCAGCCATGAATCCCTTGGCTTTATTTCTGTGCAATTGTTGTGATTCATTTCAGTGGGCTAGCTCACATATATTGTTGCAACAAAAACAACTCTGGAAATCTTTTCAGTTCAGAGGCATAGATGTAACTATGTAATCTAAACAGAAAAAAATAAATGAGAATAACTATGTAAGTTTTTTGGTTTTTTTTCCTCTTTGTCCTTTTCCTGATTCTGATGAGTTGTTTTTTAAAGTTGTGGTTTGGAAAAAGGAAGCTACAGATTTAGGAGTATGCATGTTCAGTGTCCATCTTTTGACAGTATTTGGATCAATTAAACATAGACATGAAAACAATTTGTTTTCCAGAAAAAATATGCTTGCAAGGAAAAGAAGGTGTCATAATCAGTGAGTCACGAATGTGAGTCGTGCCTGAGTTCAGAGAAATTACATAAAACCTTAGCCTAATATCCTATCCCTCCCCAAACCCCAATTTTTATTTCAATAAGGGGGCCTTCAATTTTGGAATAACACGTTAAAAAACAAAAACCAACAAACTTTAATTGACTCCAATGATTCTTTATTAGAAACATCTTGCCTCTTCCAAAGGGAAGCAAAAGTACCCTCTAAACATTTTAATTATGAACATGCAGATCTCCAGTCTTGCTGGGACTTTGTTTTCTCCTTCCCTCGGACTAGAGCCACTCTGCCCATGTCACTGCTCTGCTGAGGGTGCTGGGCTGAAGGGCACTTTCTGTCGAGGCAGGTACTTCTGCCTGCTGCTGGCAGGGGCTGTAGGCAGTGCTACACCCATCTCTCAGGACAGCCCAGGTGCGTGGCCACTGCTCAAAGTGGAGGTGGTGGTTCTTGTGTGGTGGTTCCAGCTGGTGGTTCCAGCTGAGGTGGCTGTCACATTGCAGCTCCTGACATCCAGACACTCTCAGACTGGCACAGCACAGCAAAGGGAGAAACATGTCCTGGGAGGAGATGAGCATAAAGGGAGCACAGGGTATTAAAAATAAAGCTGGTGAAGTTGCAGTAATTTTACCTCCCTTGTTTATCTTTCAATAATTATTTTCTCCCAGGAAGCAGTCCTCAGTTAGATCTGCAGATGTTCACTTGCTATGGGTGCCCTCTGAGCACCAAACTGGATCGCTGGAGGATATGCAGTTTACAAAGGATGCACTGCAGTTGGTGGGAGAACCTTCTTGTAGTACCCTAAACAAGAAATGATCCCTATTTTTATTTAAAAATGCATCTTAGCAATAAATGCTTTGTAACTTCATTCCTTTCACTCACTTTGGTTCGTGTTAGTAGCTTCAGGGGAGAAAGTAAGCAAAGCTGTTATAGATAGCTATGGAACAATTTAATGAAAATTCACAGGGGTAGCTCTGGGTGACATTCCAGTAAGATATAACAAAAAAACCCCTTGTCTACCAGTATTTGCAGGATTTTATCCAATAATTTCCATTCATTGTAGTTCACTTGTGTCTCTGATGTTGCACTGCTCAATAATAGCTTTGATTCTGTACTTTTTATTTTTGGATTTCAACCAAGACTCTTGAGTGCATATTCTGGTTATATGCAGATCTAATATTTGTGGTTTTTACATCCACCCTCAATATTTGTTAGGTTTTTTTGTGCAAAGCTTAGTTCTCCATTGTCATACTGGGTTTTCTTTCTTTCTTTTCCTTTTTTTTCCTTTTTTTTCTTTTTTAATAAATTGTGTGGAAAAAAATTGCATTTCAGCTTCCCACATTAAGGGCCTTGAAATCAATAGATCAAAGCCAGAGAAGACTTGTTGGAAGTGGTGCAATCTCAAACTGTGTTGAAAGCTTTTATTTTCTGCCTTTTTCCTGTCTCTTAGTATCTCCCAAGAGGGAGAAGACCATGAGGGGGGTCTCTGTGTAGGGAAAGGGGAATATGCCATCATTGCATGCTTGGGGTGCAGGGCTATGTGACTAGAAGGTGCTGATTTGCACCCTGATTAGCAGTGGGGGCAGGCTTTGCACAGGACAAGGAGCTCTAATAAGAGGCATCAAAGCAGTAGTTTCCCATGGCTTGACCTAGTCTCCAGTAGAGCCAGGAAATAGGTGCTGTTGGAAAAAGTGCTCGTGCAGGAAGGACTGTCAGTGTTAATTATGAGCAGTGAACATTTCTTAGTGCATGCAGCTTCAGCCAGGTCAAAGTTTTCTTTTAGGGTTGAGAGGGAAAACATTAGCATCTTGTACACAAAAACATAGGAAGAGAACAAAGCATAAGCTCCTATTTTTGTGTTTGGTGGGGAGGGAGAGTGCTTTAAACTTAGAACTGCAACCGCATGAGCACTGTAAATGGTTGGTGAAGCAGATGTGATAATGTCAACAAAGTTGAGATGCTTCCACATGTCAAAAAGTCTGTTGAGGATAAGCTTTTATTTCTTCAACAAAAAGCAAGTTAGAGAAATGGCTCTTCTACAGTGTAGAAAGCTGCTGGCAAGGGCAGAAGGTCACTTCAAATGTGCACACTTGTGTCCTTTGTTGTCCAAAGGTGTATCATAGCAGAATTCCTTAGGACAATGGCATGAGACGAACAGAGCTGCTGTCTGACAAGTCTTCCACAACCAATTGCATTTATGGGTTGCTGTGAAAATGTCTTGTAAATGACTGAGCTGGAAGCCATGTGTGTTGACCTGTGAACTTGTCCTGCTCCTCAGAGCCATTATATCTTCCTGCTAGAAGTGTAATGAGGCTGTTGGAGGGAAAGAGCTATAGTTACCACAGTCCAGAAATCCCCAAACATGCTCTTTCTCTCTCAGTGCAGTGACAGAATATTTGAACTAAGTTAGGAGAATTACAACATTATTCTTACTAGTAAAGCAAAATGCCTTTCTTTTGATCATCAACAGCCCATCTCACTTAAAATATGGCTTTTGACTGAAGGGCTTGGGACCATTTTACTTACTGCTTGTGTGGGCAATGTTGGGGGATTATCTGTCTGTAAATGACTGCCCAGTAATCCATCTGTAAATGCACAGAAATATGGTTGGCAAAAGGCACTCAGTTGGTGCATTTGTCGCATGGATTCTGCCAGCTTTCTGCCTCCTGCATGCCTTAAGGGCTTAAAATATCTTTATATAGGATAATGGCTATTGCAAACTTTCTTGAGCAATTGATGTGCAGTTGGTCATCCATGCCCCTTGTATCTTCGGATCCTGGTGCATATAACTTCAAGGTTTTTCTTCTAAACTTGAACAGAAATAAAGAAATTGAAGAAATTTAGTTGAGAGAAGGGAAGACATGAGAATCAGCAGAGTCTGGATAAAGAGCTTGAAGAGGACACACCCTGTAACAGGCACTTCAAAGAATATAAGCTAGATCAGTCATGTCTAATCCACTGTAAAATCTCCATTTCCCCAGGAAGTCCTGGTCAGAGTGGGGATCTCAGGCCCCGATCATGTTGCAGGCAAGATGTAGCTCTTTCTACTGGAAATACTTCATAGCAATTCTGACTAGAATGAGTTGCTCAGCAGGGCTTAATAGAGATTCCCTGGTATGTTGTTTCTGTGAAGTTGTGTCTTCAAGAGTTCTGCATTTTCTGTTCCCTTCTAACACAGTAGAAAGTGAGGAGCATGAGCACAGACAGATACCAATTTGCCAGATCATCTCTTTGGAAGACGCTTGGGCTCAGGTCTCAAATTAATTCCAAATTGACCCTGCTCTGGTTCTGAAGAGAACAGTTGCTTCTTTTCTTTACTGCTTCTGTCTTTGTCCTGCATAAATCCCATTTTTAAGATGGAAGGTGGTGGAGGCAGATTTAGTTAAACTGTGGTGTGAGCTCCTGCTTTTGCTTTGAGGTTGGGCTGAACATACTGCTTTCCAGCTCTAGGCAGTTATTCCTCTAGTCGACTTGAACAGCATTTCATCCTGACAGCTGTTTTGCTGACATTATTCCCAGTTAGTTATTCATTGGGATTAAGGGCTTTCTGCAGCCAGAACTCTTTGCTGGGAGTGTGCCGTCATTTGGCAGACCATTAAACCAGTAATTCTACAGCGCTTAAAAATTTTAATTTGCCCTACATTCTTCATATTTGGAGTTCCAGCTTAATTGCCCTGTGGGCAAATAGTAAAAAATTACTATAAATACCCTCATTTTTCTACCCGGTCCCCTTCCCCACAATATTTTCAAGCCAAAACTTTAAGAGACAGATTTTGCTAAGAGTTGCTTATTGCTGAGGTAACACAGGTACCATGTATGGGCTTGAGACTCTGTATACAACTGCTCCTTGATCACTGAGCGAAATCCAGAGCAACAAGAGGGTCACTCAGCATTTGTTACACTGTTCACTCTCTGAAGATGATTACTGTAGTTTTCAGATTTCATCTGATGGGTAGCATGATTCTGGGAAGAGAGTACTTGTAATGGTGGTGATGATGACTCCTTCTGCCAGTGCTGCTGGTACAGGTGGTGTCCCTTCAACCTGATGTCCTCACCTCTCAAGGAGATGGCAACAGTGGTTCTTGCCAGCACAGTTGGGTGTAGCTAGAGGAGAGTGCTTTTTGTTCTGTGGATACTTGGTTCTTGAATGGTCATTTTTTTTACTTTTCTGCTCCTTGGCAGTCACCTGATAGTAACTTGTCTTATGCTTTGAGAGTTACAGTTTTAAGCTAATGTGTAAGCAATCCTCCTGTAATTAAAATCAAGGATCAGTTCTCTTTTGGATCTCTAGCTTAGTTTATCCTGGCACTGGTCCAGACTGGATGGAGAAGCTGTTTCCCTCTGCAGGCTTCTTTGCTGCTGCTAAGCAGGAAGAGCTCTGACTGGGTTGCATGCTCTCAGAACATCTGTTTCTTTACTAATATGTTTTTTACTGGCCTTGGATCTATTGCATAATAAGAGAATGTTAAGCCTATGTGTTACTCTCTCATGGTCTGCATCCAATTTCAGCTCTAGTACCACCTACACTGTATCTATAATGTTTGGTGTAATTCTAGGAAGAACTGTGATAACCCCTTAATTTTTATCATATCTATACCCTTTCCATTGGCTCATCTATTTCTCCTGCTACCTCTGCCTTACCAGAGGGAATTAAATGAATTTGGTATGGTTCTGGTGAGAGCACTCCTGCAGGCTAACCATGGGCATGAAAAAAAAAAAAGGTCGTTTTTATTGTTAAGAAAAACAAAGTCTTAAATAAAAGGGCAAAGGGACTGGTGTCCCTTTCAACTGGAGATAAATTTCTAACATTCTGTTCAGTTGATGTGTATTATATTTTTAGATTTAACTGACTTTGGTTTAAGACACTACTGATTTTGAATACTAGCCCAGTGTATATTTGAAAATCTTTGGAAAAGCAGGTGTGTTCATGAGTATGAACCGGCACAACAGAATTCTGTCTCTAGAAAGACACAATGGTGTTAAATAGTACTGAAAAAGTATAAAATTCCTTACATCATGTTTGTAATCAGAAGGTTCATCTAAAAACTCAAGACTATCAAAAATGACATGCTTCCTTGAATATCATCAGCAGAAAGATTTACTAGCTAAGTACTGAGAAATACTTTTTTAAAATAAGATAATCAATCTTTATATTCATCTTTCTCTCAAAGACCAAATAATTTAAATCCCATTCCTTCTCTTTGTACTGTGTTGTACTTTGCTATCCCAAGGTAGGTTTAGGGTCACATTGCAGACCAAGCAGATGATCCAGCCAAGCTGGTTGGAAGTGGGAGTGGAACAGAACTTTCTGGGCCTTTGTTGTTTTTGCAGTTAAAGTAAAAACATACAGCCCTGCCCTACAAAGCCAAAGCCCACTGGTGCCCAAAAGCCCATAACTGGCTTCCATTTTCATTTTTATAAAGCAAACCACAGAGATTACTATGTAATACATATACTACAAATACTGCCTGGAATTTGATAGCCTTTGAAAGTGGTCAAGACTGGAGTTGAGATTGTAGCTCAAGATGGTCTCATTATTTAGTTCCTGGCTGGGAGATTTCATAATTGTCTTGAAAGACCATATTTTGTATATTTTCACCCTTGGTGTCTCATTTCCTTATTGAGTGCAAATGTTTACTAGTTTTGTTTTCTAGCATTCTGATTTTAGGGTGAATTTTGTAACTTTAGGTAGAGCGAGTCTTTTTTTTTTTTTTTTTTTTTTTTTTTTTTTTTTTTTTTGGTAGTTGTTGTTACCATAAGATTATATACCTAAATTTTTACAGGAGACTTATAATTTTGCATTAGAAATTTAATGTGCTAAGAGTAACTTGGCAGTCAGTTTTCTGTCTTTTGTTGTTGCTTCAAGTTAGTGTAGCAGAAGTAAATTTCATCATCCAAATGGGAAACAGAATTATTTGCATTTTAAAGTACATTCATGATTTAAAATAAATCCATTATGATAGCTTCCAATACCACAGAAGTCGGTTGGTATAATTTTGCAGAGAGGTGAGGAAGGCTCTATGCATTCCTCCAAGAATACTTCACTTTCTACACCAGTAGAGCTTTCATGTTTACAGTACTGGAAAATTCAGCTTCACACCCCCATGAACAGCAGAGCTTGTAAGAAGACAAGAGAATACTAATGCCAGTGATGGTTTCCTGTATATGTAGAATATTTCTGGGCTAATGCTGGAGGTTCAGCCTCCATTAGAGCACGGGCAAACTATTTGACTTCAGGAGAGCACAACAAACCTTCTTCCACTGGGCTTTTTTAAAGTTATTTACTTAATAGTACTTTTCATTTGAACGTATACTTTGTCTGACTGTTCACTCTTTTGGCACTTCATCTCCTGACCTCTGCTTGCAGCATTTGTTAGACTGAATTGCATGTACAAACTTAAAAATGTTAAATTATCAAGAGGTGTGCTGTATTCTGCTTTGGAAAACAGGCAGGTTTTTATCCCCCTCACATGGTACCCAGCATCTCAGAGCCTGATCTCGCTGAAGACAGCTGAATGCAAGTGAAATAGGAATTATCTCAGTAATATGTTTCTGTCTTCAGTCTTGGAGAACGTGATGAAATTTGCAAGGTCAGGCCTGCTAAAATAACACAATAGTGTCTCTGCAAGCTCAGTTCCCCTTCATGGGCATGCATATTAAATACGTGGTCACTGCTGTGTTTCTCCTGAGTATCTCTTTAGTGCACAGAATGAATAGTGGAGCTCTCAATGAACAGCTATTCAGTGTTTCATTTTCTGCTCACTGTTCAACATGCAGTCCTATGCCATGTTCTTTGTTTGCAGTTCAAACCAAATTCCGAGGATGGAATTTTTTTTCTCAGACTTTTGTGGTGCTCATCACTAAAGTATCTTCACAAAAACGTTCTATGCAAACATGAACCTTATTTCATGCCTTCACTGTAAGTACCAGAATTGTGGTACAGAGAAATTGATTCAAGACTGTATGCTAATTTGAGACTCTTAAGACCTTGTATTCTTTGCCGTGTACTTAGCATTCCGTAGCATTATAAAGGCACAGCTATGGCTGTCTTCCGTGTGCTGGGATGCCAGGCGCTCCTAGCAAAGGAGCAGTGTGTGACTGGTAATCAGCTATCAAACCTTAGCATCACTGATTGACTGGTGACACCACTGAGTACAGTGGCATAAACCAGGACAGTTCTCAGATCAAGTGCGTAGCTGGCTGAAATACAAGATCATCTTTCAGCTCCCTGCAATTCTTTCCTGCTTTTGCTGCCTACATGCAAATTATACAGGCAAGGAAATGTCGTTGTCCTTGCCTGAAATGCTGGTCTGATCTCTAAGGCTTTCAATCTCAGTCTTCTGTGATATAAGCAACATAATAAAATTGTCTTGTTTTAACACCAGTTCTTTATTCTTAATCAGTCTCAGGCAGTTTCCTTTCCTCCTGTCTTCTAACTTGCCTCACCCTCATACCTCACTGGACTGTGTGCTTCAAACTTAGCACCAGCCGAAGTGAAGGAGCAATGTGGTAGGTGCTGTTGAATTGAATCCCAAGGTTTGGGACTGTTCTAACAGGGAAGAAGTGGGGCTGAAATGCCCCTAGCTAGGAAACCCTTTTTTTAATTCTATCAGGATAGAGTCCTAGTGACTTATTTCCCTTGCTAATAGATGATAAACTACTGTTATTATAAGCACTTTTCTGACTAGCATTGCAGGCCTTCTGTCTTAACCTTCCTGGATAAAGACAATTAAAGAGCTTGTCCAGCACAAATTGTCTGGCTTGCTATATACATTTCAGCTGGAGTGTAACATTTTGCCTGCTTATGATCACCTTTTGGATATAAGAAGTCATGATGAGTTCATACATTAGGCATTTTAAAAAGACATGTAGTAGGAGAGAGGGCTGGGGAGGCCAGCCCATAACATCTGTCCTACTGTGTCATCTGTTCCTTGGTATTCAGGTTGTCTGAATTTCTGGCTGAAATTCAACACATGAAGGTTATTAGATCTAAATTTTTCTGTCACAAAGGCTGTGGAAGCTTATTTTGCCAGTTTGTCCTGGTAGTGAATCTGTTTGCTATCGTTATGCTTTTCTAAATCTGGTTTATCTCAGTCGCCTCATAGGTAACTTCTCTAATTAGAATGAAAAGTCAAACTGAAATGATTCATTTAATACCCACTATGCCCATTATTATCATATTATCATATCATATTATCAGTATTCTTTTGGAACTCTCTGGTATCTAAAATGTCTGTCTTGTAGGGATCTTTATTTTTAAATTTTAAAATTTGCAAATTTAATTTTCTTATTTTGAGCAAGCTATGAGGTATAAAAACTGCCTAAGGCTGTTTCATACATTTGTAAATAGGTGCATTTTATTTTTTATAGTGGTGAAAGGAGAAATTAATGAGTTTCTCTGTATTAATGGAGCCTGCACTATAATAAAGGATGCATAATAAATTTGCCCAGGAACCATGATAAATTTGCCTTAATATTGGTAAGCAATAAATCAATTAGGTGTCATGAAAGTAGGATGACTTAGGGTCCAAGTGGTATGTCTGGTATAGGCCACAATACAATAATGTTTTGAGCTTAATGTGATAAATGTTCATAGGTAGTGTGTGGCCCTGCAGGGCCTGGAGCTAGAGAGCAGAACTGGAAGTATGGCTGCACTCATGTCAAGAGTGGACAAGCTAGGCCTCAAGCCTTGGCACGGCAAAGCGGGATTTTGAGAAACTTGCTGTGTTAGTGCATTTTAGACGTATCTGTGTTAGTTAGTGCGAGGCTTGTGTTAAGCAATATCACTTGGCATGTATTACTTGTTATATAATGTGTGGGTATATAAGCTCAGCTAGGTGGATCAATAAACAGCTTCATATGGGCAATCTATGGAGTCCACGTCTCTTTGTCATTGCCATCAGTAGTGGGTATTTGGAAAATAAAGGATCCCTAAAGGAGTATTGTGCAAAATAATCCAAACAACTCTAGTTGGGTATTTTGCTTTTTTGACCCTGCAGGACTTCTTTGAGCATGTACGAGTGCTGTTATAGCCAGAAGGGTCAATGCAGTTGTAGGGACAGCACTGTCTCAGCACACAGCCCTTCAGTTGTAAAATATGCCATCTATGTTTGAGGCCAACTGTCAATAAGCTCCGGTCCTACTAGGGTGATTCTTCATGAAACTGGGAGACTTAAGTAGAAAGTGTGTGTTTGAATGTGCACACAGGCACACCAGCCATGCAGTCAAAGTGATGTCATGTTTCTCTATAGCCTGGAAGGCTCTAGGGACAGCAAATTAGATAGTATCACATTCAGGTAAAAGGGAGATTTCTGGCTCATCTTGGTGAAGTCATTCATGCCTTGGAGAACCTTCAGGGTTTTTTTTTAAAAATACTATTTGCAAAGGATGTATGGTGAACCTTTAAATGTTAAGATAAAAGCTTGGAGTTTGCATCTGGTTTTGTGCTGTCACTGTAACATGACCTGGTTTATCTGATATAAAAGCTCCAGGGAATCAGAAAGATATATATTTAAGTTAAGTTTTAGGATGTCATTTGTAAGACTCCTATTACCACTTTTACAAGATAAGTGTTGATCAGAAAGGAAACCTTATCTGTCTGTCTTTGAAGCACAAGGTCTACATCATACAAGTCTCTTTTGGTGTGTTGGCATGAAATCATCTCTCAGAACAATACTTGCACTATGACAGTGGGTAGAAGTGGAGGATAGGCTCCCAAATGGGGACACAGGTAAGCAGAATAAAAGTTTTGGCTGGAACCCTGGGAAAATGCTTGCAGCTAGTGTCTCTGGTGGAAAAAGAGAAGAAACTTGAGATTCTAGCACAAGGTAGCTTTGTGCAGGTTTCTGTTGATGGCAAAGAGAATGTGGAAAGTTGCATGGCAGACACTTGATAATCAGGCACCAAGAAAAATGCCTTTTGATGTTAAATCCTGTAGGTCCAGGTGGCTTCTGAAAAACTGAAAATACACCCTTTTTCCAAAGTAGCTGGCCATGAAATAAGGGGAGGAGCTGGCAGAATGAATCCAAAGGAGGGTTTTTGAAGCTGGAGTGTGCCCGTTGCACTAATTTTATCCAGATATTATCTTGTGAGTCTCTAGATAAAGCCTCAAAGATAATACAGAAGGTACTTATATCCTGCTAGTGAGACTGTGATCATCATGTCTGGAGCTTTTTTGTCTTTCCTATTCTTTAATTATGTGTGAGCACCATCAGTTTGCTATCTTTGAAAATGAGGCTGTGTATTCTGCAAAGGGCAGGAGTAGGCAGCTGGCTAACTCCCCAAGTGCTGTCTTGCAGAAAGCCTTATTGAAGACAGCCACAATTTACCAGTGTTTATCCAGTTACTCTAAAACTTGAGGATTGAGGTTTTGGGCTGTAGGATATGTTTTTGCAGACTCATTCATAGCTTTTTGCCTTTGATTTCTCTGTATAGGATCTCATAGCATTTGCGTGAGAATCTTATCTTATGACTCTTGTAAGTCCTGTTGTGGTTTGTGGTGTAATGTCAAGCATTTGGGGTAAAAATGTGTTTTATTGATACTAAGTTCACTCATTAGATGCTACTGAGATCCCAAATTCTGAAAACAAATATAAATTGGAAGGAAATGAAAAAGCAGACGTATACACATGAGAAAAAGATTTGCTAAGAAACCCTTAGTGATAGATTTGAGTAAACAAAGTTGACTCAGAACTTTGTAGTACCTTACCAGCTCTTGAAGAACTTGATGGGCTTTTTTCCCCAGTACTTAAATAAGACAGTGAATGAAAATTCTAATGCTATAATTTTTCTTCATTGGTTTTGTCGAAAACTAGATTGTTGTCTTCAATGAACTGAATATCTGAGCTTTAATTTTTTGAGTGGGCAAGATGGTGTTGAAGTTTAAATTTGTTCTGTAAATTTAGTTCCTGTGGAAATTATTGTGACTGCCAGCATGAGGAGCATCACCATCTCTATTTCAGGGGAAAATGAATTTCAACATAACAATGTTATGACAAACTGAGTTGAAGTTATTTTACAACTGTTCACATGCATTTATGAGTCAGGATGACGCACAGGGACTGAAGTAGGATTTTGATTGTCAGTCTTCAGCTGGGTTTTATTCCATCTAGCCATGTATACAGTGTTGAATATGTGTAGGTGCAAGACACCTGCCCATTTCATCCCTCCCCCTTATATACAGTTAAGGGCTTGTGGCTAGAGGAGTGAAGACAGTGACCAGTTTCACACAGCTGGAGGCAGCTCGTGTCACCTGGTGTAGGCTGGCCCTCAGCTGTAGCCAAAAGACCACCTGTCTCTCTGAGGGCTGACCTCAGAGATGACCTTTGCTATGAGGTGAGCATCCTTTTCCATTGTACTTGGCTGGCATCCTGGAAAATAGCCCGTTTGTGGATTTTCTTTTTTAACTCTCTGTAGCAGAGATTCTTCTCATCATTGCTGAACCTGGGAACATGCTTAGCTTCCAACAGGGGCATCTGTTGGATTTCTGACCTAACTTGGCTTTCAAAAGGCCCCAGGTGCCATTTTTGCATAGCACATTTAAGAGCCTTGATGCTTCGGTAAGGTTAAGGGTATCTTTTGCATGCAGCTCTTCCACCCAAGCCACTGAGCCCCTGTGGCAGTATTTCCCTACTTCCATGCTGTCACTTTCTGGGGCTTGCAACTGCGACCCCTGAGAGTGTTATTAAGCAGGTTCCTCTGGGAGCTAATTTTCTCTGGTGTGAGAGTCACCCCTTTTTCCCACCTTTTCCTTATCTCTTGCTTTGTGGATTTTAGCTCATATTAGAGTGGAAACAGGACCTAGTGCACAGCTAAGTAGATGAGTCCTTTAGTTCTTGAAAACTGTTACCCCATGGTGTATGTACACTGAATCTAACCAGATAACCAGTGTGAAACACTTGTTGACTTTGCCCAAACAGCACTAATAGCATCATATATGGGAAGAGCTGTACTTCTCCAGCATTCTGTGTAAAACCTGCCTCTGGGGTAGGCACACAGGTAAATGGGTACTGTCTCCAGCTGGACCTAGGAATGTGCCTTTTGACCTAGGGTATCTGAGGTGAGACAGGGTATTGTTAGCTAGCTGTGGCAACCAGAAAATGTTCTGTAATAAATGGGGACATTTGAGTGCCTGAAGTGCAGAGCCTGGCCTGTCAGTTTGGTGACAAAACTGTATCACTGATGCAGCTCAGTGGGGAATACTCTGGAAGGGGAAGGCTATATTGAGAGCACAGCTTGAGTGACGCCTGTGGCCATCTTCAAGCATGCCATTCCTTTTCTAAAACATACACTGAAACCAAATATCCTGTCATGTCCAACTGTTCCTGGAATTCCCTCCTCCTCCTCCTCCCTGTCTACCCAGATCCTGATTCTCTCCCTCCTCCTCTGTCTCATCCAAATGGTTTGATGGCCTCAAAAAAGACCTGGTGTCAGCCACTCTTCCTGACCATGAGACTATGCAGTGTTTCCCCTCTGTTTTTAAGTGCTCACCACATTGCCATCAGAATTGATGCCATGGAGATGGCTTACTCTCTTCAGTGCCTTTTCAGCCCAGCCAAAACCCATCCTAGAGATGGGCTGATCCACCTAAATGCTAAGCAGGCCCTGCAACACACTCCAGGCAGTGTCAAAAAGTGTCAACTGGAAATGTAATAAGTCATGTAATAGGTCAAAATACACCAGAATGTGTATTTAATGCCTGATTCCATTGCCTGATTCCATTGCAACCGGTATTTGGTTTGATTGTTTCCACTGCTGTAATGCCATCCATCAAGGAGGGAATCTCAAGGTTTCCCAGGGCCAATGGGCTCAAAGAAAGGGCAGCTAAATTTATACTTTTTAAGAGTTGTTGTGTTTTAGTTGAGCCAGAAAAGTGGTGTGTCCTTGCTGTTCTCAGAGCTATGATGTGAGGGCAGTGCTGCAGTAGCAGTCTGGTCAGAAGAAGTGGCTGCTCTCAAGTGAGGTGTCAGATGCTGCTTCAGCCCAGCATTTCAGTGCCTGAAGTTCACCTCAGAGCACAGCTGTGGTGCTCAGCTTTGTGCAGGGCTCCTGGGGCCACAAGTGGGCTCTCAGGATTTTTCTGTTTAGTTCAAAGATGAGAAAAAATTAGTTCTATGGGAAAAATAAAACCCAAACAAGGATTGCAGGATGATGATTGACATACACAGATTTTTAAGGAAAACACAGTTTGAAAACTACAGCTTTGTCTTCACAAAACAACCCAATGTTCTTTCAGGGAAGGCAAAGGTAGCCCCATCATTTTCTTCTGCACATCAGTCATTCAGAGGTGACAGATGTTCAGGGAATCACATTTTGCAATGAAGTGCACTCCTGTAATGGGCTCAAGAAACAACTCTGAAGGGTCAGTGCATTTTGGAATTCTTGGCTTTGGTCTTGTATTTTTCTACATTTTCTCATTCAACACCCTCCCCTCCCCACCCCTTCTGGAATCTGTATTTGTATGTGGCTTTTTCAATTTGTGTTTGCATGTGGCTGTCATTAATTCTTGGCATTTCTGGGTATTCTTTTATGAAGTTTATGTGTGTGGCTCATTTTCATCTCTGAAATGGCAAAGAAGAAGGATAGGTTAGTGTTCCTGTAGCAGTCTGCCTAAATTTACTGAAAAAACCCCAGCTTTTCTTGTCTTTGAATTTCTGTGGGTAAAATAAAGGTATCTCAAATCTCTGATCTCTGTTGCTTGATGGCATATATATATATATATATATATATATATATATATTCACTAAACTACTTTGTCAGTGCCAGGGAGGGCAGCTGAGGTAGTCCTGCCTTGTGCCAAGTCCAGTGGTGTGCTCCTGTGACATTGTTTACAGCTGCTGGGCTGAGCTATCTCAATTAGTTGTGGAATTAATCTGGTAGCAAAAGAGTGTTGTTTATCTTTTACCAGGGAGGTCTTCAAAATAGTTCAGGTCTCAACTCTATTGTTTGGAGCTTTTTTTTCTGTGCTCTACCCTTTAGCTTTTGCAACAAGTCCAAATGGCTTCTTCTTTTTGGACAAATTTAGAAACTGCTATCATGTTGCTTGTAGCTTGTGGCATGCAATAGAACTGGGAACAAATGGCTGCACAATGATATATTTGATACCATTTGATCTATGGAATGCTACACCCCCCCCCAAGTTTTTTCTCCATTTTTCAACCTCCTCACTCCTATAGACCTGTCTAGTGGTTTAATATTCTGCCAGTTCCTAAAAACAACAAAATCAGGCACATACTGTACTGAAAAACTGAGACAGCAGAAGTTTCTTATTTCCAGAACATGATGCTAAAGTCTTTATTACAAAAAAAAGAAAAACCAAATCCTTCAGAAATTTGAAAAGTCTGGCTGTAAATCAGGTTTTTTGAGCTAAGTGGCATTTTTAGTGAGCATTTGCGTTGTGTCTGTGATGTGAAAAAGCACTCTTTAGCTTTAAGCTTTTTTTAAGCAGTTACTTAAACCTTCCTTCGCTCTCCTGGCTTGCTTTTTTTTTTTTGGGATGTTGAAAGTTTTCATTGCTGTGCAGTTTTTCTCTCTGTGGCTGATGCTGTGACCCTTTTGCTTTCTAACTCTTCTCACTTAAGCAAGGGGGAAATGAAAGCTCTTGTTTACAGATTTACTGACCAAATAATATTTTTTCTTGACTTTTCAGTATTAGCAGCTTATTGGAAGAGTGTTTCTAACTTACAGCTGTAGGAAATACAGGTTCCAGCAGTTTCACACAAGGGTTCTCACTGATTAATTTAGAAATTGGTAATAGACTCATTTCAAAAGTGCAGTTTTCCCACTCAGCTTTTCATGGATCATCAATTAAAGGGTATTCCTAGCAATGAAATTTTACTGTATTTTTTCAAACGTTAATGCTTTTAATGAAGGTTGCATGGGCTTTGGGACAGCCCTATTGCTGCTGAATTTTCTCATTTTTTAAAGCTGAAGGTTGCTGTATTTATTAAACAGATTCTGCCTAGCAACCTTGCTCGTGGCATTGAGTCCCACTGTACAGATGAGCGATGAGCAGGTGATCCAGCTCACGTGTAGCATCCCTAGGCAGGGCTGAGTCCTGGCATTGCCAGCTGCCTCACACGGATCATGGTGACTTCTATTCTGTGTTACAGTGACCAAGGACACAGCAGTAAACCAGCAGCAGGTAGAGGGTCGTTGATTTGAGAAGCAGGTGTGTGCTAACACAAGGGAAGGCTTTGAGTGGCTTTTCAAAGTATTGTCCACAAAAATCAGATTTGTTACCTGGTGTGCAACAAGTCAATAACCATATACTTGAGAGAGACATTGGTTATTTATTTCAGCACTGTGCAAGCCTGTGTTTTCCACAAATCAAGCACACCAACTTTTTATTAGACTTTTGCATTATTTATACATTTTAGCAAACAAAGGAATTAGTGTTCATTGGTTACTTGCTTCTCATGATATTTAGTCCCCGTGCTCAGTCTTTCTTTTCTTTTGAATCTGTGAGTTTCTTGGGTTGGTGGTCACAAGCCTGTGATGATGATCTCTCCCCTGTCAGAATTATCTTTTACCAAGTCAGAGCTGATTTCAGTACAGTTGTTGTGTTGACTCTATTAGTTTCTTGCTTATCTTGGGAGTTCTGCCAAATATCCATGCAGCCTGTGAATTCTTTGTGTCCATCATCTGTGGGCACTCTTCTCCCCAAGCTTTGCTAACCTGCACCTAGGTCTGAAACCACTGAAACATCAACCACCTTAATAAGGTGATTCTACCAACCAGTAATTTGTTTTTCCAACACCCAGGCATCACTTAGAATTTGCTTGTTACCTGCTCTCAGTTTCAAAGGTTAAATCTTCCTTCCTGCTGAACAGACCTGAAAGCACACAAAGATCTAACATCAAAGAATATAATTTCCCAAGAAAATTGTACATATTCCAAATTTTGTAACGAATTTGCTAGACTCTAAGGGAAGGAGCCATTGGAAATTCAGTGGAAAGTAACTATTCTCCTTCAGACACATCTGCCTTGTCAAGACCATGGAAGAAGACACAGTTGAGAATAGAAATTCTGCAAATAGCTCTGCAAATAGTTCCTGCAAAATCTTATGGATCCGTCTCTCTTTTTCATTTTTAAAAAAATTTTAATAATGCTTTGCTGCTCTTCATGGCCCTACCATGAATAGTCTCTTGCAGTGCAATGTGCAGTCCCCTGCTGGGGAAGGGGCAGCCAAACAATAAATTATAGATTTATGCTTGGCCTCTGACTATAAATTAAAACAAAATTTTTAATTAGGAGTAGTGTTTGACTTTCCATAAATCTTGTCTTATCAGTATCTTATCAGCTGTAGCACAATGGTTTAAATCCTCTGAAAAAGAATTTGGAGGCCTTATGTACTTGGATACTCCATCCTTTAATGGCTGCTATGAAATGCCATCAGCAAATTTATGCTGGTATATTAGTTTTCCTCAGCTCTACAGGTCAGAGTACATGTTGGCAGGAAGGGTCCCAGGTTTAGGGGAGAGACAGGAAATTACATTGGACAGGAAAAATGGCACTGCTGATAAAAGTGTGATTTTGGCCTCAGTTGTGGTTGACAAGTATCAGGATTGGAAAGGTAGCCTTTGTTTTGTATTGAATGGTGTTATGATAGAGGACCTGGACAAGAATATCCCATTTAGAGTAGTCAAGCAAAATTGCTTCCCTGTAGAGATTTCTGTGTGAGAACTTTTCAAACAGTAGGTTAAAATTGCCCTCTTCCTTTTCCTTACTATAATAATCACTCTCATTTGCACACTTCTAAAATATCTGTAAGACAGTAGATACATACATACAAATGCATAGATTTTTTCTCTCTCTTCCCTGTTTGGAACATTGATTAGTATCTTCACAGAATAAATGGAAATAAAGATCAAAGAAAATTTTAGTGGTGTTAAACAAAACTGATATGGAAAAATGTGACAGCTTCTTATTATGAAAATAACATTTCTCAGATGTCATTATCTCTGTCTGAAACTACTAAGTGTGTAACGAGGATATTAGGAACTATTCCGTTTTCTGCAGCTTTACTATGTTTCTTCTTCAGTATTTGAAGCGTTCTGTATGAAAATGTATCTCTGCATGACATTGAATATTGTTTGAAAAAATACAAAAGAAAACACAGTACAGATAACTAGAATGATCACCTGACTCCTAGAATTTAATATACACTGATTATTTTTAGTTGTTGTAGTTACTGTCCTAAAAGACTTATATGAGACAGGAAAACATCTAGGGGAGGAGTGTTGTTCTGCCAGGAAAATTTTAACAATTAAAGCTATTTCACAAGAGCAAATGACTGAGGAGATGTTTGTATGAATATTGTTCTGTAGAATTCTAGTAGCTTTGAAAATGTCTACTGTTTCTTACTTGGCTTCATTAAAAAATTCCCTCCCAAGTAGTTTATGATGTTAATCTTCAAACTGAGTTGGCGTAGAAGCTCTCCAAAAAGAACTGCAAATGTGAAAAGATTTGGCAATGCTGAATACACAATTGATATAAGAAACAACCAGCAAAGAGACCCATGGATATCCATAGATACAAGCTACTATTTTGTAGAATCCTATTTGTCTTTTTTTTTTTTTTTTTCCCTTTGGGTGTTTTTTTGTTTGTTTGTTTGTTTTGTTTTTGGGGTTTTTTTGGTTTTTTTTTCCAATAAAATTATGTAAAATACTACTTAGATATATTGTATTCTTTGTCAGACCTATGTGTGTTGCTTCAAAATCAGAGCTGGGGCAGAAAGGCAAACGTTTGTTCAATGTACGTGAAGCTAGGACAGCTCTCCAACCTTTTACTCACTAAAAAGTTACATTGTGTGGAGACTTATAGCTAAGGAGGAGTCCTCCCTTTTATATGACTTATGGAGAGATGAAAGTGGCTGTCTTTCATTTTACCTACCCAAACTCTTTTGTAAGAATTGTAGGTAGGACGCTCGTGCCACCAAGATAGGGACCAAAGTTAAAGACTGTTTCTGACTTGCAGGTTGCTTGTGATCAAAGTAGTTACTTCCTTTGCAGTCTGATGTGAAAGACAACATTTGTTGGCCTTGTTCATTTAACAATTCTTTGAATCAGAATGACTTAGTACCTCTGGTGGAGCTTCATGTACAGCAGAGAGCCCTGGCAGGTGGATTGGAGCTGGGAACTACTGTCTTCATTAGGTCCTTGGGGTACCTGACACTGGAACTTGACTTGGCCCAATACATGGCACAAGATTCAGTGAATAGAGAGTGCAGAGTCCTTTGGAACCTTTTCTAGGTCTTAAGATTTTGAGCTATGTATTTGGCTTTTCCCACTCCCTTACATCTTCTGTTTGCTCATTATAGTCATAGCTGGATATAGAAAATAGAATCTTCTTGCTTATTGCAAGGGAACATAGCATCACATGTCACACTTGTCTTCACTGAAGACTCAGTTTACCGAACTGAGCTTCCTTTGAGTTGTTTCTCAAGAAGCTAGTATGATAGTAGTTACTAATTCCTACCAAAAACTCACCTGTCTTTTGTATACCTCATCCAAACATACTGCTTTCAGTGCCTAAACCAAAATTCTACTGACACTTTAGTAGAAATGTGAAGCAATCTTGGTATGTAGTGACTCATTTTTATGGCTCAGTCCTTCTTTTGGGAGAAAAAAATTCTCCCTCTCTTACATTCTTTCTGTCTCTTTCACACTTTGGTACAGGTTGTAAAGACATTTCATGTGTCTACTGTGTAGGGTTTCCTCAGTGTAACGATTGAAAGCAGATGTGTGAATACACACACACACACTCTCCCATACTCACATATGGTCATATGGAGCTAATGAATTTTGACTGAGCCACAGATGATGCAATAAATCTATATGGCAGGTTTGGGAGTGTTGCCACTTGTGGATATATGCACACGGCATGTCCACTTTCTGCTCTCTCCTTCTCCAATATTACTTGTATTTAAACTAAAGGCATATCAGGATGACCTTTGGGAATGCTAGAATGAACGTATATTTTAAAGTTTGTGACACTTAAAAAAAAGTTTACTGCAATTCTGTCTGCATTTTTTGTTTTCCCTCCAAAATTATGAAAGATGCTGACTGATTTTCATCCCAATAGCATTGTGTCTCCACAGCATTTCATTGTGGTCTGGAATGAGACGAATGCTTAAGTTTTGGTGGGTGGCATTGTTTTGTTTCTAACACAGAAGACTAAAGCAGAGAAATACTTGGAATTAATACTCTGAAAGAGTAGAGTGATTTGAGCTCTGTATGGAAACAAAATCAGCCTCCCTAGCAGTAAAGCTTACAGGTGATGTAACCTTCTGTATAATTTATTTCCATCAGATTCATCCTTTATGTAATGTTCTTCCTATTGACAAAATAATTGGGGAGCTGTGTTGGGATAGCAAACTGTGCTCTCCTGTTCAGCAAGGAGAGGAAAACCAAGCTTTCTTGACTTTAAAGACACTTGCTTTCTAACCTACTCCTGTAGTTCTTCATGAGTTCTCAAGTCCATGTCAGTTTTATGGTGAAGGCTTTGTTAGAAATGCACACCCACACCTCCTGAAGAACCTTTATCCTTTAGGAAGGAAGTAGGTTTTGCCCTGCATTCCCATGTGTGATACCTGTGCTACTCTCATGCTGTGTGGGTTGTGCTCTTTGCCATTATCAGTGCCTCTGTGAAGCAGAGGAAGAAAACTGCAAGAGCCAAGAATATACTGATTGATAATCTGCTTGGGACTTTGGTGTGGGTAATGGCCAAGACAAATAGTTTGGCTATTTGGACTCCTTTTAATTTAATTAATCATCCCACACAGGGTCTCCTCACTAACTCCCACCTACAAGATGGAGACAAGACAAGAGAAACCCACTGCAATTAGATATGACAAATCCAGCCATGTATAGAGCAAAAAAACCCTGCTGTCCTTTGCCAGTCACTGTTGGCTGGGAGTTATCAGGGGATAGAGTTTTCAGTAAATGCATTTATCTGCTGTTTCTCTAGTAATCCATGAACCCTGAGCTTTTGTTTTAACTCATTAGCTCTAGAGAGTTGAGAATTTGTCTTCTCTTGACTTTTAACAATCTTGACTTTTAATAATCTTATAACACAGTTCAATTTGCACCTTAGGGCAGACAAAGTACAGTTAAGAGCATCAAAACTTGAGTTTTGAGTTTTTTTGATCCTTACTGAAGTTGTTCCCTTAGAGATTACTGAACCCCTCCAACAAGCAAACAACAGACAAGGAATTTAAAGTGGATGTTTGAGCATTAGAGACCACTTTATGTTCTCCACCTGCACCTTACAAGCTGCAAAGTTCCAGGAATTGCTTCTCATGTTGTGAAGACAGCACTGCTTGTAGTACTGGAGTTTGGTGTTAGCTGGGAGCTCAAAGTGGTTTGTATGTAGGAGTGAATAATCTGTAGCTGTTGGAATGTGACTTAGGGAGCATTTCTAATTTATTTTTCTGATCAATTTGAGGTGTTTTTCTGCCATTCTCCAATCCTGACTGTTTCAAGTTTTGAATAAACAGTTTTTTTCAGGGTTGATTTTGTAATGGTTATTTCAAACTAAGCCATTTTGATATCTTCTGTTCTGTTGAGTCATATTGCATAAAATAGAATATTCTTTTAAAGTCTAATAAAACACAGTTAATGATGTTTAGTGCTATGAACACAGTTGAGAGGTCTTGTAAAATAATAAGACTATAAAGATCAACCTCCAATGCAAATTTGGTCTTGAGCTGACCGAGCAAAAAAATGGTTAAAGGAACAATTTAGCCACAGAGCAAATAATATCATAACGTAAACTTTAGTATCTAAAATGGTTTCACCTTTTCCACTTTCTAGATGGTGTATGTATGTCACCACATACATTTGTGGTGACTTCTAGAGAAGGTGTTTGTAGTACAAGACTCAAATAAGCAACTAAATATGTGGATTCAAGTCTTACAACACATGAATAGGGCAATATGAACAAATTAATATGCTTTTTGTCAAATTAATATAAATTAATTAAGAAAGATTTAAAGAACTCCATCCAGATTTGCTCTCAGTGGTAGATGGCAGGAAAAAAGTGCTTGGCTTGTTAAAAGTTTCACTAATCGCAAACTTTCTGTTCAGAGATCAAAGACAGGTATACTGGAAAATGGTACAAGAATTTCTACAACTGTAGGTGACATCTTTTTGTTTTTTAGACCCAAGTTTTTTTAACTGAGAAAGCTGTGTAGGTCTTATGAATTCCCTTAATGTCAGTGGAGTATCTGCTTCATGTCTAGTGCTAGCTGGTAAAGCTTACAAAGAACAAAACCTTCAGTAGGAATTACTCTCAAGGCTGTTCCAGCCAGTGTTTGCTGATTACAGCATGTGTAATACTGTAATCATGCTTTGAACAAATGCCTTTTCTAGTGATAGAGCAAGGTAGCCCTCTGCCTTGAGAGCCCTGCCCACACAACGCATGGTCTAGTTTTCTTGTTTCCCTACTGACCTGAAGTACTAAAACACTCTAAGCTTAATACAACAGGACAAGTCAGTAGTGAGAACAGTGCAAAAATCTTGCTAAACTGTCTCAATCCTAAATCTCATTAAGAGTGTTGGCTGTACCATGTGAGCAGCAGATACATGTCCGTTGCTGAAGCTTTATTTTTGATCATTGTGCCTTCTGTAGTGGGTGGCTTTGTACTTGGAGAAAGGAGAAAACCTGGATCTCATTGAATTTCAGAAAGATTTAACATATGCATCCCTGGCTTGGAGCCTGCACCTGTGGTTTTGGAGCCTGCGTGGACATTCAGGTATGGCCAAGTTTTCTCCAGAACAGCTGTTCTTATAAGATTTAGAACAAGAAGAGGAAATCTCCCAAGAACTGCTGATTGTTGTGGAACTCCTTGCCCTTTTGGCAGAAAACTTGCTTTAAAAACTGAGGACAGATCCTAAAGTGCTTAAGTACATAAGAAACTTCACACACCCGAGTAGTTCTGCTGCACTCAGAGGACTTGTATCTCTATGTGGAAAACTGCTGATGTGCTTTAGCACTTGCAGATTCAGGCTTGAGTAGTACTTTGCTGATGAGTTTCATCTTCTTTAAACTTGGATCCACAGATAGAAGACGTGGGCAGGAGTTTTAAAGTTATGGGATAGGCAGAGGCTGAAATACTAGTACGTAAAGTAGATCTTGAGCCTATTTATGCATATAGAAGTACAGACATCCATAGTGTCAGGTTGTAAAGCTGGGGAGAGAAGAATGAAAGCTAAGTAATATTAGATGCTTTAAGTTATCTAATCAAGAAAAGAAGTTTCTGCATCAAGAAAAGGAAGTTCTTAGTTTTCTTAGGAGCCTGTAAGTCAGTGGAGTTGACTCCTTAGGTTGAGGTCCTTATGGAAAACCCTTTAAGTTAGGTGGCAAAGTTAGTTAGTAGGAATCACCTTTCTTTCCAAGTGTCAAAACACAGCCAGTATAGTCAACACCAAGAGGAACCCAAGTGAACCCAAGTTCACTAATTACTTTAAATGGCTGCATAAGAAAGTAACCAGTAATTGTTCATAAGCATGAATAAATGCGGGGAAGTGACTTCTTATGCTAGGTGGTCATACTCATATAAGTGTAAAAAGTAGAAGTTTTTGACAGAAGGTGAAATGCAATAAGAAAGGCAAGGTACCTATGGCAATGCTGAGAAAAGGGCTTTCTTGAAAATGTAAAAGGCTTTATTCTTTGTGCTATATCCATAGCTGTGTGCAGGGACAGCTGTCCATACTTGTGCCAGGCTAAATAAAGATCTCAAAGGAAAGCAAAGAAGTCAACAATATGCCAAAGATGTATAATACATACCCTTTTTTTCAGGAGTTATACCACATATGATCAAGTTGTAACTGTGCTACCAGTTACTCTGATGCCTGAGATCATCTGTTTTGTGTAAAAGCTCATAAGGGGAAGTTCTGTGATAATTTTTGGTGGTGCTGATTTGTTAGGATAGACCAGCTTGGGGCAATTTTTCTCTGTCTCTCTCTATTTTTCAAAAAAATGAAAGATCCTTCCTCCTCCCCACACAATGTATAGGCACATTTCCAAAACACTACTAATGAATGCACTAATTTAACAGCATGCAGTCTGTAGTGCCGGATTTGAGAACTTTCTATGCACAGATGGAATTTCCCCCCCTACAATGAACAGATGAAGTGAGAGACAAAACAGGCTTCTTGGATTTCCCAAGGGATTTCTTTAGTAAGACATTGAAGCCCTTCTTTTGTAGGGATAGACTGTGCTTTCCTGTCAAACTTCCATGTTTTGGTTCAGAGTAGTCTGTGGTCAAGTCTGTGCTTTCAGAGTTCACTTTCTGAATATGTGTGGTTTCCTATTGCAGGCTTGTGTTAGAAAACCCCAACACTTCTTAAAATGTGGAATGCTTAGAGCTAGAGCCAGCTTGTGGAATTGCTTTGAAATGAGACAGCTTAACTGCTCAGAGCATGGAGATGAAATCAGTTGCATTTTTGTGCAACTCCTTGAAATCATTGTGGAACTGCTTTAGTCCAAGATATTTAATTTTCCAAGCTAGTGAAATTTACTGCAAGAGTTATAGGTTATTTGTGTTTCATTTGCCTGCCCCAGTTTCATATGAGTTACTAAATTTTGTAGAGGTGTCAACAAAGAATCTCATGGGATGTAGACTGGTGGATGCAGTGGAAATGTTTAACCAGTTTTAGTAGGGTATGGAGTAAACTAATTCGATGGCATCCAAGGCAGGAAGAGCCTTTTTCAGAGACAGTTTTGTGTTAAAACAAAGGGATATACTTTTACATTGGTACACAGAACTATGAATGAGCGAGAATCACTTTATATCATTGTTGCAGTTACTCTGCAGATGTGGTTCATTGGGTTTTGCAAGCTTCATTCCAAAATGAATCTGGCTGCTTTGGCTTTTAAAGAATTTCTTTCTTTTGTCTGCGAAAACATGTGGTATCAACTCATAAAAAAAAAAAAAAAGGAAAACCTCAACAAAAAACCCTTTGCTGCATATTGCCTTTAGCAGTAAATGGTTACCAACTGTATAAACAATGAAAAACTTTATGAACACATCGCAGTTCACGTATGTCTTGGTGTGTAGCATGTCTTCAAGTCTCTCAGCTTTGAGGTAGCATGAACTGTGACTGTTATATGGGCATCAGGAAGTCTTGGTCAAATTGAAACATTTTCATTTTGCTGTCCCAGTTAATTTTGTAAAGGTTACAGCATCACTTAGGCAAACCTATTTTCTCTGCAGCTTGCTCATTGTTTTTGCATTGTGATAGGGGCAAGCCTTAATCCACACTTCAGTCCTGTGTTTTGGTGTCAGATGTTTTTTGAAACATATGGTTTGTTAATCCTAAATCTAGTTTTAAGGTTGAGACAGCAGACATGTCTGGTACTTATTTTAAATTCAGTAGGACGTCCCATTTTTGGGGCAATAGAGATGGATATTGGAGATTCATTAGAAACCTTTCTTGAGTTTTTTTAATCTGCAATGCACACTTGCTGATTCTTGGGTGTATTTTACCTGAAATAACGTGGAAGAAAATCATGGAACAGCTGTTTTGTCATCTGATTACAGCTTGGGTAGCTGCATAAGTGAGACTGATTTAAGCGTTGGATCTGCTGGATGGAGCAAAAAGCACAGGTGTTCTCTGGAGTTGTGTGCCAAACAAGAGTTTATATTGGGTAGGGAGTGCTTGTCAAGAAAAGGAAATTATCACTAGCATGCCAAAAACACTTCCTGGAAAGACTTTTTGAAGAGGTTAGTTGTCTAGGATCCATCAGGCTGCATGCAAAATGTTGTGAAAGGCTTGTGTCTTGGGCATAGCAGCAGCAGAAAGGACAAGGGACCAAAGACCTCATTGACAGGACTTTTGGTTTTGGGGCTTTTTAGAGTCACCTTACATTTTCACAGGGGGTAAAAATAAGGAACTGTGTTTCACTGTAAAGTGGATATTTTAGTCTTAAAAATTTAATCCTACTAAATCCAAACAAATATGTTCTATTTTTTTTTTTTTCTATATGTTTCTATATGTTCCATTGATTTGAGTTTAGGCTGTTTGAAGTTGCACAGATGTTGGCATAGCTTGTTTCTGCCATTTTATAGAAGTTGCTGTATCTGTGTGACAGATACATTGTTTGTACTGCTAACTCGCCATCAAAATATTTTAACAACATTTTCTCTGTATAGTTTACATAATTTAATGGGTAGAGCTCAGATAGTTATCTGGTGCTGCATTCAAACTGTGTTTGAGCTTTGGTGTTTTGTCCCCTGTACTGTTGCCTTAATAACTAGAAGATTTAGATTTTTCATTTCTGAGTGGTATTGCATGACTTTTTAAACTATAAATTATTTTAGTGTTCTTGTCATCTTAATGCATAAACATGAAGCCTTCTCCTGTGCCATGTATGGATTTTGGTAATTTGGTTTTACCTAAATGAAAATAAACAGGCAGCTGGCTGTGTAATGACATCAGAAGGCCTATATAAGCCAGGAAAATGTTGTAGTCATAACTAAGTTGAGAAGATGGTCTCAGAAAATTCTATATCCTAATAAAGGAAACTGCAACAATTTTGTTCCTTGTTTTAAAAATCTCAAATCCTAGTAGGTTTTCCACATTAATGGAAGGTGTTTTCAATATTGTGTCATTTAACTATAGAACTGGTTCTCTTTCTCAGGTTTGTGAACACTTACTTTGACTCAAACATATAACTAGTTTAACACTACATGGCAAATTCAGATGAAGTTGAGCAGATAAAATGTAATTTTTAAGATGAAGTACCATTAAATATGTTATCTGACTTCCAGTAATTAGTGATAACAGCTGTTGCAAAAGTCCTCCCTGTTTTTGCATGAAAGGAAACTTTTTTCTCAAGTTCCTTTATATTTGGTGGCCTTTCAACTTTTTTTATGCCTTTGTTTCAATCCCTACACCACATTCTCTGTGAGTTTTATGACCACACATTTGTAACTATTTATTAAGAATATTTATGCTTCTAAATGGCTCTGGAAGGTTTCAAAAGCTGTTTGGTAATACTGCATGATAGGAGTGGTTGTGTGAGATAAGGGATGAAGGACAGTCACTGAGTAGAAGTAAGCCCATATCTTTCTATCCCTATTTGCAAAGGGATGCTATTGAGGAAAAATGTTTGCGGGTTGTTAAATATCTTTTGAATGGAATTGTGTCCTCATGATTATAAATGGACCTTCACGGATGTTCAGAGCTTTATCTCTCATAATCTATTACTTTAATGACCAAATATGTGAGCATAGGAAGGGGAAAGGGGAGTATAAATTGCAAACTTACTCTGTCCTTAAGGAAAGTGTTATTTGTTCCACAGAGAGTATGTAGAACTGTTATCACATGCTGGGGGTCAGGTAAGGTGTCTGTATGAAAAATGTTGCCAGCTCTGCTCACTAATTATGTTGATGCAGCCCTGTGCTACAACCTAGCTGAATTATTGGGCATTATCATTAAGCTTTCCAGTCCTTCCTTCTGTTCATTCAGTGTTTTTCCTTCTTCTTTTCCAGAGCTGCACCCAAAACATAGTGATTCTGTGGGCCTGATACAAATCTTACAATGCTGTATAATACATTGTGAGGACAGAACACAGGGACAACTCTGTTATTTCCACAGCAATTTTGCAAATGCATGTCAGATGACTGAAGTTCCTTATTTATTTTTTTTAAGCCTCTTTGGCAAGGATTTCTAGGTCTTAGCATTAACAGCTATTTTGCCAGGTGTCAGTAAAGATTATGCATTCTTGAAATTCTCAGTAATTGTCACTGATATCTGTGCAGTCTGCTTTGAACTTCCAATTTGGACCTTAAGTGTGGAGTGACTTTTAGTAGCAAAAAGGTAGCTTGGGAAATACTAAAGAGTGTTTCTGTGTGTAGCTGCTCCAGAAGTCCTCTTGGAGTTGTGCATGTCTCTGTTGGGTCTACTTCTTCAAACTGGATGATTCAGTGTTTTCATACGATGTTTCATACTGAGTATGGTATGAAGTTTTATTTCTCACCTTTGACTCTCATACAGCTCTCTTGATTTGGAAAGTAAACTCAAAGTATGGCTAGGGCTACCAGCATTTAGCTGGGAAAGGTATTGATGGAAACACAATATTGGCAAAACTCTCTCTTCAGCTGAATGACCTGTACTGTAGACTATCAAAAGGGCAGACATGAAGCTACTTTGGAAAAGGACTGTGCATGTCTCCTGACAGTCTGCTCCTAGCTAACAATAAGACAGCTTTGCAGAGAGCAGAAGCCCCTAAGAAGCTGAAACATGTTGTCCACAAAGGCCCAAGTCAGCTAACTATATAAAATGCTGCAGCCTTCTGTAGGATCTTTAAACGTGATCGTGTGACCCATGGGAGTATGAACGTCTGTCCAAGCAGAGGAGACAGCCTACTAAGCAGTTTCAGAACTCTGCCACTTGAATAGGTTGAGGAAAGGATTCCTGATGAAGATCTTCTTATGGAAGATGACCTCCATATTTTATTCTTGCTTGATCTACACTTGACCTTTAAAAAAAATTACTTGAACATTAGTCTAGACATAGCGTAGTTTTTAGCAGTCTCTAGTTTTTCAGAGTCCTTCCTTCTGTTGTCAAAATCCAGACATTCATTCAGCTTTCTCATTAGACAATCATATTTTAATACTCAAACAGAACATAAATATACCAGATTTCTTTCACTCTGTCCCCCCAACAACTCTACACTGGCTCTGTTGTTTGAGTAGTGGACATCTGGACCCTGTTTCCCTCTGTGACAGTCAAATCCTTCTGAAAATTCTGTGTGTGCCAGAGATTGAGATTCTCAAAAGGATAGACAAAGACTATGTTGTCAAATTCCATGACTGCCTTTTTCATTTCTTCTCTTTCCATTTTCTTAAGAATACTGAAAAGCTAGACTGCTGAAAGTGCGTATTCTTGACACACTTAAACTAAGGTCTTCAGCCTCCAAAGAATTCAGATGGTTGCTAAAAGTATATTGGACCCTTATGGAAGTCATGCCTGAAATTGTGTCTGGAAATATTCCATAAAGCTGGTTCCTCTGTGCATCATGAGAGAAGAGCAAAGCTAGAGTGCCGTGCTTTCTGACTGCCGGCTCACCAGATCTTAGGCAAAAAAAATAAGGTTTTCCATATGATGAAACCATTGGCTGGAAGCTGCAGCCCATATCCCTCGGGATCATTTCTGAGTCTTTTGACACTGGTGCTGAGCAAGCTGACTAGCAGAGCTGTTCTGCCAGACCCACTACTCCTGTGTAATTAAGGATGGATTTTGGGTTGATGACAGATTTGGCAGCTGCAGCTGTGAAATGATGACATTTAAAAGTGTCAGGGAGAAGAAAGATAATAATGGAACCAACTGGACTTCAGCTTGCTCAGGAAACTGGTAGGAGTGATCCTGTAAGAGGCTGAACTGAAGGAGAGTGACACAGGAGGACTGGCCTAACCTTTGCCTCCAGGAAGATTATGGCAGAAACAGATTATCCTGGAAGCTGTTTGAGATTTGAAGAATGAGGAGGTGATTAAAAATAGTCAACTTGAATTTTTACAGGTAAATTTTGGCTGACTAACTTGCTTGCCTTATGTGGTGAGGTAACTGGCTCAGTGGCTGAGGACAGTGCAGCAAATGTTCTTTTCCTTGATTTTTGATGTTGTCTCCCATAGTGTTCCTTAAGACAAGTTAGAAAGCAATTGACTGAAGTCTGCTGGATGGGTGGAAAAGAAACTGGAAAGAAAGAGCACTGCTTAGTAACTTGGTGGCCATTTACTACTGGTGTTCTGTAGGACATGCATATTGTGACCAAGGCTGGTCCTTCCATTCTTTGTGTCTTTCTGTAGGCATCTGCCTAGATTTATGGCTCTGTAGCTTTCTGTCAGGAAGTTATTTAACACTGTTTCATCTGAGATCCCATGCTTGCTCTTCTTCCCTTACTACTGTTGGCAGTCACCCAGCTTCCTTTACATGCACCATGCTAATGCTTTGAATTTTGCTTTCTGCTTCACTGTACATCTTGCAGGTGTTCACAGCCCTTTGCTTTGCAGTGGCCTTGCATTGCATTTTAGTTCTGATACACAGTGACAGGACCTGGTGTGTTTTGCTGAGCTCATTTTGGTTGTTTGGTATGATTTTTAATATGTTTTTGTTTCAGTGCAGAGGAAGAGGTACATAATGCATCTGATTTCTTGTTCCATGCTATACAGAAAGCCATCCTGACTCACTTCTGTCATTGACATTGTTAGCTGGGCTTGTGTAGGTTCACAGCTACTTACCCATCTTGGTTCTGTTAGGGACACCTATTTTGTGAGTCAAAAAGGGATGATAAGAAAGACCATAAAGACCAGAACATGGTTTCTCTGGCTTCTGTCCACAAGCAGCCTTTAAGTCTTTACTTGAGAATGAGGTGGCTGAAGATGTCAAGTGCCCATAGTTGTCCATTAGGTATGTAATAAAGCACCAGAAAAAAGGAAATGGGAATAGAATGCATCCCTTTTAAGGAGGATTATTGCTTCCTCATGGAAAAACCCAAACAAAACAAACAAACAAAAAAACCAACAACCCCTCCCTAACTCTTTGTTTAGGGCTAGTGTTGTTTTTGGATCCTGTTTTAGTCAGGACTACAACACAGGTATGAGAAGTCTTAAATGTGCAAAAGTGGGAAGTATTTCTCTGTTGAATATGTGTTTTAAGAGGCATAAATGCCAGAACTCAGGCTGGATTCCATGCTTAGACTCTTTTGATGCCTGACATTTAAAACTATTATTGGTTCCATATCAGGTGAGCTGTGATGGCCAGTGATGGTTTTCATTGCAAATCAAAAGAAATCTTTCTGTTCAGTGCAAACCTCTGTTTATCCAGCTGCTGCACGTGTTAGATGATGACTAGTGCAAAAGAATGAACTAGTAAAAGAAGCAAGATTTTCTTAGCAGTCTTCAAATAGCAGAGCAGGGCGTTCAGTCTGTCAGCTTCAGAATCTGAGAGATGAGGCCAAGAGTCATTGTGAGCTGGATTGTGGAGCTTTGCAACAAAGACTTTTGATTGTCCAATTACATTGGCCTGCAGGGTTAGGGCCTTTTTAGTCTATGCAATCATTTTCATGTAAAATTTTTCTAGACTTCTATCTACTGTGAATAAACACCAAAACATCAATTAGAGGGCATGTGGTGCCTACTGTAACCTGTTTTGATAAAGCATAGAAGTGATCACACTTTTATATGTAAACTGATCCAGAACTGATTGGTTAGTGATTTCATATACAACTGATCCACAGTGATGTCATACTGATTTTTGTTACAAAATGGGACATAAAATGCATTGAAGGTATGTACTTCATCAGCTGTTCTACTGCCTTTTGCCTGAAGCACAGCTTTGATTTTGTGACTAGTAAAGCATTTGAGGTTCATTATTTGTGCATACCACTTCTTTTAACCTAAAGCCTAAAATCAACTTTTAGAGTTGCCTGTAGCAGAATTAGTCTGAACCACCTGTTCTAAGAAACATAGATATCTAAGGTGTGGCAATCCAGCCTGTGTTTGCACATCATCTTTCAAGTAACACTTTTGTCCTTCATGAAGAAAAACTGCTGTAGAATTGAGGATTTCTTTGGTAGCTCATATTTACATTTCTAAATATCTAAACTACCTGTTCTAGACATGGGCTGTCCACTTGGCATTTCAGAGCAACTCTTGGAAGTGTGTGCTTATTTAGAACATCTTTTCTTAGAATTACAAGCTTCATACAGAAATAATTTGGTAGGCTGTGTGTTTGTATGTAGGAGCTGCACTCAAAGGACCTACAAAGAATTAATCATTCGCCTAATTTAACTTGCAGGTTTTAGGGCTTATTGAATTTCTTGCAGTTGTTGGAGCTTATTGAATACTTCAGATTTCTGTGTTCAAATTCTGTCATGGTTCAAACAAGATCTACTAATACTGACTTCTAATGAACATTCTAAGATGGATGTTACATTCATAAGAGGTCTTTAAATTTATATTTAATATTTCTACATAACTTGCATTGCAGTAGTAAAAAAGTAGAGTGAATTTGAAGGCAAGCACTCAAAAGCTGGTGTTAGTATTTAGTCTCCCTCTCTGGTCTTACTTCTAAGATGCAGCATAAATTGTGATCTTAACCTACATAATCATAGGCTCTCTTTTTCCAGTAGTCTTTTTCTCTTTCATTGTATAAGATGCATAGAGCTAGGGCAGCTGATTACTACTGATCTTTATTTGGTGTGTGTATTCACTCCAGGATATTTGCATAGTATCTAAACATATTGCTGAAAACAGCTTTGTTAATTTATTGTTTTGAGTTTTCATCCTTATCTTTTTTATTATATTTCAGTACCCCTGAACAGTTATGTGAGTTTCAGTGGGAGAAAAATACTTGCCTTGTATTGGTCCTATTCTTAGCTTATCTAACCTGTTAGACCTTCCGCAGTGGGGTTGACTCTGCTTCACAGCCTAAAGCACAATTGTATCTTCATTTACTTCTGAATTTCAGACTTGAGGTACTATCAACAAAAACCAGAGTGTTGTAGTTCAGAGTTTGCATTGGTACACAGAAGAGCACTGCACAAATTCATGGATCTACAGTAGTCATGAGAGGAAACTTGCTGTATACACAAGTGGCCAAAGTCTTGGCTGCTGTCAGCACGAAGATGGTTTTCGTGAAGAGACCTCCTTATGCAAGACTAGAGAGGGTGAAAAACTCAGCATATATTTTAAATATGTATCAGTGATTTCATCTACAACTGTGCCTATTCCTGTGTCAGTGTTGTCCTTCAACATAAAACTCTCCTGGTTCCAAATACTCCTCATTGTTTAACCATCATTTAGCTCAAGAGTCTCAAGAGCGGGAGGCTGAATGAGTTAAGAGTCGAAAGAATTTCTTTGGGTGAGCTAGCAGTTAGTCCTGTCTTGGGAATCTTTTGATAAGAATGAAAAAAAAAAAAAAAAAAGTACAAAACAGAACTCAAGAGTGTACACATAATTATTACAGTGTAATGTATTCCATGTAGGAAGAGGTGGTGTCTCGGCCCCAGGCTCATTGGAGAATTATTAACACAGGTTGTAATGGGAAACCAGAAATAGGCCATCCCCAAAATATAATTGAAAATATACTGCTATTAAAGGCTTCATGTATATGTAAAAAATTGATTACATACCCATTTTCAATTCTTAATATATTTTTCATTTCTTCTGAAATTATATTTCAAGGGCATTTACTTTTCAGTTCATCTTGCTTATGGATAGCAGCCCCTTCATTTCCTGACTCTTCATACAGCAAGACTTTTCAACAACCAAGGAACTGGCCTTTGAATTGTTGGGAGGTGAAGTTGTCTTTATGCTTACTTTTAATCAGCATGGATTGTAAAGAACAGTTTTTATTGCCTTGCAACTGTGGGTTTTGTCTATTAAATAGGCTGATGTTCATATGTGTGGTTGACAGCTTGTTTCCCTAGTAGGCAGGCTGCTTCCTGAGGTGATGATCCAATTTACTTTCAGTGTGGAGAAGAAAGACCTGTCTGTAACTCTGTCCAGGGAAGCTGTGTGGAGGTCTTGCATCTTAAGAGGTTAATGATCTGGAATTTCACACATAATGCAAAATATTATGGTCTATACATTCTTTGTAAATCTTCTCACTGATCACAAAAAATTTTTGTTTGGTGTGCTAGAATGGTCCATAAACTAAACATACCCTGTTCTTTTAATTGGATGGAGAGTAATACTGCTAATTGGAGAAGACTGAATGAAGTAGTTGGTGCTATATGCCAAATGGCAGATTTTATACAGGAAGTATACCTTGTCCTTTATATGCATCAGCAGAGTGATTGTGTAAACATGTGACACAAAATGAAGCTGATAATACTCAGAATCAATTCCACTATTTTACAGAGACTACTAGTTTTAGACAACAACCTGAGATATGTTTAGTGTTTATTTTGGAAGCTAAAGCAGGTGTAGACAATTGACTTTGCCTGAGAGAAGGATGTGACTGCGAGCTTGATGAGAAGGATGGTATTTCTTCAGCATTCCTCCAGCAGAACTGCCTAAATGCAGAAGAAAAGAGCAACACATTCCACCCTCCACCCCCAGTCTGTTTGGTGAAGGGAAGAGTTAGTCATTATTAAAAGGGCATCCACTTAGTGTGGAGTATCACAGATTCTTAAGATCAAGGCACTAGTCTTTCCCATGTTGTCAAGAGCAGCTTGAATTCACTAGGAAGTTACTATTAGGGGCAACTAATTTCATAAAAAAAGGAGGCTCAGAAGGATGAAAACACACACACAGACACACAGGGCACAGCTTTAGTCTTTTTATACTGCTGCTGCTGCTGCTTCCTAGGTAAACATCTCTGCATCCTGGTAAAATCCTCTAATCGTTTTAGTGTTGCCCTGTAGTGTGAAAAGTAGGTTGAAGGTGCCAGAGTACATTTTACAACATTGCCTTCTAAATAAAACACTTCGGAGAGTCTGGGATGTGCCGAGCCAGGCTGAGAGACTGCTGGGCAATTTGAAATTTAGAAATCTTTTGTACTGCCCCTCAAGTAATAGAACAAAAGCATGCTGGTGACATACTAATTGTGTAAAATTGTTTGCAAAATATGCAGTCTAACCTGATGGTTTGACAAGAGGGTGAAAATATATTTCTTTTTGTCTTGGCATAGGAAATTTCCCTGTGACTTCCATGGTCTGCAGCTGAAGCCTTGGTGGACCTCTGTTAAGGAGCCCTTTATCAGACAAGGCTGTTTAATCAGACAGCCACCTTCATGAATTTGGGAAAGCTAGCACTAAATTAATGGGAATGAAGTGAATGCTGGTTTGGCTTCAGGTAATATTTAGGGTGTCATAACTAAGTGAAACAATATTGGTGAGAAAAAAATTAAATAAAAAAATTTAACACATTGTTTAAGATGGAGAGAATAGGACTGAGGACACTTGATTACATATAAATTATTTTATTTTTACGGCAGAGAAATTAGGGATCTATTTGGGATGAACAAAATAATAAGATTTTCATGAATGTACGAAATGAAAATATAGATATTTTCTTTATGTGCTTGGATTTTGTCTGAAATAAACAGAATGCATTAGCAAACATTTTCTGAAGGGTAAGTAAAAGGGAAAAGTGCATAAGTTTGTTTGTTAGGTTGTTGGGGTTTTTTAAATAACTTTGAACCGAGGTTGTCATGTGAATAACATGGATCTCTGATGTATTTGACTACTAAGCAGATATTCTTTCATTTTGATTTGTATTGCATGGAGCAATTGTGCTCTATTACTGTTCTTTCCTTGGGACAAATAACAAGTCATTCTGATATACATGCTAAACACTTCGTATCTCCCAAAGCTAATTATAATTGCCTTAGTAAATTGCAACTTATGGGCTTGAATAGAGGGGTAAAGTAGCCACCAGAACTTTTTGCCAAATTCATTGGTTGTCAGAGAAATTGAGGGAGAAATAAGAATTGCATGAGCAACTTATGCTTTTTTTTTTCCCTATTTTTGTCTTTTGCAATTAAACTGGCAGAGTATATTCAGCTGTTAAGAACTGTTCTCCCTTACCACAAGAGTTTGCAGCACAATGGTTTTATGACTTCAGTTGGAAACACAGCCTGGCTAAATTCAACTTCTAAAGGTCTATAAGGGATAGGCAGAAAGGGATAGCAACTGGTATGTACTTCAGTTTTTAAAATCTGCTTTCAGAAGGACCATTTTAGATGCCATTTCTGAACAAGTAGGTCCTAAACTCCAGTTAACTCCAGCCCCAGAGTTTTTGAGGAAAACACTGCCCACACTCCTGTGTATGGTTCTGGATGGCTGGTGAGCCAGTGTCCTTGGGGTGGCAGGGCTGGCTGGAGGAGAAGGGGCAGGAGAGCTTCTCCGAGCACAGGTACAGAGGCAGCTGGTGAGAAAGCAGGAACTGGTGCACAGCTCCAACACTGCCATGACAACTCCTTCATGTCAGTCTCACACTTGCACTGGAGATCCTGTCCTTTCATTAGATGTGTGGAGCCTGGAGATGGGTCTTGTCCTTTTGCCTGCAGACCCTGCCCTGTGCACTGTGTGATGTGGATGATATTCCTTTCCTAGGCTGGATCAAGTGCCTTTTTCTGTTCCTTGTCTTGCTGTCAGCTTAAATCAATCTCTTCCAGGCTATCAAGGTTGATTTTCTTCATTCACCAGCAGCTGACCATCAGTCAGTTGTGAACAGTCCTGGGGTGGCTGTGGTCAACCTGTGCCCACATTTTGGAGCCTCTGCTGTTTCCCTGTTGGTAACCAGGCCAACAGGCCAGAACCAGGGTACTGCAAAGGCAGCACAAGGCACAGCCAGCATCAGGCATGTGGCCTCTTTACTAGTGATGGCAGCATGATTTTCAAGTACCTCAAGGAAAATTCAGGGGTGCGCTAATCCTCTGGACCTCCTAAATTTTCATAGCATACTGTTTGGAGGTGTTCTGTTTGTTCATTCTGAGTGGTTGGTGTTACATTTTGGTTCTTTTTTAAAATCTGTTAAGTCCTATGTTATGCAAATGGACTTCCATAGATGATGCATTCTGCTGTATCATCTCCTCATTTGTAGTATTTCAAAGGCCAAGGAGTTTTGGGGGCATTTTTTCATGCTGTAGTTGAAATGTGTGAGTTTTGATCCTGTGGCTTAGTGCATTTGCATTTTGCTGGTAGCTATCTTTGCATGTAACACTTGGTTTAGATGGCTGCCATAGTTTTCACTTCAGATATATAGCAGATTAAATTATTTATTGCATAACAGTATTTTTAATAAAAAAGCTCATTTAGTTCTGTGTTAGATTTTCAAGTAGAATAGAAGCCAATTCTTAACAGAGTCAGTAATAAATTCCTATCTAATGCTTTTACAGAAAGAGGCTGTTTATTGGTTTCCATGTCATTGAACAAGCAAGGAATCGTGGTCCTCAGTGGTCTGTGCTTGCTGTGCATCCTCCTGTGATCTCCTCCAAAGACAGTGTAAAGTGATTTCAGGCTATTCTGCATCAGTATAACTGCTTGTGAGGGGTTTTCAGGTTGATCAAAACAAAGCGTCAATATATGTCAGAGCTAGTTCCCTGAGAGCACAGAAGCTTAGAGCAGAATTAAAAAAAAAATTGCTTAACCTATTTCTTTATATTATGAATTATTATTTTTGGAGTGCTTTTCTTTGGATTTACTGAGGGAAGAATGACCACTGCTGTTGAAGGGTGTTCTTGCCAATAGTGAATGTAAAAATATTTGAATATTATTGAATTTGACTTTAAATAAACTTCAAATATTTTGAATTTGAGATGTTTGATTCAACTTTGAGACAGAAATTATTTGGCTTTTAAGGGTCTTTCCAAGAATGAGGGATTTTTTCCAGTAGAGCCTCTAAATGACACAAGTGGCCATCTGGGAATAACACAAGCTAAAGCAATATTGCCATGATAGTGGAGGAGGAAATGCTTATATTAATGTTCTTTTTTACTCCTGATAACAGCATTTACTTCAAAAGGTAATGTGCAGATTGCCAGTACATCTCTTGGTTCCAGCTTACTGCATTTTGTGTAACAGTTTAACCAGAATATTCTCTGTATTCAGACACACTAGGATAAATAAGATGCTGTAATCAGCCATGACTTGATCTAAGAATGTACAGAATTGAATTCTGTTTAGTTTTCTGAAGGACTGAAAAGTGCTGTTGCAGAAGGTGAGAGTTGTTGTGAGGGGAGAGAGGAAGAAAAATGTGAGGAAAAAAAGCTGATTACTGGTGTCTCTGATTTGAGAAGCAGAGAACAGCTCATATCCAGAGAGAGTAACTGAGGTGGCAAATGCAAATTGGTACATGAAATACATTTAGTGCTGTTTATGTGCCTGTTTTTTAGCTGCACAACTAGTACAAGCCTCAGGAACTAAAAGTCGTTGGTTTTGAATCATAGATGAATTTCTTAAAACAAAATGAGCACTGTATTCTATGTAGGGAAAGAAATTTTAACTTTTAACTGTAGAGAAAGCTTTCTCTTTGTTTCTGTAGTTTTAGGGAACTTCCAAATAAATACTCAATTTTCAGAAGTGAGTTATTTTTAATTAATAACACATTTGAGGAGATTTAGCATTTGTTTTCACAGAACTATTAATCCAAGGTTCCTACATTCCTTTCTTTGTGTGTCTTGCTTAGTGTGACAGATTTGAACAGCTTTTTTGTTGTCAAGAGTGCCTCCATCTCTAAGTGGTTATACCTGCAAATTGGGTGGCCTGATTTATGTAAAGTAACTGTACTACATGAGAGACTGGTCCAGAAAAAGAATTAGATTTTAAAAGCTGGTGAGAGGTGTGTTGTTTCGTTCAACAATATGCTGATTAAACAGCTAACCTCAAATACAATATTTTAAAAAAACCCAACAAAACAGCAACAACAACAACAAGATGTCCCCACGCAAAGAGAGATTGAAAATACCGGCCAAGAAGCTGGGTTTGTGTTATGCAATGGATGAGATTTTTGTCTAACCAAGCAACTTGTGGCTGAGATGCAAACTGTACCTGGATACCTCTGTCTTAGACATCATAACTCCAGGGGAACTTGTTTTGGCTTTAATGTTTGCCCTCCTGCTGCTGAGTTCCACTTGTCTCTAGGATTCCCTAGCAGCCTCACAGTCAGGCTGGGAGTGGCTGCAGAGTTCCTTTCAGCGTTTGTTGGTGGCATTGGGAAAGGGGCTCCAACTGGCAGCCGCCGATGGTGGTGGCAGCTGGTGTGACAGGGGCTCAGCAAGGTCTCCAGCAGTGCTCTGGGTGGTGCTGGGCTGGTCCAGCAGTGGCTGAGGGAGCTGCTGGAATGTGGGTTTGGGCTTAGAGTGTAACAGGGAATTTCCTGACTTTTGGATCACATAACTGTTTTTATCTCATCCCTTGGTGATATGAGTAACAAGGAGGATGACCTCTCCAGAGCACGCATATATTTGGTGTGGTTCTCTGTAGTTCAGAAGTTGCACAGCTGCATGTTTCTAAACTTTTAGTTTTAGAAAAGAGTTCATTTTTGCCCTCTGTCTCAATAGCAAAAGGACTGAATTTTGAGCCCAGTGGGAAATGTGGCAAATGTTTTAATTGCAGGAAGCAATGTTTTGATCTGAATTTCAGAGATGTATGTGTTTAACAAGCCTGACCTTTGGCTGAGTTTTGTTTCTGGGCTTTTTCTGAAGAAGAGTTAGATATTTAAAACCTATTACCTCCTTTTCAAAAATAAATTAAACTCTTACAGAGAATTTTGAGATGAAGCTTTGGCATCTGTTCATTGAATCAAATGAATATTAAAAAATTCCTAGCTAAGCCACAAATAGTTACATATGAAATACTAGAAAGAAAAGCAGCTGAAATGTTTCCAAACACATTTTTAAAATTTACATTTGTTTTTATTTTGCAGCTTCCTTCAAAAATCTTCAGTACAGGTTATGTTCAATATTCAAAACCAGTTAAGTTCTTCAGACTTTTTAAATTTGCTTCTTGGTTTTTAAAGATTTAGCGAATATAAAAATAGAATTAAACGTTTGTAATTCACTTAACACAGCTTAGATGTGGCAACCACTGATACTGGTGAGCCTGAAGTTCTTGATTGGAGTCAGCTGCCCGCCGTGGTGCATCAGGGCCTGTTCAGTCACACCCATGGCACACATGGACACGAGCCACACACAGTTTGTTTGTCAGCAGCCTAACCTCGGGGGCTCGCTGACACCTACGGATACTCTGCCGACAGAAATCTTGGAAGGGGCTGGGAAACCATCACGCTTTTGCTTTCCACTTCCTCTCCTTTCTCACACCCTCAGCCTTTATGCTGGGAGGTTCTGCCAATATTTCTCAGCTCTCTCCTACTCTCTGGGGTTGCAGTCAGCCTAAGATTTGGCAGGTTTATTGCTGATGTTTCTTTTTTCCAGGCTAACTGCAAACAGCCTCATTAGTATCTTGTTTGGTGATTATGTCAAATTGCTGGGGTTTTTTTTAAATTTTGAAAGGTACTCGTTCAGAGTCCTTTTTTAGGGGCTGATCCCCCAGCATTAAGGTGACTTTGGGCAGAGATTCAGGTTGTGTTTTGTTCCTGAGAATCTGGAAGTAGCTCTGACTTCTCAAGTATGGGAAAAATTATTTCAGTGGTATTTGTTTATGCTAATGCTTCAGTCAGCACACACCTTGCTTTGTTTACTAAGTATCTTCTGAGGGCTGCAGATGTTGTTTGTTTTGATTGTGAGACACGTAAGTGTTGGTCCCTGGGAGGCTGCTCTGTGAATTTGCAAACTGATAAAACCTGTAAAATGTGTTAGTTAGTTGTAGAGATCATCTTGTCTGCTAAATGGTTATTTGTATTTAGCTGATGAATGAATGCAAATCAACAATATGAAGACTTAAAAGCCTTTTATATACATAGATATAAAACTGCTTGTTGTTAGACTTTTGTGCATAAGACCATCAAGAAATTGTGTAAGATCTAACAATGACTTGGAGAAAAACAGCTGTTTATAATAAAATGGATATAATCAGGAAAACCTTTGTTTGATTTTTCCCATCTGGTCACTTCTGTTACTACAAGGAGAAGGAACAAAGGGGTTTGTTTATTTTAGGGCATTTGAAAGAAGCAGCCAAGTCTCAACCTTCTTGCCCTGCGTAGGAGTTATTAGCTGCAGAGGTAGCACCTTCTCTAACCCTGATACAGAAATGGTCTGCAAATAGCTGAACTGGTCAAGGCACAGTTAGCTCCCTGTTGAGAACTGAATGGCTTAGTTTTCACTAATCTTAATAGAAGTTGGGATAGTTGTTATTACCTTGGGATCAAATACCACATGCCTGACTTTAAATTAGCAAGAAACCAGAATGGAAGCTCAGGGGTTATTTAGCTAAACATTAGTTTTCTCTCCTGAGTGGAAATACTTCTTTTCTATTCTTAGTGTAGAAAACTGGATAAATTAGAGGGAATGTATTACTGTGACTATAATAGCAAGAGTGAAATGATTGAAAATGGTACATGCGTGGCAAAGCAAACCGGAGCTGTTTGAAGAGAGTTATGGCAATGCTGGTAAAGAGACCATGAGTTAGCATTAGGAATAGATGAAACAAGCTTTGTATTTTCAGTTTTGGTTTTATCCCCTCCACACAGTGTTGTGACAGCTCCTCTAAATGCATCAGTTTGGATTTCTAGACTTTCTCTTTACTGTTTTGTTTTTGGTTTTTTTTTCACATTATCCACATGGAGTTTATTTCATAAGAATAAATCACAAGAGTAACAGGTGCTGTGTGATCATGTGGGTCACTGACTTTTCCTGGACCTTGCCTTTTATTGTAGTAAACGCCTCTGCTCAGCTTTGCAAATGTTATCTTGCAAAATGTTATAGAAGACACAAATGGCAGGCTTGTGCATCTAGATGTAGTGGCCTGCTTCTACATATAAAATCTGCAAAAGACATCACTGTTGATGATGTAGCAAGGGACGGTATATTTGCTATTTAATTTGCCTGTTTGATTTTACAGAGACATTTCATTTCCCCCTGCTATCTGAAGCACAAAAGAAAACCACTAACCTGAGAAAAAACAAGGTCATTTAATCTGATGCTTGTCGCTAGAGAATCCTGCTTCAGTTGTTCTAACAAGTGGCCAAAATGAGTCTTGTTGGATGGAGTTAAGCTGGAGAGAGAGTGGGACAAAATGGCATAACTGAATCATGGAGAGAATGTGCTTTTGTGAAATGGCTCAAGAGACAGTTCAGGCCTAGGTAGAGAGTTGCTGAACAGTGTTCAAAACCCAGCTTCAAATGTCTCAATGTTCATTTGCATTTGCTGTCTGGTTTAAATTGTAAACCCTGCTACATAAAGACAAAGTTTTAAAGCAGCTATCTGGTTTTAACCCAGTAACCAAAGACCGCAAAGTAATTTAACTTTTATTAGTCTTGGAAAAAATTTGAATACTTGCTGGCTTGTGGTTTGGATGTGAAACATACAAAAATAGTGTTATTTTTTCTGATGTCAAATCTGTTTTTTTCATATTAGTAGACATCTGATTTTGTTCCATTATATAATGATTCTTCAGACAGGCAGTAAGAGACAATTAGCTCTTGAGACATAGTTTATTTAACTTGATAATTTTCTACTAATGCAAATGCCTTTGCATTATGTGGTGTCAGCTCATCAAGATAAAAATGAAATCACTCGAATAAGTGATGTGAGGCCTCTTCTTATGTTGCTAGAGTTTGTATGAACGTGGGATTTCTAATTCTTGGAGACAGCAGCTGTGCTTTTCTGTAGGATTTAACTTGCATCAAACAGATTTATGTGTAGCTCCTAATGCATAAAGTACTTTCTGTCTACAACTTTATTTTTATCCTCATGTGTCTTCTCTTACTTTTGCCCAAGTCAAAACTTTAAGGAAACCAGAGAAATTCATCAGAAGTCATCTGAAAGTGAAATGCACAACATTTATGGGATACAATACTATGCAATTAAGGCATCTAGCACTGCTTGCCTTCCTCTTCCTTCTGCTCCCTTACTTCTGTCATCCAACAAGTGTTGAGACAGCAGGAAAATTAACTTTCTTTCTTTTAACACAGAAATATCTTGTTTTATTGTATTGCGGTAAAAATCAGTGGTGTTTTGAAATGTAGAGAATGACAAGTATAAACAAGTATCATTTCAAGCTAATTCGGAGAAATTTTCTAGCAGTTTGTAAAATGTGGAGTCAGAGTGCAGAGTATGCAAAACACTACAACTTAAAATAATTCAGCCAACTTTGAGGGTATGGTAAAAACAGATGGTTGGAGAGTGTGTTGATATTCCTGTTTTGGCTAAAATGAGACAGCTCATACGCAGATACCTGGTGCCTCTCATCATGTACAAAACCAGAAATGGTGGGCTTGATGCCAGAAGATAAATTAGCTTTAAGACAGATTAACTGGCACAGTTAAATCATGTGGTGGTCGCAAATGTCTCTGCAGGTCAGTCTTGGCAAAATAACTTTGAGTTTCCAGCAGCCTCTCCAACTCCATATAAACCCTTTCATATTCTGCTGAGCACCTAGTCATGGAGTGAAAAATAAGCTAACATTCAGAAACTGGATTGACTGTTAAGGTCAAACTGTCCAAATTTCAGGGAGGTGTCAATGATGGTTTCATAGCAAGTAAACTTGTGTCAATGGGTTTTTTTGTGTTTTTTCTTTTCTTTTTCCCCCTCTCATGGGAAGTCTTAAACACTTGCCCTTAATTCCAGATGACAGGTTGTTATCAAACAGCTGTTCCTGGTAGTTTGCTGTAGGTGACTGCTTCTTCCAGCCTAAGCTGGGCAATATTTAGCATGAGAGGTTTAGAATTTGCACCTAATAAAGTCAGCTGATTGCAAGAGACACTTTTAATTTTAGCCAGAGAAAGAAGCTTTGGGTTCTTCCTGAGCTTTCCCTTTTAAAACATCACAGGGGTTATCTCAGGTTTTAATATGGCTTTGGTGCACTTGCAGACAGACAGGATTGAAAAACTGTTTGAGCATGTGAACTCAACAACAAAGCTCCTGCTGTCATGCAGATACGTTGTCGCATTAAAGAACAACAGGAGAGAAGTACAATTCCTCTAAGTAAATGCCTTCTCAAAAGAGTGTTGTGGTTGATACACAGAATATCTGGATTATTTAAATAAATTGCAGGGTTGTTTGATTTTTTTTCACTTTCTTTGTGTATAATTTTGTTTGTAGATTAGGCAGATATTCTTGTTCTGACAGTTCTGGTTCATTTTCCAATTTGTATGACAGCAGTATTCACCCTTGGTTGCACAAAAAATATTACTGATGAGTTTGCTACATAACATTGTCAGTACTATATGCTTTTGAAAAGGAACAGAGAAAGTTAATGATATTTGCTTGCCTTTAATTTAATCTATTTGAATAATATGTGAAATTTGAAAACAACCTACTTAGGAAAGTAATGTAAAGAAAATATTTCCCTTTTTTATATAGTTGTATTGTTAATTAATGATGAGTTTGAAGTTCTATGGATCTTTTTATTACAAATTAGAAGGAGGTTGCTGAGTGTACATGAGTGTCAGGAGGTACATGGAACCAATGTGCTGATAAAGGACTTCAGTCAATCATACTTTTTCCTCTCATTTTGACATGTGAAAATTGTAAATTAACTAATTCTTAAAAGTTCTTTGCAATCCAACTCTGACAATATTTAAATATGCTTTTCAATTTTGATTCCTGCCAGTACTTCAAGTTTGATGTGGCATTTGAGTTGCCCTCTTGATGTGAGTGGGGTACTCTGGATTGGTAAGAAAGAGTGGAAATGTCCTTGGGACATGTCTGATTCTGTCAGGGAAGCGGCCAACTGAAAAGATTTCTTGGAATTGTAGAAATGTAGCAAATGTTTTGAAACTTGCAGTTTTTATTGTTTAGATTGGAAATGGTAAGCATATTTTTAGTAGTCTCCTTTTCTACTATTAAAGCATTATGGTAAAATAATTGCATTCCTTTCAATCCATTTTAGATCTTACATGATTTCCACCATGAGTAAAAAATAAAAGTAATAGTAGTTAAAAGAATTGTCAGGGTTTTTTTTCCTCTTCAAGAATTTATTTTCTATAAGGCTAAATTGTTAAATTTTATAGAAGGCAAAATTATTTTATTGCTCTGACTGTATTTGAACAAGATGATTAATCTAATTGTTCCTAGTATTTATTTCACCCAACAATTAACAGGGCAGAGAATGAGCACCAGTGCAGCTCATTGATCTTATAATGAGAGGTGCTCCTTCTGTGTCTTGCTTCCTGGTCAGGTCTGTCATGTCTTCAGAGCTGGTGCTTCTGGAACTGTCAGGGCTGGTGTGCTGCATAATGGATGAGCCTGAACTGATGGAGGCAGCAGGTGCTCTAGTAATAGAAAAGAGCAGTGTTTATTATTGTTATATGCATCATCAATCCTCCCCCCTTTCTCCCTCTGCTTTCTGTGTCCTGCAAACAAAGGCTCCCTATATCTGCAGCAGCAGGGGAGAAAAGAGCAACAACTTACCCTGTGTAACATTGTTGGGTTTTGTCTCAGAGGCAACCTTGTAAATAGGTCTTGATTTGATGCTCGAGATCTGTGAATGGCATGTTTATTAGTGCAGGGGACCACAGTAGTGATTTATGCATTCCATTTAGCAGAAAACTCTTACTGGTTACTGTTGCTTGTAACTGCCCTATTCCAGCTAAATCAGATGAATGAAAAATGGCTTTCAATCTAGTATCATAATGCACTGCAAGATCCCTAGCTCCTGTGGGAGTAATCTGTTGAAAGATAGGTCTATACATTCTTTAATTGAGGAAAACTGTAATTTTTGGGAGAAGGAAGAGGAGGACAGAGAAATAAACAGAGGTTCTTAGGTCTGCTTAAGATGCTGATGGCTCTTGGAAATGTCATTTCAAGAGTAAGCTGTGATTTGAAATCTTACAGAAGTACTTCCTTTTCTATTTACAGGCAATCAAATCTACCAACATCTCATGTCCATGTGCTCTAAGACATCAGTTGATTCTAGCTATTCTGCAGGTGTTTCTCCTGTCTGGAGCATTAATGGCAGTCACTATTCCCTTTTGCAGGGTTATTGCCCTCCTTCAGGATCCGGGTCAAAGGGGCCACGGAGAAGAGTTGAGGAGAACAGAAAACCAGTTTATTCCAGTAGAGGCTGCAGTGGTTTTTCTATCTGCTTGTAATGTCACCATAATTTAGGGAGAAATAGTTTGTTCTGTGTCACCATACCTTTCTATTTAGTTTCTGATGGTTTTATTCAGTTCTGGCAGCGTTCTTTTTGTGGCAGTGTTGTGTTTTCATACCAGCTGGCAACTAAGCACCACACAGCTGCTCACTCACTCCTCCCCTGCAGGAAGATGAGAGAAAGAGATTTGGAAAGGTAAAAGTGAGAAAACTCATGGACTGAGATAAGAATAGTTTAATAATTGAAATAAAATAATCCTACATTGTAGTGAATAGGAAAATAGGAAGGAGCGATAAATAAAACCCAAAAAAGATAAGTGTTGCAACAGAAAACAATTTCTCACCACCAACCTGCCAATGCCCAGCCAGTCCCCCAGCAGCAGCTTCCCCACCAACCTTCCCTTCGGTTCTGTTGCTGAGCGTGATCCATATGGTATGGGATATCCCTTGGTTCAATTGGATCAGCTGTCCCAACTATGTGCCCTTCTAAATTCTTGTGAGTCTTGTTTTATCCATGCTTGGTAGCCAAATGTTATTTAAAAAATGGCTTAGCTGGAAAAGCATTCAGAGTGGGAATGCTTTTCCTTAACTCTGTCTCTACAGAGGCAGAGACAAATTAGCTCTATTTCCAAAGAGTTATTAATAAAGGTCTCAAAAGTGTATGACTGAATTAAGGTTATCCTCCTTTCTGCAGGAAAGTGGATACATTTTTTCCACCTGTGATTTTTTTAATGCACTGTTTTTCCTATTTAGAAGTACCTGCTGGTAATTCTGTGGTTTGTTTGCAAGTGGCTGCAAATCCATGGCATGCAGACCTGTTCCTGCTGGAGAATGTGCCAAGAGAGGACCCAGAGGACAGAAGAAACATCCAAGAAACTCAGATATTGTTTTCAAAAGCATCGTGGTTTACCTCTTTCCCTTTTATTTGAAAGGAGCAAAGTTTTGCAGAGTTGTATTGATAGCAGATAAAATTACGCCTTTCAGCAGTGTTTGTATGACACATCTCTATTCCACATGGATAGTTTCCTGCTTTGCTTGCTCTGGGCTTCCAGGCTTATTGTCTGGAAAATCAAGTCTTAAATGCCTTTCTGAGCTATACTTTTTTATATATAGAGAGAGATATATATTTAAATTGCACAGACTGTAAATGGGACACTTTACATGTGGACTTGCCTTGAAACAACTTGATGAAACTAAATTTAAAAGCTTCAAGGCTGACTGGTGCCTACTGATGCTCATCATTGGCATTTCAGAGGCTTCTCTGAGACCTAAGACACTGAGTGTCATCTTTAAATGGATGGTTAAACTCATTATTGTTTTGCTCAAGTGAACACTTAATTTCTTCAAAAAGGGAAGCTGGCGTCTCCTACCAGACGTTTTTCATTGCAAAATCTCAGTAACAGTACTGAGCTTTGGTAGTCTCTCTGACAGTGGTTAATGACAGGCTGAAGTGCTTCTAGAGCTGAGCCTCTCTAACTTGGAGCATCTTGTGTGTTTGTGTTCCTGTCTCTGTGCGGCTTTAAATGTGTGCAATTTTAAGGTTGTCTGCCAAGATGCACATTCCTGGCAGAAAGAAACACACTGGCGTCAAAAAATGCTTGTCCAAGAAGTAGTGCAGTGGTCCTGTAAAATATAAATGCAGCGATTAATGTAAAATAGGTTAACACAGTGTAAAGTGGGGATTAGCAAATCTAGATACTGCAGTGATCCTATCATCTCCTACAGAGCTGTTGATCTCTTCATTGCTTTGAGGGTGAGACAAGATGTTGAGTTCAACGAGGAGTCTGCTGCCTGTGTTGTGTTTTTCTCTGCCTCTGCAGCTGTAACTGACAGAGCTTTAAACACTTCTGATTCAGGACTGTCTAAACTTTCTAGAGCTGGAGGAGAGAAACTAGAGGGTTTGATTAACAGATGCTTCAGTTTCAATGTATAGTTGTACATCATAGCATAAATCTTGGAGGAACAGTTTTTCAAGAACATGGGATACTAGGCCTAGAAAAAGGAGTCAAAGAATAAAAAAAAATGTCTGTTTTAATTCTTTGCTCTTTCAGAGATGGCCAGAAACTCAATTTCCTATTCTGCTGGACAGTTGCTAATGCAATCAACCTGAGACAAAGGAAAAAAATTTCTCCCGTTCTTTGCTAAAAAGCATCTTTGACTTGGTGATAAAATGTGAGGCAAATACGTATTGGTGGGACAGCTATTCTGTGTTCAGTAGCCAGAGCTCGAGTTATCTCCCTCCATCAGTACTGATTCCAGCTTCAAGAAGGATTAGTTAGGGAAAGAATAAGAGCTGAATCAACAGTTTCTGCTTTTGAGACTAGTTCCCTGTAAACACTTTTCTTTCCGTATACAACCAAAGAGGTACAATAAAAGGCAGTGTGAATGCTTGTCTGTCCCTGGAAAGCCCCAGGGAATCACACAAAAAGCAAATTCATGATAACTTTAATTAGCCTTTCATTTGTCAGTGAGCAGACTGCTTATTTAGCCTGGTTGGGTAAGAAAGTAAGACCTTGAGAAAGGGTGTTCATGATAGTAATCGCCAGTCATCTGCTCCTCCTCCCTTCAAAGGTGTGGGAACTGCCACTGGGTACCGGTCTGCCCCGAAGCAGGGGAGCTTATGCAGTAGTTAAAGGACAGCTGAGCAGGGAGCTTTCTGCAGGCAGTGTAGAGAGTAAGGCCAGACTCTCCAGACAGACAGGACTAGATTAAATGAGGGCCTTGGACTGAGGAGGTGGGTGCTTGTCTTCTGGTCTCTTGTACCTGTTGACCTCACATCATATGTTCTCCTCTGATCTCTGCTCCTCTGATCATGCAAGGGGTCTTGTTTTTACAGAAAAGAGCAAACAGCTAAAGAATGTATCATTATGGTAAGATGTACCTTCCACCAAATACAAGTTATTTTCCTGAAATAGTGCTTCATCTTCCTTCTCCCCACTCAAGAAGTGGGATGAACACTTGACTGATAAATCTGTGGCAAAAAACTACAATTCTCTTCTTCTTCAATTTTGCATTAAAACTAAGAAAGGGATGATGGATCCCACAGTATAGGAAATAAGGGATTAATTTTTTTTTAATAGTTCTCTTTTTTTTTTTTCTTTTTTTTTTTTTTTTTAGCAATAAAAAGAACCCTTAGTTGAGCAATTGATTAAAAACACTTTACAGTGCTCGGTCATGTCTGTCGTCTGGTGCCTTAACTTCGATAACACCGGAGATAAGAGTCTAGTTGCCCATAAAACAACAATGCAATGCCAATCTACTGACTGTCAAATACAAATTGGATGTAACAGATGACCTGATGCTAGGTGAAGCTTTCAGGGCATCTGCTGCAGCCAAGAGAAATCTGACAGAAGTTGCTTTTAAGTTCCCTTCCTGCTCTTTGCTCTTTTTCTTCACAAAACTTTCAGCCTTGACTGAAATGTTTTCTGCCCCACCCCACCCTAGAGGGAAGGCTGCAATATTTGGCAATACACCTGGAAATGTATACAAACAGCATTAGGGAGGGGAGATGAAAAGGAAGCTGATTTTACTCTATCAATAAATTTTAACACTCCTTAGCAGCTTTCCAGCCAAACGGGATTATACTACCAGATGTCCTGGCAGAAATGCGCACGGCTCTGCAAGATCATAAATCCAAGCAACGTATGGCAACCCTGCATGTTTAATATTACTGTTAGCAATGCAGAATTTCAGTGTGGAAAGCTCTGGTGGTGGGCAGGATTTAGCAAAGACAAAATCTTCCCAGACTTAGCTTTAAAACCTCAGATAGGGTAATAGCTGCTGGTGGTGGTAGTATGTATTACTCTTTCAGTATTTCTTTTGTCATGTCTCCTAAACAAAGTACTAACCAAACAAGTTTAGTCTTCACTTTAAATATAGGTGTCCATTCACAGGATCATGTCCTCATTAATCTATGCAAGGGATCAGGAAAAAAACCCCAGCTGTTGTGGTTTTTTTAGTTGTTGCTCCCTTCATGGAAAACAAAAGGCAATGACTAGCATCCCTTAGTAAATAAATTAATCCTTTAGTGAGGACTTAGAATTAGGCCCACCAAAGGGGAATGTGTTTGTGTCAGTGGATGTGGTTTTTCCATGCTGCATTTTGACACCAAATTGTCAGCTGACCCGATCAGCAGTGTGGCAGAAGGGGATTTCAAGCAAATGGGGGAGAATATGCTATTTCATTCTATTGCTGCTAGAAAAAGTGAAGTTTATATGAAGTATAAAAAAAGTGAGTCATCGTTTTGTCTCATTAAAGAATAATATGAGGGTGAACAGTCAGATAAAAAGAACAAAAGGAACTTCAGCACAGGTAGTTAAATTTGCAGATTGCAGTTAAACTTAAGTGACGAAGAAGTGGAAGACCTAAAAATAATGTTAAGTGCTTTCTTTGCAGATTAATCTTGCTACCCAAGTGTAAAATCTCCCCTCATTCTCCCATATATTCTTTAAATTTTCAAGTTCTGCATCACAGAATTTCAGGTGATTCATTGCTGGCCGCATAAGTCATTCAGAGATCATACTGGGTTTGTCCCTGGGAGTAGAATTACACACTACAGATATTTGTTTGCTCTTGTACTGATTGCAGTAGTAAATGACCTCAATCCTGTAGAGCCTTGGAAGGCTTTGAACAGAGTGCTTGTAGTCATTCAGCTTTTCTGGAAGACAGGTATGTTAGATCAGTGGTTGTTGCCCCTGGGGAACTCCATTCATGCAATCTTCAAGTTTCTCTGGACTCTATCAACTAGCTTCCTTGTATTTGTAAAAAAGCTGTTCACATTGCTGTTGAACAGCTGGTTTACTGGGACTGGTTTACATTGTTATGATTTTAGCAATTTAAATGCCTCTGTGACATAAGAGAGAGGGAACTCATGCCTCGATGATGTGTTGTGTCCCCTTCTGCAGAGACCTTGCGTGATCGATAGGTGGCTGAAGCAGGAGTCAGTGAAGGGTCTCCAGGCTCCATCACTGTCATAGCAATGTGCTGCAATTCTGGGCTGCAAAGGTGAAGCTGGCTTTAACTGGTCAGGGTTGTTTCATTCAGAAATCTCCTGCCTGTGCTATATGAAAATGGAATTTAACTTGTGTATTCATCTTAATAGCTCAGGTTATAGCTCAGAAACAGGGAAGTAGGAATTCATTACTCTAGAGGAGCCAAATCCTGATGCCCTAAAAGGTGTCATGTGTCCTTTGGTAGTTTGTGTTCCCTGTTGCTTGTGCAATCTGATGTTTTCTATATACATACCTGATTATTACAGTTTAAGCCTTACTTTTATATCTTCCTAGTTAAGTACCGGGGCCTGATGTTTTCATTTAAGAAAAAAGATTATTTAGGGGAAAATAATGGTTGCACAAAATGGAAAGGCAGCATACTCACATACAAAGAAATGAACAGCTTATGAAACACTTCGAAAATCTTCCTGTCTTTACTGTCATGCTTCATAAGGTCTCAAAAATAAGTAATGAGAAACAAAGACCTCTTCTTGCTGTGTCTCTAATTTTCTTTTCACTGCATAACATGGCAATTTCAGATGTGCACATAGAAAATGAAACCTAAGTATTTTCAGTGTGTTATCCCTGACGACCAACTGTTTATTCAACTACTTATAGCTTGTTGGCCTAGATAAATTTCACCTGAGGCCAGCATCTGTTCACTAATTTGGCACCTTTTCTTTTTCATGCCCCTAAGCTGTTTTGACATGAGAGGCTTTGCAAGCTCCATCTCAGGAAGCACCAGCAACAATACAAAATGCAAGGAAAAAAATGTAAACTGAAGTTTTGGGAAAATAAAGCTGTACAATATGGCAATGGTTAGGGGCTGGATGACAGCCATCCTTAGCATGTGTAACTGCAAAGAACAAAAGAGTTAATCAGCAACAATACAGTATATACCAAGTGTTACTGCATGCAAATTGGTATTAAAGTTGTTGCCATGAAAAACTTTTATTACTAAGTTTATGTTAATTTTCTTTTGTTAATTGACAGGGAAACTGAGAAATGCACCCAGCACTCAAATAATTGCCCTGGTTGCGACACTTGTAACTTTTTACAGAGAAGAAAATATCATCCAGATGATGAATAAAAACAACACCTCCTCACATAAATGAAGCACACAGTAATAAATGATACTGTTTTGCTTCTGTTCTCTATTTTTAATTTCCAGTATGACAGGGAAACGCAGGGTTTTTTTCCACTCAGCTTTATAGAACTTATTAAATAAGTGGGAGGATATTCTACTAACCATTAGCAACATGCAGTTTGTATTTTGTCTTTAAGCTACTTTGTTCTAACTTTGGCACCCTGGCACTGCAAGAATTACAGTTTGCTGCCATTGCAGAGTGGAGAGGGAACTCTTCCATCTATCCTGCTTCCTCCTGCACTGCCTAAGTCTGCTGGTCAGTACCAGTGAAGTGGAAGATGGGGTTGTGTCTCCAAAGCATGTAAGATGTGGCGGTCTGGAAACTTGGTCTTTCAAAGAAAGGCTAGGTCTCAAAAGTCCTCTCAGTTAACATCCTGGGTTTTGGTGTTACTTTTCCTGAAGACAGCAGCCCAGGATACAGAGTGCCTTGCATCTGTTCATGACTGGTTTTGTGTAGGTTCAGTTCTAAACACCAGTTCTCTCTACTATGAAAGCTGATGGGCTAAAGATTTGTTCTTCCATTTTGCAGTTTTCTGTACCTGGTGCAGATGAACAGTTTCCTTTTTTCCAGTGAAGCTCAGTAGAAGTACTGCAAGTGCTATCCTTTAGTCCTTGTGTGTCAGTGTTTTCAGAGTTTCATCCAGCAAACTGGAGGCTTTTATTTCCTGAGATGGAAGATAAGACCACTGCTTATATCAGTAACATGAACACGGTCTTGTGATGTGGGCAGCATTTTTGTGGTACCGTGGCTAATACACACGCTTTCATTTTTACTGGAGTTTGGGTAAAGTATGCACTTTGCTATGTGGGATTCTTTGTGTGCAAGTATGAGAGCGTCAATCCTTTTGCTTGAAGTCCCTTTGTCTCCTCGTGCTCTGGGTGTGCTGAGCAGAGGTTACCTCAGCAATGTGCAGCAGGCTGGCCTGTGGGCCTGCAGTGGCTGTTCAAGAGGGAATGGCCCAAAGTGGCCCCTGCAGAGAGGGAGGTGTATGTTTGTGCAAACGCCAAGCAACTGAGCTCTCATTTCTTCTGGAAAAAGGTGGATCCAGCTTCTTGCTTCTCTCAGTCCTCATTTTATGTTTATCTTTGTCGTTTATAATGTCATCTTTGTGCTTATTTTTAGTTTCTAGCCTTTCTCTGTTGAACTGCTTTTACATTTTAATTGACTTAATCAGGAGACTTGTAGGTGATTAATGTTTTCCCTCTGCAGCTGCATCATCTAGAACAGGCATAAACCTTGCCATGCCTCATTTACTTCCAGTTCCTTTTCAAACAGACATGCACTGTTCCTGGACCTTCCTGTCTTTCCTCACCTCCTGTCAGTGTGTGTTGTACCTCTCACTGGATGAATTTGTGTGCCAGCTGTGCATCTGTATTTCATGATTTTATTTGTGCAGACAGATGTTAGGTATGAAACCTTCCTACATCATCAGTAATAACAGCAATACTCACGTGACAATTTTTGGCAGGTAGAGTCCTACCTGAGTTTTGGTAACAGTTTCAGTACTGCTCCCTGCAAAATTAGGGTCTTCAACAACTGCATAAAAAGACTGGTCTCCATATCTGGGACATTTGGTGTTGAGGAGTGAAATAAGATGGCTAGAATTTTTCTTTAATTTTTTCATAGATTAAAAAACCACTTGGAGTCAGGCTGCTATGAAGTAGCTCTTCCTACTCCTTTCTGTACTGTATCTTGTGGATGAAACAAAAGTTAGTTTTGATATGCTCCACCAATAATTCATCCCAAATGCCAATGGTTTTATAGTCATGATTTCCCCGTGTCCCAGCAGATCAAGATTAGAGATGATTTACTATGACTAGATATATTTTAAATGGTTAAAGGTCATTTATAACAAATTACATGTGGTTTCTTCAAAGATATGAGTACAACACAGTGCCCTGTTCTACTTTATACATTTGCATAAGATATGATTGTCCACTGATGCACTTAGGATACATTTTTCAGAGTATGGGAGAGCTTCCTTCACATTGAACAAAACAATATGTTTGTAATTTAGTGAAAGATTGGATTTTAGGCTTTGCATTTGCATTTCAATTTAAAAAGTGTTGCTCTCTGTCCAAGACTGCACAGCTATAACCAGCACTTCTGAAACTGATGCATTCACTAATCCTGTGGGACAGTGCCAAACTTGTCAGTTTTTATAAACTGCTGTCTTTATGACAGGAAACTAGGAGGGGAAGAGCCTTATATCTGAATATAACAGCAAAGAGAAAACAGGGACATAATGACAGATGTGTCCCCAAGTCACTGTTCTCTGTGGTGGAAGCAACACCCAGAGCAAGGGTCTTGCTGAAAGATTGGATGCAAGCCATGAGAACTCTATAAGCATCCGGTAAATGTTTTGCCTGGGTAGAGAAGACCTCCTGCAGGACAATTAAAACTGTTTTATTCTTTGTATTGTTTCTGTTCAGTGCTTTCTAAACATAATATCTATTTTTATATCTTTTGTGATGATAATAAAAATTGGAAAAATGAAAATATTCTTTTCACTGAGCATATCATCTGTTGAGAATGATAAGAGTATGAATGGGGAGACATTGTCAACACAGTAGTGAGTCATAAATGAGGGTTCAGTCATGCTTGTAGAATCCAGTACCCTCAGGCAAGATTGGGATTCCTGGAAGGTTTCTAGATGGTCCTAAGGAGCACAGACTGGCTTAAGAGCTTGTGGGGCAAAGTGTACCTCCTGGTCCAAGTGTACCTGGGGGGACCCTTAGCTTCCACTGAGTTCGTATTCTCTTAACACTCATGGTTGAATTGCTGATGTGAAGTATCTTTTAATATGGCCAGGAGGACTGAGGCATGTGTCTGAAGGGTTATAACCCATAACTCAGTGCTTTCAATTGTCTTTGCTTATTCTATAAAGATGATAAGTTAAGGACTAAAGGCTTGTACAAAATGTTTAATGTGGTGCAAAAAAAGCAATAAAAATACATTGTTTGTCTAAATGCGATAGTTTTAAGCTTCAAAGCACTATAAAATAAAACTTCTAAAATATTCTGAAGATTACATTGCAGTTTTTGTTTTGTCATTTTTGGTTTTTACTCATAGAAAACAGTTCTTTTATAATCTGCAATTGCACTGGCCGGAGGAAATACTTGGTCCTATATGTTGAATAGCTGGGTGAAATGGGAAGGAGAAATGGACATGACTTAGTCCTTTGCAAAGCCTGTAAAGCTCGAATGTTCCTTACACAGCACAGGCTCTAACTGAATATTATGAATTGCACTCATAAAGCTCTCTTTCTAATAGATGTCACTCTTTTGTTTCCCTCTACTCTTGCAGCAAGTGACGGGCAGAAGTTTTGGTGAGAAAGATTTTCGTTCCGGGTTAGAAAACGGCATTCTTCTGTGTGAGTAAGTAATGCTTACAGTCTTGAGCCTTGAATACAATCTTGACAAAAGTAGAAAACAACCTTAGCTAGTATGTCCCATTGTTGATTTCCTTGTGAAAGTTTTGTCATTGTGTACAGCGGTATTTCACTGCAATATCATTTCAGTGCCAAAGCTATTGTTATGGTGAGGGTTGGAATGTGGCTTAAGGAAAGCAGGTTTTACAAAGTGTTTCCCTCACTCCACCCCAGCTCCTTAGCTGAGTTATGTTTAAAAAAAAAAAAAAAGTAAAAAAAAAGTTTGTTTTTTGGTTTCCTTTTATTTAATGGTGTTAACCACAGATTGGCAAATGGTGTACCACACCTGCCTGTGGATGTCTCTGCTACAACGAGGTGTTTTGGACCAAGTCCAAGTCTAAGTGCTGTCAGGAGTTAGCCATCTGAATACCATCAATACACAGTTGCTTTAATAGTTTCTGGAAAGGTTAGGCATCCTCTAAATTTTGCCTAAAGGTGTGTTTCAATGACGTGTTTTGTAATTTTTGGATGAGAGACACAAATTAGGTTTTGCACATTTCTCTCTGTAGTTCTAATGGCTAGTTTTTAGGAAGAGTCTTCCAAAACCTTGTCATAGGCTTACATACCCAAGCTGGCAACTTCTAAGAGCCATTTGGAAATGTACTCTAAGACCCTAAGTCCTTTGAAAATGAGGTTGTCAGGCATTTGGGAGAATCTGCTGATCTGAATCACCTGTATGGACCAATTTCTTTCCCTGGATATGCAGAATTGTCACTGAAGTTCATAAAAATTGTCTTTGCACACCAGAATGATGACGCTTGTGCAGAACAGAATCCATCCTTGTAAAGGAGATCTCCTGGGATATGTAGCTGGACAGTTGCAGCTATTGGTAAAGTTTTATACTATTCCAGGTACTAGAACTTGGAAGCTGTTTTCAGCAGTAGAGTTGAGCTAACATCCTGTAACTCAGCTCTAGGTAGCTTACCATAGATCTGAAACCTACTTGTATAAATACTGTTATATGTCTCACTGGTGTCATTAATCAGACAGCTTGAACTTTAGCTTTTAAAGGTGAAAAAATAGAAAGGAAATGATGTGATCTATTTTGATTGTGGTTGCGTGTCTTTGCTGAGGAGTGGCTTTGGGAGGAGGGAAGTAGTTGTTATTGTTGATCAAAAGTTGTGTAACTCAGAAGGAGCATACCCTCTTTGTATTTAAGGGTTACCTCTCAAACAAGATCTCTCTCCTCTGTGTGTTGAAGGGAGGTGCTGTGTGCTGAATCACTTCACAGTGCTCTTTAAATGTTAAGGTTGAATTGTGTTGCATGAAAAGCAAGGGCTGTGTATTTCAAGATTAGATTGTAATCTTATCTGCAAGTAAGCAGAGGTAGTCTGATTTAAATGCTGTAAATCTTTAAGATGGAAGGCTTAACTAACTAATGTTTTGCTAATGAGACTAATAAATATGTATTTCTTAGAAGGTTGTGAGCTCCAGTAATAACCAAGTCGCTTGGTTATACTATGTAACTTTTCTGTGATATTGGGCAAATAAATTGCTTGCCCTCATTTACCACTTGTGGATCAGTGCAAATCAGCCTGAAGGAATCTGTCTCCTCAGCCTCAAATCTTAAAAGCCATGATGTTTGTATTGCATCCTGGTCTTCGTTAGCAAGCTGTAGCTAGTGTGCAAAACTCTATTAGGCTACAGAGCATTAATGAGAAAGCCACCAAACTGAACTTAAAGTTTGGTTTCTTGATGACAAACTATAGCAGCAGCAGTAGAAGTGGTTCCAAGTCCACTGTAAAACAGAGAACTGTAAAATAGAAAGCAGAAATTTTTGGGTCTAACGCTGAGATCTTTTAGGGTATCTTCAAAAAGTACTTTGGCAAGTGAACCACCGATAGTTAATTTTTTATCTGTTGCTCAGTGAAGAAACACTGTAAAGCTGCCACAAACAATATCCTTTCTAGACAGTTTTTTTGTGACTTACCAGACACCCACTAGGGTACCTAATGAAAAAAAATGTAGTGGCATACAAGCTTTCTCTTAACTCCCTTCCAGTCTGTTGTGCTTTCATTGCAGCTGACCTCAACAAGTAGATGAAAACCTGACTTAAGTCTCCGAAGAGAAGAAATAAATTATAGCTGTCTTGGTTTATGAAGATGGAAGAACTCATTGCTTTTGGTCAGGTTTTATCTGATTTGTTGAAGTTTTAGGGAAAAACAAACTAACATCTGTTTTTATCCACAGGAAAGTACTCACTGTAACTGGCATTAACTGGCCAGACACTTGTGTGGGTAATGTCCATGTGAATGTGGCATAGCTGTGCTTAACTTCCCCGTGACTGTTTCAGGATTTTCCTCACCTGTTGTATTTTGTGAGGAAGACTGAAAGCGAGCTTGGGCTCTGAGGGATCTGAGCAGCTGGAGGACTGGAAAGTGCTGTCAGGAATGGGGATACAGTCAGCATGCCTTGAATGTCCCAAACATATCTCAAGCTACCTTCTGGCTTTGCAGGTGTTTTGCAGAAGGGAACAGGGAAGAGTCTGTGCCAGAGTCCATTCCCCAAAGAGATTGGTCCATGCAGAAGAATGCAGAGGGAATCTCTGTCTCTGTCTGCAGCAGGATTGTTTGACCCTTACACACAGTAATGCCAGGCCCACCTCCACTTGATCCCAATCTCGATGTCCTAGACAGCCTACAGACAGAAGCAGACATCACTACACTGGTTATAAATGATTCATTCACATCTAGCAACAATCCACATACTTTAAAAATGAAAACAAGTGCAACTGTGCAATGCCAGCAGCTCAGGCTCTTGGGATGAATGTGTTGTGGAGCACCATCCTGACTAGTGGAGCGGTCCAGATGTGTATGCTTGCCACAGGAACCCACAAGCCTTGCACCTGCCTCTCTTGTAGTGTTTGTGCTGTGGCTGGCATTTTGATCAGTACGAGCTTTATACTTGACATGCTCAGCTGAGGAGCTGAGGGGCATATTTAAACAATGCAGGATGCCATAAAGCAACAAGTCAACAGATGAGAGCAACACAAGCCCTTTCTTTCTGGCTGTTTGAAAGCCCACTTGTGCAGTTGCCCAGACAATGGTGACTCTAATTGTTCACCCAGCTGTGCTGTGAAGCCAGTGACTGACTTCTGTTTGTCTGATATGAGTTCATGTTTTTTTTAGCATAGCTGTCTGACATCAGTGCAGATGGTGATTTCAGCAGGGATATAATAGCTATATAGGCAGAGGCAGTTCTTACTCTGTTCATGCTTTGTGAATTAAATTCTTGTATGAAAAGTTTCTGCATGGGTGGGCAAATGTGCCTTCCTGGGGTCATGGTTGAAAGCCATATGATGCAGGAATACCAGTAGCAGGAAATACCACTGGAAATCCCTTATTGCTGCTCCAGCACATGTTCAAATTTTTTTCCTCCCTTGTTACATAGCTTTAATGTTTAGGTTTGACCCAGATATCATAAGAAGATAGAGGATTAATCTAGAAATAAATTAGATCTGGTTGTTGCGATGCTTAGGTGTTCCTATTCTATGGATTCAGGCATCTGAATGAAGGTTGACTGCCAAAAAAACTTATCCTGTCTGCCCTGCTGGGTTGGGTGGTTCTGCTGCATTTTTTGAAACAGCAGATGAGGAAGTCAATGTTGGTTTTATGTCTAACCGTGCAATTGCTATTAATAAGTTTTAAAATTACAAGAAGAAAAAATGCATGTCCTGCTGCAACCTTGCCCAGTTGTTACTACTCTAATATCCATGCAAGTGTGTTTTCAATTTTTTGCCCTTCTCCTTGCCGCCCCTTGTTGAGCTCTGCTACTGCAGGATTCCTTCCTTCACATTGGACATTTGGTAGTTAAAGACGTCTCTGTAGGGATGTGAGACTTCAAAAATCTGAGTTTATTGCTTGCTTTGATATGGTTATCCAAACTGGATATATCCAATATATCTCCAAGAACTTTTGATACGCAGTTGGGATCCTGTTTTCTCTCAAGCTTTCTCTTGAATCAAGCAATCCAGTCACCCTGAAAGTTCGTATTAGTGTAATGAGATTCTAATGTCAGAATAACATAAAGAAGAATAACAACAACAATTGGGATATAGATCCTGGGCAAAAGAACTTAATGAACAATGGACTAAAACTGAATCCAGTTGGATCTTAGCAGAAATTATTTGGCTTTGCAGTAGAATGCAACAACGTCATGATTGTGTGTAATACCTTGAGTTCTGTATGTAGAACAGTTTAGCTGCATGTCTGGTTTATGTATGTATTAAAATCAATTTGTAGCAGTACATGCAGGCATAATAAATCTGATTTTTCTCAAGCATGAAAATTCTTATAAGTATTTAACTGCATATCTTGAGAAATAATGGCATACACATATAAAATGAAAGAGGAGTAACTCTATGTGGTTAAAGCTGGATGTCACTTTCCTGTGCAGTTCTAGGTACCAATTTACGAGCACTTTCCCGAGGTTTTCTTTATTTTTTAAAGACAGTTATTTTATCTATTAGCACATGGAATTATGTAACTTAGTAAAATGTGCAGAAACTACATATATTCTTTGAAACCGGGACTCTTTGACTCTGTAACTTTGTTGTTGTTTTTTTGAAAGAGGAGATACAAGGATGTTTTACTGTTTTTAAGTAATCTTGGTAAAATTGCATATGTACAGCGAACTAAAAAAAAAAGTTTTACACTCTTTTTCCTGTAGGACAATATATAGGAAAGGCAGTTCTCTTCTGCTGTGCACACTCAGAATATATGCTCTTAAAAAGTATGAGAAATTTTTTAGGTTTTACTTTTAAATAAAAAATATGAGAAATTAGTAATGCACATAGGTTATTTTGATAGTTTTAAAGAAAATGTGAAGAGTGGCTATAAATTTGAGCAAACTGAAAGTGATTATGACCAAGAATTACTTAATGGAAATTATCATTCATTCTGTCATGAGAATTATTTTCTTCCATAAGTAAGAAATCCCCTCAGTTTGTGTTCTTCATGTTGTTGGTGATGAATGAGCTGCACTTTCTCAAAGAGCGGTTTCTTTGCATGTGCATCCTGGTTCTAGTGCATCTGACCAAGCTTTGGGCTGTCATGAATGCAGTTTTCAGCAAGGGCTGGCTATGTGCCAGATCAGTACAAGTGTAATGCTGTGGAATAATAAAGCTTTTGTGCTCCGAGTCAGTGATACCGTGAGGTATGAAGAACAGGCTTCGCTGTATATATGGTGTTTCAGTCATTCTTCTTGCAAGTTAATGTCACTTATGTCATCTGGTGGGGAAAACAAATAGGCTTTGTAGATGATAGGATTTTTCAGATGTGTCATTCTAATTGTCTGTTAGTGCTACGAGCCTGGCATCAGTTCAGCACTTGGCTGTGTACTGAATAGTGGAGAAGGCGGTGGATGCCCAGCCCTTATGCTTAATTAGTATTTTGCTTGACTTTCCTATTTTTGGAAACTAAGAAGGTATTTGAGTTTCATAGGCATATTTGAAGTTTTGAATGTGACCCATGCTTTGAGGTGAGAAGGAATTGGTGTTCTCCTGTGGTTTTCAGGCTCTGTGCTGTAAAGCCAGAACATTATCAGCATCGTGAATTTGGCTTGTCTCCAGGTTTGAGAGATGGGCCCCAAGGCTCATTAAGCATTAAGATTTAGGTTCATGTGAGGACATTTGAAACAGTTTTATATGAATACAAAGTCCTTAATCTGTGATTTTTATTGCTGTTTCATAATGAAGAGCTATTTATTAGTATGGTTTAGATGAGGGGCCAAAGGTAACATAAACCCTAATGCTAAGCCCATGATGAGAAGAGGGAAATAGCCAGTGAGGGGCATGCTTGAGTACAGACAGAATGACCTGCCCTTGTAATTATGTTTTTTTTTTAAATGCATTTTAAAAAATACAGACTAAATAGTAGAGCTTTTTCACTGATGCTTGGTTATTGACAGGGCAGGAGACTGTGGAACACTTACCCACTCAAAAGGAGTGTTGCTCAAATGCAAGGCAAAGTAATCCTGTGAAAAGTTTCAGCTTTTCAAGAGTGTATGTTTAAGGAAGCATATTTAGCTGTTTTAGAAGGCATATCCATGGCCATTGCTACTCAGTGTAAAAACTATGCATGAATTGTAAATTTATAGGTGCATGAGATGCTCTTCACATCATCAGTCCCTGTGATTGTAGGTTCTGTATAAATAGTTTGAGATGTTACTTACAATCTTCCCTGTTGCCTTTCTTGAGTAAGGCCTCTGTTTTGTTCATATTTTTAGTTTTTGGCAGAGCAAGACTCATGCAGTCCTGTGTTTGGAATATTGTTTTCTCAATACTACACATCTACATAGGTGTTTCTTCACTTTGTACATGTTAGACAAGACTGTGAGCCCTTTACAGGACAAAGTCAGTTCAGTCCTGCTTGTTAAAAAAGCACCTTGTTCATCTGATTCTAAATAAATGATGTCAGGGGCATCATTAGCCATCACTTAAGAATGTTTTCCCAAAAATATTTTTGTGACCTCAGGAACATGTTTATATTTTGAAACTTCTTAGCCCTGTCTTTTGCAACAAAATATTTTGTCTTTTCATTGTTCACTGTTTCAAGGTGATTTGTTCATCTTTAAGACTAGTAGTGGATTTTTCTGTCCTTTTCCAATATTTGCAGGCATTTTGGAGCTGCCACTAGAGCATGAATTAAAAATATGTGGATACTGAAGCTGTCTAGGCTAATTATTATTAAGCGCTGAAAGGTTGCTTGTTTAAATGTAAGTCTGTAAAACTTAATTTGAAGAGAGAAATGTCTCAGTGAAGGTTTACTGTGGATAGAATTTCCTGAATTCTCGTATATGAAATACTCTTTTAGATCAGATCATTAGTTAGCTTTTCTTTTTAGGAATATGAGCTGTTACTTGAGCAAAGAGCTCTGTTGGATACCTCTCTCTCCAGCCTGAATTGATCTGTGAACACACATCATTTCAACCTTTCTCCATTTCTGAAGTTTATTCTCTGAAAATACTTCTTTTCCATTTCCCCCTAGAATCAAGGTCTTTTTGGAGGCTGGCTTTTGGCAGCCATCCTCCGAATATTTTCTTAACTGACGCTTTCTTACAAGAATTTCATGGGCAGTTTATTGGTGCTTTTCATTAGATCTTTTATCAACTGTTGCCTGAAACGCCTTCTCTTCCTGGCAAATTCTTAGCTCATGATAAAAAAACCCAGGAAGGTCTAATAAGTTAGTCACACAGTGGCTAGCACTGATTTCAGCTTGTCTGTCCAGCTGTGGAGATACTTTATCTCTGGAATGCCAAGCCTTGGGGACAGCATGAGTAGAGCAATTGATTCTCCCCACACCTATGAGAGCTGGTTTTTATCGGGGGAAGGAAGTGACCTAGCTTCTCCCTGTGCGTGGGACTAGAGCAGTGTTCCACTTCCATCGTGCCCTTTTGTTTCTGTAAGGTAAGACACATCTAAGGTTTTAGCTTCTATGCAGTGGTGCTTCACTTAACAGGTAGCTACTGGAGAGTGCAAGCCAGAACCTGGCACAGGGGAAAGGGAGGATAAGTGTCTGGTTGCTCCAGGGGAGATTTAGATCGGATATTAGAAAAAATTTTCTCACCAAAAGAGTTGTAAGGCATTGGAACAGGCTGCCCAGGAAAGTGATTATCATCCCGAGTAGTTCTGGGTTAACAGTTGGACTTGGTGATCTTTGAGGTCTTTTCCAACCTTGATTACTCTATGTTGGACTGAAAATTACAAGAGAACTTTGAGAAGAACAGAGGATTGTTCTGACTCAGGACAGGTGCATAAATGCCAGAGGTGGTGGGCAGAAATCCCCACAGAGAGCTGGAAGCATCTGAGAGTAGGTTGTGTGTATGTAGAGACTCGGGTTTTGTGGATGGTGCCTTTAGTTGTATCCTGGTTTGGGTTATTGTCTTCTGGGTGTTCGGTGGGATTGTTGGGATCACTCAAAATGAGCCAAAGATCAGGGTTAGGACTGGGAGAGACTGGAGATTAGGATTAGCGGAGAGGGCACAGGCTGGAGCTGCAGATGCAGTTGGGGCTGCCAGAGGAAGACATGTGCTGCAGGTTTTCTCTCCTGCAAACTCTTAGACTAGGACATGGCTGGAGACAGTCCAAGGGCAGACAAGTCCTTTGGTTAGGATTGGTGGGGCAAGAAAGCGTGGGACTGCAGTTGTCAGGGACTTCTAGGGGAAGGTGTGGGTTAGTGTTTTTTGTCACCTGCAGAGCTTTTCCCTTGGGCCATGGCCAAGGATCTTGTGCCAGGTCCCCAAGGCAAAATGATGATCGGTTTTGTTTGCCCAGTATTTCAACAGAAACCTACCAGAGCTGATGAAACTTTAATATCAAGACACATGCTCTGTGAAAGTCTAAATTGGCACAGAAAATTGAGTTTGTGTATGCAGACCTATGTCAGAGGAGGTGTAGTTAGTGGATTTTTGAGAAGCAGGGATGGACAGTAACTGTGTGAGGGAAGGCAACCATTGAGACACTGCACAAACAGCACAACTTTTCAGCTGGCTTGGTAGCGAAGCAAGTTTAAACCACTCAATGTTTTGGCATCTGGATTGTTACTCTAGATGAGGCAATAATTCAGAAGCAGTCAGTCTGCTCTGGAAGAAACTTCCCTTTGACATATTCTGCAGCAAGCAAGTCCTGGGGGGTTTGGTGCCAGACTGCTTAAAAATGTTTCCAACAGGAGACAAACGTCTTAATAATAATTTTAATTTCTTCCTCAGTGTTTTCCATCTTGCCCCATCCCATTTCCTCTCTCTTCAGCCTCTAAATGGTGACCTAAAATGTTGTTTGTTCCCTACTCCTGTCCTTTCTCTCAATTTGTCCTCCCGGATTTCACAGGGAAGTCTGTACAAGCCATTTTGAAGATTTATTTTGAATGGGTTTTGGCATTTGAGGTTTCCAATATGAACTCTTTATTTTGCCTTCTGTTATTGCCTATGACTTTTAATCTGCACCTGCAATAGTGGTTATGGGCTGATGCATTCACATTTGAGTAATAAAGAAAATGGGTTGTTTTAGCTAATATATTCTTTTTTTCCTGAGACAGAATAGGCAGACTGAGGATTGAAATCACAAGAGAGCTACACTATTTGGGAAGAAGTCCTCTGTGAAAAAAAAGAAAAAAAAAAAAGAAAAAAAAAAAATCTTAATTGCCTGGTGTAGCAGCTAAATGGAAAAGAGTAGTTTTACAAAGTTGCTGCTGTGTGAGGTTAAAACATACTGTAATGTCTTCGGTTGGGGGCGGGGGAAGTAACTTTTTTTTCCCATCTGTGAGATAAAATAGTTCTAAAAGACAGGCAGTTCTTTTATTGCCATGCTTTTAATCTAATGAGGAAACGTGATATTTTTGTAAGTAGAAGTATATTAATACATTTGGGTTTAGGTCATTAGTGTTATATTCTACCTTAAGCCAAAGAGGAATAGTACAGCCGTTTGTATGAGCTTGGGTTATGGAGTTTTTAACTTCAAGAATATTAAAAAAATAACCCCCAACTCCCAAAAGTATTGTTCATATTGGTTTTGATGGTATTCTCAATACATGATGGTGTTGGAGATGTGGGAACTTCAAGAATGTAATAACTTGTGTACAATTTAGGACAAGTGGAACAGGAGCTTTACTATGATCATAGAAAGCTGAGAATCTCCCACTCTGCTCCCCTGTTCTGTCCAAATGATTGCAGAAACCCAAATTATATAGTGTTTCAGGGAGACACAAAGGGAAAGAGGTGAGGAAAAGCGATAATTTCAAAGTTCATAAAGCCAGGTGTTCGCTCCAGGAGGGATGAACGCCTTCATGAGCTTGCAAACTGCCACAATCCTAAGGAATCCAGCACCAAATAGTGTGCCAGTATGGAGAGATGGCTCTTGGTGGAGTTTTGAGCAGTGGCACACTGCCTAACTTAGAAATAGGGAGCTGGAAACCATCACAGACTGTTAGCTTTTAGTTAAAAGGAGTATTCTTTTCATTTGGATAAACTTCTCAGCCAGACCTCTTGAATATTAAATATGAATAAGTTTATTATCACAGTAAGCTGTCAGAGGAGTTTGCTCTTGAATGGAGACCATGTCAAGCCCCAAATGAGGTTCCTCTCTTCCATAGAGGTATTCTAATTTTCAGAGAGCTTTAAATTTAAGCAGACATAATTTTTTTCTCTTCAAAGATCTTGAATTTTAAGTCCATCTTGACCTGATGATTTTCTTCCTAGTGAATGGAACTGGTTGAATTTTTCTTTGGATTAAAGGCATTATGGTTTTCTCTTAGGGGAAGGGTGGTGAAGACACAGTGTTTGTTGCAACAGGATTTTACAATTAAAATTCCCCACTTTTAGAGGTTTGGTCATTTTTTTTTGAGTATTCTAACAATGAGCCATGTCAGCACATGTTGTAGCATGCTCATGGGTGGTAAGGAACTTGGATTTAGGAGGTTGCTAATCTTTGGATACTGAACAGTGCTCAAATGTGGTATCACTGGCCTAATAGTGTTTTCATGATGAGATGGGGGGTTTATGGATTTCCTTTTTATTTGTCTCCTCTTGTTATGGGGCCCTCCATTCAACACAATATATGGAAGGATGGCATTTAATTTCAAGTTTAGATGAAAAAAATAGACAGGCCACCCATAAAGTGTCCATCCTTTCTCACTTTCCTGCAGCGCAGAAACTGCCAGACCCGGATACCTTCTGGGTTTCTGCTCTCAGGCCCTTTCAGGCATGATCTGCCTGTACACAGGTAAGGCAGGCTGATGTGTCAAAATTGACCCAGAATCTGTCTAGATCACTGATGTGATCTAGAGCAATTTAGAATTTAGAATAAATACTGTTGAGTTACTGTGCTGTAGATATTCATCCTAGTCTTTCTTCATTTCAGTGGTGGAATTTGGATGTCCATGTATATTTTCAGAAGGGAGAAAGGGAGGATTCTTTTTTTTTTTTTTTTTCCCAGTCACACTGAAATCATTATGTGCTGGGGAAAAGTGTTTGATAATTTGGTTTTTGTGACTTACCACTCATAAAATACTCATTTCTTGTAACAGGTTGCTGAATGCGATAAAGCCAGGATTGGTAAAAAAGATCAATAGACTACCGACCCCTATTGCAGGCTTGGTGAGTATATCAAATGGAGGAAAATATTTCAGTGCTGCCTTTTGCACCTTGACATTGACTGTGTGATTCAGATAGCAATTATTTTTGTAATTTGACCTCTTCTAGCCTAGTAAACTTAGGCAATCCCTCTGAAATTGGAATTCTCTGTGTAGTCACCTTAAGACCTTTCAGTCTTGTTTTTTTCCAGAAGTAGGCAGTATTCAAGTGGCAGAGTATATTTTTAGAGGAAGATGATCTTCTTGGTTATATTTCACCTCTCAGTTGTGGCACTAGCTTTAGAAAAACTGGAATGCATGCATTAGAAGCCACCACCAGGAAAAGATAGTTTTTGGAAATGAAGAAAACTGTACTTGTATATTTTGTCTCATTTTCCCTTTCCCCAAAATACCACAGTCTGCAGATAACATTCATTGTGGGACTATCTGGGGAACTGTTTCATGTTGACTTTAAGGGCAGAGCAAAATTTGGCCATACTCTGTTGTAAGCAAGGAAGACCACAGAGGATATGCTGACAGCTCATGGGCAGTCGGGAGCACTGGGTGCTCAGGGGGTCACCTCAAGGGGGGTGGCACAGTCCTGTGCTTGCTGTTGGGGCAGAAGGTGGGGGTGTGAGTGCTTGTTGGGTTTAACAGGATTAGCCACATAGAAATATGGCTCTATTGATTTTACCTTCAGTTGTAATTGGGAATAAAAGGGCCTGGAGCATGTGGAAGGTGGCCATCCTCTATTTAGACTGATCCTATATACATATACATGCTTCCTTTGTGTTCTGGCACTGTTCATACTATGGCTTATACAAGATTCAGAATATATTACTTGCTGATAGCTGAAGTTAACGTTCCTTTGCATAAAAGGCACAAAAAAAGTTTCAATGTAACCATGTTACATTTGCTGTTAAATTAGTTCTATAATGTTGTTACATAGCCTTTGAGGCTGGGTCTTTCAACCTGTAGATTGAGAAGGATATTTCTGCACGAATACTGCCTGGTTTTAGAATATAATTTTTGATCCCCACCACCCTTTCTCTCAAGTTTCCTTGAGTGCCTTTCTTTTGCCTCTAAAACCCATCTAGTTTTATTGCTTTGCAGTCCTATTTGAAAGGAATATTTGATATAAACAGCTGAAAAAAGTACCAGTAGTGCAATTTTCTTTTCCTTGGCTTGCTTTCAGGAAAGACTCAATTTTTATTATGACTGTTTTAAGAAGATGATATTGAATTACATTGGTTTTTTTCCTTATTCATATGTAAAATCCCAACGGTAAGGTAGTTATAGTAGGAAGGACATAGAAAAAAGTCATTATGTGTGTGTATTTTTCTCATTCCTTGAGATAAAACTCTCTTGCAAGATGTGTATCTTCAAAGCATTATGAAAAAAAGTTTTCAGGATACTAATGATACAGCAGATCTTTTCTCATGTTGTAAAGTGACTTAATTACTTCTCTACCTCTGTCCTCTAATTTTCTTTAGTAAGTACTTTTCTAAATATTTTTTGTAATAAATAATTAGCCTATTTTAAAAGTTCACTGTTTCTGAGTTCTTGAACATTACCAATAGATGTTTCAGTCTACTGTTCTGTGAATAAATTTCTCCCAACAAAACAAACTACCACAATTTCCCCTTGTTCTCCAAGATGTCTCATTCCATACCTGCTGACTTTTGTTGCCATTTGTAATTACAGTGGTAAGTGGCTGCTTTAAGGATTGCATGTGAATTTAAATGACCGAGTGTTTTTTCAAGTCTATTATGCTTATTTAGGGTGTATCCTTTTCTTTTCACTTACCTGTACCATGCCTATGTGTCTGAAAAAAAAATTAAATAAATTGACACTATGGTCCAGAAGCAGGACCTCCTAGGTAGTTGGCCCTATATGAGAGACATTCCCTTATTAATTTTTCTTTAGTATCTTAGTTTTGGTTGGCTTGACATACTAAGTAGTTACTTCTTTCCAGTTATTTCATCCCGGTGAGGGTGATGTCGCCAAGTACAAGTAGAAATGCTGTGAAAGCTTCCAGTACCTTTTCTTCCTTGCAGGGGATACGTGTTTTTAAATCCTAGGTACTGGTTCTGCCTAAACAGTGTAACCTAATTATTGTAACAAAATTAATTTCTTTCCTGTAGCTGATAGAATAAGTATTTATTTCTCTAGGAGAGACAATAGGTACGTTTTCTTTTATACACAGTAGGAAGCTAAAACTTATGAGTAATTGTGGCGTATTCAAAGTGCCTTTTGTTTCATCTTTAACCTCCAGAGGCACAAACAGTTATTTATTACTTAGCTCTACAAAATATCTACTTGAGTCTAATTCCCCAGATATAGTCTGGTTTTCTCCTTTGTTATAGTAAGGAAAAATTAGGAACTGTCCTTTTATTGAAGGAAAATAACAGTGAACTTGAAGCCCATATAAGACACAGGCTGAGGTGTTCACTTGGGAGTTATCAGATGTAAAAAATTTGCCTGTATTTCATGTTTGATATATTTTTCACAACACTTCTGTAGGTATTATGTATAACTGGTTTAGTGTTGACAGACTGAATTCTTTAAACTTTTCCTGGCATTTTAAACTGGATGAATCTGCAGTTACTCTGAAATTCTCACCAGTGATTTGCTCATGTATTTTAAGAGGGCATAATTTATTTGCATATCTTGCAAATAAACCAAATCACTTAATAAAAATTTACTGTGGTGTTAAAGTAAGAACTTAAGGATCTGAACACCACCATACTTAACACAGGCCGTATAAATACACAAAGATGATCTTTGTCTAGTTGCAAGTCTAAGTCAGGATGTGGATTGTATGCAGCATTACATATAGAATTACATATGTTCAGCTTGGCAGGCTTGTTTGTAATTTGCTTTGATCTCCAGAAGTGCCGACTGCTTCTGTTATCACAGCAGAAATGATACATTGCTTTAATGAAAGAAAATGTAAGACTACTGCTTTGGTATTCAGACTTACAGCATTAAATCTGATCAAATGTTTTCTCGTTCTTGTTCAGTATTCATTATTCCCAAAAGTTAACTCTCCCACCAAAAAGAAAATTCACTAAACATTCAAAGAACACATTAGGCCTAGGTAGCAGTAACAGGCTTTAGTAAAAGCCTTGTTGCCAGAAGACATTTTCTCATGTGAGAAATTGATACTGAGCATCTTTATTCTAAGACTGTCAGGTTTTTAGCACCATCATTTCATGTATTTAATTGTAGAAGGCTGGAGGAGTATTTTGGCTGAATTATTAATTCAAAAACCATCTGGAGCTGCAGAAGACTTGCAAAGACGTATTAGAGTACAATGAATATAATTAAATGACTTTTACAAAACCAACAATTTTTTCAGTGAGTTGCTGTTGGTTCCTTTCATTTTGTACGATGTTCATAGTAAATACAACTAATTCTAAGGTTTCTACTAATTGCAATTTTGTACCTCTATACCTTAGTATTTACGCTATTAAAAATTGCTAGCATCACTGTAGATAAGCTTTGCTCTATAATACTAAGTCAACTGTATGTTGACTTTCTTTTTCCCTTAAAAAGATTCCAGCTTTTGCTTCCTGTCCCTGAAGAATATCACTCTGTGAGAAAAGAAAAGGTTTCTGCCTTATCTTTTGTTTGACAGGATTTAGGGGAGTTTATAGCATTACTTCAGTTCCTTGAACAATCCCCACAGGAGCTCAGACACTTACTTCAGAGGCTGTGTGAACGATCCTCACATATAATAGGAGGAAGTAGTCAAGACAAAGATGGAGAGATGAACTTTAGCTTGGATCTTGGCTCATGTTTCAGCATTACTGTGTTTACTGTGGCATCCAGTTTTCAGTTTGTTTATGGTCCTTAACTTTGTGACATATCTATGATATAGCACTGGAAAAAATAGACCTGCAGAAGTCACCTGGTTGCATGGTTATTGCACCAAGATGAACAGAGCCATAATGTGCTGCTTAAGAAAGCTTGTTCCTTTGAAAGTGAGGTTGGGTTTTTTTTCCCTTATTATTTTCTCAGGAAGTTTCTTTTGGCAAAGTGTTCTTTGAGAGCTTGCTATTGCCCTTATTAAGAACAGCTATCTGTCTGCTGGTGCTGGTAGTTTGTTCTTATGCTGTAATATTGCACAAATTGTAAGTTCGGGGTTTTTCTGTCTTTTATGTTATTTCAAAGAAATGTCATTATGTTAGGTTTCAGGAGTTTGCACTACTAATTAAAATCAGCAAATAAGATTTTGTTTCTTTATGCAGGTATGAACCTCAAAATAAAATTAAAAGACCCAAATAAAGTATAGTATGTTTCACACAGTTAAAAATATTTAGGAAAGATAGAGAAATACACAAAACTTTAACAGATGTGCATTGTTTTTATCTCTCTTTTCATACATACCTCCTTGTTGCTATTTTTTTTTTCTTTAAAAAATATCTTCTTTATTTCTTTTAAATTTATCACTCTCCCTTTAATTCTAGTACTTTCTGGAAAAAGCCTGCTCCTGTTTTAATATATAGATTCATAATATATGATAATTTCTGTTTCCTCGTTTTGTACTACTATTCTCTGCTGAATGTATTCATTTCCCAGCACAACTATATTCATAAAATGTCTTGCTGTGTACCTTGTGGTACATGTGAAGTAAACAGAAGCAAAATTTCCTGACTATCTAAAAACAATAACTTCTTGGCACTCACATTCCAAAAACATTTTTGTGAATGTTGACGGGAAACAAAGTGTCAACAACATAGCAAAATACTGTGCAAACCTTCTGCTGTGTTTTCTGTTGATCTTCCTTGCTAAATAGCAGTTGGTTTCTCTACACCTCTTGTGCCTGCTTTCCGTTCTGAAATCTGAATATTTGACTAATGCAATATTTACGGTCTGGCTGAGAGCAGCACTGTGTGCTTTGGCTTATTACATACTGTAATATATAATTAATCTCTTCACAAAAGCAAGAGTATCCTAAAAATAATGGTTAGTATCGTGTCCTTGTATTCTTTGTGTTATTTGGGTTTTTTACTCTCCTAGCTTTCTAGACTGCCTTCAAATTGATTTATCATTTAGATTTTCTTGCCTTGGGTGCCATCTGAGCTGGACAGAATTACTGTACAAAATTCCTGTTTAATGAATTTAGCTGTATGTTGTATTTGTAAACATTTCTAAGTTACACAAAGAATATAAAAGCAAACAGGTGTTTTTTAACCACGTTGTTTGTAAACAGAGTCTACATTAACTGCAGTGAAGCTGCAGTTAATTCATCGCAGAAGAGGAAAACAGCCATCACTTCAAATTTGGCAGGAAACACAGAGAAAGTAGTATTGGGGGAAAATGAGATACAAACAAATAAAAACTAAAACTTGGTATGGAAATTCAGATTTTTTTTTTTTTTTTTTAAACCAGATTGAAGGTTTTTATTGCTTCCAATTAACCTTACAAATGCTGTCCAGGAAGGATTGCTCACCTGCCATTTAGATTAGTAATACAAATGCAAAATATAATGCTGGAATCTCATTTATTATTTTATTGATATAAATGGCTCTGCCTACTCTGGTGTGTTGGGTTTGGTTCCAAAACTCTCAAACATATGATGCTGGAAACTAATAATTGATCTGACAGAAAATGTACTGGAGACATATTGCACTGCTGCACTTGGGTTCAGCCTGTGCTGCCTGGCTTCCAAGCTGTACTATAATAACTAATGGATGCATGCAAGAGAGGCTGAAATAATAGGAAATTAATAAAAGGCATGTGCTATAGAAAAAAAAACCAAACAAAACAAAGGGAGGTAAATGACCCCACATTATTTATTCATTTGTGATGGTCCAAACTGGATTTAGCTGTAACACACACCGTCAGAGAAGTGAGTTCAGCCAACTCCTAGTAGTGTTCATGTTCATCACCTCTGCATGGCTCATGAGTTGTCCCTAACATCCATGGACAATCACTTCTTCCCTCAGATACCAGCTGCAGTGTTGTGTTTCTGATGGCTGGAGGTGAAACTTGAAGAGAAGAACCTTGTTCATTTCCAAATAGCCCGTTATTGATCCCTCAGGGGTTTTTGTGTGTTTCCTGCACCACTGGCCCCAGCCAGAACTCAGCCAGGACTTTGGCAGACCAACCTCACTCCTGGCCCCAAAGTCTCATCTTCTGGCTGCTTCCTTGGCTGGAGTGCTTACAGTGCACTCAATAAGCTAAACAGTTTTTTGGCTGGAACCACTCCTTGTCATGCTAAGGATACTGGCCCTTTCTGCCACTCTCCAGGAGTTTCTCCCTTGTTACAAGATGAAGTCTCTCAGTACCCAGGGTGCCTTGAACAGTTTCCTTGTTGGATCAGAGCAGCACTAGACAAGATGCGTAAATATTAGCAGGACACATGTGAAGGATGGCTGTGATCCATAGCTGCTGTGGATGTATGCAACCCTACCCTTCATCTTACAGCATGAACTTTGTCATATTGTTGAGACCTTTTCCCAGACTAGACTGGTTAGGATTCAAAGGTGCAGCGTTTTCACAGTCAGCTTAAGTTGTGCCTTCAGCCTCCTGAGTTCTGCTGCTGAGAATGTCAGGACTTGATTTGGCCAAATGCTAATAATACTTGCAAGCTCTTTGTGGAGAGGATCATCTGTTAGTCTGTTTTTGTCTAACACCTCACACCATGAGTGCTGCTCTGTGGCCAGGACTCCTAGACAGTATGTTAATACAAATAATAAATAACAGCTACAAAAATATCACAAGCATTCCTATGTCATTCACAGCCTCATTTTAGACTGCTCTCCCAACAACTGTGAGTTTAATCAGTAGGTTTATAACTAGCTTTATTCACACTGAATAATTTAGAATGTTAATATGCAAATTTGGAGGCAAGGGGAACCTTTTCTATGACAAAACCAAGAGAGGATGGTCACTGCAGAGGATGTCCTTTTTTTTTTTTTTCTTTTTTTTTCTTTTTTTTTTTTTTTTTTTTTTTTTTTTGTGGAGGCACCCTTTTCTTACGCAGTCTTAGCATGCTTTAGAAAAAAAGTGTTTGATTGAAAGCAAAGAGTCTACATGTTTAGGGCTATCAAGTGACTTCTCAAAGATGTTATTTATAAAATATAAAATATAAAATATAATAACGATCGTCTACTTTTTTTTTTTTTTTTTTTTTTTTTTGTCACAGAAGATTTAGTAAACTGAAGGATTCCAGGGATAACATTTGAAAACTGCAAAAAGGAAAACATTGCTACTGCAGAAGTGATAATGCTAGGCAGCTGAAATGTAAACTTGCCCTTATCATGGCATTAACCTTTACCATAAAGGACAGAGTCTTTTCTTGGTTTGGGAAGGGCAGCTGGCTGCCAGGAAGAACTCATTTTGTACACCTGAAAATTGTAGGTTGCCCTCTGGAATAACTGTTAGATTTGCATTCAGATGCTGGAGTCCTGCAAGTTCAGCCATGACTTGCATTAATGAGGTTTAATGACACTGAGTTGAGTATTTCAGAAATGGCAAGCTTTTGAAGAGTATCTGTAAGTATCAGAAAAAATAATGGTTTAATGAACAAATGCAATTTGCCACATAGCTTAAATTTGCACTTAATGAAATGAAGGATCAGTGCCTTCCTTAAACTGCTATCTTTGAAACAAAGAGCCTCCTGAGCAATGATTGATACTCTTTAAAACAAATCCCATTGTTGAAGCTTATGCCTTCTCTTAATAGTTGGGCAAATACCACATGCTCTGGAGACATGTACTATCTTCTGGAGTTTTCAGTGAAGGACCTGGATGTCCTGAGTCTGTAAATGCGTTGCCTGTGTCCTGTGGGGAATGAGGCACTATTAGAGTTGTATCCAGGCACCTGCAATTTTTGTGTGTCTTCTGTTGCAAAACTGATTAGTTTGCAATGAAGGTATAAAAAGAAGCACTGAGCTGGTGTACTGCAAGTGTTTAGGCCAACACACATAAAATATGCAGAACTACAACTATCAATGTCTTGAACCTAAATAAGTATCAGGTAAATATAGCTTTTGTCCTTAGCAAGGAAAACTAGACCTGAGGTTATGGTTGCTTTCAGCTTTCATTCCTACAAATGACAGCACTGGCCTTCATACTAGGTGGAGTGGAGACCTGGCTAAAAAATACCCTTCATCTTACAGCATGAACTGAAATGCAGGCAGGAGGGTAGGAAGAGGATCCTCTTGGAGCCCAAGCTCCAAGCTCCTCTTGGAGTTTGGAAAAGAGGTGTCATTCCATCAGTTTAAAATAGTTCTGAAACTGCAGCTACAGAGTTTAAACTTAGATACACTTCTTAAGGTATTGGCCAAAAGCAAAGGACACAGGAACCTGGGAAAGTCTCAATCTTAAATCCTTCGTTTAAAGGTTGTCTGTGTTTAAAATTACACTTAGTAGTATTCTCACTCCCTAATTCTGGAAAGCCTCTCACAGGTTGGAGTCTGTAGGTCTGCACTATAAATACCATCTCTGATCCCCAACTGTCATTTTCAGTGACATGTAGCCTCTGCTGCAGGGAACAGCTAGATCAATGTTGATAACCAGATGACAGCAGCCAGCACTGGAAGTGTGAAAAGGGAGGGTACCTTCCCAGAAGCTCTTAACCAGAGAAGTCCTTGGGTGGCAAGCAGGAAGAGTATAGTCAGACCAACAGATTGGCACCTCAAAATGGGAGCTCAAGGTCCCTTGACCTTCTCTTGTGAAAAGAGAGCAAGCAACAGTCTGTTGTGACCCCAGCCCTTGGGCTGAAGATGGTGGCAGAAGAATGCTGTCTCTAATCCCCTCCCTGGCTGCAAATCAACTTGGTGAAGTCTATTGCGGTTAATGTCTGCTAGCAACTGTTCGTACTGTTTCTATGCTGAAAACCTTTCCAGGCACTCTTAAGAGGATTTATTTTAGATGATGTGCGTGTTGCTAGCAGGAGCCTACGTGCTGAATGCAGATGATGGAACGTGTCTTGCTCCAAAGATCACACTGCAGTTGTTTCCCTGACTTAAAGCAAACAAGCAAAAAGGCAACCTAATGGAAAACTGGTGCCTTAAAGGTCTGTGCAAAGTGATTTCTTTAGTTTAAGAGTCCAGTAAAACTCCGTAGGCTGGTGCTGTGGTCAAGAGTTCATAGAGGTTGAAATACCTGACACTAAATTCGCCTTGCCTCTGCATTCCTCACTGCTCCTGGATTAAAGCCACTTGCTTCCTGCTTGGCATGGTACTTTCCAATTGTAATGTGTTTCCTCTTAAATGTCCAGAGGTCAAATGATACTATTGTAAAACTGTTAAAATTAATGCTGCAGAGGAAACAGCTTAGTTAATTGCTTATAGAAAATACAGTGATAGGCTGAACTATCTGACTGAGGGACATCAAAACCATTAACTATTAACCTTTGCAAAGCTGAAAAACCTTGTGATATCATGTGCAAATCTGCCCCACAGGTTAGTAGGAGAATTGCACATTCATTTATGGGCAAGCAATATAATTAATGGTCTAGAAAATTAATATTGCAATACAGAGACAATCCTTAGCTCTTTGGAGTGGTGTCCTTCTGTTAAAGCCCTCACTATTGCCATGCATTTGTTTGTTTCTGCCTCCTCATTTTCATGTGGGAAGCACTATTACTTAGATGGTGAATGTCTGTTTTTCTTTGGAGCAATGTGCACGCTGATTTATTACTGCATGATGTGTGAAAGGGAGTTTTCTTTTCAGGCTTTTCAATAACGGGAGAGTATTGTACTTGCTAAATGTGTGCATGCATCCAAGTGTGTACTGAGTTCAGCTCAGCTTTTTTTCAGTCCATTCTGTTACACTATTTCTTTACCTCAGCTTTTCTCCTTTGTAGTAGCTTTCATGCACAATTTAGAACCAAGCTTGTGTTACCCCATAAGGCCAATGGTAAACATGTTTTTCCCCCTTCCCCTTTCTCCTCTTTTTAGTCATAATGTTGGCATTATTTGGGCTCCTTTTACTGCTCAAGAGATGTTACTTGTCTTAATATGTTGCAAAGTAGTGTTGGTGTGTTGGGAGGCATGTTGGACTGAGTGCCAGATTGTGACACTTACCCTTGCACCTGTTGTGGGGCAACAAATTTCAGGGCTTAAACTGATAGCCCAGGCTGCTGATGCTCTTGCTGCTTGCCATTTTTAACTGTTGGATTGGATGGGTGTAGCTTGGGTGCACAGCCAACAAATCCTACGGGTATTACCAAGCATTCCTGGATATTTCTCATACCTTTTCTTAATGAAAGCTGCCTCGTTGCTGTTGTCCTTTGAAAACTGTTTCTAGTTTGGTTGGAAAGAGGCTTGCTGGTTTTTCCAAACCCAATCCTAACTTTACCGCTCCTGCCTAGCTATGGCATTAGGGATCTTAGAGCTAATGCCTGTTGTTGGCTAAATTACCTAAGTTGTCAGTAGGTCATTGAATTGTCATCTTTGCATTCAAGCCCTGATATAATGAAGTTATAGAGGTTCCTGTGAAGCTGCTTGGTGAGTGCAGGGGGGGGCCTGCAGGCCTGACTTGCTGGTAATGGGCACAGGAAGATGCACTGCAATAAAAAGCTCAAGTGTCAGTGGGACATGGGCTTACTGTGCAGGCAGCACCCAGTCTTTGGCTGACTACAGGAGGGATCCAAGGTCATTTTGGCAACTAAAGAGAGCTGAACTGTGAAGCAGGTCTGTTTCCTTGGCCAGCAGTGCGTGGATCAGGAATGCTGGTCAGTGGTTTTTTGGTTTTAACCTTCCTGTCCTTCCTATCTCCTCCTGTCCTGCTGCCCACAGTAGTGAATAGGACCATGCTATAAATGCTCTCTGCCTCTCAAGCCTGGTTTTCAGACCAAAGCTGACAGAGCTGCTAGATAAGAAGTGTGACGTTTATGTATTAATTTCTGGAGTTACAGGGATCAGCTGTAAAGTATTAGCACCACTATACAGTGTGTCCTCTGTTATTTAAAAGGGAGGACAGTGGATAGGTTCAGTTATTTGAGGTTTCAAGTAATCCAGGGCAATTTTCAATGTAATTAATACATCAGGAATTTGACCCTTGTGGGGATAACACGAAGTTCCAGATAACTGAGGTGATACTGTAAACAAGTTGTGAAAATTGTGCCAGAAGACTGTTTGCACAGGTCAGTAGCACCAGCTAATAAAATATCTCAACATTTGATCTAGAAAAATATTTCATGCTTTCAAACTTTCACTTGACATCTGCAGAAGCAGAAAAAAACCTTGATTTTTGTACAATTCCTCGATGTTTTCTTTCATTAAGTTTCTCTTGTTACCCCTAAGGAGGTCAGATTGTAGTTGTTTCTTAAACTATAGCAACTGCATGAAAAGGAAAACTTGAAATGTTCTGAGAGGGCCACATGCACCAGATACAGATACACTGTTCTGCTGTACAGTCTGTTTCTTTTCAAAGAAAATACAAGCAGATTTTAAAAAAATTAGTAACTGCTACTACAGGCTTGATAGTGTATATTGGAAACAATGTATTTTGTGATATTTCAGAAAACAAATTATGAACAAATGCAGGAATTGCATCAATCATTGGCAAAACTAGTTGCAAAGTGGTAAATAGAATGGTTCCCAGGGAGTGCTGTCAGAGCTCATACAAAAACCTCTAAAGAGGTAAAGAGAAGTAAGTACATAAGTAAATGTTGTGGGCCAAAAGATCACATGAAATTTGTAACCAAAGTCAGTGTTTAGTGATAGACTAAAGTAAAAAAAGTAACATTACATAAAGTTTGTCACAGGAGGCTGAGTTTTGTTTTGCTCTGTATGTTTTGAGAAGTCAGGCTATATTGATCTTCTCCATTAGTGTACATGCCTCTATTTTATTTTTACACTGCTGAATAGTGACTGGGTGGAATCTGATATGTCAGTGGATGAGAATTTTAGACAAGGAAGAAGCAAGATAATTACATCCTCTTGGACAACTGTTGCAGTCCAACAAAAATTTGAGTAAGCAAAGTATTAGCAGAATTATTTTAGAATGGGTGATGCTTTATCTTCAGCAATATTGCAACAGTTTTTCCTTGTTCTTTTATTCTATTTGAAACAACCCAAAGAGGAAAACTCAAGCCAATATTATGATAACTTTGAAGGGAGTTTAGGAGCTGTATCTTCAGATCTGCCTGGCCTCCATTTTTGTGCATCTCAGAACTTTGAATGACGCAGTCAGCACTGACCAAAATCCATTTTCCTGCAAAGTATTGACCTACTGATATGAATCTCCTCTTCCCTGTTATGCTATGTGGCACCTCAAGTCGATGCCTTCAGGAGTTTGTAATTAAGAAAAAGCATATAGATGCAGTAAAAAGGGAGATAAAGGAACAAGGTTTTTGTCAGTACAGTGTTATCAGCAAATCCGGTATCTGTCCGCCATCTGCATTTCAAAGCCATAACTAATGCAGAATTTTGGGGAGGATGATTGAATACTTATAATGACATTTAGAGGAGGCTACTCATAAGCATGAAGACTGTGTGTGAGAAAATCCAAAATCTGCCTAGAGTCAGCATTCACAGTATTAGACTAAGTTGGCTAGTTCCCAGGGCTGTTTGAGACCTTAAATGCTCTTTAGTCCTTACCCTCTGGTTGATCAGAGATTAATCCCTTGCTTTTTTAAATACTATTACCCAATCTCTTGAGCTACCCAATCCTGATTAAAATTTACTTTCTAAATTATGATCCTAGAGAACTGAAACTCCTTGAATTCCAGACCTTTACATATTTTTGAAGAAGTGAGAGTTCTTGGTGTTCTCACACCTGCGTCAAAAATTCTTGCAGATAGTTTATCTCCCCAAGAGTAGTTCACCTTGCTTATTCTTTTTCCTTTGGCTGAAATTTTATGAGCAGTACTGGAAATCCAGCACTTAAACCTTAATACAAACTATTATGTGAGTAAATTACACACTGGGAACTTCAAAGATTGTGGTCAGTGTTCTCCACAGCTTCCAGTATAATTTATTCTCTTTTAAAAGCAGCATAGAAATATTCTTGTCTTTTATAACTTTGCAAGTTGGAGAAATAGAAATGCCAGACTGAGAATAGAAAGTAAATAAGAGGAAAAACAGTCAACTACTCTATCAGGATAATGGAAGGGGGAGTTTAGGGTATGCCAGAGAATGCAGAACCCTGGATAACCTCTGTGGTGTGGGTGTGGGCTACTCACTGAACAGTCTACTTGGGTTTGGCAGCTCTCACTCTTGCTCAGGACAGCCACATCAGCTCTTGCAGAACAGCAGCTTGATGCCAGTGTCTTTCCCATTTGAGGGCAAATAGCCCAAATGGCCTTAGCAGTGCAGCACAGCACATTTAGGGATTTCCAGGTAGTCAAAAAGCCCAGAAAGTGGGTGCTGTTTAGGTGCTAGCTGACTTACCATGGTCTCTGCAGTCACAGGCATGCTGAAGCCCCCGTGCAGCTCTGGGCTGGCTGGCTTGCACACAAAGAGTATGCAGAACCTGTGTGACCAGGGTCTGGTGCCTCCCAGGTGGGTGGGCTCTGGTGCTGCAGTTTGGGCAGTGTTCCTGCATCACCTAAGGTGGTTGCATGGCTCTGTAGCCCCCAGATGGGGCTACATCTGTTGACCTTCTAAACCCCAAGTAGCTCCTAGTAGGGTCTCCCCATTCAAGGGTTGATTGGCTTCAGCACAGTGCTGAGCGTCAGCTGGGTCAGTGCATTCAAGCAAGGCAGTCCTGTGTCTGATGGATGCATCCCCCAGTCGCTAGGAAGGGCAGTGTAGAAGTGCTTGCCAAAGCCAATAAGTCCTGCTGGCCTTGAGCTGGTTGGGGTAGCCATGTGTAACATTTGCATTCTCCAGAAATCTGCGCCTATGGGAGTGGTTTGGAGACGTGAGCTGGCTGGGGACTGGGACCCTGCAGAGCTTTAAATCAGCTAATTTGCTGGCAGCTTCTTATTGGTGCTGGGGCTAGTACAGCTGCTTTCATGGTCTTTGATGCCTGGCCTAATAATCTTGCTAGACTCTCTCTACTGGTTCTGCTGTCTACGTATACCTCTCTCTGATCAACTCTGAGTCCTGGCCCTTTGTTGAGGAAAGGAAAAAACCATATTTACATTACATTTACCATTTTCCTTTATATAATCTAAGCTAAGTTTTATTACGTTTATTTATGTGGCTTTAAATTGAAACAGTTTTCAGAAGTAGCAGATGAGGAGTTGGAAGCTTGTTATTTGATGGTACATGAACATCTCTGCTGCCTTATTTGTGACTGTTGTGAGCAGGAGCCACTGGTTATACCCAGGTAAGCTGAATTATAAGCATGATTGGCTCTTTTCTTCAAACAAACAGAAGTTTATCTCAGGTCTGGCAAAGACAGAGGATATGGTATTAACTGAAGTTTTAAGAATAAATTATCAGTGATAGCTGCTTTGTTTTCTTTTTCTGTTCCCTTCACCAACAAAAAAGACAAGCTATTTCTGCTGGCTTTGCTGCTTAGATCCTGTTTCTAAAGACCTGGTGTGATCATGTGATGAACACGTCTTCCTACTCTTGTTGCTTTGTGTATTCTGAGGGGAGAGAGGGTGTTGCAGTAGTACGCCTCTAATGTGTTGAAGAAAACTGAACAACAGGATTATCAGTCCTGTAAGAGAACACATCCTTTCCTGTCCTCTGTTCTGCTCTCCATAGGAACCAAAACAAAGACATTGTGGAAGAGCTGGGAAAATGCTTTGCAATAGGAATGCAGCATATTAAAGAAGTCTTCCTTTCTTTCTTGCTTGCTTTAATCATTGATTCTGTTCCATTAATTTAAGGAAATTCTGCTTCTTAAATACATTATATTATTGTACTGCATTTTATTCATCCTGAAAGCTTAGTCCTCACAACTGCAAATTACACTGGCATCCAGATGTAATCCATGAATCGTGATTTCCAAATGGCTCTTCAAAGGCATGCTTGCATGACCACTACAGACTCAACGAACAGTAGCAATTTAAGTAATTTAAGTAGGCTATTCTCTGTAGTCCATCTAGGTTTGCAGCTACAATAGCTTCAGGAATAGTCATGCTATTTCTTGAATCTAGAGGCTGCTTACTGATGGTTGAAAAGAAATGGAAAAAAAAATCACTGCCAGACTATAGGGTAGCTCATCTTGCCATGAATATTTACCATAAAAAAACCCTCCAAAGCTGGAGATATTCAAGATCGTTGATAATTATGGCCATGCCATCTAGACACCGCATGTATGTTTTCATATCTGGGAAAGAAACAACAGACACAGGAATATAGTATTGTAGTGTTCAATAATTCAAGCTCTTATACTGTATATGGTCCAAGTCATGAATGGGCACTGATCTACTAAGCATATTTTTGCACAGATATTTTTATTGTCTGTAAAATTCACTTGCAGAAAATCAAAAATTATTCATTTTCTTTCTCTTCCTTTTCCTCACCAAAGTAGTTAAAGACACCTAAATTTGAAAGCTTTCTATTTATTTTTTCAGTGGAAGTAAAAACAACAAGGTAGGTTTTTCATGGGGAATGTGCTGGAACTTCATTCAGTAGAAATAGCCAATTAAAAAAAAATTGTGGTTTTTGGACTTGAACAGCTTCTTTTAGAAGTGCTTTAAGGAGACCCCAACCTGAACATTTAAGAAGTCCAGTGTGTTTTATGTAATGTTGGCATAAAAATGCAAAGCTGCAAGTGGGGGGAAAATGTGTGTCAGGTATCGTGTAACAGCAGCAAAAAGATTTCTGATGTTTATCAAACCTTGAACACCACAGATTATTAAAACATATTCCTTGGCAATAAAGAGTAGATGTTTAGTTTGAAAGGAGAAGTGGAATTTGTTGCTTTTTTTGCAGAGGTCACGAACTGAACAGGAATGAGTCCTCCTTGGCGGTTTCACTATTTTGCTGTTTGCCTTGGGGAATAGAGATTTGGTCTGATTTTAACAGCTACTGCCAGGCCCCTGGCCCCCACAGGCAGCTTTCTTGCATCTTTTGAGGCCCACCTACAGCAGTTGTACTTGGACAGAGGGATGAAGAGGCCCTCCAACAGCTCAGGATGCAAAGTGTCCTGATCCCTGAGGTGGATTGCTATCTACTGAGAGAAGGCCCAGTACTGACAAGTGTTACAAGTTTCTGGCTTTAAATGGAAGAGAACTTTACTTAATATACTAAGGAAAAGGGAACATACCATGTAAAAGAAAAGGGACAGGAAAGGAAAGTCATGTTAGAAGTGAGTAGTTACTGCGATTAGGAAAAGTGTTATGAGGCTGCCAGGTGGTGGTCATACATTCAGCGTTAGAGGTTTGAAGTCATATTGGTTTTAATTTTAGGTACTGATTTCTTTTGTTTCTTACAGTTTCAGACCTTAAAAGTAAACTTTAGAAAATTTCAGCTGTTCTCTGGCCCTGAATGCACAGATGGTCCAGTATAGCTGGGTGTCACAAAACTTCAGATTATATTCATCATGCACTTATTTTCATTAAAACCCTTTGGGGATTATATAATTGTGATGAAATCTGCTCCTGTGCCTGATTGGGAAGACAGCTGATAAATTACATGGGGAAGGTAAGAACTGAGGCTATACATCCAACACAGTTTTGTGTTTCTAATTAATCAGGTTCTTGTGTATCAGAAAAGCATTATGTATAACTCTCACTATTGCTCATTTCTGTTTCCTTTATTTTTTTTCCTTGTCACCTGTTTTGGATGTAGTGACAGAGAAAAAATAAAAGCAGTCAGTAGTGATCACAGGTTGAGAAGTATTTTTTCATATAATAATCTCTGAATCTGCATGGAGATGCACTGATTATGCTTGGTGCTGCCTCTACTGGTTTATAATAGATGATGCTGGTCAGATAATTAATAATATAATCCAACACACCTTTTCAGGTAGACAGGCTCATGATGCACAGAATTTTTCCTCATTTTCTTCTCTGCAAGACCCACTCCATCCTAAAGGATTTTTTGCATGTTGAATCTGATGATTTCCTGGAGCTGGGTCCCTTGAATAGTCAACACCACTCTTCCTGGAAAACAAAGTTATTTTCACTACAGTCAAGTCAAAATATAGAAAGCAGGTGTTGGGTATCAGTGCCCTGGGATATCAAATGTGATCAAAGGGATCCCATGAAGCAAGCAGAGAAAAGAAGCAGAGAAAAGAAGGCAGATTATGTGAAAAAAAGGTATTATCTTTTGTAGACTTGCTACAATAATTAAGGAAAATGTGGAATAAATCTCAGCACATACATTTGCTTTGCATAGGTAATCATCTTTACCACCAAAGTACCCCTCTTAGCAGGAACACATAAATGGTTTTTAAAAAGTATCTGTTGTGCCATGGCTTAACACACAACTGCCCTGACAGCAGTCTGGAAGGGCTCAGGTTTATTCAGCACTGCTTGGTTTAACTGATGACTGTATGTAACACATGAAGGACTTGTGTTGGAGACTAAGCTATTTGTGATTTGTCCTTTGGACTACCCTAGGGCTGTACCTTTTGGGTATAATGCTCATGAGGTAATTCAACTTTATTTATCTATGTGTTTGTTTGTTTGTTTGTTTTATGCAAAGTGATAAGCTTTAACACTATATCTAGAAAAAGAACCACAAAAAAACCCCCACTCTCCCATATTTAATGCTCAGGTTAGTTTCTTTGGTGGTCTCCTTTACTGAAATTTTATTTTCACAATATCTGGTGTAGTGGTTCTTATGACTTAAAACTTTAGATTTAAAGTTTATGTATTTTTGTTTTCTTTAAGCAGTTTGTTTGGGATGGCTGTCTTTTGAGTACTTATAAATCCATAGTCAGACTCTGTACTTTCCTTGACACTTTGGGTCTGGATAATGAAACACAAATAAACCAAACTTAGGAAACAGCATATTCTCCTTAGTTTTGAATTTCTTGCCCATTTTCAAATTTTGCTTTAGATCTCATTTGTGGGGACAACAGCTGCAGGGATGTGCTGAGAAAGGAAAGTGTCCAGTTTCCCCAGAGGATGTCCAGAGGGAACCATTGTGGCACTAGCTGTGGTTTCAGGGTTGAAACCCTTGAGATCTGTTTTTAGGTTAGTCATACTCCTGCATTCATAGTCTGAGTGCAAAAAAAGCTCAAATTTGTCTTCAGGACCTTTCTTCCTCTCCTTCAGACAGAGAGCACAATTGCCAGGAGGATGGATAAGAAGAAGCTGCCACAGATGGGAGCTCGGGTTGCCATCAGAGCATGATGTGATGTTCCTTTCATTCTCGTCTCTTCTTTAGATCTTTCCCCAACCTACTCTGACATAACTTTTGTATTTGACCCACTTCATAGCCCCACCATGAAGGCAGAGCAAGATAAATAAGAGTCCTTTCCATCACAGCAAAAGGAACCATGCCTTACTTTTTTGCTGGTCTGGCTCTCAATTTGCAAGGTGAATTCTCAGTGGCTTCTAGGAGTGCTTCGCTACAATTCACTGTATGAGAACTTGTTTTTGACCCTGCTCTTGTGAAATTTATTCACAAAAGAAAAAAAGTGAAAGGTTAACAGAAGAAGTCATAAAACAGAGACCAAATCTCTCACAAACCAACCACTATCACCTGGTACTGAAAAGCTGAGAGAGTGAGCTGCAGAGAAGGGGTGGAAAGGAAATGTTACCCTCTTCCTTGGCCATAACACGGCTGTTACCATAGAATATGGCATCAGATAGGCACCCTCTCTTCAAGACCTGGTGAAATCTAACATCTGTTTGACATCTGGCTGTGATTTCATCAGCATCAGTGCCCGTGAATGGCCTGGAAATGTTTTGGGTGTTTTCTCCCTGCCTGCCTATGTTCTGTTTTCAGTAAACAAAGCCATCTTAGGGTGTATCTTGGTTTTGGCAAATCTGAGGGAGTTCACATCATCTGATCATCTGCTCTCTCCCCCAAAGACATGGAAGTTGACTGAGCCCCCATTTGTTTAAATGTTTTATTTGTGCCTTCAGGGATAATGACCTGATGTAGCAAGGGGTGATATCAGGACCTACTTAACTAGTGAAGTCATAGCATCAGCCTTGTGCTCATGCTGTGTGCACCCCTCCCACCCTCCTGTGGTTTGCTTTTGCCTGTTGGGTTGAGTCTGCTTTTGCTCATGTTCTCTCCTGTGCTCAGCTTCTATTCACATTAGGGAAAAAATATAAGTTTTTATACAACCAATAGCAGCATCAAAGTTGTGCACTATCTTCTTGCTCTAGGCACTTGCAGGTTTTTGCCCTAGTGAACCTGGTTGGGAGCAGCAGGATCAAAGCACCTTGGCACTTCCAGCCAAGTTATCTTCGGAGTCATGTACTGAGACACAAAGGGAGTTGGGGTTGTTTAGCCTGGAGAAGAGGAGGCTCAGGGTAGAGACCTCATTGCTCTCTACAAGTTTGTGAAAGGAGGTTGAGGGCTGGCCTCTTCTCCTGTGCCTGCAGTGAGAGGACTAAAGGACATGACTTTAAGGTGAGATGGGAGATTCAGATTTTCGGAGCTTCAGCCTTCTGAACCTGAGTCCGTGTCTCATTAATCGTGTCCCACAGCGACATCTCCCCTTGCTGTTCTGGGAGGTGCCTTCAGTTCTGGTGTGCTGTCAGCCTCATTCTTCTGGAGTTTAACCATCCTCAGCTTCTAAGTGAATGTGTCCTAGCTATCATCCATTTCCTTCCAAATCTACTGATTTAGAGTTTGTCACAGAAAACAATATTTTAATGTAGTTTTATTATATATGTACAGCAAAACATATTGGATGAGCAGTAAAACACACATGCACACACATGGACACACAGGCACATATATATTGTTAAACATATAGTTAAACATGCACAGAAAAGCATATTGGAGAAATAGTAACACATATATACATGTATGTATGTATACATATGTATATAAATGTATGTGCATATGCATATACGTATACATATACATGAAAAGTTACCAGCCTTTCTTATAGAAGTTTTTTCCTGTTGGACTTGAACTGAGTATTTCAGTATTTCTGTGGACTGTGGATCAGGCAATATCCACTGCTTTTAGATGGATAATTTATCACCATTAATTACTTACATAAAATGGAAAAATAAGGGAATTAGGAAGAAATATTGAGACCAAACAAAAGGCTTTTAAGAGTCTGTTGGAAATTGCTCAGAAAAGCAGTTTGGAAATTTTCTTTTTTTCTTTTTTTTTTTAAATTTTAGAGATCTTCTAATTTATTCTGGAGCAGGGAAAATATCAGCATTCCAGAAATGAAAAAGGCCACCTGTTTGTCTGCAGCTGTCCTGCAAAACAGAGCTGTGCTACTGGCATCTAATAATATCTCCAGCTTGCAGAAGTGGCATGTATTTGGCATTTTATTCAGTGTTGTGTGCAGACATACAGCTTGGCTTGCTTTTATTTTCCCCAAGTTTATCTGAATATCTCATCCGGGCCGTGCGGTAGCACATCTGACAAACGATGGCTCCGCAGTGCTAAGCTGTAGAACTGATTTGCAGTGTGAATACAGTGAGACTGTTTTGTATGTATTGTGGCGGATGAAAGGAATGGAAGTGGGCCAAATTCAAGCTGTTTGCCATTGCATCTGATCAGCAGATCCTATGGAGAGAATTTGCCTGCTGTGAATATTTGATTCTCGCTAGCTTGAACTACCTTGTGTGTTGGCAGTGCTACTGTGTGAATTTGTGGTGGCTTTCCAGGGTGTCTGTCCTACTCAACTGCCAGTTTCTGAGGGTTTTTTTACAGAGTTCAGGATTTTGTGCTCCACTTTGTGCGTGAGGAAAATTACTTAGTGCTATACAGTGAACATTTTTTCATATTCATAACACATAGGTTAAAACAAAACAAAAAAAAATTACAAATGAGCAGTGTGTTATCTTTTCCCCCCTCCCTCATTCCCTTCCTCCACCTTCATGAAGGTGTAACCCCTCCACCACCTATTCTCTCTGCATTATCTTCAGATAATTGTCCTGGCAAAGTGATTTTGTAGAGGTGAGTCTGTTAGATTACACACCAGAAAGGATGAAAAGGTGGTGGTGTTGAAATGCAGCTGCGAGAGCAGGAGCGTTTTCCCCTTCCTTCCCATGCATCCTTCTGACTAAGTTCTCAAAGAGTCAGTGTGCTGCACCCTTATCTATCCATGACCCTTTTTACTGGTTCATGGCTGGTTTTGCCTGGGAGTTTGCAGTTTTGTGTGTTAGTTAATTTTTTGTTTCTGAAATTCAGTATAGTGAAACATTTACATTAATAAATTTTCTTTTTCTATACTTACAAGTAAATGATATTGCCTGTAGTGCTGATGTAACAGTAACTGTCAGGACTCTGCTGAGGCAAGCAGAAAAGGGTTGGGATTTAACCTATCACTGTACCCTGTGTTTGTGTCCTGTGTCTGTCACCACACTGAGGCATTTGTCTTCTCTATGCAGCTTATTTAGACCTTCTGTCATTATATAGATTAAGCATAGATAAAATTGTATAGCTGTCTGTGATATCTATAGATTACAGATTTATAATTTATAAATCTATATAAACATAGATATATTTATGGACATAAAAAAATTTATAATAATAGAGAAAATTTGCAAAATAAATTTAGGCTGTAACCTATCAGTTTGCTCTTCCTCTGTGTGTGTGTGTATGAAGGACAAAAGCCAGAAGATTTTAGTTGTACAGTGGTGTGGGATAAAACCAAGAGGAGCCAGCAAGAGACAGTTGCAGGTTCTATGGGCTGTAGGAAATGATGTGCTGACCAAGTGACCAATTCTCTGTCTACTCTAACACTGGAGCTGCAGAAAGTAATGGCTGAGAGAAAAGCAGTATCATCTCCATTTAATATATTGAGGAAATTGTGTGATAGTGCCTCGTAGGGGATGCCAGAGGGTCCAAATTCTGGTCATGTGTCTTCTGACACCACTGTAAAAGATATCACTGTTCACTGAGGCACAGCAGCTGTCCACCCTGAGATCCTTGCCACTGCAGTGTGACCCATTTGCATGACCTATTTAACTCTGCCAAGTTGTAAGGAGCTGGGCAGGCACATTAAATGTGTCTTTTCAGTCACCTATTTAAAGTAAGAATGGTTATTGTATCTTGCTACTTGTAAACCTGTTTTTTTCTGCTTTCTTTAGTTTCTTCAGCGACGACAAAGAGTGGCCTTTTAGGTGACTACAAAAAAATGCATAGTTGAAGCTAACAGACACAAAGCAAAATTTTCTGAGAACTGAAGAAATCAGGACCTGGTCAATGCAAGGTGTAATAATCCTGAGAGAAAGCTCTGCTGAGAGCTGGGTCTTAACTTTAAGACTCCTCTCTCCCTTCAGTACCTTAGGAGTGCTTTTCTCCAGTGACTCAATGGAACTAACAAATGTGCATTTCATCTGTACTAGAGCAAACCAGGAAAAGTTTAGTTTTGAAGTAGTATGAGATACATTTTTGGCTTGGCGTTAGGCAGCCTGGGCAGGTATCCTTGAGTAAATATATAACTTGAAAGTATTTTCTTTGTTGGATTTTTCTTCAGTTCTTTTCAACAAAATGCCATTTTTAGGGTCATTGAGAAGTAAAAATTATGAGATTGTTAGCAAAAGCAAAAACTTCTTTCAAGGCTCACTGATTGCATCTTGTTGGCATGTGTGGTTATTTGTGTCCATACAAGACACCAGCTTTCTGAGGAATTGTTTGGATGATAGTGTTAGTGACTTTGGCAAACATTCTTCATATGATGACCATCAAAATAAAATCATGTAGCCAAGCAGGAGTGGGTGATGCTGTTTTTTTGAGAAGTAGGCATTTGTTCATCAGCAGGAGAACTGAGTCTCCAAACTACGTGGCTGCCAAATAACTGGTATTTTTGTTACTGCTTATCATAACTCAGATGTGAACTTCTGGCATAAAGACGGGTGCAATTACTTATCTTCGACATTCCTCCTCCTTTGATTGTTTTCTAAGTCTATTAGGTTACTATGACCTCTATGTCCTGTATATTTTTGTTAAATTTGGAAATATTGTTAGAAACTTTGAGTGCTTTTGTATTTTTATTCGATTTATTAGATTTACACATTGCTCCACCAACTATTTGAGAGTGACTAGGACTGTCCTCCATCAAAGACTAAACATAAGAGTTATTCATGATGCAGTTGGAAAAATTATAATGCAAACAGTAAGCCAGATGGAAAATTTTACTGGCATCTTTTTTCATGTCATGAATGATGCTGTCTCTCTGGGTTATGGGCTCTCTGCTCTCTCAACTGCTGTTCCTTCCCCCCTGGCTCCCCTCCAGAGCTGTTAAGTTTCAGCCAGGGAAGAAAGGGAGATTTGAACTCCTCTGCATTTCCAAGTCTGTGTTTTCTGTGGTGTGGCTGGCGAGCTTTGTGTGCGGGAGCGTTGGCATGCCGAGAGCCACGGCCATTAGCATGCTGCTTGCAGAACAAACAGGGCTGCTGTCCCCCAGCCCCAGGAAGGGCCTGGGAGCAGATGTGGGGAGAGCCCTGCTCACCAATCCTGCTCTGTCATGCAGAGTGGGTAAGAGCTGAACACTGCCAGGCTCCTCTGCTTCCCAGTTTTTATGAAATCAGGTCTCCACCACACGCTGCGGTTCTGCTCCACTGTAGCTCTTCGTGTGGTAGCTTAGCTTTAGCTTCGAGATGATGCTCCTCAAAGAGAATATTAGGCTGTACATTGTATCTTTACTCGTCCACACATCTACCATTGCAGTTGCTGATCTAGAAACATATAGATACCTAAAAACTTATTCTCTACTGGCCTGCAAGGTTTATCCATGTGAAGCATATTTGCTGGTTCTGCAACAGGGGAGTGGTGTACATGCATATGTATAAGTATAAAACCTGTATTAACTGTATATGCACACATGCAAATTCAATCTTCTTAGTGCAAGCCAGTGTCATTGCTTGGACTTGGTTTGAAAGAGACTTATATCAGTTTTAACTTAGCCTCTCTTAGTTACTGACTTTTAATTTCTACACTTGAAAAAAGTAAATCCTCTATAAGAAGTGTTACGAAATTGGTGTTGTTTCTTCTTAGAGACAGTGGCCATGTGAGGTGTAGCTTCAAGGTTTTTATTTCAGGAGAAAGCACCTATCTCTTTTCTCAGTGGCTTCTGACCAGTTACATTTGGAGAGGCAAGAGAGCAGTTGTGTTAACTGGCTTGCTCATATCTGACATGCAAAGTGTTTTCTGAACAAATTGCTTGCTTAAATGGTGGTGGGCTTTTTTATATCTACTCTTCCTGCTCCCTTCGAAAATCCTGCCTTTTCTACTTTGTAACATGCTGAGGTTGTGTGGCAGCCTCCAGCAGTAGGTGGAGAAATTAGTGGGTCTTTTTCAGTTAAAAATGTTGCCATATGTGTTTGAAAAAGAAACAAGTCAACGGGCTTGTTGTAGGTTGACATATCTTAGAAGAAAAAGATTTCATATGTATCTGATTTTCAAACAAAATCTACACTGACTTCTTAAATTATGAGACTGGAAATGTCTTTGGTTCTTCGTGTAACTAATGGTATGACTGTTCATGAGCAGTTCCTGAATTAGGGAGAAGTTGGTTTGGTAAGGTTGGTTTGTTTGGTTTTTTTTTCACTTAAGGGGAGTTAAGTTTAAAGTTCTGAGGTTTTATGCTTTTTGTCTCTTTTCAGGATAATATCATATTATTCTTAAGAGGCTGCAAAGAACTGGGACTTAAAGAATCTCAGCTTTTTGATCCTGGTGATCTGCAGGACACATCAAACAGAGTAACCATCAAGTAAGTACAACAGCAGTTTGTGACTAGCATGTTACAGTTTCAGGTGCATGTGATGCAATAGTAAATATCTAAGAATATGCAAAAAGGCTACAGAACTGTAATTAGTGTAAGGCAAATAGGAAGCAGAGGTTTGGGAAACTTTCAGTGCTGGGACAAACAGACTCTTCTATTCAACAGGTTTTGTCCCAGAGACACCAACCACAGGTCTGTAAAATAAGACAACACTTGGACACAGACCTGTGGTGTAACTCCTGGGGATTTCCTGTGCAGGGCCAGGAGCTGGACTTGGTGATCCTTGTGGGTCCCTTCCAACTCAGTTTATTCTGTGATTTTGTGAAAATGCTGTTTTAGTTAGGCAATGAGATTCTGAGGGACTTAGGGGTTTTCCTAATCTAAATTGATGACATTCTTTTTTTTTTTTTTTTTTTTTTTGTCTGTCCAACTAATGAAACATTGTAGTCTGGGGAAAAGAAGTCACAACTCTGTTATTTCAGATTGATCTGTTCTGATGGTGCAATATAGGACATTAGAGGCTTTTCAGACTGTATGAGATGCAGACATAAGCATGGTCTCTTCACTTTCCTGCAAGAGCTATAGCTTGAGACACACAGTAATTGGGCTATTGAGAGTCTGTGTGAACTGGAAATGCCACAATTTAGTTTTTCACCAAGGCCACACACCCATTACCACACAAATTACACAGGCCCCCCACCTTTTAAAAGCAAAAGCACCTCACACTTATATAAAATTAACAAAATTTATGATTGGTGTTATTTAGAAGTTTTCCTGAAAGTTTTGGGTCTATCATGTAATATTACAGCTATAACAGAAGTTACTGCTCTACAGACAAGCAAATGCTGCTGAGTTGATTGAACGGTCTAATTCCATTTGGCCAAAAAGATCACTAATGAAATCCTGGTGAGACATATCCATTTTAGAAAAGTATATGGAAACAATTCACTAAATTTCAGTAGCATTTTTTTTATTCCTTTCTGGCAGTGGAAGCTGGGCAAGTTTTCATGGTCTTCAGGCATTGTCTGGGAAAATTCAAAGGCTCTGAAATTGAATTGGCCAGTGTCCTTGTTTTAAGGAATACCAATTTTTGCTCCTTCTGAAGTTTCTGGCTATAATATGAAGTTCTTCTTGCCCTCTATATGGCAGTGAGTGGGTGCTATGTGATGCATTTCTTCTAAATCTGATTATACTTCAATCAAATAAGTTCTTCATGATGTCCTGTAAAACCATTACAATAATCGACTGGAGAGAGTTGCAAAACAATCCGTAATCTTCATATAAACCCCTAATCTCCATGTGAAACCAGAGAGGAAGAGTCTTTCTCATAAAAACCTTCATCTTTGGGGGGTTGAAGATGGTTGGAGTACCTTGGTGAGGCAGGTTGAGAGGCTTTGAATAGGGTGGAGCTCAAAGCAGAGCTATTCAGTATGTCACCAAGTTAAACCTGGCATCATAAGCCCCTCAGAGCTGGCCTGGCCCTCCACTGCATATGAGGGCTTCAGAGAAAGCAGCTGTGGAAATGAGCCAAATGTTTTCCTAGCACTGTCCAAGTTCACGCTGAGTAACTGAGTTGAGGTGTACAAGCCAAGTCCATGACTGTTTTAGAGAAATATGTTGAAGGCTGTCTTCTGCTAGCTAGTTCCCAAAGCATAAAGGTGATTTTTTTTTTTTTTTGCTCTTTGAAGACTTTTGGGTGATTTTTTTAAACATGGTGAAAATATTATTTGTTCTGTGGTAAAGGATGAGTATGACATTATGGCACATAATGCTTAAGATAATGACATTTTAAAAATTTTTTTTCCATATAGGTGTTAATTGAGGCATGCATTAGATCTACTTTTTGGATCACTTTGCTTATAAAAGTTATGAGCTAATGCTGTAAGGAATTTTTTTGTGACTTGTTAAACAAGTCTCTTTTCCACTGTTATTTCACTAAGAAAAAAACCAGGACTGTTCTATTTTTCTTATTGTGTGGGTATTAGTGGAAAAAAAATTGGCTTAAAAAGATGTTATCAAAATATCTTGTTTACCATTGCCTGTATGGCTTTTGTTGTTCTAACAGACTTGATTACAATTTTTTTTCTTGGTTTTGTCAGATAAACTTTAGTGCTGGAGTGGTCTTGTTGTTATAGTAGAAGACAATTCCACTATAAATAATCAGGACACAATCTTTAGTAAATTGCAAATAGTCTTATTTAGTTTTCAGCACCTACATATTTCCTTCACTTTTTAATGCTTTCTTTGCTGGATTTTGAAATGTTGTTGATGTTTGGACAAACTTTGTACCTTGTTGTTTTTAACGTAAAACTGCCTCTCTTCCATGAACTTAAGAGAAAAAGATATGTTGAGAAGGATGATGCCAATGTTCAGTCTGAGTGCTCAAGTATACATTTAAAAAATAAATGTTTTCCATGGCACGTTCTGTTTTAAATGGCAGGTTCTTTGTTCTGTGTAATGTTTGTTTCCACAGAAGCACCCACAATATTTCCTTAATGTTTGGTGATGCCTCTTATTCTTGTTCAGTTGCTTCCAGAATCTGTATGGTTGCAGAGCAGAATCTGACTGTTGGAAAGCTGCAGAATGTATTTTAGCAGTGAGGACTTTCGTCTTCCTTTTTTAAGAAATCAGTTACTCTGTTTAAAGGAAATATTTTGGCATTGTCCTACTTTACTGTGGGACCATTATAAACACATTTTCTTTTTGTACTCCCAGAATTCTAATTTAATGATTGAAATAATGGTGACAAAATACTCCCATGTTATGAATAAATGAATGTGTGAACTCCATCTTCTTAGCTTTCATGTGTTTCCAGACAGCAGAAGCATTCAGCAGGCTTTTGTTAGGGAAAATGTGATCTGCTGCATACAGCCTCTTGGAAAGTATGTCTGCTTTCTGACTTTTTTTTTTTTTTTTTTTAAACATCTTTTTATGTATTTGTGTGTGCAACCAGGAACACTGACCACAGTAGGAAGCTGAAAAATGTAAGTACATCACTCGGAGTTTTTCTTTTTATCCAGTTAATCCTGTTATTTGCCTGATCAAGAACTATGTCAGTAAAAACTGAGTGCACATGAGTATGGCTGACATACAAACCTAACTGGGTTCTGCTGGAATTTTAGGTAGAGCTGCTATGGCTAAGCAGCCTTACAATAGAAATAAAATGGAGAACATTTGTCTCTTCTTAGATATTCTTAGATGAGTGATAAACAAAGTGATTTCTGTGCTGTCCAGAAATCTAGACAGACTGGGAACAGTCTGACTCACCCATGACGCCACACTTTTGTAGTCCTTCACTAATATATAGGCACAGAGTACAGTTGCACAAAGGATTTAAAGTGAAGCAAAATGACCATTAAATTGGGATGCAATGCCTTACTATCAGGTTTGCTAGCTTTCTTCTTGTTCTTCCAAATAAATCAGTGCTTCTCTAGAAAGGCTATTGCCATTTAACTTCAATTTCCTGTTAATTTAAACTAAGGGCAATGGTATTGGATGCTGTACTTGTTAACTAGAAAAGAAAATGTCTAAACTTTGCTGGTCTCAGTTTAAAGCCTAGTAAGCTGTCTGTCCTTAGTTAGCTCTAAACTGGTATAAGTTTTATTTGGCTCACATCCCTATAATGTGATAGGAAATGCCAAGATCTCTTCTAATAACTTTGAAAGCCAGTAATCATAACCCCCATGACTGGAGGTAAAAAAAAAACCCAAACAACACCAAAACCACCCCCTCCCCCAAATTGTTTCATCCTGTCTTTTCCAGCATCAGTAGAGTAGAATGATCTGCACCCAGCACACAGATTTTTAGGGGAAGAATTCAGCTTTGGTGTTTTAACATTCATTGTGGGCACTGGCTAAACATCTTTGTACAGCTGCGTTGCTTTAAATGTGAAGTTTCAGAAGTCTCTTCCATAATGTGCTTGCAGGCAATATATGCTTTCCAGGTGCACGATCCTGTAGCCTCAGCTGGCAGCCAGCCAGAATTGCTGGCAAATGTGAAATTTTCTGTGCTTTTTTTTTTTTTCAAATAAAGAATGAAAAGAGAATGTAATTAAATGCTAGCAGAAATAAATAAAAATACAAAAAATACCATAACTTTCATCAATTAACTGAATGGTAAAATGAATTAGACAGTTTCCTGGTTGCTAGAGATACTGTTATTTGCAAATATTTTCATCTAGTGTATACTGTAAGACTTTTTTGCATTAAATTTGTTAAGTGGTGTTGGTTGAAGGAAAACAGTTCGGATAAAGGTTATTTCAAGCCAAAAAAATCAGTACTAGCAACACCACCTTCTTTCATTCAGCACAGTAGTATTGATTTGGATGTAATTTTTTAAGAAAGGGAAAAGTTTTTGAACTTTATTAAAAATGTTACTCAGTTATTTCATGACATGTGTACATTTGTAAACTAAAGAAAAATATAAACTATATTTAGATATAAAATACATATTTTACATTATGTACCACAATTGTTTTTAAACTGAAGGTCTCTGTGATGCTGTATCCTACTCTGACAGGGCCTCAGCTGCAGTGCTGCATAATTTTGGACATTACACTTAAAAGAAAAATGGGGATGCCAGAGCAAGTTTATAAGAAAGGTTTAGCATGTTGCTAAGGAGGAGTGTGGATGCATGTTTTAGGGAAGAAGAGTGTGAGAGATGTTTGCTCCCAGTGAAATCCCCCTTTGGGATTTCTGCTAGTCTTCTTTCCTTTAGTTTACTATACAGCATGAAGTATATGGCCCTGTCCCATCAAAACAGAAAATACTGTATTTCAGTTTATGAATCTTTTTTTTTAATAGTTAATTGCAACTATTATTTATTACTTGTAGCTCTTTTCCACATACGAATATTTCCTGTTTGTTCTGCAGTTAAATACTTTGCCATGTTATGGAATATGCTAAAATAAGGAGCATTAAATGAGAAAAAGCCCTGAGTTCTAGGGTGATGGTTTTTCATTTTTAACCAGTGCAAAACACTGAATTGAATTACCTTTGGTGACCAGTTTCCAGTCCAAATAGCTGCTACACAGGTATTATTAAAGACATTGCTCTAACTGGAGACATGTGTGGGTTCAGAAAAGGCCTTTCCCTGCATGGTATAAATGTCAGCATTTTTGGATGTGTTGGATTTGACCATCCTAAGCATCTTAATTTCCCATTTTCCAAAACAAGTGCAATACCAGCAGTGTCAGGTCAGATATCTTTGCTACTTGCAAGAGCAACTCTTGGTCTTTTCCCCTCACCAGTTTTGAATGGATTTTTGAGTTATGGAGAGGTATCAAGTCAGAACTTTAATGAAATCACTAAATTTTACACTGCAGTCTGATAGAAACAACAAGATGTTCATGACTTTTGATTAACCTTGGGCTAAGCAATTCTTAAACTAGCAGAAGCCTGGAAATAAATGTTCCTGTGACATCTTATTACTTACATTAAGGTGATTAAAAATGTGACTCCCTTTCTGTGCTTGAAATAGAGGCATATTTGAGATGCTTTTTAGGCAGGCAGACATTCTAGGTACTTTGTTAATTACCTTGGTCTTAATGATTTTCATTAATGACCACTAATATTAGTACTCTTTAGGGTTTTTTTTAAATTGAATTTACAAACAAATGTATTTATGTGTGTCTTCTAGAAGTTTCAAATCTATTTCTCTGGTTTTTCTACTCAGATCCATCTTTTCTGTTTATTTTTCCAGGCAGACATAACAGTTATATTATTTTTATTAAAAATACCAGGGAGATAATACGTTAAGTATTTTGTGGGACTGTTTAAATTTTCATAGTTGTCTGATGTATTTATGTTTAACCTTTGACAGACACTTCCCTTTTAGTTCTGATTTATAATAAATTTTTTGTGCCACTGTGCAGTTTAGAATAAATGAGGGATGTTGCAGGGAAGTAAATTTAGCTACAGGACTGTGTAGATGGCTTAAATTAATTCTTATTAACTTCTGCAGGTATTAGTCACCATTTATTGGCTAGGGAAAGCAGCAAACAGCTGCACGTCATATAGTGGATCAACCCTGAACCTGAAGGAGTTTGAAGGCTTCCTGGCACAAATGAGAAAGGTATCTTTTTCTTATGTTTTGGGAATGGAAATTTACTTCAAGTTGTTTCTCCAATAAATAAACTCTTTCTTGCTAAATATCAGATAAGGGGGGCTGGAATGCAAATTCCTTAGTAAACCTCTACCTACATCAAAAATGTTTCTGATTTTGCCAAACTCTGAAAACTGCTTTGGCAGCCAGCTTTGTGGTGGTGTCAGTGATGCAGCAAGTGATATCAAATAGGGCTTTAGAATTGTCATGTGGCTCTTTCATCTTAATTTTCATGTGTTTTGGTTTTAATTATTTTAATTTATGACACCAAGTTTCAGCTAGAAGAGCTGAAATTCAAAAGTAGCGTGGTAGGACTCACAAGAGTGTAGTTTTTTCTTCTTTAAAACATTCAGTCTCATGAGCAGCGTTTTTGGTTTTGTGTTGCAACATAAAGCATCAAACCAAAGGATCTAAATAAAGCTGAAGTGTAGGAGAAGGAGATTGTATTTCACCAAGGGCATAGTTAGGCTAAATCTGTTTTTGCCAAGCTCTAAATTCTGGCTGAAATAATTTTTGGTGGTTTATGACGAGCTGATCTCTGTTGGAAGGGAAAGGTTGGGATTGCTGTAGGTTAGTTTGGGGATTTTTAGTTGAGCATTCTAGCATGCCCTGAACCTTGACATCAGACACTTAAACCTCATGGTTAATGCTAATGGTTAGCAATGATAACCAAAGCTGCCTTTCCTTGGGATAGAAGGGGCAAGGAGCAGGTGTGGAAGAAGATTGGCAGCACCGTGTGCTGGCACCGCATGTGTTGGACATACTGCTCAAGAAAGGCTGTGCAGATATGTTCTGCAGTTCACAGAACCTCATGCCTGCTATTATTCCCTCCCCACCTCATGTAGCGGCCCAGGCAGTAGGGTGTGGGGACCAAATTCCAAAGTTTGGAGACTCTCTGGACTTAAATTCTCCTTGAGCTCTGTGCTGCTGCAAGTGTGCCAGCTGCGGTTCTTCATTCTGGGATCTCACAGGGCCAGCACCACTGGAGAGGAAGAAATGCTTCTCTGACTGATAGCAGTTCCTACACCCTGGTGGGACCCAAGAACCTTAACTATATGGGTAAAATTCCTGTTTGTGAGCCCAGTTCCTCTGAACAAGCAGGTGAAAACGGAGAGGAAAAGAGAACGTCCTGCTTCTCTGGAGAAGGTTATCTTAGTCTTCATTTTAATGACCTGTGCATATCACTTGGGACTTTGGCACTTACGAGTGATATGACTGAGCCTAAGCAATAGAAAGATGAAGTTAATACTTGAGTTGTTTACAAAGTTGTTTACTTTATTGTTTACAAATACAAGAAGTGGGGAAGGAGCAGTTCGCACTTCAAAGAGTCTGAAAGGTGAAACAAACCCAGTCAAGGGAGGTAGCACAGAAAAATTGCCAAAGTGAAGTTTGTCACAATGTTAATGCTGTATAATATCATGATTTATTTTTTAATGTTTAATCTCACACCATGAGGCTCCTCTTTTTCCAGGTGGTATTTACCCATGAAACTAATCATCAGAACATTTTGGAGGTCCCATCTTGAGCCCTTTAGTGGGATGAAATAGGCTAGGGGCAAAAGGAAGCATTCTCCAGGGAGCTGGTGGTCCTGAAGGGCATGGCTGGGCATTGAGGAGTGCTGCAAATTAAGGACAAAAGCCAGAGGCTAGTACTTGATTTGTTGCAAATGTTGAAGCTGGGAGAAGGGTAGAGATGAAAGCTATATATGCCTTTAATGCATAAACAGAGCATTTTGCAGTCCTGTAGTCTTATTTAGGGTGATGCTGCTGTGCAGGCTGCTGGCGACCTCTTTTATCACGTCCCTACTCTTGTATCCCTGCAGTATTTCCCAGTGGCAATTGTGGGTTTGTGTGTTACTGCATTTGAAGAGGATTTGGTTGTAAAATCCAACATGTTAATCATGCTGTGCAACACTCTGATGTTCTTTATAGCTGAGCTCAAGTGATGAAAAGACACTTTATCACATTCTCTACTGGCATTTTTTCCACAGAATTTAATAACTAAATTGACCATAAATTCAGTGTGGTTTCATTTTTCTGTTGTAAATCCTCTCTACCCTCCTTTTTTAATAAGCAAATCAAAAGACAGCTCTGATCTAAGTTGTCTCAGACTCATCTTTTTCTACTTCTCATGCTGAAGGGGATATTAATTTCTAATTTTATTCATGCTACTCTGTTTTTAATTTCATTAACTATTTGAGTACTCATTCTTCTTTACTTTAAAAACTAGAAATTCCCAATGACAAAACATCCATGGCTTTTTGATTATAGTCAGTGGGTGGAACTTCCTGGACAAATGCATCTTGTATTTGGCAATCACACTTTAACTGCCACTCAGTGACATACTGTGTTTTTAATTAGATAATATGAAAGACGAACGTGCTGTTGTGTGTCATGCCGTGGTGTTATCGGTCCCACAGATAAGCACATTCCCACTGATAGCGTTTGGGAGATGACGTTTGTTCAAGGCGGGACAAGTACCCGTCTGTGTGACGGCATTGTGTTGGGAGAGTGTCTTTGCCAAGGGGAAAGCTGTAAAGAACATGTTTACAGAAGTCTAGGATCCTGTCCTGGAGCCTGCCTCCTAATTCCTAGTGAGCAGCATGCAAAATTAACATAAACAGGCCATTGAAAGTAGGTTCTGCAGAACTCATTAGTTCACAATTGGACTGTTTTCAAACTCTGGAAGATATTGAATGCAGGATGGGGCTTTTTGCCCAGTTGAAGTCCCTGTAGCTGCTGAGCAGTTCTGTGTCATTCAAATACAGTAATTTAGGAAAATGGAAGTGTGCCTAAAGATTGAGAATAGCTGATTGGTATGAAGGGATGAGCGGATTTAAGGAATTTGGATTTTTTAAAAGATTTTTGGATCGTGTCACAAACGGGATTTTGATAGGATTTGTAGATTTATTCTTGGCTCTGTGTAATTCATGTAGATTTCAGGGAGACAGATTTTTGTTGTCCATTGTTTCTATCAGTATTTTCGTTCACTAAGCAGAAATAGGAAAGGAAAGTACATAGGATTCCTTACAACTTTTTAAAATGCATTGTAACTGTTTTTAGAATATATTTTCACTTCTATTTACTGTGAGGTTACTTAATGGCATTACCACAGTTTAGCTTGGCCTTAGGTGACCTTTGCCGCTGCCCTTAATGTGGTATTTTGGCAGATTAGTAGTGAGTGGCACTAATTAGGCCTTCTTCCTGAAAAGTTTGCAGGGCGTTTGGGCCGATGTCTCAGTCCTGTTTCAAGCCCCCCTCTTGTTCAGCAGGGTTGTGTTGGGGTATTACTGTAGGGCTCTCCACTCTCCATCACTTTTCCAGCAAACCCTCTTTTTTGTGCAGGCGGCCCGCCATAGCATACTGTGATATTCCTGATTGATCTTCTCATTGGCAATACTAGTGGTGGGTAAAACCTTAACAGTCAGGGACAGTGGGAGCTCTGCTCAATATAGGCATTGTGCTTCAGCTAGTGGCAAGCAGGGGGTGCTTCTTAATTAGGAATTAATATTCAAATGCTTCTGGGGAAAAAAAAAATCACATTCCAGCCTCTTTGGGTCACAAAATGTCAGTCTGATAATGGCACTCACATCTCTGACTTTACTTACTGTCGGGGGAGAAAAAAACAGATTTATCTCTGAACAAACTTAGTTATTTTTGTTTTTTCTCAGTCTGTGCGATTGCAATTAATGTTAAGACACTCTCTAAAACAAGGGATTTATTATAATGCAAGGGTGAGGATGGCTTCTATTGACCTTTCCCTCTGCTGGAGTTTCAGTGTTTTAGTATGTGCTGCTTGCACTGGAAAGAATTTATAATCACAGGGCTGTCAAAGACAACCATTGTTCTCCCTGCTCTGAACATGTGGGTCAGCTACAAGTGCTTTCATATCCCCCAGAGCCAGGAGCTGGCAAAGAGTAAAGAGCACAACTGAATTCTTCTGAGGCATCGGGAAAAGCATTTTGCATATTTTTCATTGCTGATTGCTTGAGAAAGACATCCCTCTTTCATAACAGGAATTTCTCTTCAAGGTAGACGGAGGCTGAAGCACACTGCTTTATTATTTTGCCGAGCTGAAGCAGCAACAACAAATGCTGTCTGCTGGGGTCCTGGCCAGATACAATAGATGGGCAAAGAGAGGGGGGGGGATCTTTTGGAAAGCAGCAAACTTAAACCTGATGCAGGCACGATGTTAAAATTGTAGTGCCTTTGGCTGTGCTATGCACTGTGGACGACAAGTCAAGTTTCAGGTTACTTTCACTTTTGATCAGTTTATTAAGTGGTCTACTGGAACTTTTTCTCAGTTCATTGTACTAATCTAATGAGAGTAGCTTCTTCTTAAACAGCATAAAACTGGGTTATTGCAAGCTTGCACTTTGTTTTGAAGGGAAGGGGCAAAAAAGGAAACCCTTTTTTGGGGAGGAGATTTTCAGTGTTTGGGAAGATGCTTTGTTTTCTGATGTGCAATGCATCTCATGAGTGTGTCAGTGCCTTCTTTATGAGGAGGTTCCTGCTGTATTTCCATGTAGGAAACAGAGGATATTGAGAGCCCCAAGCGCAGCATTCGTGACAGCGGCTACATAGACTGCTGGGACTCTGAACGCAGTGATTCCCTCTCCCCGCCTCGCCACGGCAGAGATGATTCCTTTGACAGTCTGGACTCCTTTGGCTCCCGCTCGCAGCAGACACCGTCTCCAGATGTAGTGCTCAGAGGGAGTAGTGATGGTAAGTACCAGTCACAGTGTGGCACATGCATAACACTGTGACACAGAAGTAACATTTCTGGGATAAATGCGCCATTCAGAAGCGGCACGCAGCCTCTGAATCGGGCAAATCTGGTGGGAGAACTTCTCTGAGAATGCTGATCTGTGCTCCCTGAGGTGTAGATGACTTTGCCAACAGCTTACCTGAAGCTTGTCTCAAGAGAGTGTAGCGTTGGGAAATGCGTTACATCATTGCAGTGTAATTTTATGATGGGAAAGGTGCTTTTCTGGCTTTTGGTGTAAGAGGATGTTATGCAGACTCATTTTAACTTACAAAGTAGGCTGAAGCAAGAAATAAAATTACAGGAACAGGGTATAGTGAATTGTAGTGAATAAAGTGTTTGCTTAAGTAAATGCAGGGCAGATATATTACATAGAAATATCTTAAGAATGTCTGATACTTGACAGAGTTTTGAAGTCTTGACGTACAGCACTTTATCAGATGTCATTTGTGTTTTTATGGCATTTAGAAATATGGGTAAATTAAGACCTCCCAGCATCAAAGTTTTGTACACGTTTGTGGGAGGACAGGCAGCTCTAGGCATACAGAAGGGCTGCTGCTTCTCTGCCTTTCTTTTCTGATTGAAGAGGTTTTCAGAGGCTTGTAAACACAGCATGCTGGATGAAGAAGGATTTGCAAGGAATAGTGGAGCATGCACTTAAGTTACCTGTCATGAGCAGGATTCTGGTTTAGGACAAAAGGATGATGGGGGCTCTTTCTGTGCAGTTATATTCCTGATAAACAGATGAATAAGTCAAACTTCATCATCAGATGAAATTATGTTGCACACATGAATCACATCTCCTTAGTAATATTGTTTATTAATTTAAAAAGGAAAGGCAGGAAGACTTTTTGGTAGGAACCAGATGTTCATACTGCTTTTGGCAGCATGGAAGAAACTGGTGCTAATCATAACCGGACACATGAGAGATTTCCTGAGGTGCTGGGGAACTCCTTAGAACTGGAAAGCTGGCAGGGAAAGCTGGTGTCACAGTAGAATTATGAAAGAGCTCTGGGAAAATCAGAGCTAAGATCTACTCTGCTGCCCTGAGTGGCCTGTGGTGGTTGGGTTGTTACAGGTTGACTCGGACTGAAACAGCCTCATCACCCCTCAGACATGAGCAGAGCACAGGCTCCACGTTATAAAATGTTTTTCTGCCTTCTCAAATGAAACAAGCATGGTGTTGGCAAATAGGAACACTGCACACGTCCTAATCGAAAGGTATTGCTCTATCCTGGGTGCTCAGGGGACGTCCAGTGTCCCTGCTTACTTGGAGCTGGTAGGCAGCCAGTTACATATGTCCTGTAGATGCTTCCTGTCAACTTCTGCTGTATTACCAGATGTTAGAAAAGTTTTGTGATTGTCTGCCACAGATTGTTTGCTAAGATGTATTATTTTGTCACATTCCTGAGTCTGCAACAAACACAAAATTAAGATGAAAGCCTGTTCTAAAAAATTAGTCTTTAACCAGGGTGCGTGCAGATGCTGTGTGCACATGTATGACTTGTCCAGCCAACGCTTTCTAATGTGTCCTATTTTCCCTGCTCACTACTGCCATAACTTCACAGCTGTCTCCTCCAACAGTTGCAGGTGAGGTGTAACTTGGCTGACCTCTTTTATGTTGAACCTCTTCCTGTGGTCCCAGCAGGCCTGTGTTTTACTCAGCTGTGAGTAGTTTTTGATAGAAACAGTATATTGGACTCGATGATCTTTAGAGGTCTTTTCCAACCTAAACAATTCCGTGATTCTATGTGCAAAGTTGGATGGAGGAAAACATTTTGCTTTCATTACTTCTTTCTCCATTCAAATAGGAGTGTTAAAAACCAAATAATATTGTGAACTAAAACTATGATTCCTTCCACTCCTAGAAGAAAAAAAAAAAAAAAACCCGAATGGACGTTATTTAAGTGATCCTAAGGTGATTAGTTTAGGTGGAAGCAGTAAGTAATGTTACCTTCACAAATGCCATCTGTGATTAGTCTCACTGTTAAGGAACTGCTCTGGTGTCCCATGTAGAGCCTGTCCCTTAGCAAAAAACGAACAAAACCAGTGGTAGAATAGAACAGCTATTTAAAACACAGTAGACTTGCAGACTAAACTGCCTTAGAGCGGCCAATGAATAAAATCCTCTGCTTGGCCAGCAGTTGTGCATGGATCCTTTCAAGAAGGATCTTTTTATGTCTATAATGTATAATTGCTTGTTACTAGTTGTGGAAACTGCTGCTGCTTCTACTTGGAAATTAGAACAAAAAAGGTTATAAATGTAGAGCATAACTGCATCTTCCATTCGGTACTTTGGCTTCAAGTACTTTTTTTGCAAATTTGAGCTGAAAATAATTTCACGAGTAAGATATGAATAATTAAAGAAGCTGTTTTTCTTTGAAGTACTCAGCTTGGGGATGCTGTTGGCACATCAGTAATGAGAGGAATGTGTTCTAATTCCCCTGCTACTGTGGTTATCTATTTCAACATTTCTGTCTGCCAGTTTGAGACTGGTTTTCCTGTGTTACAAAAATAGACACTAGAGCAAAGTAAAAAGGAATCAGAATAGCAAATAACAGTAAGGAATCTTTTTCTTATCTTTTACCCTTTCTGTGCCCTGCTCTGTCTGATTACACTACAGCCCTTAAAGCCTCAGCTATCCTCAGACACCCATGATTCTGTGATGGTATCTCCAGTTTTTGTTCAGACATAGATTCAGAGTACCAATTGTAGTGTTAGTTGTCATTAGCTCTTAACAAAAATTGGTCAAGCAAAAGATGACTAACAGAAAAGTTCATTGTGATTTTTGTCTAACATTCATTTCCATTGTGTCATGTCTTTTCCTACTGTTTCCTTTTCTGCTTCGTCTCTCGCCAAGCAAATCATGAATAACTCAATCTACTGCAAAAGCTCTTTGCAAATAACATTCCTAGCATATTTAGACCTCTTTTTCTTCCCCCACTTTGAATTATATACAAGCTACTTGTGATTTTTATGACTTCATTGTTTTCAGTTGTTCAGTAGTGGCACAGTGAAATAGCTAGTAATTTACTAGTATTTTGAATTAACAAGAGGACACAACCTGAGTGGCTTCCCTTCACCCTAAAAAGGGGAACAGCTAATTGCATATGCAAGTGCTGCAAAGGGGCCAAGGACCAGAGACATCCAGCTCTCAGAATCTTGGAGAACATACAAATACTGATGGGACAAATGGCTGAACACACTCCATTTCACTCTTCAAACCAGGGCCTATGATAAGGTTACATTGCTGGGAGAAAATTATTTGCATAAATTCTTTGTGAATTATTTTAAAAGGCTCATAGTGGTGCAGGGAATCTAGTGAATGTCTATGAAGTGGCGTCCAAAATGGATATGAGAGCAGTTCCACAGTGCAAATGCTCTTTAGGGTGTTTCTCCTACAATTTAAGAGTTTCAAGTCAGAAACTTGGCTAAGTTTCGGCATCTTAAATGTGTTATAAATATAAGGAAGCTTAGTTCTTTTGAACAAAATTAAGTGGTCACCCAGCTCTGCTAGCCTCATATCTTATTCTCTCCAGCTCTTGGTTTTTCTCTGCCGCTTTATTTCTTCACTGTACTGATCTAACATCTAAATCCAGAGATCACTTCCCTCTCTCCTTGCATCTTTTCATCTGGGTATCAAGCCTCTCTCTGTTTTGCAGTGTGCTAGGCTGATTGACTAGGCAACCAGTGAGACTGGAGGGAGACCAGAACCTTCTGGTTCATAGCAGCTGCTGCTATTCTCAGGTCTTGACCAAAGCTGATGTTGTCTGTGTTCAAATTGCTGTGTTAATGTGTGTGTAGAAACATCCACATATTCCTGCCATTCTGTAGCTATACAACATGGAACCTTAGTTTGCTTGTGCTTGAGCTAGGCACATATTGAACCATATCTTGAACCTAGTCTAGGTTCAAGACTGTAAATCAGGTCAGACATGCCCTTATGTACATCTAGGAGTCATCTGGGCTTTAGGAAACTTCTGTCACTGAGGATGAATTTTTCAGGGAATGATGTAAAAAACTTTACTCTGCGTAGATGCTATGGCTACTACCTTCAGCGACTGATTTTAAAATACAGCTGTAGGTAAAAGTGGCTAAATGTAATTTTTTGGTGGTGTCTTCTCTGATGTATGGTTTAAAAGTAGCCCAAACAACTGGATGAAAGTGAAAATAAGAAGGAATTTTTTTCTCCTTCCTCACTAGGGAGAGGAAGTGACTCGGAAACTGACCTGCCACACAGAAAGATGCCAGATGTAAAAAAAGATGATATGTTGGCAAGGCGGACCTCACACGGTGAACCTAAATCAGCTGTGCCTTTTAACCAGTACCTCCCAAACAAGAGTAATCAGACTTTCTATGTACCTGCTCCGCTTCGGAAAAAGAAAGCTGAACGAGAGGAGTACCGAAAGAGCTGGAGCACAGCGACTTCCCCGCTAGGAGACAGACCTTTCAGGTAAGACTGGCCTGTCCACCTTCTCCTCTCCTCAGTGATGATGCTTTAACATGTGCCCAGTTTTCATTCTCTTCACAAGGTGTAAGATAATGTAATAAATGTCTTGCTGGTGTGGTACTGATAAGTAGTTCTTTGCAGTTGGTGAAGCTAGTAGAAAAGCAACAAGTGGAAAATCATTATTGTGATGTCATTATTTACCATACAATGCAGTGTATAGCTTGTGTTTGACAAGATGTTGGTTAATGTAGGTAACATGGATGTTGACTCAAACCCAAGGCTGGAAAAAACTGTTCTGGACAATCTGTTTCAGTTCTCAAGACACTTACTGACAAATGATACTTGAAAGTAATGTTTTATATATTAAATCAAAATAGATAATATTTTTGCTATGTTTTTTTGTAAAATAAATTTGTCTGTTGTATTTAATACACCAATATGGTTTATATAGCTGTGACTCTGCGTGTGACTCTGCATGTTGGTTTTGTCGACTAATACTTCACTTTTGATTTGGACTAAGAAGCAACTTCCTTTAAAGAGCATAATTATCTTCCCTGATTATTCATCAGAATTCATCCTTTGGCATCTTGATTTGAGCAAAATGTGCTTATAAGTGTGCATGTTTTAGACACAGCCTACATTAAACTACCTTGTATAATTCAATAGCAAAACCCACCCTGAAACCATAGAAGAAGAACTGAATGAAACATCAGGACTGTGTGAAAAGGAGAAAGTGGGCTCCATGGCTCTTGAAGAAAGCTCCCTTAAAAATCACTTAGGTGTGAATCAAAGTGAAGAAAATTCCATAGACCAGTCTCCTTCATGTAGTACAAAAGAAACATCAGCACCCAAAGGGAAAGATGTGGAAGAGATCAGAAAGTTGAGAAGACTTGAACAAGCTGGTATTAAGGTCATGTCAGCAGCCCAGCGCTACGGCAGGTTAGCCCAATGGTGTGGGAAATCGTGCACGCTTCACAATTTATTAAAAGATTGGCTGAAGTGTGGGCTTCCTTGATCCACTGCGATTTCACGTCTCCTAACAAAAATCCGGTCTGCTAAGCACTCACAATTGCTAGTGAAGGTCTTGGTCTGAAAAAGCTTCTGATGTGGCAGCTGTGGATTGCAGAGTTGTATGATGCTAACTGCATTTGTGTTGAGAAATTGTATTGTCTTACAGCATAATGTAAACAGGCTCCAGGAAAACTGCTACACACACTATTTGTCACCTTCCACTTAATGCTTTCTTGTATTTAATTAAAATAAAGAATATAGAAATCTAGAAATATAAAATATAAATATATAAAATATAGATGTCTACATTAAAATGTCTAGTCTCAGTAAAAAGTTTCAGAAATTTACATTACTTATTGCTGGTGGATGGTTTAGTTTATTGAAACAAACTTTTTAGGTGGTTGATATTTTTAGCTGTGTTAATAAATGATACTTTTATTTTTAATGGCAGGAACTATAAAAGCACAGTCCTTGTTAACACATGTACCAGTTAAGTATGGAGGCATAGTTCAGCAGACATAATTTGACAGACTTTAGAATGGAATATATGTAGTTATTCACGTATTACCTGTGTTATTTATTTTTGGATATTGTTCAGTTTGGATATTTCCTATTCTTTAACTTGAGAGCTGAATGATGGCTAGGTTCACAGCCCATGCCTTTTCATCATCTCAATCTCTTCTACTCGTGGGGGTGACCTGCAAAGTAGAGTTTTAGCTAACATGTCAGAAGATTAGGCACTTATAAACTATCAAAATGGTTTGGCTAAAGGGTAAGTGTCCAAATGTCCTCCTGTCCAAAACATTTTTGTTTTGGGTTGTGGGGTGAAATCCTAACAGTGAGCAGTTTAGGAGATGCTGGTCTACAGCCTGGGCTTTGAGATGTAGTAGGGAGAAATGTAGCTCATATGTGGTACAGTTTATTCATAGGTGCAGCGAAGCTGGTGTGCAGCCACATACAGGTGTGCCATATGCAGATGAAATAGTCACAGAATATATGGTGTCACATGTCCTCTTCTCAGCTCTACTTCACTGTTGTCAAGCTGTACTGAACCAGTGTTTATATCTGGTTATAGGGTATTACTTTTGACAAAGCCCAGTACTAATGATGAGAAGCTAACTGGCATAAATTAGTTCTTCAGCCTCACTTAGTGTGCTAGTCAATTTGGAATCCATAAACCAGAGGGGTATTAGCATAATCCTATTCCAAGGCTGTAGTATTAATGGTAGTAATGTAGTAATGTGTAGTAAAATGTAGTCACTGCTTATGTTTAGCAGAGCAGTGCATGATAAATAGCTCTGTTTGCATTTGGAGGATGCAAAGAGACCTTTTTCCAACTCTATGCTTGATCTACTGTTTTGGTGTCCACAAATGAAGGATGTGTGAACAAATGTGTGGTTCTTTCCTTGGACAATCTGTTGTTCTTACAGGCCTTACGGAGAAGGGAGGAAAAATAACAAGTAATTTTTCTTCCTTGCTCACAGTGGAAGCAACTTGTGGAATTTGGCAGCTGGAAGAAGGAGATGAAAGTTTTCTGTCCCAGCTAAGGGTCAAAGAGCAGAGCTTTGTAACACAAGTGTCACTGTAGTGAAGTAGGAGCCTGCTTCTGGTACAGCAGACAAGACACAGCAGAAAAGGCACAAGGGACAGAAGTCTGTAAGGAAAATTCTTTATTTTCCTTGTGGAAGTGGAAGAATAGTGGGTGAGGAGAAGGGAAGGATTTAGTAACGATTCTTTAGGGTACAGGGGAGTGTTTAATCATATTTCTTAATGTCTTATTATTCTTCTCTTAACATCTCCATTTTATCTCACGTCTTGGCATCAAGTTCAATTTGCCACGCACTAATGGCACTCAGCAATTCTCAATTCCTTTTGTTTCTGTATTCTGTTTTTTTGGGTTTTTTTCTTTCACCCCTCTTATTCCCTCATCTTTCTCTGATAGCAGCCTCTCTTTTTCTTTTTTTTCACCTGAGGTTGTCAGTTTTATTTTAGTTCCTTTGAGTTGCTTACAGGCTGCTTCCTCTCAACTTATTGACCTCTGGAGGGCACCCACTGTGACTTTTGAGTTCTACAAGGCATCTAATTGTTCCTAAAGCTTAAACTCAGTAGGGGTCTTTTCTGAGTCCTGAACAGGAAAGATTTGAACTTGTATGCAAATGTATTTTTTGCTTGGAGTCTAAGTGCTTGTCTCCGTTGCTGTAGCATGTTCTAGAAAAGAGCTGCTTTTGTTAGCTGAATTAGATGCTGTACAAATGTGTGCCAAAAAGTAATTCCTCTTCCCAAAAGAGTGAATTGCCTCTGTTGCATGTTGTTTTATTGAGACGTGATTCTCCTTGCTTGCTTATTGCCTGCACATCTGTCTCTTAATTACTGTATTGTATATGAATAGTAAGGATTGCATTCATGGAGACACTCTAAAAAGAGAATAATGAAGTGTGTTTAAAGAGATGATGGAGAGGGGAATTTAAGAGAGAAATGTGAGCAAGCGTTTATGATATGGTAGTTGAAAAATGACATGGACTCTTACCTTGACAGAGCATAGGGATCCAAAACCCTTCCATTGTTCTGAAATGTAATATAAGGATCCACAAGCCTTGTGGAGACTTTGCTTCAGAGAGTGCAAATGCCTGCAGTCACTTTGGAAGCACCTACTGTACCAGCATTGACCAGCATCTACTGTTTCTGCAACAGCTGAGGCTGGGTGTGCCAGAGCAATTTGCAGCTAAATCTACTATTGTTGCTATATCTATACCATGGTAAACTAACCTTAAAAAAAACCCACTTTTGAGGCCATCATCAACTGTTTCAGTAGACCCCAAAATGTCACAGCTAATCTTTGATTCCATGAAAAAAAAAGTAAATGAATGGAAAATTTTCTCAACCTAGAAAATTATTACTGAAGTCTAGTTACATACTACTAAAAGCTGTAAGTTTCTCGTTGCAATGACTCATAGTTGCGCTTTTGAGTACTATAACTTGATATTTCTTTGTTGTCAAAAACCCTGCTCTCAGAAATGCTACATTTGATGCTCTCAAGCTTCACTAGCATTGGTGGACATGAAACTGAAAAATCCAGCAGTTTTTACTAAATAATCACGTGGTGAGCCAGCTTTTTCTGAAGCTTTTGTGAACACAAATATTCATGAGGAAAAGGGGCAGCAGTTCCCACTTGCAATATTTTTGGCCAGTGTTGTTCTATTGCCCTAACTGAAATCTTGATCCTTCAGAGAGATCTAAGGAAAAAGTTGCCTTTAGCTAATTTGAGACCATATTCTCCACATCATCGACAGGGGATCCTGTGTTTTGCAGCGTAAGAAGGCAAAGGCAGAGTTTTGCATGTCCTTTGAGCCTGAGCCAGGCTAGTCTGTCAGAGATGGTTTATGGCTTCTCCAGCAACTTTGTGAAGCAGTACTTTGAAAGGGCAGTTGAGAACATAAAGTAAGTGGGCTTGCAGGGATTTAAAATGTTAAAAATGCTTTTAAAAAGCACTCTTTATATTTAAGATAGTAGAAGAACTCAAAGCAGCCCCTGAGCTATTTAGATTTGCTTTCTTAATGCCAGTCTGTTTAATCCTTTGTGATCCCCTCCATTTCACTTTGTATAGCAAGGTGTGCTACATGACAGAGCAAACGCCTACAAAAGTTCTGCATGGAACAGTCCTTGCTGCCCAACTTCCTAAAATATCAATATGAACAATTAGATTTTTAAATGTGAGAGTTGCCTAGCTCCTTCCATCTGTCTTTTCAGTTTGCCTAAGAGTATTGACCCTTAAAAGTTAAAATAAGCTTAATCTTTATGGGTACCATCTGTCAAGTGTCTTTATTGCCGTAATCTTCAGTACCAGCAAGGCTGTGTTGATAACAGTTGTGTTTCTGATGAAGGCAGGTGGCAATGCTATCATTGCTGCTACTGTATGTCAGCATTGGCATAGAGGGCTTATTCTGTGGGAAAGGAAAGATTAATTAGGAAAAGGATCAATCATGGTGCATGTGAGAGGAAAGCAGTTAAGCATACTAGGGTAGACAGCCTCACTGGTTACTCAGATGGGCTTTTTTTTTTTTTTTTTTTTTTTTAATAGAGCTGTTAAGAAAAATGCTGAATATCTGATATTTCAGAACTCAGCAATATTTGCCAGAGATCAGGTATCACATTTCTTCCTTTGTTTGAAGTGGTCAAGAAGTTTAATACTGCCAGTTATGGTACTACATTCACTGCATCTTGTATGCTAAAATTTGTTCTTACTCATGCTTCCAGCCATAAAATAAGTAAAGATCCAACATGCTGATTTTTTGTTGCAGCAGCCCTCCTGTTAGAGGGTAGGAATTACACAGAGTTCTTGTTTATCACAGTATGAGAAGGTCCTGCTTTATTCCTCTTTACAGCTCAGCCATCCTGACTCCAACCATCCTCTGACCCTGGCTGCAGCAAGCTCCTACTGAAGGCTTCCCTTGCAGCCTCTGACTGCTGGTTATTTCCTGCTGAACTCTGACTGCATGTATTAGCTTGCAGACTCTGAATGCAGGCTTCTACCTAGCTAGACTGTGACTGCAGACCCAGACTGACCTCACAGCAATAATTCTCTCTCCCCAGGATTCTTCTTTTTCATGGTTCCCTTCAGCAGCTAACCCACTCCCTTTTATCACAATTGTCTTTATTGGATATAGCTGTGACTCATCAGGGGCAAGGCTGTATTGGGTAATTATCACAGCTCTTACTTCTCAGGGAAGAGGTCACCTGTGTTCCCTTCTCCTACAAGTTTTTTATGTAATTTTTTTTACGTGGATTTGCTACTTGTATATAAGTTTTATTTCTAGCTAGGCTTTGTGTAATCTAACAGCAGCTCAGAGCATATTTGATTAACTGTGCTTGTTTTTTGACCTGGACATGAGTGCTGCATTGCCTTCTCCTCTGGTGCATCAAGAGCTTTATTTAATTTTGCTCTGTGTCAGTAAAAAGCCAGTATCTGAAGACAATGGAAGCACCCCAGACATCATCCTTCGCAAGGACAACCCCTTCATGACACATTATCAAGGAAAGGATTCTGGTTCAGAAGATGAAGCAACCAGCAGAGTTCCTGATTTAGAAAAGGATGACTTTGCCACCCGGAGAGCCAGAATGAATCAGCCCAAAACCACAGTTCCATTTAATTCCTTTTTAGTTGGACCTTATACGAGTAAAGAGAAAGGTAAACTGGAAGATGTTAAAAAGCCATTGCAGATGGAAAAAAAGGAACATGCAAGGTGTGCATTCATGGTCTTATTGTTTCAATTATAATGCTTAATTTCGCCATGGTATATGGCTGTATAGGCTATAAAAGCTGTCTTGGCTACAAAAAAAACCTTACAAGTTAAAGTAAATACAAATGCTTTATCATGAAGTGAACCAAACTAATTTTTTGTTAGAGTATGAGGAGAAGTTTTAATTGGCTGTGAGTGTAAATAAAATAAAGGCAGGACGCTTTTGTTATCTAAGCTCATGTGGCAGGTCATGAGCGTGAGTAGTGGAGAATAAACTTAGAAAATATGTTTTGCATCTCAGCTCTTTTTCTGATCACTTTCAGTGCATGTTTTTCAGCGCGCTTCCTTCATGTCATGCTCTTTTAATACTCTGCATGAAACATGGACCAGATGCATCTTTACTTAAGGCATTGAATATGCATACCTGCTACACTGCACTGAATTACGTTGCACCTGGTCCTAATGTTTGTTCTGCAGCATTGATTTGGGAAATAGATCAGGGGTTACAAGGCTTCAGCCTAGAAAAATCTCTTCTTTCTTCAGTTCAGTGATACAGACCTTTAACAAGTTGCTGAACACAAATATTTGCTAGGTAGAGATCTTTTTCGGGAAACAAGTATGTTTGTTTTATTTGTGCAAACAGATGTGATTCTAGATAAAACCACTATATACACATTACGGGGAACCTTGGCTGTAACAAATGATGTATTCAGAAAACGTCTTCTAATATTTAGGAGCATTGAATGTCAAATGTGTCATTCAGTTGCTGGTAATTTGATTATATGAAAGTTTTCTAATGACTAGTTTGGCAGAACATCTGAGGAACACCTAACCAAATTTTATTAGTTCAATGCTATTGACATGACTCTTAAGATCAGAGAAATTCTGTAGTACAAGAGCAAAGCCTGAATTCACTGTGTGAATAATATGCAAATGAGATATTTGTAACTATTTCAGAGAAAGTTGATTGCAGAAATGCTTAATACAGTAATAACATAAAGATTTTTCTTGAGCTGGGAATAGAAGTTCACATGAAAAAGTGGTCTCAGTAGTGCATGAGTGTGATAGCATAGCTGTGAGGTTTGAACTTCAAATAATTCATTCCATGTTTACTCCTAAAGTTAATGTGAAACTAATATTATAAATTCAGTTTTATCTTCTTGAGCTCTGAACCTCTTCTTTTGACACTGATTTATAATTGCTTCCTCAAAATATCTTTCCTTGCTGAACTGGAATGTGCATTAAATTAGAAGAAGACGGGTGCACATGACATCAGTAAGGCAAATAGTTACAAGCAAAGAGAACCCACTTCTGCAAAGTGAGAAGACTGAGTCAGAGGAGGAACAGCAGGTGAAAGAGCTTGATAATGAGAGAGATGATTTGGCAAAACAGAAATCTCAAAGCATCCTTCCTCAGCTACAAGAAGATGTGCTTTTTGTCAATGCGTCTATAACAAAAGCAGATCTGGAGACCTGGAAAAGATTGAAACTATCAGGGGAGCACAGGTATGGTTTCTGCTTATGGACAGGATTGGCACCCTGGGAAGCATGTTTAGTTTACCACAATCTGTTCTGTGTGCTTGTGATTTTAAACTTGAAGATGCCTTGTTGACAACCAGTCCTTACTTATTTCAGTTTTCAGGAGGAGTCCAAAAATCTCTACAGATATGCTATGTGTCATGAAATGAAAGTATGTCCATCATTTAGAACACTATAGCAGTTTCACAGTCACTTGTTTTGTTGTTACTCTTAATACAACATCAGAAAAGTCCCTCTTGTCATGTGGCTGAATTTTTTTTGAAGCTGCTTGAACAGCACAAAGTTCCAAGTGGTACATTAATACACCAGTAACTATATTGCTCCTTACCAAGTTGTCTTCAGGACTTGGGGTGTTTTATACGTTGGGAGTATTACCTGAGGATCAGCATCTTTGTATTAATGTCTCTGTGCTCTTTTGAGACCTGAGCCGATACATCAGCATAGCATTGTACTCCAGTGCTGTGTAAATACTGCACTGTTTCTCACTGCAGCGAGGCTTTCAGGAGCCTCATTGTACGGTGCTTGTATGCTCTTGTTAACAAAACCTCTACAAAGGGAGCCAGTATAAAGCAGTTATTCTAAGCTGTTTCCCTATGGAGATGGGCTATAATATAGGCAGGTGATTTGTGACTCCAGTAGGAAAGGAAACAACCCCTAGCCTTCCTGTTTAGGTGCATGTTATTTTGTACTTAAAGATGGCTGTCTGTTCTGGCATTCTTCTAACAACGTGGTTATTGTATGTAATTTTAGCTCTAATAAATCAAAATTCAATCAATTTTTCATCCTAAAGATATTAGCAGTCCCTCTCTTACTTTAAAGGTGATTTATTAAAATCAGGATTTAGTCTGCTTAGTTAAGGGTAAGTGAATTGCCCTTGGCAGTGCTCCCATGCCACAGTAACTCCCTGGTGCCAAAGTGAGTTCTAGTGCCATACAGTCACATACAGTGCCTGGCCTGGGTATATGTTAGCAGGTAAGGAAACTGCGGCTTTGTTAGGGTGAAGAACTGAATTTGGAACAGGACATAAGCTACATTCCTTGCCTTTAGGAAGTGCTTCCATGGATGTACTCCCTGAGTTTTCCCCAGGGGTCTGGATCATCTTTGCATTTTATATGTCATGTGGGACTCAGTATGCCACAGCTGTTTATACCTGTGTCCTTGAACTTTAAAATAAAACCCCTTCAAAACCTTAGGAGCATTTAATTTGTTTTATTCTGAGGGTCTCATGTTGGGGGCATTCTTTTATTCCTCATCATGACCAGTGAAGAAGATTTCAGATGTTCCAGCAACACTCTGCCACCAACTGATGCCACGGTGAAAGCGGTAGCCCATGATGATTTTGCTGTCCGCAAAACCAGAGCAAACAAAAAGTCTGGTAGCCTCAAGCAGAAGTTTGTGCATTTTGGACCAGTAACTGAGATTGATCAACAGAAATGGGACAAGCTCGTTATTGGCAGAGCTTCATCCAAGTGTGGAACAGAAGAGGAAAGCAAGAAAGATGGTGTGAAGGGTCTCGCTGGTGTTGAAAGCTCTCCTTCAACCACTGCTGTCAGTCTTGGGTTTGCTGAACACAGCAGTGAAATATCTGAGCCAGAAAATGAGTCCAGGTATTTGGTGTGGTTTAGGAAGTGCTACTGAGCTGTAAATGAGACCTGTTCTTGCCAGATGCTGATCTGCATGGGAGTGAACTGCAGCATAAACCCAAGAGCTGTTTATGTGCACAGCCTTGTTCAGGAGACATCTGATGTCTTCATAATATCTTAACATGTTTAGACTTGTGCAAAACGCTCCACACAGGTCTTCCAAACACTCGCTCAAAATTTCTGATGGGCAGTGAAGTCACTGATATCTCAGAGGCTGAGCTATCATTCATGATTTTTCTGCTGCTTGAATTCCAGCAGCTTTGTTCTGCCTGCTTTCAGCACATTAGGAATTTGTCATTCCGCTTGCTGGCCTTACTGATCTTCAAAAAATGTTTTTTTCAAACCTAATGGATTTCCTTTCTTTTTGAAGATGGTGTACTGCTGCTCTGTGTTTCTGGCATTTATCTGGAGAAGAATTATCTGGGTCGTTATCACATTAACAGATCTTATATTTCTTTGGCGTTTCTTTAATCACTTAGTCTGTGGCTGCAGCAAGAATTTTTAATGAATGCTTTTAGCAAGCAATTCATTCAGCTAAGTTTGTATGTTTATAAAACATTTGCAAGCTGAGTTAGACTTCTCCTTTTCTTATCTTTCATTTGACCTGAGAATGTTTTTGTCTGTCTCACCCCTCCTCTCATTCTCATCACTAGTGAGGGAGGAGCCAAGTCAGGTACAGATGACTCTTGCAGGAGAATTCCATCACCTGTACCAGCTTCTGATATCATCTCTGAGGAACAAACCCCACAGAGTTTGAGCAAACAGCAAGAAAGCACCAAGGAAGAATGTGACAAGAATTTACCAGATCTTGAGAGAGATGATATGTTGGTTAGAAGGATGGGAACTTTTCCGAGGCGTACCACAAGCTCCACTCCCATAAATTGTGCCCCCCTGTCAGTATCTCCTTATCTGCTGCAGCAACAGCAAGAGGAGGCTGTAGCTCGTGAAAAGGATTTGAAGATTCTGCAGGAAGGAGAAAGGTCAGAGAACAGAAGCAGATCCCTCTGAGCCTGGTTTGTGTGTGGTGTTAGCTTGGATTGGTCAGTAATGTTGTCCCATTCTTCACATGGGCTTTAAAGAGGTGTTTTACTCATTCATCATGGCATGTGTTCTGTTTTGTAAAACTACTTACAGGAATGTATCCTATGAATATAAAACAGGCTGTTTTCTTTCATAATATTTAAGTTCTTCAGTTGTTAATTGCTGTTCAGCATGAAAATAGTCTTTCATCTTTTGGGGGGATTTCTTTTGCAAACCGTGGTCCTTTGTCTAGATTTTTATGCCAGCTTCCAAGTGAGTAAGTTGTCACATAGATTTGTATGCAATTCCCAACTTCTAACAAATCACTTACACAATGTGGAGTTCAATGTAATTTCCTCTTAACTCCCTGTGCTGTGGCTAAAGATGCCTAGTTTGCCTAGTTGGTCATCATTCTCAACTTTGTTTTGAGTAATAGTACCTCACATTGCCTGAGCAGCCACTTGCTGTACAAATGAGCATTATCATGGAACAGTGTCACTTGTCTCTCTGAGCAGTACTGTCACACAAGAAGAGAGCCAAGAACAGCTTGAAATCTCTCAGCTGCATAGTGATGGGACAGAAAACAACATGAAATTTCCAGACCCACAAAGAGATGACATGTTAGCCAGAAGAACCGGAGCTTTTCTTAAACAGCCTGGGCCCAGTGTTAAGCAGTTCCTTCCCATACCATTTTCAAAGCAGCAGAATAAGCAGGGCACAGCTACAGAACTTGAGACGAAAACCAAGAGGTAAGAAAGTTGTGTTTTTCTCTGTCCCATTTAGCTAGCCCTGTGGGCTGTTTGTGATGGTCTCTGTATCAGGAAATTTGCTGGTGGCCCAGTAGTGGTTATTTTCATACTTGTCCTCAGTTCTCTGCTAATTCTTTCTGCTCAATAGAAAGCAGTAGAAAGTTTCTGGCCCCTTTAGAAGAGCCACATGGAGTCTTAGACCAGAGCTCTACCAGATGCAAAATTCTAACATATGGAAACAGATCTACGTAGCAATTATATTTGCATTACATTTGCATAGGTTTCTGGTTAAGTATGAGGTAATCATTACAAGTGTTTTCAGCTAGAACTGGAGATGCTGAATGTAGTAGGTTAGATGGTTTTCTATGGCTTAACTAGTGCCAGTGACTTCCTAATAGGTAATCTAGAGATGCCAAGATTCTTCCTGATGATGTTCAATGTCTTTCTAAGCGTCTGTCAGATGTTTGAGGCTGTCTGAGTGTTGAAGCCTTTGAAGAGAGTTATCATTTGGTTGTTGATCCACATGCAAGCAAAAGTTCTTACTCATCAGCCTCTTCAGAGTACTTGAGGAGAAGGATATGCATGCACCTGTACAGACATGGATGAAAAACTAGCTTACATCTCAGCCAGTAGAAAACAAATCTGTCATCTACCATAGAATCCAACAGTGGCTTGGTGTTGAAAAGACTTAATATTTTAATTTTCAGTGGTGTTCTGGACAGTTTATTTTCTGACTTAAAAGAATGGTACAAGCATTTGAGTCTTAAAATTATGGGGTTTGCTCTAGCCTCACTTAGCTTGTTCTGTGTCAGCTATTTGGGTTTGTAGGGGCTGGCTTTTTGTTAACTTATACTTTTCATTATGTATGTGTTATTTTTGAAATGTTGCTTACTCCATCCCTTTGCACTACTGCCTTTGGCTCACTCAGGCCTGAAAAATGTCCACAAGGCTACACTAATAGCTCTGGAAAACCTGCAATAGAACCATCTCAAGAACAGCAGCAAGGGAAGGAGGACAGTCTCCCACCTACAGGACAAGATGAGATTATTAGTAGTGCCCAGGTGGCTGAAGATGGCCACAGTGAAGTCCACCTTGGTCAAACATCTAAGCTTCAGGAGGTTCCTGAGGAAAACAAAATGGAAACACTTTCATCCAAGGATGAGCATCTGCAAACGTGAGATTTCTGGTGTGAATCATGCAGTTTGTACACCCCTGTGTGCACACTTCAGAGTTCTGACTGTGCATTGCCTGATGTGTTTTCAGTCCAGACTAAAACACTGTATGTCGTTAATACACATTTTAGAAACTAAAAGAATTGTGTAATGCATTTTATTTTGAATTTTAAAAAATATTTAATTGAAAGCTAAGTGAAAGGCATGCTTAATTACAGTAAAAATGTTGAATTGCAAGAAAAGTTTATGAAGAGGAGATGCTAAAACGGACTCTGCTCATTCAGAGATACTTGTTCTATTTCTCCCATGAGTAGAAATGTTTTAGTATTGTCTTTTGCACTTGATGCTCTTTTATGATAAATCCTAGATATAAATATGTGGTTTGCATAACTCTAAACACGACTATAATTTTAGTGAATGCTGCTGATTTGTGTATTACTGGTAACTTTTTCAGCTATACTCCCCCGCCCTGAGAAAAGAAAACCAAAACCAACTAACAACCCCCCCCCCCCCCCCGCCAAAAAAAACCCCAACAAACAAACAAAAAACCCACCAAAAAACAAAACAACAACAACAACAAAAAACCCCACAACCAAAAAGCAAACAAAACAATAACAAACTTCAAACCAACCAGCCAACCAACCAAAAAAAAACCCAAAAAACCCCTGCCCAAACCAAAACAACAAAACAAGGAAAAACCAAAACCAAACCAAAACAACTGAAAAACCAACCAAACAAACAAACAAAAGCAGAGAAAGAAATCTCCAAAAATAAAAGGAAAAAGGAAATCCCATGACTCACTTTCTGACTATCGTATTTGTCTCTTTCATGCTTCAGTAATAGCACTGCTATTAAGCACTGGTGTGGAATGTAACTGTTAAGTTTTGTCTCCATTCATGGCATGTATGGCACAATGTAAATGCTAAGACATGGTCTATTTTCAATAACTATTGTCTACACACATTTTAGGTATACTTCAGCAGATTTTTATAATGTGGGGCATAAGTATGTGTTTAAGGAGGGATGGGTGGTGTTCTCATGTAGTTTGACCTCAGGATGATCAGGTAAGCCTGGTTTGATGAATACATAATCCCTGAACAGTATGGTTCTGTTTTGGTCAGCTTTACTAGTAGAAGTGACAGTTGTGCAAATTATATGGGTCCAGTTGCAATTACTACTTAATGTATTTATCCACAATCTAATTTTATATTTGGTCTTGTAGATTCGGCCCCAGAACTGCTGTGTCTGATGACGCAGAGTAAGTTGTCTTGTGTTCACAAGATTCTGTTTTAAACAACTTACACTGCATGCTTTCCCATCTTTCTACTAATTTAAAATGCAGTTGATGCATCATTATTATTTTGCAATGTTTTGGCAAATAAATTTTTCAGACAGCACTGAAAAATGGAATGCAATATAGCTAACATTGAATTTCAAAATATTTTCTGTATAAAAGCCCATAAAAACTAAGTGTAATACTAATGTCCAGCTGTTGCTTAAAGTATTGTTTCCTCTTTTTTTCTTTTTTTTTGCCTTGGTTTTCTTCTGAATTTTCATTGCCTCTAATCAGCTACAGATAAAGAGAGTTGGATTGAATCTGGGTGTTGAAAAAAAAAATGAAGTATGAGGAGGAACAGGAAGAAATAAATAAATCCCAAAGCAAAATAATATCACTGTGATCTTCAGAATAATTACCAGGAAGATACATCTTTAGCTGAGCCTTTATTCTCTTTTTAAAACTTTTTATTCAATCCCTTACAGGTTAGGTTTCATTTAATAATGTACTCAATTTCAATTTTTAAGCTCTTCACCTTGATTCATCACTTTTCATAGAGGGAGTAGATCTGACATTTATTACACTCAAAAATTTTAATTGTTCGTGTATGCATAAAAAATTTAATATAAATAGTATGCAATGTCATTTGAAAAGCTCCTTGGAAGTATTAGCTATTTAGAAGAGAAATAGTTGGGAACTACCCAGATAATAATATCCTCAATGTCCTTCTATTCACAGAAATGCACACGACCTTCTCTTAAATCCCAAAATAGAAACAGTATGGAGAGTTGTGGGGGTTTTATAATGAGTATACACAGAGACTCCTATGCAATTTTCAGCCTTTCCTCTAATGATAAATCTTAGAATCATGGACTGAGTGTTCTTTACAAGTTTGGTAATACCTATATGTGAGCAAAGCCTCTGTTCTCTGACCGCAGAGTAATCGTGATTTTCAAGCAGCAGTAAACTGTCAGGTCAAATTAAGGGATGAGATAAAAGAGCAATATAACATAGAAGTGCTATACTTAACAATGGGGATGTTTCAGCTATTTCAGAAAGCCTCCTTATGTGATTGATTTTTTATCTGTGCATGTCTCTATGAAATGCAATCATGAGAGAAGGTACATGGAGACACCTTCAAAGAGGCATTGCATAATGTGAGAGTAGCAATGATCAATAAATCATATTGCTTATTCCATACTGATTCTGATTTTGTTTTAAAAAGCAAAATGATTAATGTTCAAACCTCATTGACATCCTTTCCAGATGTGCTACAGTTTACAGAGCAACTACTTTCCTATATTGTCTTTTAAGTTCTTGTAAAAGTAAAGACTGTGTTTTCCCTTCTGAAGATAAATTATTTATGAAAACTCTAATAATAAACTTGTCTCTCAAGTAGGAAAAATAAATTGAACTGACATTTAAAATACTTTTAAAATGTTTGCCAAGTCCCCATTGAAAACTGTAACTTGAATTCAGTCTTAGACTAGATGCTCTTTATTCCAGCAGCAAAACTAAGGACCCTTTTATTAGACTGTCAAAGTTCCCTTTGCTAGTTAGAGGAAAACTAGATATTGTCATCAGCCCTGATCCGTCTCAGGGTCCAGAAAAGGAAATACCTAGTGTGTTGCTGCTGATCAGGCCCATTCTCATCTCCCAAAGAGGGAATTCTGGTGGTACTGTGATAGTTCAGTGTGAGTTTAGGTTCATAGTGAGCTGAGATTTTGTTTACTAGAGTCTGACTTTGAGCCAGTCTGTCCCTTTTTGTTTTGTTGGAGTTTCTTAAGTCTTGGTATGACTCTAAAATGGTAATGCAGCCACATAATAAATGCCTTACATAAATAAGGATTGTTAACATATTCTCATGAAAAGGTTTTTTACCTTATCTCTCAATTTTAAATTAATTAAACACTGAAGTCCTTCAGAATTTTTTTAATCCAAAATTAATTTGGACCTGTTAAAAAAAAAGAAATTGCTGCGTGGTATTGCTGACAAGAACAACTGTAATTTGTGATAACAAAGCATGTAGCTTGAAAATCCCAGCATCCCAAATACACTGTTGTATCAGCACAGTGCTTTTTCCCAGATAATTGTTAGAATGGCAGGTCTGGTACATTGGTTTGCAGAAAGGCCTCTTGCTTCAGGACAGAGTTTATATACAATCTCTGGAGCTGTGCTAATGGCAGAAAGTTAATGAACTTGAATTTGGTGCAGTTACATATTCCCTCTCTGCTTGTTTGCTATGTGCCTGCTGGCCCAGCATGTGGCTGAAGGAGTAAATGTAGTTCTGTTCATGGAGGTGTTAGTGATTGTCTGGAGCCATTTGTAGATTATACAAGACAGAAATAGGACAAAATTATGTGGGACTCATAGTGAAAAGTGTCTTTTGATAGAAGCTCAGAGTTTTGGCCTCTTGATTCTTTTCTAAGGATGAGCTTGTCAGGCAGAAAAGTTGATGTAGACCTTTCAGTTGGCCTTGTCCATGTACTCAGGAAAGGAAGTTTTTCTCCTTAATGATAACTACATGTTGGTCAGAGTGGAGCACAATGCTTTGAGAAGGGACTCTTTCAGATTGGTGTCTTGGGAAGATACGGTTATGGAAAAACATGTTGCTGCAGCGTTGAAGTTTGAACCTATCCAGTTATTTATCCATGACATTGAAGGCCCAGCAGCAGAAGATGACTCCTGGGGTAGAAGGTGCATCTGGGGTTGTAGTATATTTTGAGTTTGGCTCCTGCCCAAGGCTAAAGCCTTCTTCAGAGAACCATTTTTACTGCACTGTTAATAGTTATAAAACCTGTTGCTGTCCTTGTGCACCCTGTGAGACCTGCATGAATTCAGGGAACATACATAGACTTACATTAGGGAATTCAGGTACTCCTGCTAGAAAGGCAAGATTCATCCATCCCAAATGGCAGAGAGTGTGTACTCATGCATTCTACTAGGATAAGTAACCACCATTTCAGGTCTCGCCTTTTCTCCTACTGCATGTGAATGAAAAATTCTTTGGACATGAGGGAAGAGTACAAGAGAGGAGCTACACAACCAGTTCAATCCAGTAGGCACAAGGTATCTAATACTGAACACTAAGAGCTTTCCTAGTGTGAGTTTCAAAAGCTCATAAACTGGAATAAACCAAGAGTGACTAAATAAGGAGTGACTTTATTGCAAGTTATGCATCTCCCAACCTTCCTCACTAGTCTGCCAAATATGACTGATATTTAGGTTTTAAAAAACAATAACACTTGCCACTTCTTTAGGTTCTGTTATTTAGGAGTGTTCCAATCCAATCCTGAACAATGCAACTGTTAAACTACCCACAGAAAACCCCAGATTAGTGTAACCCTCAGCACTCTGTTTAGGGGTGAAGCACAGTAATATGTTAACTTCACTGTTAATGCTTAAAGGCAATAGGATGTTTATTCTGTCCTTCATTTCTGAATAAATACCCTCTTAGCAGGATGGAATCTGTGCATGTCCTTTTCCATACACTGTCCAGACCTTTCAAGTTTTTCCTTGAGAGTGGCATTCCTGTCTTTGCTTGCCTGAATACAAATGCTGGCTCATAAATATATGCACAGCTTTCCGTGACTATTCACTTTGATTACTGTGGACACAGTTGCCCACAATTTTATCTTCATTGGGTGCTTCTCCTGCTGGTTGGCTCATTGGCTCACGTAAAGCTGCAGGTGATGATTTGAGGACTGCTGTGAAATTACTTCATGTGAAACTGCATGGCTTTCTTTTAAGTTTTTTTTTTTTTGCTTTGAATGGCACAATTGAGGTCATGTTTTACTAATAATAGGTAGTAGAGGTGGAGTAGTAAGCATGTTATCTTTGTGTGAAGAGCTTTATATAACATAAAGGGGTGTATAACATCAAACCATAACCTTTTTTTTTTTTTTCCTTTAACTCTCCAAAGGTCAGAGACATAAATAGAAAAAAACTTCTTTTGTTGTTCTGGATGTCATCTTTTCCTTATTAGGTTAGCTGTATTAAGAAGTTGGTGCTGGTAACATTGGATTTCTTCAAGGCAGGGAGGGGAGGACAGGGGAGGGGAGAAAGTACCATGCAGTTTGAACCGAGTGTACTTCTCTGGGTTTGTGGCAATAGCATTTAGCTGGCCATGCTGTCCTTGATGTACTTCTCAAGCCTTCTTTTACCCTGAAATGGAAACTTCTGTCTGCGGTGTTAATCGAAGTGATCTTGAAAAACCCAGTGGGTACAAATCTTCAGAAAGTAAAATGTTCTGAATGATAGAAGGATTTTAGTAAGAGCAATTGATGGAAGTGTAAAGTTAGTAGTGCTTCTTAGTGAGAGACAAAGTTGTGGTCGACTAACAAAATGGGAAGTTGAGGAGTGTAATGCCCGAAGTACTGTGTGGGAGCCATAGGAATGCTAACAAGCCTGTCTTGGGGACTGCTGCTTTTGGGACCTTTGTAATGGAGCAAGTGTCTGATTCTGCTGTAGCACCCTCATGTGGCTTCAGCTCTTAAAGCTGAAGGAGTACAAACCTCTAAATAAGACTGGCCCTGTTGTTATTTCCCCCTTGTTTAGGAGTATGAGTATGTTTGACATGAGATGTGAAGAAGAAGCTGTGGCTCAGCCTCATAGCAAAGCTCGCCATGAGAAGCTGCAGAATGTACACAACCAGCTGAAAGAGGACGAGACCAGATGGCAGGATGTGAGTATATGACATTGTCTGCAGTGCTGGCAGGCACTGAGGCCAGCCAGCTAGGCAAAAACAGGACAGCCAGCTAAATCTGCACTTACTGTCAAGTAAAGCTTTAAATAATCAGGAGAGCCTTTTTTTTTTTTTTCTCCTCAGTGGATTTTTGCTAAAAGCATAGAAGTTCATAATTTGATGTAAATCAAAGAATACAAGATCTTTCAGTCCCTCTGCCTGTTCACCTTGCTTTTTAAAAAAAAAAAATGTAAAGAAACTGTGATTAGGTAAAAAAAATGGAAGTAAAACTTCTAACTGCTGACTTCTCTAACTTTTCTAATTAGTCAGTGTCCAAAGTGAAAAATTAAAATATTAAGTAGGACGGGGAATAAATAGGTCAGCCTTTTCTTTAATAAATGTGCATAGATACAGAAAATGTTAATGTTGTCCTTCTTGTCCAAGCAAACAAACGGCAACTCATGTTAGCTACACCCTGCTTGGTTTACAAGGCCTTTCCAAACCTTCTTTCCTTGATGTATTTTGTTAAGCCGTCCAGGCATTTGGCATTGTCTGCAGCAAATTAGCAAGGACAGAAAAACATGATCTGCAGGTAAGTTAGTATAAGGGGTTTTAGTTTCGACTCTGTTCATTCAAACACTGATTTTAAATGAGAAATTTGGGGTATTTTTTAATTAAAAAAACCCCAAGAAAATGCAATAAAACACATCTCTTAGCTTCTTATTACAAGGAAAGCTTCTGTGAAACACCTCAGAGAAGTTTTTGGCAGAAAATTTAAGGAAAAGTTAAAACCAAATTGTATGTATAGCTAAGAAGTGACTTCTTAAAGTAGAAAAAGGAAAGACTTGAGCCGAAAGGTCTTTATGTGTGGGGAGCCATAATTTCCCAGCAGAGGTAAGAATAAATCCAAAGGCATTCAAGAACTTTGAGAACTGTGCTTTGAATTGAAAATCCTCTGAGCTAAAGCTTCTACATTTTCCAGGCCCTCAGCACCTTCTACCATGAACCAAAAGTTCTGAAGAGGTACTGAAAATGTCTTTGTTAGAATGTCCTTGACATTCTGAGTGCCTTATAGAGACGTGTCATGGTCTGATAGTTTAGATGCCTATGCTATCTATATATTTGCCAGCAATTCACAGTTTCATGGCTTTTTAAAATTATTGTTATTCTAAAGCATCAAAACTGGAAAAGATAAATATGTCTGGTTTTTAATTTTGAAAAGAGACGGAAGGCTTATGTTTTTGTAATTGTAATGAAAAACTAATTTCCAAACAATAGACAATAGTGGAAGTAGCAGAATAAAAAAAATGCTTTGGTACTTCAATGAGAATAATTAGTAACTGAGGAAAATGATAGGCCTGTGTTTCATGAAGGGTATCATAGACTGATATATGTAGGTCATGTGAAGAAGTATTTTAATGAACATTCCTTAACTGTAACATCAATATTTTTTGGTTTTAAGCTAAATTAGAAGTGACAATGTTTTTTCCTGATTTTAATAATATAGGTTATGCTTGCACTACCTTCTGCTGTTTACCAGTAAAAATGCAGTTAAAATATTTGGGAAACCATGTAATTAATGAAATAGCCTTTGAACTGAGTATGTGTTATGAATATCTGGGTTTTATTAAAATCAAAATTTGTTAGAGTACATGAAATATAATCTGTATACTAAACTCCTGATGTTGAAAAGTTAATGACAGATGCTCCCTTGCAGTTTCCTAGGAAGTTATTTTTGGGACTTCTTTACTGTAATACTTGTACTGTGAAAAAGATCTTACTTCTGTATCCTCCAGGATTTGTGAATTCATAAAGAATGCAAGACATCACAGGGGCCCATAACAGGTACCTCCTGTGATTCTCTGATTTAGTGTCAGGCTGGTTTTTGAGAAAAGGCAGAGAACCAGATTCAGTCAATCTTCTGCACAATTTCCAAAGACACTGAGATTGTTACTTCAACTAGGACATCTCTATAGAGCAGGATACAAACCATAGGCTTTTTACTCTGTCATGTCTCACACTAGCCAGGTATGAGCCGTGTCATTCCCTAACCTCTCTTGCTCACATCTGGATCCAAAACACTGCAGGGTGGCCATGATGAAGAATCTAAATTTGGATGCTGCACTGGATTTTTCTATCAAAAAACCCCAACATCATGAGTCAACCATATTTGCATATAGCTGACTAATAGCAAGGGGAAAGTATGGAACTGTCAGCTCTCCAAGGCAGACTATCAGTCCAGCTGTAGCTCATAGTGAAACAACATCTATTTTCCAATGAACCTCTGCTTCCCATGTATCTGGTTATTAACATTCTTCACCAAGCATATTTTTTTACTTAATCTTTCTGGGGAATTGGATTTTGTCCCTAGTGTTGGCCCAAGTGAAAATGAGTGTCTTGACTGGTCCTTTTAGGCCAAATTTCCCACCAAAAGCAAAGTGAGCAGTGAAGCTATGAAGCCCTTACTGTATCCTACTGTTAGCAGAAAATTCAGGTAACATCTTCATTTATGGCATGACCTCCTTTTGTCATTGAAATAGGCAATGCTGCCTGGAGGTGATGGGAGCCTAGTCCACAGGCAAGAACAAGTACTGCAACCGTCTGGGTGGGTTCGTTGTTACCTGCAGCCACTTTTTAGTTATTTGCAACTCTGCATTCGGGTGCCTTCCTTCTCTCACAGGACCTGGCTCGGTGGAAGAGCCGTCGAAGGAGCGCTTCACAGGATTTGATTAAAAAGGAAGCTGAGAGAAAGAAAATGGAGAGGTTATTGGCTGGAGACGGAATGAATGAGCGCAGAAAAAGCATCAAAACCTACCGAGAAATTGTGGAGGAGAAGTACGTTGTTTTCCTGGAGTGTAGTGGCGTGTGAAAGTGCTGTGTGCTTCAGAGGTGATAGGTAACTGTGGGCAGCCATGCCTGCACATCTGAGTGAGGGAGAGGGGAGGATGTTGATGGAGCAGAGGGAAATGAGTGTGAGTTCCCATGTTAATGCGATGGTTTCTCCTGTGTTGTCTTCCTTGCAGAGAGAGAAGGGAGCGGGAGCTTCATGAGGCATACAAGAATGCAAAGACACAGGAGGAGGCTGAGAGCATCCTCCAGCAGTACACTGAAAGATTCACTATCAGTGAAGCTGTCCTTGAGCGTCTGCAGATGCCAAAAATTCTGGAAAGAAGCCATTCAGTGGAACCAAATTCCCCACTGAATGACTCAAATCCTCTGAGATATTTAAGGCAACAGTCACTTCCTGCTCCAAAATTCACTGCCACAATTGAAGCAACCATTGTTCCCACCACTGAACTAGAGCCCAGCAATTCAACAGGATGCACATCTCCCAGCAAAAATGTCTCCAAGGCTGTGCCTATGCTGACACCCAAGCCTTACTCACAACCCAAAAATACACAGGAAGTTTTAAAGAACTTTAAGGTAGGATACATCACATGCCCCAAAGTCAGCCAGGAGGCAAAGAGATCTTGATGAAGTCATCTGAACATGTAAACGTTTAATGCAATTATGTAGAAAATGATGGCAGCATTCTGGTATAAAATTCAGCTTCATGTTCTGTGCTGCCCCGTTCAGTGGTTTCTTCATGTTCCATTTTGGGGAAAGGGGGAATTTAAGAAAAAAACAAGGCATTTCCTCAAAAAGATTTTAGAAAATAGTATGTGGTTATGTTTTGGTTTTTTTGAACAAATTGGAAGGTGCAGGGAATGTGGAGGCCCTGACTTTTGAAGCAAGACCTGAACTGACTTTTGTGTCAGGGGTCTGATTTTTGCCATACTCAAACAAGTGTGTCCCGACTCCTTCCAAGCAAAGAGCCAGCCTGCCCAGAGATATGCTCTGTCTTAAACATGCTTCTCACCAAGGATGAATGGGGAAAGCTGCTTCACAGCAGGTATAAAGAGGGGATTTAGGTTGTGCATGGAGGTTCAGTGAAACAGGCTGGCACTGGGGTAACAGAGTAACTGGAGATTGGTGGTGAGAGAGGGAGAGTGGCTCCATTGGATTGCAAGAACTGTGCAAAGATTATGGGAGTAAAAGAAATAAGAGAACTTGGACGAAAGCAAGGCTGCTGGAAATAAGTCAGCTATGAGATTTGTGGGAGAAGAGGATAGGAGAAGAATAGGAGACAATAAAATCTGAGGAGTATATCTTTTGGCTGGGTGGTTGTAGAGAATGGGAGTAAGATACTGAACCAATGATGGAAAAAGCAAAGGACTGGGCCAGAATAAGTCAAGTTTGAAAACAGCTGCTTCACATTGCGTGTACCAAAATTGGAGCTTACCCAAGTCTCATAGTAGTCATGTTCTGAGCAGTGTGAAGCCTACTGGCATGGGTGCCCCCAGCCTCTAGGGTTTGGGTTCTTTTCTGTCTGCCATTGCTCATACTTTGCAAGTGGCATTCAAGAGTCCCTGAAGCCCTGCTGATATCCCAGTAGCACTGCTACCATGCATATTCAGGTTGTTTACTTTCTAAAAAATAAGTCAGCTTTTTATAGCAAGCAAAAAAGGTATGTTGTGATGTATAATTTATTGAAGTCTGTCCCAGCTCTTGTGCAAACCACACCCCACCATATTTCCTAGTTGAAACATGAAACTGATAATTCCTGTTTCTCCTATACCTCAGTTGGTATGACCCAAGTTTACTTTTTAGATACCAGTGAATCATGGATTTTTGGTTTTTTTTCTGATCCTTGACACTTTTTTCATCAGAGGACCAAGATATGTGTGTGTATCACCATAATGTTATTGCATATATAATTCACATATGTGGGAAGAAACTAACATGTGAAAGCTTCTACGCCCCATGAGCCACCACAAAAAAAATCTGTCTGAATCTTGTTCACATGATGTGAAAAATGCAATTTTTCTCAGTAGGAACTATTCCCTAACACATGTAGGTGTAGCATTATTTTCTTTTGAAACACCAGTCTGTCAATGATTCTTGGCTCTGGTTGACAATGTGTTGACTTCCTCCTGATCAGAAGGAAAGGAGTATGTTTGTTTAACTCTGCAGCCAGGGCATCTGTCCTGCTCATTCGAACATTTGGTTTTCTTCGTTAATATAAATACAGAAATGTCTTAGTCTAAACAGAGACACTGAAATGGATGGTGCAGCCTGCCAGTGCTTTTTATTTCTGAGATCTTTCGTAACCTGCCTCTCTAGCAGATAATCCAGCACATAGTCCCAGAAGACTTGGGGCTCAGTTCTGCTCACACTTGTGTGTGGAAATAAACCCTAAGAGAGGTCCTCTCTTAAGTGGAGGATGTCAGTGTAGAAAGGGAGGGAACTTTTTCATCTGAAAAATGCTCAGATGGAGTGAAACAGGTGGTGGAGCTGATTGTGCAAGGGCTAACTGCCTCTACCTTCCTGCACATCTGGCAGAGCTAAGGGTGCCCAACACCTCAGACATGGCCTCTTAGTTAATCATGCTCATAAAGAACAAGCCTCTGGATGCATGTGTGTGAGAAGTCAGTGAAAGGAGTTTGCCCTCAGCTTGGTACCGATGATATGTACTAAGTTGGAGTGCCACTCTTGAGGTATGCAAGCTGTTCAGTCAGTAAGTAAGGAAGGATCTCTGTGCACAGAGTAGCAAAGCCCTCCTTACTCCTCACACCTTCTTCTTTGCTTCAAGGTTCCTTAGCAGGAATATATGGCCACCAAGGAGCCAGCTTGACCCTGAGAAAAAAAAGGTAGTTAAACTGATTTCACACTCTCCTTTTCAAGGAGATTGCTTAAAGTAATTTTTTGGAAAGCACCCAATCTATTTGACAGCCTTATGGAGAGGGTGGAATGGCCAGTTTTATTTGCTGGTGCCTTGACTCCTTGTTATGAACAATAAAGAAACAAGTGGATGAACTGTGCTGCTCCTGTCCCTTCAAAATTCACATAACAGTGCTTCAAAAAAGCACAGAGTGCTAAATACAAAAAAAAATTTTTTTGCAGAGTGGGGAAGGAGAACAGCAAGCAGCGAGGTCATTGAGGTACATAAGCAGTTCATTAACTGCATATAGTTCATACAACAGCAATGAGGTCATTGAGGTACATAAGCAGTTCATTAACATAATTAGTCCTGGAGAACCTGCTTAGCTCGTGCATAAGGTAATGCAAAATCCAGCAGTTTTGGTCTAAATTTAACATAAAAAATGATTTTTTTAAAAATGTCCTTTGATCTGTGATGCATGCAAAGGGTGTCTGTATGTTACTGGGAGAATGGAATGTGGGAAACCAGGAAATCCAGAAAAATTATTTCCTTGTGTCTGTATTTTGTTTATGAGCCCCCTAGGGTCATAGGGTCTTCTGTTTTGGCCCATTGAATGAAATATGTGCTTGACTTCATCCCTCACTGATAACACAGACTGTGTTAATGATTATAGTATCGTGCTGAACTCCTATTTTCCTAAATTCTTTTGAATGCTACTTGTCTCAGCATATTTATTTAACTGTGTTCTGCAGGTAGATGGAAAAGTCAGCATGAATGGAGAAAATGTCAACGGCATGGAAGAAAAGGATAAAGAATGTACAACAGTAATATTTACTCCTTCACCAACCAGATCTCTGAAATTTGATGGAGTAGCCAGAGGGGACAGGCCCCCGGTAGAGTTGAAGAAGGACCCCCCAAGTGTTGAGCTCAGTTTACAGAGGCCTGCCACTCAGAGTGTGCACAAAGAGCCAACAGTAAGACCGACACGAACAAACCAGCCTTATTTTCTTTGCCAATTTTCTGTCTCATGATGTGTTTAATCACTAACTAATGATACCCAAGTGCCTATATTTGCCTTATTTCAAAAGGGTGTGCCCAGACCAGGAAAAAAACTATAAACAAAACCCCAAACCCTTTGTAAATTAAAGGCTTCTTCCTTTTTTATGTGGGTAGAGAAATAGGAGGGTAAGATTGAAAAAACTTTTTGCAGCCACTGGGGGTTTTGGGGAGATTCTTTTTATTTTTTTTTTCTTTTTTGTTGTTTTGATTTTTTTTTCCAGATGTCATGCAGCTGATAAGCATGCTTTAAATATGCTGGGCCAGGGAGAAATTGATTCAGTGTCCCAGCCGTTGTGCAGGTTTATTCAGCACTTCTCCTAATGTAAGCTGATTAGATCAGCAACATAATTGGACTGTGTGAGCCATTATAATTAGTCTCAGTTTTCAGTTTTCAAAAGAGGATGTGGATGTGCTGGCAGTTTTGAACATTTGGTTTTCATTCCCCTCTCAGAAACATTAGAAAAGGGGATAAGCTATTGAAATGCTCAGAGGGGCCAACATGCTTCTTAACTGCCTTATCAGAGAAACAAATTAATTTTACCTTTTCATCTTTCTCTCCCCCTCTTCCCCAGAGAAAAAGAAAGAAGTAAAACTAGAGCATATCACAGCAGGCATCTAGATGCTACAAAACTGTAATAAAAGTAGATAGTAAAAACAAAACAAGAAATAAGGAGAGGATTGCAAAGAGAACATGTAAAAGAACTGCAAGCAAGTGACAGGAGAGGGAATTCTCACCATTTTTTTTCTGTGTAACAACAAAGAGAATTGGAGATGTGGTGAGAGTTGGAGTATGATAATTTTTTCTTTCATCTCAGATTTCATCCAAGCATTGGCCAGATAACAAGGCAGGCAGGCAGAGATCTGTCCTGGGGCTTGATGGCTCATTCATGAGAATGGGTTTGTGTTTTACTTCCCTGCTTAATGCCAGTCTCTAGCTGTGGACAACCAGACCATGGAGCCTGCAGCAATCATGGGAAGTGGGGTGTGCCGTGAGCACAGACTTGATCCTGTCAGAGGGAACTGGTATTGAGTCAAAAGTGAATGATTTGCAGGGAAAGCAGAGCTGAGGCTGCTCCTTTCACAGCAATTTGGCTGTGAGGGTAAAGCCAGGTAAGCATTGCCTCTGATACAGAAGAGCAGGTGTTTGGAGAACAGAGAAGAACCTCAGCTTGCTGGAGATTAGAAGCTCAATGACAATCAGAAAAGAACCCAAGTGAAAGTGTTAATGTCTCCCTTTTTAGGATTTTTAGGCCTAGTTAGAGTTATGAGGAAACAGCAGTAGAAGTCCCTGTTAATTCTTGAGGGTGCTTGTATCTGTTTGATGTCTTCTCATCCTCCCCTTTCTACACCTTTGAGGATATGGCCAGCTGAATGCAAATTTTTCTGTGTCCGGTGTCTCCTTCCAGTTCTTATCTCTCGTGGTGTTGATACTGGCAAAGGAGGCAGAAGAGTTTGACTTTTCAGATTCCTTGTGACTCTTGACATTTACAGAATAGCTCCTGGTTTGTAAGCTTGAATGCACTTAATGATGAAGCCTACAAGAGAGAATGAGTGTGCACCAAAATGGTGCTAGTGTCAGAGTGTCTGTGCTCTAACTACAAATTTTATATCACTAGCCTCACAATTCCATCAGCAATGTGACTGGGTAGTGCAAATCATTGTAATTACTCCTGGCACTTCGGCAAAGGTATGTGTATTAAGCATGTCAAGGTCAGAGCAAGGAGAGCAGACTGCTTTGAGGGGGAGCTTCCATGGGAAAACAGGTGGACTGCACTGAATATGACGAGAGAGAGAAGAGGAGATCTGCCTGTGGCTGGAAGGGAATTTGCCAGCCTCAAAGAAGATTTCAGGATCTATTTCTTCTGGAAATTTACTTCTCTTTATCCAGATGCTTCTTTTTAATTTTCCAGGTCTCCATGCCTCAGACTAAGGCATAGGCAGTAACTTAGCCATTGAGCATGCAGGAGAATGCTTAATACCTTGATTTATTGATGGAAAGGGCTTAGATGCCAGGTTACAGAGATGGGGTGTGGTACTGATGCTTAGCTTCTTCATTGTGTGTGTTGGGACACAGACAAGCACTGCTATAGACAGCTTGATATGGATTTAATTGGTCTGGAGCGTTTTCTGCAAGAACTGGGCAGCTACATGGGCTCACTTCACTCGGCCTTCTCCCTGTACTTATTTTACTTCAGACTTTGGACAACTTAACACCATGATGTCAGTCTCATCTGTGGACCCTGAAAGGCTAAACTGTTCTCTGAAGAATATAACCCCTCCTAGGAAGGAAAGATAAGATACTCATGGGCTTGTCCCACTCCCCATAAAACGAGACCTCTTGCTTAGCAGGATACTGCATCTAGCTGTCACTGTCATCACTCCAGAAGGGAAAAAGAAGTTTGATGTTTGCTCCAGGAATGGGACTTCCAAGCTACGCATTCTTAGAAGTAAAGAAACTTTCTGAAAGCCTCCTCTGTTACCTCCCACAAGGAGAAAACAGGGCTGTAGGTTTTCTCTGATCCTTAACCCTTCTGACATTCTAGAGCAGGAGGAGAAAATGACAGAAACAGGCATAAAAAAGCAGCTGAGATGAAGAAGAGCTGTCTAGAGTGGAAGAAATTACTGAAGCTCTTCTGCCTCAAGAAAACTTCTACAAATTAAGCATATTTTCAAAGCCATTTCTAAGCTTGCTTTCACTGTGTTTATTTGTATATTTTATTGATTTAGTTCTTGTTATCTATGTCCTTTCCAGACTTTGAGTAAGATTCGCAGGCAATAGTTCCTCTGTTAAGAAATGCTGAGTCAGGGGTTTGGGTTTTTTCCCCCTTTAGTTTCTTGTAGATTTGGGTTGGTTTTGTGTTTCATTCATTCATTTTCTTCTCCAGGTCTCTTTTGTGAAATATATATTTCTTTTCATATATACCTTACCTATGGCATGCCTGTCCTCCCCTTCTGATTCTCTTTCTGTTCTTTACATGCTTCCTCTTCCTCCTCCTCCTCCTCCACCCCTTGCAGGGCTGCTCCCCTGCTGTTTCAGTTCATTTGTCAAATGGACTAGTTCTGTCTTCTCTCAGCCTGGCAGGCTTCCCTTTCAAGTCCCTCTTGTAGTCCCAGTTTGAGTCTGTCTGGCTGCCCTCAGGCACTGTCTGCAGCAGGGGAAGGTGCTGTGTAACTGTACTCCAGCAGTGCTTTTGGTCTAAAGTTTAAGGTGCACCCCTTAAAACACTAATACTGTTGAGGCTTTTGGGGAGCTAGGGAAGTGCAGAGATCATCTCCTGTGGGTGAGACCTCAGTGTCAGTTGTCTTTTTGACAAGAGAAGGACCCCATGCATATGTGAATCAAATAATGTTTGGCAATCAGAGACTGACTGGGAAACATGTACATCCTACCTAAAATCTATGATGAACTGAGGTGCAAAAAACTGCAGCAGGTCAGCAGGACAGTAAAGAAAAATACTATTAAAAATATATCTTATATCTTTAGAGTATTGGCAAAGTAATAGGTAGAGTATAGGTAGTGTATAAGTGATTTTACAAGAGACTTACCTTTGTTAAAGTAGCTTATGAAGTTTTGCCTATGATTAAAAGCTAAAAGAGGATAAACTTGACTTACAAACAGGAGGAAAATATCCCACTGTTGTTTGTGGAGCAATGTGGTGGTAAGAGGGGTGGTAGATAAAACGTACCTATACTTCTCAATGCAGTTGGAAAAACTGGGGCACAAGCCCAAAGACTGATCAGTCAGTGGCAATACCAGCAATAATGTGAAAATCATCTCCTCATCCTGATCCTAACTGTCAGCCGTTTAGGCTGGGTTTTCTTCCCATTATACAGAATACTGGTGGACACTACAAATGCTGAGAAGTTGTATCTTCTAGCTCTTTGAATCAGAAGCTGGCAAAGTAAATATTTTATTTTAGAACAGTGTTTGTGCAGATTTTAGTGTAGGGGAATTAATTTCTCAGTAAGTAACATTATTTTAACCAATCTTTATGTGAGCACTTAGAAATTATTGGCTTCCTATAGCTCTAAATATAACTTTGCTCTGATCAATCAAAAAAAAATAAAATAAAATAGGCAGCAACCTGAAAAAGATCAGGGTGAGGTGGTAGTGGTGGGGAGAGACAGTTTTCTTTTAATTTTTCTCTAGCTAGATTAAACTTGTCCATTTCTACTCACTGCATGTTTTGCACAAAGTACACTTGTTTTCTATATCCAAGCAGCACTCTCCTTCATGTTGAAAAATTCACTGATTGAACTGAGATTAAAGTATAAGCTTTCTTGTGGTTGAGGATTGTTGGCCAAGCTACAGGAGAGCAGGGCTGAAATCCTGGTTTGTACATATCCGGTAAGACAAGTCTTTGTTCTTTGATTCATTATGAGAAACACTTGTAGAGTAAGTCTGTCTGTTCCAGATTGACAGCTTTGCCTTGAACCACACATGAAAAGACACATGGAGGGCTGGACTACCTGAAGGGAAGAGGTGTAGGATGAGAAGTATGACCAGCAAAGCTTCAAAGCAGCTAGAAGGGAACTCTGCTCAGCATTTGGTTATGAACATAACATGCCTGTCTCCTGTCTTTCAGACAGCCATGTACTTTTCACTGTCTGTCAGTGGAAGAAGCTGATTTTACACCCCAACTGAGCATTAATAACTCTAATGACTATCAGGAATGCTCCACACTTTCTTGCAACATTTTCAAGACTTCTCTGTCAGTTACTGATTACCTACACCTTTTTATTGTAAATAGCTGGCCTGAGTATAGCATTATATAGCTGGCAGATGGCTTAACCTGTTGAAGCAGTGTTCTGGCTGTAGTACTATATCTGGCATAGCATGCAGGAAACTAAGCTCTGGCAGACCAAGGTTGTGCCATCATTACCACTCATGTCAGCTGCCAACATTAATTTTGATGAGGAAATCTTTGTACGAAAATTTGTAAGTCAATGATCTGTGTAGAGTTCGAATCACAGAAGTTTTGTGATTTGCCAGACAATTTCTACATGTGGCTATTGATGTTGCAACCAATTTTGTTTCTGAATGGTTTTACAGAATTTAAATTGTAGTTTTAACCTGATTCTTTTTGATATTACTGCTTTCTTGCTGGTTCTAAACAGCTTGTTTTTTCGTGTTTTCATAGAAAATACAATAACAATATTTCACATGATTTTGTGTGCAAGCAGTGTTAACCAAGCTATGTTTCATTTTAATTTACAAGAAGGATTAATAAAGTTCTACTGTAACTTCCTATGGAGTTTGTATCATTTTCAGATTTCAAACAACTCATTTGTGAATAATTTCTAGTTTTTAAGCACTCTTTTTTGTGAAACCATCAGATTTGCATACAGTATTTTATGAGTGCCCTGCTAATATTACAAATTAAATAAAAATTATTAAAGGAGAAGGATGACACAATTTCCCTGCCCCTACTCGCTAAATGTTTTCATTTGAGAGTATTATTTTTACAGATGCTCTTTTTGTCACTGAAAAATAACATATTTTTAGTCTGCATTTTATAATAGACCATAGGAAAACAAATCTTGTGCCTATAAACTATGTAATCTAAAGCTAGAACAAGTGAAAAACCCCACAGAACAGATTCAGTGATGCAAACAGATAGAATTGAAGGAAGCACTGCAATGCCATTCAGTGGTAGAGAGAGAAGTTCAGTAGTGATTTGTTTCCTGAGCTGCTGGTTTCAAAAGAGTATTTTTAGCTATGAGCCAAGTGTGAATATGTAGAAGTTGTGATACTCTGTGTGTTAGGAATTTCTGGTTATTGTATTTTTAGGGCTTTATTAAGGGTGTAAAGTTCTGCCACAGCAGTAACCAATATGGCCATTTCTGGCTTGTATGATCTTAATCAAAGAAATACTTAGACTGATATCCTAGTTTATGTGATAAAAATCCTGTCTGTCACAAACTGAACTAATTTACTTTCATGCCTAATAGGTGTTTGGTAACACTATATGCTTGTGCTTGTGTCTTTGTTAAATGAATACTTTGTTTAGCAGAACACCAGTGTCTGATGTGCTCATGACCACAACTGCCATCACAATATTTAACTTTCCATCATGAATTAAGACTAAGTCATAAATGGGGAAGCTTACTTTAACTCCTGGGCATCCAGGTGCATGGGGTAATAAAAGCACCCATCCAAGTAGACAGCATTCTTCAGTTTTTAGAAGTTTTAATGGGACAGTCTCAACACCAGCCTGATGTGTGGGCAGAGATAATCACAGCCCCCGTGCACTGAGGTTTTTCATACTTCTCTTGAAGGCTTCATTGCCCATGGCAGTGCTGTGTGACCTTCCCACACAGGCACCTGCAGCAGAGCCTGTGTTTGGAATGACTCTGGTGCCCTGCAGAAGGAGGCCTCTGCCCACACAAACACATATGAGAGAAGGGTGCTGAGAGGCTACATCAGTCCCTCATCCCAAGGCATGAGAGCTCCTCATAGAACTGAAATACCTCAGAGATGTTACTCACTAGGTTACAGAGTCTTTCAGTCAAAATACAGTCCTCTTAGGTGTAATGAAATGCTTGTATGACTTTTTTTATGTTCGGTGATGATAACATCATCATTTGATTACAAATATTTATGAAATGTGAAGTATGATAGTCTGTGGTAAAAAAGATATTTTATCAATTTTATCAGCACACTTAAGAATTTTTTTAAGTGTATCATATAACTGTGGATAAAATACTAGATAATACTACATTAACTTGGTATTATAAATAGAATTAAATTTAGTGGGAAAAAGAGAGTTCCCCAGTGAAGTTGACTTAATTTTTTTATAAATTAGTTATTAATCAGTTTTATATTTTTAGCTGTATGTCACTAGCATTTAATTGCTCAGCAGAGGGAGGAGAAAGAGTCAAGTCTCGTGAGCAGGAACAGAATTTCTGCAGCATGCCATTGGAAAGTCAATTTTCCTGCGGCAAGTAGTAGCTCTTCTATAAATAACATTTATGTCTGTACCTAGTTCAACCTCCTGGATATAGATTATGGGTAGGTTTAGTTACTGTGCTTGTGCAGGACAGCTGCATGACAGCACCACGTTTAGGTTGCTGAGGCAACTCTAAAGCCAGAGGTGATACAAGTGCATTGTGTCTGAGCATCATGCATCACTGCAGCATTCACTGAGCAACAGTGAATTTTAGCCCCTCTGAGAGGCCATCGTGGCTGTGCTCTTTCTCCAGCAGCAGCTGACATCAGCAGTTGACTTTCTTGGGTATAACAGTTTAACACTTTTTGTATTGGCCTCAGGTATACAACAGTTTATAGCTTTAAAGCCTCTGAAGTTGAAATTGAAGTTGAATGTATTTATTTATTTTAATTTTTCAATTTGGACAATTTCTTTTTGAGAGTGAAATGTGAATTCCACTGTTTTAGCAAAAATATTATCAATCTAAATATTAATAATTGAAATCTACAACAATTTCTTTGGGAGGCTTATGGTTTGGACCAATGGGTGTGGAGCCTCTTGCTTTTCCATGTGAAAACTGCCTTGTTTAGAGCAAATCCTGAGCTCTCAGTAATAGCCATTTGTTTAGGTTTAACAGAGTTTTGTAGACTGTAGGATGATATAGAATAATTCAGTTTGTAGGTCTCTAGCTGAATCTGCTGCTCAAAACGGGATCAGACATGAGATCAGAACAGGTTGCTGAGGGCTTGGTCATTCACGTCTTGAAAACCTCTGAAGACAGATATGACACAGCCTACCTGGCTAGCCTGTTGCCCTGGCCTATCTGTCCACATGCAGAAAAGAAATACTTATTTCTGCTTTAGGCAAGGTTGGGAAGGATTTCCTGTAGCTTCTCCCCTGGCCAATGTATCAGGAGCCAGAACTGAGGCTGAAGGGGAAATGTTCTTTAGTTGCAGCAGAATTCTGCTGGGGCTTTTGCCATGAAAACTCTCAGCGACACACCAGGCTGCCGTCCAGATGAACTGAGGGAGAAAGGGGTGGGTTGTATGAAGGAAAAGAGCAACTAAGTGGCAAGAGATAAACCTCTGGGGCACAGGCCTTGCAGTCTTTGGAGGATTTCTCTGAGGCTGTGTTTTAGCCTGTGCCTCATCTCCAGTGACCATCCCTCCTGCGAGTGTGTGAGACATGGAGGGAGAGGTCTGTGCTTTCCTCACTCTTGGTACAGATGCATTCACAGGTGGGCATGGGAGAGAGAAGTCCTGAAACTTTCCATGTTACCTTTTTAGAGACACTATTTCACTTTCTGCCTCATCCAGTTCAAGAACTGCTTTTAGGCAGGTGGGAGGTGTGTCTCCATGTCTTGCCTGGGGCAGAGGCTGAGGGTGGCAGAGGTGAGGGTGCACTGGGAAGTGTGGCAGTGGCGAGGATGGCAGGCAGCCAGCCCCAGCGAGCGCTGCTGCTTCTAGAGCCTGGTGGCTGTGATCTGGCGCCTGTCCTGCTGAGAGCACAGCCCTTGGCAGCTGCAGGCCCCTTCTCTTGTTCCCAGCACTGCTGGCTGCCTGCTGGGTTGCCTGGGTCACTGGCCCAGGCCATGGCCCCACACCAGTCTGCACTGTTGCCTTGCAGGGCATCTTCCTAGACGTGTTCTTGCCCCTCTGGAGAGCATGTCACCCTCCAAAGAGGAGGTAAGGCAGGGATTCACAAGCTTTGCCAGCAGTGAAGTTCCCTGGAGCTTTGTGGTCTGTCTGCAGGTGTTGCCATCCCATTGGCATTGCCAGCAGATGTCTCCAGCTATGGAGCCGTGAGAGCCCAGGTCTGTTTTTCGTGGGGTGTGCTCAGATAAGGAGCCATAGGCTCACGTGGGCCTGCAGGAGTAGGAAACAGGATCCATTCAGAAGGTGGAGGTCTGATTCCTGCCTGAAGAATAGAGGAAATTTCATCAGATTTCCTCCTTTGCAGCTGTTAAGAAGATGGAGGAGTGGGAGGAGGACAGGAAAGAGAGTCTACAATAGGCTATTTCTGAAATATGTTACTTTTTATTTCTAAAAGTAGTCTGCATTTTTTGTTTTACTCCATTGAATGTGCCATTTTCTAGATTTTGGATGCATTAGAAGTACTAGCAGATTTTTCTTGGTTTGCTTTCTGGAAAAGCAGATGTATGGTGGAAACTGCTGAATAGATCAGCTGAAGAGTTACATTTGTTTTGACAGTGTGGTTTTAACTCTGCAACAGCCCCGTCCAGGTCAGGAAGCTTGCCTTTCAAAGGCATTTGAATTAATGGCTTGATATGGTCTCACCATATTTTTTCAGTCCTCTCTTAATAGTGTTTCAAGTATTTCATTACCTTTAATACTAACTCTGGCTTTTCCCTTCAGATAGCAGATTGTTTAGACAACCGTGAAATAAAGGAAGTATTTAATTACTTTGCCACTTTCCAAACCCTAGTGTGTGCTATCTGTTCACTAATGCATACGTTTTTGTGTTATTCTGGAAGGGGAAACTAGGGGTGAAATGTATGCTTATCTCCAGCTAACACAATCCAAGATATCCTACAGTTTTAAAAGCTTGTAGGAGCTATTCCAAACCAACCACATTGATGGCTGATGATGAGCGATTTGAAAAGGAGATTAAAGCACAGCCATTCAATACCCAAATGGGCAAATACTGCTCTGAAACATTCTCCCCAATGCCCTGCTGAGCTCCACACTGATGTGGTTCAAACACACTACAAAGGAGCAGCAAGCACTGCCTTGAGGAACTAGCACAGACTTTTATTTCCACTGTTCTCACTCCATGCTGTGTTCCTCCCTCCAGGCCTCCCCGGTGGAACCGGATGGAGCTGACAGCCTGCACGCCGAGCCCAGCCCCAGCAGTGTGGCACCTGCCCCCCCGGAGTGCCCATCCCCAGGTGGGTGTCCTGCTGCCCTCACCCTGCCCCTGCCTGTGCCCAGGTGGGTGTGCTGCCACCTTGCCTCTGCCCCTGCCCTTCCTCACTTATGGGCCCGGGTTGAGGCACACCCTGTGGCAGGAATCCGCTAGGAGCATCACCAGCAGCACCGGCAGGGCTCGTTAGAAAATGCTGCAAATGTCAATATTCTTGACATACAATTAAATTATATGCTGTCACAACAGTCATTCACTGTAGCAGCTTCCCAAGGGATGTGTTAGAGCCCCTGTGGCAGGAGGTTTTTCGGGTGCAGCTGGACAGGGTGCTAGAGAATCTCCTCTAGGCTCCCTTTCCCACAAAAGGCAGGACTGGATGGTCTGTTGAGGTCCCTTCCAGCCTGGGCTGTTCTGTCATTCTGTGGTTGAGATGACACACCTGAGTTGTCCACTTGGCTGCTTGTGCAAGTGCCACAGCATGCTGTAACCAGAAAGCAGCAAGGGCAGAAGCTACCAGTCAGTAATAATGTCTGTTTGACACTTTTTTTTCCCCCCCAAGACATTAAGGAGTGGGGAGAAAGAGTAAGAAGGGGCACTTCAGTCCCCATAGGGGGTTTAATTGGACAGTATTTTGCAGACTCCTAATTTTCTGCCTTAAAGCCTTTATGCATGATTCCTAATCTGGGGAAAGGAATTTCCTGGTAGAGTTTTAAGCTGTTTTCCTCAAAAGTGTGTTTCTGAAACATTGTCTTTGAGTAGGCACTTTATTTGCTGTATGCTGTTACTCTAAGTTCATGGTACTTTTTTGTTCATTTTTTTTTTAAATGGGTGTATCAAAGTTCAGCTTGGTATGGGTAAGTAAAAAGTACTATGTCAAGAAAGTGTTTAAATGAGATCTCTGGCTGTAGTCGGTATGTAAGCATAATGCTTCCATTTGTTGGGGATAAATGTGACTTAAACAATTGAGCTTTTCCCTCGAACATCAGTGAGGTACCATTCCTCAAAGATTAGAAGCACATGGGCTGTTAGCAAGGGCTCATTAACTGCCTTAATTACTTTGGCTCCTAGATGCCAAAACACATAGTTTAACAATTTTAAATTGCATCTGGCAGGTAATGTAGAAGATGCAATCTTGTAATGAAATGACCAAATTCTCCTCTCCAGAGTCAACAATGATGAGCTGGTGTTGTCTACAAATCACAAAGCCACCTTGAGCTCCCCAGCTGTCAGAAATGCTAAACCTTTAGTATTGACAGCAAATTTTAATATTGTCTGGCAAGGAAAACTGAGATAGCATTGCAAAAATCGAAATGATAAAGTAGCATGGAGTTTTCGTTATGTGTTTATGAGTTTATATTATCCCTGCTTTGGAGGGATAGATGGGGTCCAAACTCTGTGAACTTCTTGTAGAGTAAACAACCTGCTCTGTTATTCAGTACAAGCCAAACACTTCTATGCTGTGGCCCCTATGCCTCTAATGGTGGAGGAACAGAGGAGGGTGCATCTGCCTTGGCAGCAGCAGCTCTTGTCTCTGCTTGTGTCCAATGGAGTTGTAGGCTGCATCTCTTTCTTAGCTTACTTCTCCCAGCCTGTCAAAGAAGTATATTCAGAAGCTACCAATGCTGCTGTAGTTGGAAAAGGGACAAGATCTGAAGTTTCTGCTTTAGGAGGTTGGAGAGATGTCTGGGTGCTTATTCAGTGCCTGAGATGCAGGTGACTGCTCTGCTTCCAGTGGTGGCATCAGCTATCAGCTGTTCAGTTGCCACAGTCAGCTGTAGACCTGTGTGCTTCTGTCTCTTCCAGAAACCAGCATCAACTTGTTGGGTTTCTTTAAGAATTAGATGACAACTAGGTTATTCCAGTCCAAGGCTGTCTGTTAGCAGTTTGTTTGTTGTCTGATTGTCAGTGGAAGTGGTAGGTTTAGTGAAAATAGGCAAGCTGAAATATCTTCCAGTCCTGACAGTGAGTCCATGCCATATAGCTACTTACCTGTGTAACATCTTAGGGTAGGATTCATCACATAACTTCAGTAAAGACATCTTAGCTCAGTAGGCCCATTGTAGGTTAGAGCTCACCTCAGACAGAAGAGTACCTGAAATAAAAGTTTGTGTGACTCTTTCCCAAGGACTTCTTCTCTGTTTTTTGTTGACCATTAAGGGTGTCCCATGATGCCCAAGTTGAGTGTAAGTGCATAAATTTTGATAGGTGACTTACATTATTTGAGTTTTGTCTTCTCTGAGGGATTAATTTTTCCCATGTTGCAGAAAAAAGTTTATTTTTTCAAAACATCCAGTAAATGGGCTCACAGTATATCCAGTAAAAAATTGTATTGTAAGAAATAGGCATATGTTTTATTTGAAAAGTATCTTAACCTTGCAACATTATCTCTTTTATGTGTGGATTTGGTTTAGATCAAAAGCAATTCAACTCAACTGCAGCTTGTTCCAGCCCTGTTGTGAAGAGATTAGAATTTCTTCCCAGTCCTGTCCCTTCAGAGGAAACTGCTTCAAACAAGAAAGATGTGAAGAAGGCTGAAACAGAGCAGCAGAAGGAAGCAGAGCTCCCTCCTACACAGGAGGTATGTACAGACAAGAAAAAGAGGGAGTGGAAAACAAACAAACAAACGACAAAAAAAAAAAAAAAAAAAAAAAAAAAAAAAAAAAAAAACAAAAAGAAAAAAAGAAGAGATCTTACACAGAAATGTTTATTGTGCAAATTTGTATTTTTCTCCATAAAATGTCACTTCAGGAGTTCATTCAAAACATCATCCTAAAGGATGGTTTCAGCTGCCAAATCCTGTGGTCTTCAGAGGGTTCCCCCTCGAAAGAACCTCCACAGTGTCTGCTTGTAGTGTTTGAACCTGTAAAGTGATGAGACTAGAAAGGAAAACTTAACCTACAAACCCCGGTCCTACCACCTGTTGGGAGGGCAGAGTATCCAGAAGGTGTAAACAGTGGAGCTTATTAAATAGCTGTGACCATACTGCTCTTTCAGGTGAGTTAGATGTTGGTTAGTTAGATGTTATTAGAGGATTGACTTTGGTGTGCAGGGCAGTGTGAATGTCAACAGGAAACAGCTACCAGTTACTTACAGGACTTCAATACTGCAACTCCCTGTTGTCATCCTGGAGACAGAGGCTTCGTCTTTGATACTGTTGTTTCAGAAAATAAATAGAAAGGGTTTAAGTTAACCTTTGAACCTGTTGCTTTTTAATGCTGTTTTCTGCTCCCAAATGTCTGAACAGGTGATTAAAGCAAAAGCCCTGGAAGAGAAGGGGAGTGTAGTGCTGCCATTTTTAAAGAAACTACCTGAAACCAGCCAAGTTACTTTGCATAACTCTGGTCTACAAGGTGAGCAAAAAGCATTTGGAAAACTCAGCAGAGAGTAGCTGATATGGGCATGTGATGTTCAGGGATATGTGCCTAATCCATGATTTGAAAGGTGTTGGAGCTAAAACAGTTATTTTCTAGTTTCATTGACTGATATTGGTAGTGTGGCTTCTGTGATGAAAAGGACTCTTCTGGCTATTCTTCTTAAACACAGCAGCAGAAATTTGACAGAGCAGAGGGAGAGGCCTTTCTTGCATTTACCTGGCCTAGCAGTAAAAGGCTGTGTTATGTTAATGAGTATTACATACTGCTGCTCACAGATGAAAATTAAAATTACTTAGCAATTGGCTTTATCGCACAATAAAATTTCATGGAGATAAATTCTGCACTCAGCTGCTCTTGTGGAGCTCCGTTTCATAGATGAACAATATACATATCTGGCCACATCCTTGAATTTTATCACTGCCCAACACAAATTCTTGCAATGCAGAACCTTTTTTTTTTTTTCATTGCCTCCATGACGAAGTGCTGCTTGAGACCGATAATGTTTAGTAGTTTGATTTTATATTTATTTTAAATAGCACATATGTAGGTATTGTGGAAGAAAGGAGAGAAAAATCAGCTGAGGTTTTTTTCCCCCATAAAAACTTCCTAGATTGTTAATCTATAGGTAATATGATTAGCCTAATGGTTTCAAGGTTAAAACTACTGAAAGTGATCCACTTTGAATAAACTGAAGAGGAACTTTTTACAAAGCCATGTAGTGATAGGACAAGGAATAAAAACTGTAACCTGAAAGAGGGTAGATTTAGATTAGGTATTAGGAGGAAGTTCTTTACGGTAAGTGTGGTGAGGCACTGGAACAGGTTGCGCAGAGAGGCTGTGGATGCCCCATCCCTGGAAGCATTCAAAGCTAGTCTGGATGGAGCTTTGAGCAATCTGATCCAGTGAAAACTGTCCTAGTTCATGGCAGCGGGAATGGAAACTAGATGACCTTTAAGGCTCGTTCCAACCCGAACCACTCTATGATTGTCTGAAAGGGAATGGAATTCTCACTTGTTTTTAGTGGGTAGGTGCTACTCAAGCAGACTTTTAGAACAATATCATTTTATGTTAAGCAAATCAAACCAAATATCAAGTAACAGGTTGTAGGTCTCTTGCCTTGTCAGTTTTCTGACTCGTGCTGAAACACTTGGCTGCACTCTAGTGTTCACAGCATATAGAGCACTGAAAGGCTCACAAAATCCGTTTAAACCTGCATCTGCAATAGGAATGAATGCAGGCACCGTGCAAGACTCGGAAGGGTGGCTGCCCTTGCATCACTGCTGGAGCTTTCATGTAAGTTCAGGTGCCATGTTGCAAAAGTAGCATTTAAATACAGACAGTCCATGTGATCTACAGGTCCATTGTAAATTAACTGCCGTGGGCCAAAGCGACTGTAGACAAACCCCTCTCGTGGCCAAGGTGGCTCAGGTCTGAGTGTGTCCTCACCTTTTCACCAGCCTGTTTCTTGTTTTGTCTCCGTGCCGTTGCCTGCAGAGCCGCCCCGCGGGGCCATGGTTCCGCTTAGGGTCCGCAACCACTGGCGGCGCTCACAGTTTTTCTCCCAGTCAGGTAAATGCGGCGCTGAGCACAGCCCCAGCCCTTCTGCTGCTCCAGCCAGAGGTGTCTTCAGACACGGGGCTGGGGTGAAAGCTGATGATCTAGGGCACTTGTTCTACCTCTTGCTTTTGTAGAAATTATCTATTCCTGCTGCACAGTTGACAAAGAGCTGTTGGGTTGCACATTATTGTGATGCTCTGGTTTCAGGCACCCAAAAGAAAGCCCTTGCCTATAAATACCATTTTCTTAATTTCTTTAAATCAGTCTAGTTTTCAAAGACATTTGAATAGAAAATGGCAATGGTTCTCTTCGTAACTGTGGCTCTTGAATAGTGTAGTCCCATCCTTTTAGCATTGCTGTACTTTTTCCTTCCTTGCACTGAATCACGAAGGGAAAAGTAGATCAAGGTAGGTAAGACTCAGTGTCTGAACATTGCTAACATCTGTGGCCAGAAGTAGATGGCATTAGCTAGTGGTAGAGTAGAACCTGATATTAGTTAATATTGTGCTCCTCTATACCCAGATAAAAAGTAATTTTGTTGGTGATGGGTGTAATCGGGTTTTCTGATTTACTTGCTTGCAATTAGTCCTTGCATTTGGTTGTGGGCGTAAATAGGAAACTAACATGAAGCTCATATACAGATATAATGTAGATTTATTTACAGGCTGAGGAAATTTTTCTATGTTAAATTTAATCTTTCATTGTTCTGGTTTTTTTTAATAGCCGATTCTGATACTGGTGATAAATCAAATGTGAGTACCTTTTTTGCATTATTGTTTGGTTAAGCGATTTGTGTTTAACAGAAATTAATTCTTTATGCTAACTGTCTTGTAACATACCTAAATCAGAATGAGAATTTTTTCTCATGGGCATGTGAGAGTAAAAGTACAAATCAAGGCATTGTCTGAATCTGGAATTCATGCATCTCTTCTTATCTGGAGCTAGCTATACAGTATTTGGTTGCTGGAGCCACTAAAGCTTCACAATCTCTAAATAACATGTAATTCTAAATTATCCATTGTATTTTAAGTGCATAGAAATGAAAGGACTTCACAATTCTATTGCTTCCTCAATGAAACAAAAAAACCCCAACGCACCACGAATGCCACTCTGAAGTACACAGTATTTCACATTGTTTGTCATATAGAACTAGACATAATCTCTTCCTATGAGATTCAAATACTACTTGTAGTGGAAAAGGATTTGACAGCAAGTATCTGAAATTGCCCTTGATTATAAGGATTTTAAACATATCTTGTAATAGGATCCTTAGTGAATCCTGAGGATTTATTTAATTATGGATAAAAATTCAAAGCAAGGCTGTTGTGCTGGCAGACATAAAATGAGAGCATATTTTTTACCTAAAATTGCTTTTCATTTTGCAAAGATTATAGAGTAGCAAAATATGTGTGTTCCATACATTTGAGTCCCTGGAGGTGACTCTGTTCAGTGATGCTTAGAGCTTTCTTTAAGACCTTTTTCCCCCATTCAGTTGAAGTGTCCCAAGACTTTCGTTGCAAACCAAATGATTCTTTTACCACATGGCTACAAATGAGCAATCCCAAGTGTCAGTGAAGCCAAGAATATTGTCTCATAACTGAGAGAACCCTTATCTAGTTCTCAGTTTCCCATTGTAACATCATCAGCAGGCCTTAATCAGGCACAGTGCAATTTTCTCTGGCAGCCATGTGAAGTGGAGTGTCACAGTCTAATAGCTTGGTTTTCCTTCACGTAAGCGTTTCAATTTTTGGTCCTGGGATCCAGAAGAAGAGCGAAAGCGCCAGGAAAGGTGGCAGCATGAGCAAGAACGCTTGCTTCAGGTAGGGAAGAAACTGTATGTCTTCCACCTTGTGCTTCAGCTGTTGAATTGTCCCTTTGGACTAAAGTTGGGCATTTCGTGTCGCGTTTTCCACATCCCCTGTAGATGCTTGAGCACATTCTGTGGCAGTTGAGTGATAAAAAAGCACACACACGTTCTCTGTGGTTTAGGCACTCTCATGTTTCCCTTCCCCACTCCATGGGAAAACCAAAAGGAATTGGTCCTTCAATCCAGTGCAGAGTTAAACCAAATGTATTGGTCTTCAATTATATTTGAGTTGTGCTGAGCATAGACTGCAAAACACTTAATTTACTTGGAGCATCTTTGTCAAGACTGACAATTTGTTAACCGTGATGCCTATGCAACTCTTCTTTAAAATTATGGTCTTAATAGCTTTTTGTAGAATTCTGCTTTGTTCACAGGTTCTTGGAAAATACCAAGCTAAGTTTGGCCATGGAAGGACTTGGGTTTGAGGGGGTTTTGTGGGAGAGGGAAATATCTTCAACACAACCATTAGCTTTGCTTAGTGGTAGAGTAAACTCTAGAAGTTCTAGGTTTGTGTCCTAGTTGGAAGAAATGCAGTGGCCAGGAGAACCTGAATTTCCCAGTCAGTCGGGAGTCTTTTGAAACTGTGATTAGCTTTGATCCCAAAGAAATGGCATCTTTGTTTCATGTAACAGAAGAACAAACAACTGCTAAGGGAGAGAGAATAATCAAATGGGGTCTTTTAATCCTCTAAGAGAGACTTGTGTATCTCTATGCTTTCTTGAAATCATCTAATTTTGCATCTCTTAAAATAGTGTAAAATTCTCATAATAATTTTTCTGGCACATGTGTGTGCTCTCTCAATAGTAAATGCTTCTCTTCTGGATTAGGCAGATGTGATTACCAATCTGAACAGATGTTGGAACTGGTGTAAGAGGGAAATGTTCCTCTCCATATTCAAACCAGTTCTGGCAAACAATTTTAAACACCTGTTTGAGATATTTATTTGTGCAAAACTCTGTGAAAGCAATTCTTAAGAAATCATCCCTTCAAGGAAGAAAGTAAACTATTTAGCTAATTATAATTGTACTCTCTTCAAACATTTGCACACTAATCGTTTATCTTTTAAACTTAGTTATTCATCATTCATTAAATTGTAACGGCATATCTCTTAAATCAGTACTATTGCCATATCTCTTAATACCAGTATCTGCAAAACCTGCTTACTTATATGCTGCTTTGCTGAAGTTTTTAATGTACAACCATTGTCTCAGTGTTTTGGGGTCTGTGAAACATTTTTGAAACTTAACACAGTAAGATAAACAAGGAATTATTAATATTTTTGAGCATAAACCTAATTTCTGAGCAAAGATTTTAAAAATTCCAAGAAATTAAACTTCTTCTAATGTGTCCAAAGTTCCTTGAACCTTGAAGACATTAAATGTAAATCCTAGAACAAAATGGGCAAAGTGAAAAAGAAGCGCTTTTTTGACACCCATGGATGCTTCCAATTTTTATCCTTTTATTTCATCCTATTTCTGATTAAACCACTCTTAGCAAATTAATTTTTGCTGTGGAGACACTACAGAATTTACTCTTAATACTGAATGCTCTGAATTTACCTGCATTTGTACAGGAGAAGTATCAGAAGGAGCAATACAAGCTGAAGGAGGAATGGGAAAAGGCCCAGAGAGAAGTTGAAGAGGAGGAGCGTAGATACTATGAGGAGGTATAAGGCTCAAAGGAGGAGGTTGTTTTCTGGGGTTTTGTTTTTTGTTGGGTTTTTTTTGGTTGTGGTTTTGGTGTTTGGTTTTTTTTTTTGGGGGGGGGGTTGTTTTTGTTTTTGTTTGTTTGTTTTGTTTTTGTTTTGTTTTTAATTTTTTTAAATTTATTTAAATACACCCACTTACATAACAAAAAAAAATCATCCCATACCTGGATTAATTAATGAAAATCCTCTTCAAGGCTGAATTCTGAGGAGGATTATTTCTCTTAAACACTGCCATAGTTGTTGAGGAAAAATATTTAAATATTTGGACAGGTATGCTCAGCACCTCCTCATAGGTGGAGGTGTCTAATTGCTGTGCAAGTCTGGGTGAGTCAGTACAGCTGTGTCTGGGCACGCTCAGACTTCCCTGTGGGGGCAGAGCCCTGTGTATTTTGACATATACTTGGTGCCTAGACTTGGTGGAACTCCAGATGAAATTGTTGCCTGCCTTGGGTTTGATCATGGAGGTATTTTGTAACTGGCCTTTAAAAAAAATCCACAGGAAATGTTCAAAGCTTGCAGTTGTGGAATATTAACCATCTATAAGATAGTGGTTTTCTTCTGTTGTATGTGGGTCATTATTGCAGGAAACTGGAAAATATTTTTAAGTTTGTCTATGCATTATGTAAATGCATAGTTCCTCATCTGTGCTCAAGGGACATACTTGCGGTCTAAACGAGAAAGTTTTTTCAACTTTCAGAATAAGTTTCTTGTGTACCAGGGGTAATTTCATACTTTTATATTAAGGTTAATACACTGGTCCTCTACAAAACAGTAGTTCCATGTAAGTGAAATATTCTTTCTGTTTTGGAAATTCCATCCTAATGGTAAAAGGAATGGAAGTGCAAAACCTTGAAGCAAATTAAAAATTGAGGTGTTAGCATTATTCTTGGTACCACAAGTCCTTATCTAGCCATCTAAATATGGCACATAGCCAAATCTTATGTTTCTTACATGTTTCATAAGATCATAATTTACATTCTGTATTTTTAACCCCCAATCTCCTGATCCTCTTTCTTTAGGAACGCAAGATAATTGAGGATACTCTAGTTCCATTCATTGTGTCTTCAAACTCTGCTGAGCTCCTCTCCTCTTCTTCCTCTACCACTGAAGGAAACAAGACAGTGGTGAGTTTCTCCTGGAGTAGTAAGGCACTGGAAAGTAAGCCTTCTTTAGTGCAAAGTTCAATCCTTTGCTGTCAAAGTCTGGGAGCCATAAGAGTAAGGGTATTCCCTGGGTCCCTTCTCTAACTGGTGATACTTCAGAGTGCTGTAACTTAGATTTTCACAACTGAATAGCTGTATTCCCAAGCAAAGTGCTACTATCCCATTTTCAAATGGAGCAGAGAATGATACTTTATCTCTGCAGCCGCCAATGTTCTTTAACCAGTGCTGTGAAATTTTGATTGTCTTCCAAAGCCAACAAAATCTTAAGTGGTTTCCCTGAATCCAAAATCTCGAATGTAAAATTGTTCTTTATATATATCTCAGATGAGACTGAATCCTACCCCCCAGTTTTCCTCCTTTTCTCTCCCATCATCCCTCCTAGAAAGCAGCAAAACAGAGGAATGTTTACTCTCTGTGTTTGGGTTTCTTCACTCATGCAGCACGGAATGTTTAATTCAATGCCTCTAGCATTTGATTAAATCAGTGTTTGCAGAGATCAGAGAACGACACCCCAGGTGAGATTGCAGTCGAGTAAATGTGGGATTCACAGACGTAATTTTTCTTGCCTAAGGCACCTGCACCCAGTCATCTCCCTTCTTCCATTCAACTTCAGGATTAGGAGTACTCTATCATTTGGTTCTCCCATCACTCTTCCTGCCCCACTGTTCTCACTCATCCCTGTGCAAAGGCATCAGCCATGGCAAGTTTTCCACATGTAGCAGTAACTTCCTTGGTGGAGTTATTTGTGCCAGTCAGACACTGCCTGCACCCAGAAGTGAAGAATCTCATGCCATTGCTTATTTAAGCTCCACAGGTTAGGTATGAACCACTCCCATGCCACTTTGAAAGTAGTACTGGTGTTGTCCTTTGAGGATGCCCAGTGCATGTGAGTAATGCTTTGCTCCTAGGCAGTGACAGCAAGCTGAGGTCAATCACAGAGTCCTCACTAGTCCAATGGGAGACTGTCTAGACTCTCAAAGTAGGATTTCTGCCAAGCAGTATGTAATGGGAAGTTTTAATTTGCTGTCCTTAGCAACATAATTGGTACCTAACTTCCTTCATGCTCAGTCCAACTAGTTGTTGTTTCAGCTAAATTCTTAATTAAATCCAAAGTTAGCCTTACCAGGGTCAAATGGCTCTATTATATAAATGTGAGGTGATCTTTTTGATAATAAGGTGTGTCAACACAATGTATCTAGGGGCAGCCTGTACTTTTCCCATGTGTGCACCAATGCCAAATTCAAAGGGAGCTCCTTGTTCCCTCTTCATCTGTCTTCTAGAACTCAACTGATTCAAACAGCTGTCCAGGGGAAGGCAAACAAAAAGAAGTCACAAAGCAGAAAAAGCTGCTCTGGGAGCAGGACATTATGTCATCTGTGAAAAGCAAGGAAAACGATCTGTGGCAAGAAAAGAGGAGGTATGTATTAACCCTAAGCATTTGTAACCCTGCAGAGCTTTGTGTTCTGTTGGCTTCTGGGATATCACGTGTGCCCAGGACCGATGCTGGAGCATCAGCCCTGGCTGGCCTCAATACAATATATCCTGATCAATATTCACTGGCCCCGCAGACAGATGTCGTGTGGCAGTGCACAGTGCTAGTTGTGCATATCAGAAGGCTTGTCTTTTCCTTGTGTGGCTTTGCCAAGAGGCTGTCACAGCAACCAGATCAGACCTTAGACAGCTCAGACATCTGTGTACATCACTGCACTGTGTAGGTGTACAGTTCACAAGCCATCTGAAGGACTAAAGGAGCAGTAGCTGTTTTCACTCATAATCTGTGTGAAATTGCCTGGCCAACTCAGAAATGACATACAAAATCTTGCCAGGTGGTGTTTAAAATCCTGGACTTCACTCAACTGATAATTAACAGGTTTCACAAAAGAGAAGAGGCATCTGATGATGCTGAGCAGTGTATAGAGAACATGGATAAAAGTTTTTTTTCTGTCAAATCCACAAATCCAAAATGATCTTCAGCACATCTAAGTGGTAGTTTGAGGTAAGCAGGAAGATTTGGACTATTTGGAGACAAACTTGGTAATTTATTAAAATTTTCTCATTGCTTTGTCATTGCAAAATTGACATAATAACAAAAATCTTTTTTGTAAAAAATAGACATACTCAGAAGCCTGATTTTGCCATTGTATTCTAGGTGACACTTTTCGTGGCTTTATTTATACAATGTGACTTATTTTTATTGGCAGTGGAAATAAAGTGCTCTCAGGATACCCAGAGACTGGTATCTTAAAAGGAGGAAGTGAACAGGAGCACCGCATGCCGGTGATGGAGCGCAGCTCACCTGCCAGACTGAATCTGCCACTGAGTCAGGATGAGAGTAAGACTCTTCTTATGCATGGGTTCTTCTCCAGATAGAAATCAAGCAGAAATCTGACTCAAAGTTTTTTGGGTTTTGTGGGTTTTTTGGGGGTTTTTTTTTTGTTTGTTTTTGTTTTTTGTTTTTGTTTTGTTTTGTTTTTTGGGGGGTTGTTGTTTTGTTTGTTTGTTTGGTTGGTTGGTTGGGGTTTTTTTTTTGGAAATTGACAGTACACATGTATCTTCAAAACTGGAATGTCTCAGATAAAAAAAAATTATTTTATGTTAGCAAAGATAAATATGTTAAGGTGAAATTTAAACTCCTCTTGTTTTAATCAGAGATGAGACTTTCTGCAGCAAGTACCTCGTTTATTGACCTGCATGTTCACAGTAGCAGTTAAAATGGTCATCGTCCATGTTTTATATAATCTTACATACATATAGGATTTATCTTGATACAGAGAGCATATTTCCAACACTTATTTTGTGTTTCTATGGCTAATTAGATTCATGGTCATTTCAGTCCAGTAAAAATCACTACATGTGATCTGTAACCTTTTCAAGCCAAACCCAAAGAGACACCTGCCTCAATTTTTTCATTAGCAATGTCTAATGACATTTATTTTTTTTAGCTCCCATAAGTATTGATGTTCTTGAAGGAAAGAATTTCCCCAAAGCCTTGCTGTCATGAGGGTGACCCTGAAAAAAAGGCAAATTCACAAATTTAGCATCATTGTCTATCTAATAGAAGTGAACAGTGGAAAGTAAATAAGTAGGACTAAAGACAGAAAGTGAATGCAAATTTTGAAATCAAGTTTTAGATTTTTATTTTCAGCTCAGCATAAAAATTCATTATTCTAAAAAATGAAGTGTCTATGGATGGAAAGGTTTTCAGTGTTATTACTTGCTCCAAATGCAAATTCAGTCTATTAAACTTAGTAGATTTGCTTTCTTTGTCTCAGATTTATTTTGTTCTTAGTGCTTTGGTAAAAGTTGCACAAAGAAAGAAAGCAAGCAGAATTTATATTATCCAGCAATTCAGCCTTGGGGATTTGTAGTAATGATTGAGCAAACTTTACAGGTTTGACAATTTTAAACTACATTTGCTAATAGCCCCACTTCAGGGTTTTCCTAGGTTCTTTTCAACAGTTTGGTCCTCTGCAAGAGTTCTGACAGCTCCTTTCTTGCCTCTTAAAGCATCCTATCCTTGCTCCTTCCTTAAGCCCTTAAATAATCAGGTGTGTGGGTTTATTGTCTTGATATCAAAATAGGTAACAGGCCTTTCACAGGCTCCAGCAAAGTTTTCATTCTCTAAACCAGCTGGTTGGCACATGGCAGGGTAAGGCTTCTCCCCAACCTGTGAGCCACAAAATTCATCTTGCAGGGTCCAGATAATGCACTGTTTCTCAAAAATGGGACGGTTGGCTGCTTGGGCATCTCACAGATCATTGGGTTTTTTTGCTGTGAGGCTGTTACTGTCACTGACCCATCTGAAGCACAGAAGAAAATTACAAAGGAATTCCTGTTCGTCAGTAGGTTTATGGAGAGCAGTGACTATGCACCATCCCCTTAACTCTTGTTATTGAGAAGTTTGGATCCTCCAGCACCACAGAAGTTTCAGTCTCCCTGGTGCTTCCCTCATTATGACAATACAGTATTTTTCCAAGTGTTGTTTGTGGATGGCTGTTTGACCCTGCCCTTTCCCCTTTCAGAAATAGATTCAGCAGCAGGTGGTCAGATACCTGTATGTGAAGGTAATGCATCAGAACGATGTTCCATAGAGGTCTTCTGATGTGGCAAAGCCTGTCTCTGACTTTGTGGGGGGATTTCTGAGAATTTGATTTAATGAAAAATGTGTCCTTTGTGGTGTGCCCACAATCCATGATGGTCTATAAATATTGACAAGAGCATTTTGCCTCAAATATTGAGTTTTCCCCACCTCTTGCTGTAGGTGTCTCCTGGAATCAGCAGCTGCTGACAAAGCGATCTCCACAGTGCGCAGAGGACGCTCGGCAGAGACCCTTCCTGGGCCAGACTGTGGGACAGCAACCAAGCTCTGCAGGGGAAGCAAGGAGGTGAGAACATAAAGGTTATTGAAGAGACTGAGAAGTCCTCCTTGCTCTGTTCTCCCTTATATTCCTGCCCAGCATCCTTTATTGGTTGGGTTTGATTAGTCCTGCAGTGAAGACACCCTTAATATCTGGCTTTCCCACCGAGACTGCTAACATTTATCTGCTTTGTTTCTCATTACAGGCAACAGGGTTACTAACTTCAGGAGGCAGCACACCCCCTGCATGCCTCCCTCTTCTTTCTCTGTAGCTCTCTTAGCACATATCTGCATAACTTTTCATGTGCTTAATTTGTTTTAAGTGCCTGAGACAAACATTTATAGCTAATAAGTAGCTAAATATGAGGGTAGCAATATCGGATTATATCTGCCTCTTTGAAGCTGATATCCAAGAGCTTTATCCTCCATCTTCCAAACACATATCAATTGCTACTTCCTAGTCCTTTAAAGACTATACCTTTTAAAAAAAGATACATATAGAGTAGCATTTTCTTTCTGCTGTAAATTATGGTGAGGTTTTTTTTCTTTGCTGCTTTGCCTGTGCTTTTGAGTAAGCCTTACTGAACAGTAACACCAGTTCTTTTGGTAAATAAGGGATCTGTTTGCCTAATATTTACAAAAAGAAGCCATGTAACGAGAAAGGAGCATCTGTTTTCTTTAGCATATATATGAACCAGTTCTTCTGCAGAACCTGTTGCCTCTATTAAGGTTGTATCCAGTCACAACTAATGTAGATTGAGTTTTGATTACCTATTCCTCAGTATAAACTGCCTGTGTGTGTGTTTGCGAAAATCATTATTTAATCTGTAAATCATTTTAAGCAGGTAGAATTTGGATCAGTCCTATGATTTCTGATAGCAAAAGCCATGGTTTTGCTCACCAGACTCTTTCAGAGGAGCATGGATACAAATTAACCATTAACCAAATCAAATCGGTGTTGGTAGCTTCCTTCTTGCTCAGTAAAGGGCAAACAGAGAGCGTAGAGTGGTGTGGTGTGACTTGGCTTAGCCCTCCTTCATCATGGTGGGACCTGTAATGGATTGGTGGGGTGGGCAGAAGTCTCCACATGGCTGATTACCTTGTGGGTTACCTGATTGAGCAGCAGCGAGCAGACTAAGACTCAGAACCAAAAATCCTGAAATCCACTTACGGAAATTTCTCCATACAAAACCTGGTTTTATTTGCTGTTCAGCTGTATTAATGCATCTTCTCTGCTATATTTTAGGGCAGGTTATCATGAGAACTTCCGATCTGGGCCATCATCTCCCTGCTCTCCTGCTGCTCTGAGTCAGTCACCCAACAGGTACTAAAGGTCAATAAGGAATTTTGCAGACCAAACGCTTCTTGTAGTTGCTGGTGCACTGCCAGAATGAAAATCACATTAGTATTATGTGGATGCACTGTTAAGTCTGCTCAATGTTGCAATTCATAACTGTCCATGGGATAAACATGTAGCCTCTCTCCAATATTTCTTGCCTGCTTCAGTGGCAGTGTTATGTTTTCAAATAACACAGTTCAGAAAGAAGCTCTAGAACTCTGCTTGATCATTGAAGTGTCAATAAAATTGAAATGGAACAGTAGAAACCTCAGTCAAAGTATGAACTCAGAGCACTTAAGCCAAAGAATGTCTTCATTGCAAATAGTCACATGCTCAGGAATAAGATCTGTTCTAGACATTGGCACTTGCTGATTTAAAAAGAATTTTTCCTTTCATTTCCAAACTTGAAATGCATTTTGCTTTTTTGCTGATTTTTAATTTGCCCACAATCATGCTAATCAAATTTCCTAGAAATCTGATTCTCTCGAGCAATCTACATCTTCCAGTGAGTTATGTGTACTAACTCTAAATAAATGTTAACTCTTGCCTGATTAAATCACTGAAAATTTGGGATATATTAAAATTGGTTTGCTTATTAAATAGGGTAAATTAATACAACACAGGACACAGAAAGTTTCTTTGTTTTTAAATTACATTGTTCTTCACTTTTAAGAACAAAGCCCTCCTTCTGATGTCACTTCCTTTGAAGTAAAACTGTTGGGATTTTTTTACTTGAACGATTTATTATCTTCTAACCATAACTGCAGTTTTGGTAGAATTGCAGATTAATTCCTTACAGGTCGCTAGTTGTGATAGCTACTCCATATTATTTAGCAGCTATATTCTGATCTGAGAATATTTTGCATGATCTTTTCCTGAAATAAATCTTAGTTTTGTAAATAATAGATGTGATGTAATTTATTTTTCCACTAAAATATTAGAAAATTCTTAAAAATTTCCCAAGATCTGAGACTTTAACTTGCTCTGGTAGTAACTCTGATAGTGGAGAAGAAGTAAAAACAAAGGTGAACTCAGGAATAACATAGAAGCAGAAGGGTTAAGGCTGTAGGAAGGGGGAAAAAACCACAGCAGAGTTATTCTAAAAGGAATAATGATAGCGAAGCAACAAGAGGTTCATGTGTCTGTGCTGCCTGGGTACATGGTGGGCTCAAGAGTTGGAAGCAAGGACAATTTTCTAATTGTGATGAGCTTTTCTGCTGCTTCTGTCTCTCTGTCTCTGTCTCTGTCTTTTTTTTTTTTTTTTTTTTTTTTTTTTTTTTTTTTTTTTTTTTTTGTGGCTCTTTTGTCATGCTGCAGTCCAGATCTGTCTCTATTGGTGGCTTATTATATCAAAACCTTAAAGCAAGAGATTGTAAACTTGCTTATCTGAGTAGGATTTCATCAAATTGTCTTTTCAAAACTCATGAAGTATCATAAAGTTTTTTTGCCAGTTTCAGCCCTGGCTGAAAAAAGAATGGATGACACAGAGCAACAGGGGATCCCTTTTGGTCTCAGGTTCATCTACTAGGCCTAGCATCAGTTCTGGCAGGCTGACAGGAAGGAGAGAAGTGGAGAGACCCATAGAACTGGACACCTGCACTGCTATTAAAACATTATGAAAAAGGGCACCAACTATTCCTGGGGCTCTGAACTTTCACCTGCCTGTCATCCAACAGCAGAATTATGAGACAGGTCTAGACAGTCCTTCAGGACTGCAGAAGGAGCAAATGGAAGTATTTTCTGCATTGCAGATGGAGATGCAATTTCAGGTTTTCTCTGACTAGTATGGTATTAACTGGCTGCAGCAGCGCAGACTAAAAAGAGTCAGCCTGTGCCTGGTCTGTGCTACTGTAGTTCTGCTGTCACTATTGACTTCACCAGCTTGGTTGGGTGCAAGAGTAGCATCCCTGTTTTCTGACTTGCACTGAACAAGTCCATTTGTAAACAAATTGAAAAATTTCCAAGCTGAGAGTCTGACTCAGGCAATTTGTGTGAATTGCTGTGGCATTGGCCAGGTCTAAGTAACCTTTACTGTAAATGTGGTGAGGCACTGGAGCAGATTTCCCAAAGTCACTGTGGACTCTCCATCCCTAAAAGTGTTAAAGTCTGGGTTGAATAGGACTCTGAATAACCTGGTCTAGTGGAAGGTCCCCTGCCTATGGCAAAGGGTTTGGAACTACGTAATCTTTAAGGTCCCTTCCAACCTTTACTATTCTGTGATTCTGTGAATCCACAGGTGACAGTTCCCTGTCACCCAGGCCTCTGTTAAGAGGTTTGCATCTCCCTTGATCTAGCACAGCAGACTGGCAGAGAAATGTGTCTGAGTTGCTGTGCATTTAAGCATTTTAAGTCCTTTGCTTGCTTATCTGAAAGGCAGATGTACAGGTTGATTCAGTAACATGGCTGAAGGGTCAATGTGTATTTATTTATGTAAACTCCTCCAGTGCTCCTTCCTCTCATTATGTTTCCCTTGATAGACCTATCTAAATATTTGGTTCCATTTTAGCATCAGTTGCTGTGTTTTTACAGCTATGTTTGTCTCCTAGGTCTGTCAGCGGGAAGAAGCTTTGTTCTACCTGTGGTCTCCCTCTTGGAAAAGGAGCTGCCATGATTATTGAGACACTTGGTCTTTATTTCCATATTCAGTGCTTCAGGGTATGGCTCTTGCTTTAAAAAGAAAAATCTCAAGTTGTGCACACTGCAAGTGGAGAGTAGATGTGAAACCGAAAATTAGATGACCAGGGGATTTACATCTGTTGGAGTGTGTGTGTTTGTAAAGAAGTGGAAATAACACAGCTAATGTGTTATTTTGTAGTCAGACACATTCATTGGACTAAAATCTGTGATCAAGCAAGCAAATTTAGCTTCTGTACTTACGGGGAGCAGGGGGCAGAGCATCATACGGTTTCTCAATTGTGTTCATTTTTTTTTTAAATACAACATTATTTACCTTGAAATTTTTTAGGTGGTTTGGTTTTTTTTTCCTTCCTTCCAAAAGCATGACCAGTCCAAAAGCCATCTTTGATCTGCCCCATGGTTGGGAAGCTTTGACTATGGAATGAATGGTATATTCTGGCTTTTACCAGAAATATTTCTTGACTGTTCTTAAGCGTTTCAATTTGGAAATAACCTGAAGTGTTTTCTAGAAAACTCAGAAAGTGTTTATTTCCATTATCTCTGGTTCAATTGATATTAGACATCCGTGAAGACTTTTTTGATTTTAGACATTTACCCAGACTAAGCCTCTGGCCTCTTTAAGCTTTATCCATCACAACTGACCTGCCTCCAGAATGAGGCCTCAAAGTCAGGTGTCCCATACAATAATTAGACTTCACTTCTGTGTAAGTGGAGGTTGCTGAAATCCAGTCTTAAGCACTTTTGACTCTATAAAAACCCTCTTAGTGATTTGCAGTGTGTTCCCCAGGAGTATGGTCTGGGATCTAGGAGAGTATTTTTCTCACCATTCCAAGAACTACTTAAATGAAAGAAAAAATTGGGAAGAGTTGTGGCAGATAGTAGGGCATGGTCTCTTCTTACTTTCTGTGTTCTTCAACTGACAGTGTGGTGTTTGCAAGGGACAGCTGGGAGATGCAGCAAGTGGCACAGATGTCAGGATTAGAAATGGTCTTCTTAACTGCAACGATTGTTACATCCGATCCAGAAGTAAGTACCAAGTGCTGGGAGCTCTGACAATACTGTGGCCATGTGTTGCAATATGACACAAATGAACGACACTAACACACTGAGATGTCCAAGGCAAAAAAAAAGAGTTTATTTACAGACTTTGACATTTATAGAATTCCAACAGTGACCATGGATTGGAGGATGAAATTGTCCTCTCCAACCACACTGGTCAGACCAGCAGTCTATCAATTCTCGCCTCCTCCAGAAAGGAATGCAAAACAATCATTATTTATATGAAAAGTGAGTGAGAAACTCCATTACAAAAGTAAACATCAGAAGGCTTTAGAAGAACTTTAGAAAAGCTTTAGAGAAACAGGGCGACAGCCAATGTTTTAACTGGCGGGTTTATCCAGCTCTGACACTCAGACATAGCTTCGCCATGGGAAGAGGAGTCTTCCCATGCCGTTTTAATTATTTTCTCATATCAGAAAAGATTTACAAGCCCATTAAATTTTGCCCAGAGGATCTCTGCTCAGCACTATTACATTTAAAGGCTGTTTCTGTGCATAAACATATACTCCTATACTATGCACACATATTGCATGGCCTGGAGGCTTGGATCTCTCACATCACATGAGACAATGTAGTTAATTCTACCTGATCTAGGACCCTGGGCTGTGTTTGAAGAAGTTCCCATTTTTTTAAATCTCTAGGCCTGCCTTTTGTGGACAAAATGGTCATGTAAAATATTAAGAACATCCTGTAACTCGTAGTGAATCCTTGTGGTGGTATCCCCAGATATGTGCTAAATAGCATTGCTTGCCATAAATTTTAAAGAATGAGCCAGACAAGTGCATGTCAGAAAGAAAACTGTGATTTTGCTGCCTTAGAGCAGGTGTCTTTCCAAGTCCTGGATTTCTGTAACTGATACTAAATTACTAAAACATTTTAGCTTCACCCCAATGTCACCAGTGATGGTCAATGCTCATGCTGGTTTCCACCTTGTGAAAAACAGTAAGGTGCAAACAATAGGAGTAATTGTTGTCTTCCTGTTAAATATTATTTGGTATATTCACTGCCTGCAGTTCCAACTGATAAGTGGACTTCTAGAGCTCTTTTTCCTTAGCTTGCTATTTCCCTTGTCTCCTCTCAAAACCACTGGCTGTAGGAATCCAGGAGTAAGAAAGGTACCTCCCCACCTTTGCCGGAAGAAAAATGGGTACTTTTGTTCTGATGCGTCAGGAAGGGAGATACTTCTCCATCCGGCAGAGCTAGAGGGTGCTATTGTACAACTGGTTTTTTGGCGATTTTTTTTTCTTAAATTCTGCTAAGGAATGTAAGCAACGTTTTATTATTTATTTAACCTGAAATATTTAGAAATAGTTTTTTCCCTTTGTGCTTGATACTATAAACCTGCCTCATGTGGATGAGGTCCTGACCCTTAAAATGCAGATTTGCATATCCATCCTTACACAAAAAAGAGAGGAAGGTATAATAGTTGTAATTTCCTTCTCTTAGTCATTTCTGCATAAATAAAAATTGATGTTCCTTGTGGATAGATAAAGGCTCAAATAAATTTTCAGTTTATATGCTGTAGAAATCACTCTCTCCATCATCATTTCTACAGCAGTGTTACTAGAAAATGCATTACCAAGCTGTGTGCAGTGTTTCATGTAATAACATTTTGCATTTGTACATACCCAGCAGAATGGTAACCAAGACCATGAATGAGGAAATAGGTTTTGAGAAAATGTATGACTCCTGAAGAATAATAATGGCAAGGGGTTTTTAATTTTTACTACAAATTGCCTCTTCCTGCTGTGTCCACTGGTTTTGGAAAATCACAAAATCCAGTTACTTGGCTTTAATCTACAGTAACTGTTGCTGACAATTCAAAAGGACTGGTTTTGATGGCACTGTAAATGTTTCTGATTTTTAACTAAAATTTGATGCATTGCACACCTGAAATTAAGAATAAACTGGTGCAATGTCAGTGTTTTGCCTTTCAGTTCTGGGAACGGTGCTGCAAAATGTCAAATCAGTTGTTTGATTGCATGGTTTGTGCCTTCCTGCCCCCATGGATGCATCTAAAACCTGTGCAGCAGTGGGCAGGAGTGACAGTCTCTGACTACCCTAGGGGTAGTCAGTATTGTTTTGAGACACTTACAGACATCTCCATGGAATATTTTGGCTTCCAGAAGCTTATCTGAAAAAATGGATGATTCAGTTTCAAAATAAATAATAAAAAAGGAGATGACTAGAAAAGCAGTAAGGATTATGCAGTGGTCCAGGGTCCAAAATATTTCTGGTTTTCAAATAAAAGTGGATGGGTTTTTAACAGTAAGTTGTTTCTGTAGAATGAAACCTCACAAGGAAGGAAATTCTCTATTCAGTGTCAAACACAGGGAATGGTCACAGTTTGATGAGTGTCAAAGTCAAAGGCGAGAAGTAAATTTGTGAGATTCACTATATGGCCAAACAACACAAGAACTCTGTAGTACCAAGTAGCACAAACTAGGCTCAGCTGAAGATGACTCAGCAGACTTTTGCTTTACTATTTTGCCACTGCAGAGCCTGAAATAAATACACACACACAAGTACTTTTTTTGGGTATAAAATAAGATAAAACTGCAGAATGCATTCGACATGTAGCAAGGAAAATTTATTTCCACTGGAATTATCCTGAATTTTCTTTGTAGTAGTTACTGCCCTAGCTTTGCAGGAGAAAGGAAAAACAGGGTACAAATATATATATAGCCTCAAATGCATTTTTTTTAATTGTAGAGATCATGTAAAGAGAAGTCTATATTTGTTAAAATTTGTAACCAATTATTTGTTTTGGTTTTGTTTTATCTAGCTGCTGGACAGCCAACTACATTGTGACATGACTTTCAGTCCTAAGAACTTTCAAGAAGGAACTCTCTTCTCGTATGTATCGGCTGCCTCCAGACAATCACTTGTAAAAGCTTGAATCCATGGACATGATGGCTCTCATCTCGTTTTTAAAAACTCACAAAAAAAGCTGCACCTGCTCCTTTGAAATGCAATATGTTGGTTTTTGCTTCCTTAAGAAATTTGCAAAATATGTATGACCATGTTTGGGAAGGCAAAGCCTAAGTACTATAAAAAAAAAAAAACAAAACCACCTTTCAGGTATGCTTATGATACCCAGTCTGTTACCTTGTTCTTTTGAAAGTAATAAGAGAATAAACATACTATAAAGCTGTTTTGTTTTAATATTTCTAGCAATTAAAAAGTTTAAGTTTACAGAACCTTTATAGAATATGCCAACTTGAGCTGAGAAGTAATTTTGAGATAGTATCTAATCAGTGCATTTGAAAAACTAAACATCACAGCACGACTTCTCTGTTATAACTGAAGCTATAACTTTTTTTATACAGAGACTAGTTTGATAATACATCCTGTCATTCTGAAGCATTTTGTGTTTATATTACCTTCAATGGAGGGTAGAAGTTAAACAAATAAATTATTGCACCTTTAGTCATAGATTTTTTTGTTTGTGTACCTCAAGTAATGTTCATTACTATAGCTTAATATTCTCTGAAATAAAGATTTCTTCATGAAACCTAAAGACTGCATACCATTAACAATGGAAAAATTCCCATCAGGAGCAATCCTGCTTAGTAAGTTCAGCAGCCTGTATTGTTAAACTCAGTGAAAGGTGATGTGGGGGAGAGGCAGCCAAGCAGGCAGACCCAGTGGAGTTGTGAGTCTCCAAGCTGCAGTTTGATGCTGTGGTGAAGCTTTTTTCTTTGGCATGTAACTTGCCAATCGATTTGAGTGGGTTGGGCTCGTTCACTTGCAAACATTACACTTGGTTGAAATCTCATGCAGAGCAACCTGTGTGGTTTGGGTACTACCCAGGGTAGAGAATTAGACAGCCTTGGGCCTGTGTTCCTCCATCCACTACCCAAAAACAGTCAGCAAAACCCAGAAGTGTGGAAGGTGGGCAGGGAGGAAGCTGGAGCCACAGGCAGAAAAGCTACCTTGCCTGTGTTTGGGACAGTTTTCCTTTGTGCTATTTGATTAAGCATGTGCTCCTTACTAAAGTGATCCAGCAGCTCATTGAAACAGAGGTTCAGCAGGTATCTACAATACACAGACAAAGCTAGGGAATGTGTTGCAACTGTAAAATATCCTAGCACTTTTTGGTAAAGTTACTAGAAATATCTTCAAATGGAGGGGAAAAAATCTTTTTCTGCCTTAAAACCACTATAAGACTAAATTAATACAGATTTCTTTTTATCTATGTGCATATCTGTCATCTTTTGATGTGTTGGTAAATAGAAATGAAGTGGTTATTAGGGAAGCAATAATTCTGAGTTTTTCTCTAGATAGCAATTATTTATTGAAATGCTAGGCAGTTGCTTGCATGTGAGGTGCATAACCATGCAAAACTGCGTGTCATCAAACACACACGTGCGATGTCATTGGAGGACATTGTGACTATCTGCGGGAAAGTTACATGTTACTTCCTTAATATTGTGCCTTAGAAAATGCAAAGCTGTTGCACACAGTCAGCAATGACTTATGGATGCAATAAATCCAAAAAGCTGAAGTCCTTCATGGGCTTCACCTGGGGAATATTTTTAAGTAAAAATAAAATAAATCAGACAAATGTTTTGGAACTAAAAGTGATATCCTATATTTTGATCAACCACCTGCATGATTTACTGTAAAAGGGTTTTGGTAACCAGGTTAACTTACTCTTTGCTTGTGGTTGTTATAACATTTTCCCACAAAGAAGGTGCAACATGGAAATTTAAGAAGCAGATTTCGTAACTGACGTGCTACATCTATATACGTCCTTGTGCTGCATTAAGGATATGTAAATACATGATGTCTGAACCTAATTTTGAAATGAGACTGTGCATGCTTGTGCATCTATTCAATATGAGTCTCTAGCACTGCTTCACCCACGTGATAGAGTTAGATGTGCAAATCAGTCCCCAAGTGTATCAAAGGGTTGGTTGTGGCAGAGGTCAGGTCCGCTTCTCATTCAGGCAGGGGTAAGTGCCCGAAGGGCTTAGGAGCATGGTTGGGATAAAGTGCATGAGCAAGGGGGGAGGGATATTGCATCGCACTGCAGACACATCACTGCGTCTCTGGAGCTGCTTAGAAGTTGATCCCAGTGTCTATCAGATAGTTTTGTATATGCATGTTTTAGCAAAGTTGATTGTACATAAAGCGAAATGAAGCAGCGCTTGATGACAATTTTTTCCCCTCATGAACATCTATTCACCAGCACAGAATAATTTTCAACTGTTTTCTAAATTGTACTTGCCAACTTCTTATGTTTGATTTTATATTCCCCCTGGAATCTTACATGGCAAATTCATTCAGGCTAAGATTTTTTTCACTTTTTTTTTTTTTTTTTTCCAGTTTAAACACATTAAGATGATACATTTCTAATCAGGAACTTTGAGCACAGAAAAAACTGCTTCCTACATTTGAACTGCAATGTAAATGTATTTGTTGCAAAAAATGATTTATTATTACTGAGCAAGTACAATATATGTAATGGGTTTTAGATGTTTTGGAATTTATTTAGCCTCTTACTACTTCAGAGAACCTGAACAGGTGTCATAGCCCATCTGTATTTTACAAACCCATTCTCATGGTGTATTTTTTCCTTACTCTTGCTATGTAGTGTTATTGATGCAGTACATCAGTGTAGTTTTCAGTGAATGTTGTAAAGGTTGGTGAACCAGAAGGGAACCATCCTTACCTGCATGTCCATTCAGGGACAAGGATTGCTCTCCTAGCTGGGGCTAATGTTCAATGCCAATTATGCTAATCTTCCCTTTATTTTATTTATTCTAAAATGCCTCTGGAAATTAGGAAAACTTGTCTAAAACTCAACAGCTTTTATAGTAAATGTATGTTTATAAATAAAATATTGATTACGTTTGGTGGTGTTGATTTTACTTATTCTAACTAACTTCTATTGTGTGAACCTGGATTGCAGAGTAGAGGCTTCTGCTTGGTTGGGTTTGGCTGAGCCAAGCTGTGTTCCCCAGGACTTAGTATATGAGATGAGACAATAAAAAAGACATAGCTGAGATGGCAAAATACACTGTGGATTGCCACTGTAATCTGTAGCCCTCTATTCACAGGAGCATATTGTGCTTGTGGTAAAAGATGAACAGAAAAGGCTTTCTGTAGAGAGGCGAACCCAAAGTCCTCAGATCTTTCATCAGTGTTGGTGGACTGGTTCAGACTTCCACTCAACAAAGCACTTTTTAGATTGCCATCTATGCTAAATATGTTCTTGGTTAATTCCATTTTCACGTACCAAAGACCCTGGAGTTTGTGCTTAGTTTTGCATGTGCTGGGGTATGTCACTAATTCTTGAATTGCAACAAGTGTGTGACTTGTCCAGTCACCAGTAGGAAGTTGACACAACATTTTAAACTAATAACTGCCCCTTTTTCTACTTTTTAGTTGTGTCTTAAGTGGATGACGAGTTTGGGTTTGTGCCAGTAGAGCATCTCGGCTGTTCGATGAGTCATAGCAACATACAGACAGTTTAATTTTCGTTCATTCATTCATTCATTCATTCATTCATTTTTATCCTGGTGCCCTGATGGCAGTGGTGGTGGTCATGCATTATTCCTGTGTGTCCATGGGGGCCAGCATTCTCTCTGGTGGCAGAGACATGCTGGGATTCCCGCAGTGCCGTCGGTGCCCTGTCTGCGGGAACAGCTTGCTGCCACTGGAGGTTGCTCTGAGGCTGGATTTGGAGGCAGTCAGGCAGCTATTTCTGCTCCAGCAACTCTGCACCAAAGCTGCTTGGCACACAGACAAACATTGTTTATGACCCTTATGAGCCAGGGAAAATGGTGGCAATCCTGGTATGATTTTTTTGTAATATTATTATTATTATTACTATTTTCTAGTGAATGTGACCTGCACAGTCATTTATGATCCTGAAAGGGAACCATTGGGGGTGCATTCACCGGGCAAAATAATTTTGAGTATCTTATAAATGGGGAGATGTGTCACCTGGTCACCTCCCCAGGACCTTCACCTGCAGGTAGCAAAGGCTGCCTGGAGGGCCCCAAGAGAAACCATGGTGCTAACGGGGCCTTGGCATGGCCCAGGAGAGGACACTGGGTTGCTGAGCAATGGGAGGAAGCTGGGAGCATATGGGAGAAATAGGAGGTGATGGGAGAGAGGAGTGGGCTGTTACAGCTGGGGTTTGAACATCGGAGCAGAGGACACCCCATGCAAAGAGGGGTGTGTGCATGGCCCCCCAGGAGAGCTCTGTGCCTCCTCTACATCCTGTCCAGATGTGATGCCTCCATCCCTCTCCCCCATCACAGACTGTTGGGACCAGTGCTCAGTTTCCTCCATCCAACCCACTTTGTTTAGCTCATTTTTTTTCTCTCCTTTAGCAGGTGTTTTGGTGCAGAGGTTAACAGTGAGCACAGACAGGTGTTGGTAGCTGCAGGAGGCTCTAGGCACAGGTGATGAACATCAGTAGCTTGCTTACCTTTTGAGTACAGATCCTGATCCAGAGAACTCTTCTGGAGCATAGTTAAAAGCAGGCAGCTACCACTTTGTTTAGAAAATTAGCTTTAGGTACAGTTCTTGATGGGTTCCCTTCCTGGAAATGGGAGGCTGGGCAAGTAGTCACTCAATAAAATTTGCAGAGTGGAAGCCTGCCCTTTCCTCCCCTTTACCAGGTTGGTAGGTTGGTGACTGGGGAACAAAATGACCAGATGACAAAATGACGGAGACACATCTACAGTGAAAATCAGAAGGGGTTGTGAATGCTGGAAATGAGCAGATGAACACCACTTGGATGGGAAACCAAAAATGTCAGTAAAATATATCTCCTGTAAAGGCAAGCAGGTCTCCTGTATAGTTTTAAAAGCCTCCGGTAGGAATGTAATTTCATCTGAATTTCCTGATAAGGGGAAATGACTAAACTGGAGGCTGCTCAAGCTTTTCAAGCAATAACAGCTCAAAAAAAAAAAGAAAGGGAGATAGAAGGTACAGGACAAGATGTGACTCTTCCTACAATAGAGTGGGGGGTTGGTACTTGAGGGGCTGAGGGGTGTGTCTATTTTCTATTTCACATTTTTTATAAAATGTAACATGAGTTAAACATGCAAGAGGGACCTGCTGCTCTGTAAATCTTGTGAAATGCCCCGTGCTCTGCTAGAGTAGCTAGTGAAGCTAAGCAAACCCCAAAGCAAAGGGTTTTAAGTCATTTAGAAAAAAAAAAACCCTCCATTATTTAAGATAATTTTATAAGTCACTGTTAACTCATCCATAGAGTCCAACAGCTTCACTGCACATGATGCTCTGTAAATTCTCTTAGCTAATGCTACATCCATGGGTCACAGACATATTTTTTCCTGAAGAGATGACCTGCTGGTTAAAACCTGCTGAAGCTAGTCATGGGTCTAAAACTAAATCAAAACTAACCAAACTGCAAATCTTTCCTGGAAATAACAGAATTTATCAAACAGGAAAATAAAGAAAGATTTCAAAAATTTCTTTTTTCTGATTGTAGATAAAACCACTCCAATTACAAGCACAGAAACAGAGACATGCTATCCAAATCTCTGGAAACTAAGTGTGGTTTTCAGATGCACTTTCCTGGACCACATCTAAACATTGCCAGGTGAGAACAACTATTTTTCCAAAAAGATGTTAAATGTAGAGTTTTTTAAAAAAAATCTAATTACAAACTTCTCTTAGGAAAAACAAATTCCAGTGAATGATTTGGCATCTGTGTGGTGTATAGATTAATACTAATGTATTGAAGTAGACTAGCATGGGCTTTTTGCGTTGGACTTTGTGCAATTTTGCAGGTCTTAAAGTTTTTCCTGACTGATACACAATGATAAGGCTCAGATCATTTCCAGCCTGAGGGTGAAACTCTTCAAACTGTTTCATGAACTGATGTTCTGGAGGTTTGCTAGAAAACATTTGCTTGGCTCATATTTGGTGCTTTTTGGTGCCCTTTCTGGTTCCATGGGTTTATATTAGAACCATTCTTGGGCAGAGGGAAGTGGTCATGGTTTGCCATGGTCTCTGGGGAGTGGAAGACACAGCTAATGGAGTTTGGAGGGAGAAAGCCTTGCACTGAATCCAGACATGACCCCTGGAAACCCTCTGAGCCCAGCCATGTCCCAATTAGGCTTTAGACAGGTTAAATATGAAGACAGCAGTGTTGGATAGACATATGAAAGGCATTCTGTCTTCTTGTTCTGAGTATTCACAGGTCTTCAGCTGAATTTAAAATGGATGGATAAAAGGACAGCACTCTATGTAAAAAATAAGCCAGTTAACACATATCTTACCCATACTCCTAAATGCATTTTTTATCTTGTTATTATTTTGAAGCAGGTAGGATGACATTAAGATGGGATCTATCCTGATATAATTACAAATCTGTTCCAGTGGACTAAAGCTGAATTTTAAAATTAACTTGCAGCCTCACAAACCCACTTTAAAGCATTTCTGTTGGAATGCCACCTGCGTATCCGGCGTGCATCCACGTGACGATGGCAATGCTGGGAAGTGGTGGCAGAGGCCAGGCAGCCATCCTGAACTCTCACCCCCTCTACTTTGCTTCTTCCAAAGCTCTTATCTCTCAGAGCATTTGTCACAGATACACCAGAGTACACAGCAGTTGAAAAGCCATTATCTCTTTCAAAAGTAGTGACTAATGTGCTTTTGCCCACAGCGATGTGGAAAGTCATAGGAAGATTTCGCTGTAGAACCAGCTGTGTTTACCTTGCAGAAAAACAGCTGCATTTTCCTAATACCTTTTTGGAGAAATAGAGGTCTTTACTTCTTGCAAATCTTTTCTGATAGCTTTCTTCTTATATTTCTCCTGGAACTGTTGATTGGTATTTTTATATTCTTCTGTCATTAGCAAACAGGCAATTTTGAGGCGGTTTTTTTTTCTCTGAGTAAAATTATATGTCACTTGACTGGATGATACTGTCCAGCGTAATTACATGTGGTTTGATAATCAAAACTTAAAAGCACCTTTTGAAAAAAATCATGACAGCAGACTTTTCTGCCTGTGGTAGCCCACCTACCACAATATTCTGCAACATGGGGGCCAGCATATCCCACCTGGTGGCAATGCACAGTGGTGAATCAAAATCATCACAGCCAACTGATGCCCACACTGCACTCCATTTTGTACAGAAAAAGATGGTGCTTGTAGTTCATTGCAAAGCTTGCCTCATTAAATCATCTTTTCAGACAATGGACTTCTGAGAAGCCTTTGGAAAAATCAAACTCCAAGGAGCTCAGTTGGTGGCCCTGCCTTTGCAGTGATTCTTTTCATTGTGGGGGATGAAGGGAAAGGAGAAAGCTTTTCATATGCACAAGTTGCAAGTCATCCATGCAGTTTATATCTGGGAAAAAAGCCTGCATGATTATGTACAGTGACATTTACAGCCATTGCATTTCTTCAAATTGATGTAGGTGGTACAATAACTTCAAAGCTTTCACATGGGGCTGCATGTTAATAGTTAAATAACTGAACAAAGTGTAGGTTCAAATAAAAATCTTATGATGGAATATAACCACTTGATACTTGGTTTTCTCAATATCTCTATCTTGAATGCTTAAAATCTGCATACAGCACGAATACAATTAAACATGTAGATATATTTCTCTTTACTGCATCAAGGCTCTTCAAGCATGTGGCTGTTTTCACACACTTCCAACTGACAAAAAACCTCATGTGTTGTTACTCCAGGAGCTGAAGACTTACATCCTACTTGGTAAACTTTGATGCAAAAAGTGATCAGTTTTAACTCCTACCAGATATAGGCAAGGTAAGATGAAAAGACAGATAGATCATTGGATGCAGAAGAGGCATACATCCTAACTTCCAGGAACTGTGTATCCATCTCAGGAAAACTACTTCAATGAGGATCAAGCTCTCAAAAGATAAATAGTGGAGTTGTAGCACTTCTCCCCTCTTGTTCTCAACCTAGGACATAACCAGTTTCTCAGCCTTGTTCTGCATACCAGTTAAATCCAGCTGTGCCCCCATGGCACACCCCAGCTTGCCAGAAGGCTCCTTTGGCTGTAGCCAGCTCTGCACAGCTGCCCACTCAGCACAGCCCTGCTGGGCTCAGGGCCCTGCTGTTTTCTGCACCTTGCCGTGCATCTGCTACAGACAGTTTCAATGGTTTTGCCTCAGATGCTGGGGATTTTGATTTTTTAAGCAAGAAATTCTCAGGTGATTGATACAGCATTTCCCAGCTGCTTCCTGCACATGTGCAGTCAGAATGAAGGGATGTAAAATAACCAACATCTGCTTGGTGGGCTTTGGAAAGACTCCTGCAAACGGGGAGTGCTCTGGCAGAAATGGGTGCATAAGAAGATGGTTGGAGCATCCCAGCTGCAGTGAGACTCTTTATTTTATGCTAGCGAGGCAAATGTAAGAAGACATGTCTCTCTACAGGCTGCCACAGCACTTTTCTTCAAGGAATAAATACCATTTTATTTATTTACTCTTTTAAGACAATACGTGTCTTTTTGACAGTACTGAGCTGAAGTTTAAATACAAATATCAATTACTTCCTTATTATTGCAGTAATATAAAATAACTTGGACTAGATTTTGAACAATTTTGAATGGCACAATACACGAGTACAAAATGTCAGAGACTTGGAAACAGCTGGATTTTCAAGGATACCTGATGCACACTCCCAGATACACAGACATCATTATCAGGCCCCAAGTCAGGTACAGAGCCACTGGTCTTATGTGAAAGCATAGGTACCTAACCTTGGTTTTTCATGTTTTTAGAGCTCATCATCACCAGAAAACAGTTGTTAGTTGAATCAGACTTGAAAACATCACCATGGGACAAAAAAAAAATACTATTTACCTGTATTTATGGATGGATACATGGGTCACAAATCCATTTAATTTGTGACATGGGTCACAAATCCATTTAATTTGTGCAGAGAAAGAATGTTTTCACTAGTGAATTGGATTTAGCCTACAACCTGACAATAAATGTGCTTGAAACTCAGAGGAAAACCAAACCAAACCATTTTGTATGCATTTACCAGCTACTATGACTACAGCATAGTGACTGTGGAGTTCAGAAGCACCAGTACTGCAGCAAAAATCACCAGAGCAAGAAGCCCATCAGTGTGGAGTCAGTCTGTCTAGAAGCACGCAGACAAAGCAGCAGCAGAGTTCTCCCTGCCTACCCCAGACCACCAGGAGCAGCCGGCTGGGCTGCAGCCAGCGCAGCATCGCCCTGCAGGCGCTGTTGTTGGGAGCACAGACCTGGCAGATCATTTCCTGTGCTCGGAGCTGCGTCAGGCAAGCTGAACCCTTCTGAGGAAACGCCCTTTTGAGAGAAAAAATGGCAAGAGGTGTTTTCCTTTTCTGGAAGAAAGGAGATTTAAAAGCTGTAAGCAGATTTTTTTCATGGGTGGTGTCTGCCACAGCGGGGCAGGAACTGTGGTTTATTTTCTGGTCTTCTTTACAAGACTGACTTCTCAGCTGGATGATGTTACTTTGGCTTCATATGTCTCATCTATAGAGAAGGAGAGATGGAAACATCCCCAGTGTTGTTCCTACAACCTTCTGCCTGGAGAATAACAGATATTTTATCTTAGTAAAATAATTGTAAAAAAATCTAAAAACTTCTTTGCTGGAAGAGAGATGAAGACAAAGTTTTTCACAAAGTTTTGGTTCCAAATCAGCTTCTCCAGTTAATTATAAAATGACTTAAAGGAATAGTCCACATGGTGCTTATCCTCTGGAGGTGGTTGCTATGTAACACACCTGCCAGGATGCTGGGATGTGACAGGATATGCTCCATACCAGTCACATGCATGTGGCAGACTACCCCTGCCAAGGGCAGGCAGCAGCTTGGGGGGCTGCCTCTGATGTTTGTGGTCATCTATTGTTTTTGTTGCCTGTTCTGCAGGAATTTGTGATATGATGTGCCACTTCATGTATTCGTCATACGTCAAAACGTGATTTCCCAGGAAAATGATGGCCCACACAAGGTTGGGGCTGGCCAGTAACTGAACAAGCAGTCCTGATGGCTCAGCAGTGACCTGCAGCTGTATGGAGGATAAGCACCCAGAAAGTAACCTGAGCTTACTGCTGGAGAGGAGTGGCCAAAGCTAGGTTGGGCTGGAAGGAGAACATGGAATCCAAAAGATTTTTGCATTAACTCTCAGATCAACTCATCCGAAACAAAGATTGTAAAAATAAACTGCATGGATGCTACCTGGACCAGGAGGTTAATATATGTTTCAAAACAAAAAAAATCCATCCTTTCCTTTGGACTTAGCCAGACATTGCATGGCAGTATTTTTTGGACTGAGTTTATTAATGGATGAGAACATTAAATAGTTAAAAGGATTACTTCATCTTGGAGAATCCTTCACTAGGACAAAATAAACAAACAAGGAAAAACTGCCCAGATCATGCTCCTACTTTAAGTCATGACAAGTGTTGTGAGGGTTTCTGCTGCCACACGGCTAAAGGACTAAGGCACTTTGTAAATCAAATTTCAAGTAAAGAGATTGGTTTGCGAAGCCTCCTCGGCATGGAGTCACAAGCTGTCAGAGTATATTAGCATTATGTTACTGGAGTAAAAACCAAAACAAATTAAGATGTTTAACAGCTGAAATTTGAAACAAAATTGTATTTAATGCTGAAAATCTTGTTAACATCTTTTCAGGCTTCCCTTTCCCCAGATATTAAATCTCAGTGTGTTTGCAAGCATCTTTTTATCACACATAGAAACTACTATGAGAGAATGAGAACTATACACAACATATGGTAAGGATGGGTGTTTCACCTGCATGCAAAAGTCTCTTCAGCATTGCTGCAGCATCCAGTAGCACATGGGAAGATTTTAAGGACCAGGAGAGACACACAGCTGGAATTCCTTGTGTGTCTGGGGTCACAGAAAGCATTGCATCAACAGCAACAGGCCCAAACTGAAGATTGCACATGTTGTAGCATTTAATGCGAGGGGTAATTTGAACTCCCAAACTGGTTTTTCCTTCATATTGGCTCCCACAATGAAAGAACCATTAAGGGTTTTAGTGATCTTCCAAGACTCTTCTTCCAGCAGAAAATTGGCTCCTTCTCCTTGGACACAAGACCAATTTTTAATTGAATTTCAAGAGATGATGGATGTTGTACTTTATTCCAAGTCTATATGCTAAATTAACAAGGCTGTCTGCTTAGTTTCCTCTTTTGAAACCACATTGAGATGAGTTTCTGCTAATTCTCTTATGCAGGGCATTAGACATGTGAACGGAGTCCTTATTCAAGAATTGAAATAACAGGCTTTTTTGCCAGGCTTATTACTTTGGGTAATAATTTGAACTGTGAGGTAGCAACAATAATTTGCTTTCTGAAACAGGATTACCAGCTGAATTATTTCAAGCGAAATGAAACTAAACATACATTTTCATCAAAGTATTTTAAAAATATTAGTTATTTTTTAAAAGTATATCTTAGAGCAGGGACCATTCCGGTAGGTGGGCTCATTTCATGTTTGTTTTTACCTCTGGCCACTTCTAAAGATAACAGAAAGTCCATTAGGAGTACTCTGGATTAGAGAATATGTTTAGCCTGTGTTAGGTTTATTTATCCAGTTATTAGCACTTAGCAGACGCTGTTGATTAATTAAATATTTGATTTGACAAAACACAGGAAAAACAGCATAAAAGTGAATGTTTTTTTTTAACTCTGGCCACTGCAGTAAAATTTATATAGTACTGTACATAAAGAAGATGTTTCACAGAGGTAAGCCATTGGGAAGGCGATTTAGAATGTAATTTTGGACAGAACACAGAAAATCTGAAGGCAAAACTATGACCAGCTGGGCAAAACCAGGAACCAGTTCTATTAAGTCTATGTATAGTGTTCTACCAGTAGAAGCTGAGTTGCTTCCTGAAAATACTGGGATGGCCAAAAAGGAGGCCACCTGCTTTGAGGACAGTGGTTGGGATTGCTTAAGTACCTATGAGCCTACAGCTGGGAACACCTTTGCATGTATTCCTACCCTTTCTAAATTGGAATGTTTGAGAGCAATTGCGTTTGTAGTTGCAATGTGGCCCAGGATGGCAATAAACAGTCTTAATGGTTTCTTCTTGGCAGCACAGACATAGCAGGTCTTCTTATTTCACAAGGAGCTTTTGAGATGGATTGAACAAACTGGCCACGTGGAATGGGGTTCGCACTTCATGTATCACAAAATTGTGTTTCTCAATTGGAAAAAAGAAACCAATGCAAAAATGCAGCTGTCAGTGTCTTCCTCAAGAGGTAGTCAAATACAGAAATGACGTGTATCAACCAATTAAAGCAACAGAATGAATTAATGTGGTTAAAATAGCATGGGATGAATAACATAAGCATGGAATAAATAGAATAATATAACATTTAGTGTAATTGAATAATGGACTCTGCACAGGTGACACAAGATGGAAAAGCAGAGTCAAGTCTTCATTTAGCTGTGATTATGCCTCCAAACAGTAGTTTGCTAAATAAAATATTAATAAAATGCCAATCTTTCTTATAGCTTTATATTTCGAAAGTATTTCAGTCCTACTTGTGTCAGACACCAGTCTCATCCTAGTCCTCCCTTGCATGGAGGTTTCCAAAGATTCCGTTTTTGTTAATGTTTTCTGCTGCAACAGAATGACTCAGAACGAGTTTTAATTATGGCTGTAGCCTGAATGATCCTGCAGAGCTCATCATTAGGTCCTGGGAGAAGCTAATGGCTTATCTGCTCTGTATAATTTTTCAAATCTTCTTTTCCATCAGTGATATCTCATTTGTTTGAGTTGTATGCTAGTGAGTCAACTACTCAGCCCAGGACTTCACAAATTAAACAATACTCTCAGGCAACTAAATAAAAAAAAAATTTAAAAACAAACAAACAAGCAAAAAAACCACCCCACATTTTGAAGTTATTTTCTTAGAGCATGAAATTGGTGTGAGTTTTGAAATGCTGTATCCTCATGGACCTGCACTGATCAGCAGTATCTGATGTTTTTATAACTTATGTTAGTCTCACTCAATGATACCAGAGATTAAGCAATTTTTTCCTCCTGACATAGTGACAGAAACTTATTTCTCAGCAGCTTTGCCACTGATATAAACAATAATTTTAGTACCTTTGTTCAACAGCCAGCAGCATGGTTAATACCCACTTTGTTAAAATCACAAATCCCCTTTAATGATGCACTAATAGAAGTCCTTCTGCTAAAAGCAAATGTTTCTTTCACAGCTCCTTGAAGCATGAGGTGGTGGTTTTGTCAGCAGCACAGCCTTGTAGGCAGCGATGGCAACACCGGGGCATTTTGAGACCTGTCATTGCGACTCCCTAAACTGTGTGGCAGTCTGGTTCCTGGGGGAAAGAAGGGGTCCAGATGCTCATAGAAAAGAGAACTGAATGGCTTTCATGGAGAAAAACTGTTTGGGGACAATTCATAACCTCAATGAGCAAGTAAGTGACATGTAAAAGAAGCTCTGATGCACTGTTGGACAATCCCCCAGAGCCCTGCTGCCATTTGTAGGTGGATGGAGACTGTGATTGCTGTGACAGAAGAAATAGTTATTATGGAGGGGAATAAATTGCATTTCTAGTGCACCTGTCCCCTGTAAGAAAAACCCAATACATCTCTAAAGACACTTGTCTCAGCTTTTATCTCTGTGCAGAAATATCTGGGAGACATGACTCCCCACTAGACAGCAGGACACTCCCTGGTGAAATCTGAGTTCTCCTCTGCCTGAAACTGCTGTGCCGAAGAAGCCTCTTCAGAAAACACATCCCTTGTGGCTAATTTATCACTGGGGGGAAAAGGAGATCACAGAACCTAAACTGATCTTGGAAATGTAAAAGAGACACACAGAGGAGCTTCTGAGCCTGCACTTGCAGGCTATGGAGAGGTTTTGGCACACCTGAGTTTCAGTGGGATCACAGCGCTCTAGTCACACACAGCAGTACATCTCCCCCTTACCTTCTCCTCTACCTGAGGACTCAGAAAGGAGAGTCTTTAAAGGTCTCTCATCTGTTCTGCCCACAAGTATAATTTTGCTGGAAACTTTTGGGAAATTAGTCTGTTGTATCTATCTCTCTTCCCTGTTACCCCAATTAAAAACCTATAAGAGAGCTTCTCTTCTACTTTCATTTCAGCTTCAAGATAAAACTACGTGATTCCCAATATGTGGTTTTATTCTTAAAAGTTATGCTGAGTAGATCCCATTGAAACCAGTATTGGCTGAAACTTCTCAACAGCTGTCAGTCCAGAAAAACCTCATGCATTCAGGTATCCTACAGGGCTCTTCATGCTGTGCTAGGACTACCTTCATTGCAGAGCACTATTGTGGCTTTGGTTCTGTTGATCATTAATCCTCCTTTACTGACAGTACTGGTGTGTATTGCCATTTTGGGGGATTTGCCCCCCAGCTCTTAACAGGTTTTTCTTCTCTAAAACTATTGATTAAGATGATTTACTCACTACAGCTATTTTTATTCCTTCCTGGAAGTGCTAACATCAACACAGAGCTCCTCTTGCCTTTCTGTACGTCTGCCTGCTCAAGAAGATTCTTAACTGTACCAGCAGCTTTCACATAGACAAGCCTGAGAGTGGAAGAGCAGTGACCTCAGCACTGGCAGGGAATTAAGCCTATAATCTAATGGGGTTTCTTTTTCCATTTCTAAATAATGGGATTCTATTAGACCAAAGCGTAGTCGCGCCATAATGATAATTTATTGTATAGCATATCTGAATTTTGCCTTTTATAAATCATAGAGAATTACAATACACAGTTATATAATTGAATCTTCTCTTGTATCATTAATATTCTTCATTGGTTGGAGAAACTCCTTTTTGTTCAGAATTCATGTAAGACTGGGTTTAGAATTTACAGGGGGGTTAATATGCCTAATTTTTGTGTTTCAATATTTCCATTATTATTCCTTTAAAATATTTTGTAATAATTCTTTAAATGCATTTTATATTTATGAAGTTTGTACATATCATTTTGGACAATTTTAAAGACAAATGTAGCCATAAGTTTGTGTGTATATATCCTAAAATCTCAACAACAACAAAATGTCATGATCTTTGAAAGGAAATAATTGAGGTTAATAGATTCCCACATTGACATTTAAATGTATTAGTGGTATACACCAGTGAAAGTATTGATCAGTGAAAGTAATCAGCAATAATAGGAAAAATAAATCACTTTTGAAGATTTATTTGACTTCAGCTGTGGAATGTACTGTGGGCAGGACTGAAGTTGACCCTGTGATTATAACAGGGACTATTACCAAACAAAAAGACAAAGACATGTGAATGAGAGAAAGCTGGGAGGGTATGCTTTAATTTGCTATTAGAATATTGAAGTAAGAAGTGGTGTACACCCTAAGACCTGTGATATACTGTTCGTAAATCCATTTCTAGATTTGAACAGCAACAGTTGATTTAGAAAAACACACAAGAAATTTGTTGCTGAAAATTTTTTGTTAAAAATCTCACCTTCAATAAGTGGAGATTGGTTTCTACCCTGAAATGGGTGGGTTTATGTCAGAAATCATTCAGAATATTTTATTAACTGAAGCTGTACCACCCAGATATTCTTACTTAAGAGCTCAGCTTTTTTCAGAATTCAGTTAAAATCTTCACATCATCCCAATCTTGTAGCAATGTGTCTCAGTTTGACCATCTAGTGACTAGGAGTATCCCCTTTTTCTGGTTCTAAGCTAAGCTAAATCAGGAATCAAATAATCACACTGTTACATGTTAACCTACTTTTTTTTCTTCTAACCAGCTTAGGAAGGATGTCCAGTGATGCAGTCACTGAAAGTGAGATTAAATCAGTAAAAACCTGAAGGGCCTGGTCTAATTTCCCCAGTCTTTACAGTGTTTTAGGATTCATACTTAGTATTATACAGTACAGCACTGAGTAGTACAAATTATTAATATAAAAAACATATGCCCTTCTCTTCAATAATATGTGCCCTTGATCCTTCTTTCCACTTTTCTGTGAATGGCACCAGGTTTGATAATCAGTGAATCAGGCCAGAAATACTTTAGGAGTGCTATATTTCCAGTGGGAATTGATCATGATGGGAGTGAAGGGCCATCTAAAGCATCCTCTTTTCCTGCAGCAGGATAAAACCACCCACACTATGTTTATCTAAATTTTTGTCTCCATAGAGATAGTCCAAGTGATAATTAGATTTGGATGTTTAAAGCATCACTGTTCTAAGATAGGCTGTCACATAATGCATTACAAGTGTATGCAGTAGCAGTAGAGAGAGCTTTAACTACTTCTTCTTCCAGATGCAAGGAGATTTTGTTATTAAAAATGGAGGCACACGGTTTCTAAATAAAATGTATAACTTTGTCATTAAAGTGAGTTCCTCAGGTATTTCCATGCTAGTTGTGGCAGCATTTTGTTTGCAACAGGATCTTTGGAGATTCCTGAACATCTTGTTTTCAGAGTTCACCCCTTTTGGTAACCTTTTTAAAGATAAAGCACAAATATTTTGGTAGCTCTTTCTAGAAACAGTTTGATATTGTGAAGCAAATACAGGGCCAAGAGCTTTTGTATTATCCTGACAACAAACACTGTTTTGATATTATTTCAAATTGCAATGTCAGACTCGGTAAGTTGAAAAAGAATTAGGAGTAACCTGCAGCTTGTGACAGCCTGTGGAATGTTATCTGTGTAACTGTATGCTTTGTAGAAGTCCACTAACACAGTTGTATTAATGAAAATCAGCATCAATGAAAACGAAAATCTCTGCCTTGTAGCAACTCTGCTGTTGTTCCCCATCTGCAAAGTCTCACTGAAGCTGAATTCTGCTCTTGGTTCTCTGGAAGAGGGTCCTACAAGCCCCAGGAAGCCACAGTCATGGAAAGCTGCACAGAGCATCACAGAAGGAAAGCAGGCCAATGCTGAGCCCAGCCTAGCCTGTTCATGGTTACTCACAAAGAAGCAGGTGGAGGGAAGAGATTATTCCTGGCTCCTCTTGGGAACGAGCCCCAGAATGTAACTGCTGGGTGCCACAGCTGGCTGCAGGTAGCTCAGCTCCCTCATCATCAGGGAAAAAGGCAGTGGGCTGGGAAAGTGTAGACAGCTGGGGCTGCTGCTGTGGCTGCATGAACCTCCTGCTCCCTGACATGACTCAAGTGGATGAACCCCCACCCTTTGTTCTTCAAACCATAAGTGGGTTTTTAACAGCCCTGAAAGCACACGTGTTTTTGGCTATGTCCTTGGGCAGGGACTGCTTCAGGCACTCTCTCAGGAGGTTTCAAGAAGTGAATTAACTTTCAAAGGCATTGAGTATCCAGGCTCCATCTGCATGCTCTGGGTGATACATGCCTCTGAAAGGAGCAACCCAAGCTTTCCCAAACACCATGTCCATCCCAGATGACCAGTTCTCTTAGCCACAGGTTTCACAATCTCCACTTCTTTTCTGCAATGAATAACCACAGAAATTTATAAAATTTGTGCTTTGCTCCCTGGACAGGCTTTCCTCTTAGGGGAAATTAATATATTGATTCTATTTCTATGAACATCATTCTGTGAAAGAATACTGAAGTGAATGCTTCTGAAAACCCCATCCATGTGTTAAGCCTGATGATAGAGGCCTCAGTGCAGACATTAGATTTCAAACTGCTGGAAAGGCAGAGTTTTGCTCACTTGTACTTCCCAAGACCACTTGAACTTTTATCTAATACTGCTTCTAGACCTCAAATGTAATTTAAACACTTTTTGAAGCAGCAAGAGATGTCATTGGCATTCCCTTATTACCTCTCTTTCAGAAAGAAATGGGAATAAGTAGGCCTTAGTCTGTCACACTAGTATGAAATAATACTTCTTTTTAAGTGCAAATATTTTTATTTCCTGTTGATATGACAGTCATGACAAAGATCAGTCCAAGAAAGTATTTCCTCTCTCCAAATGAAACTTACATCCTAAAATGTGAAAGCATGAGTTTTATTTTCATGGCTAAATCTCGGGTTTAGGCTGATTCACCCAAGATTTGGGGTGGTTTAGTGTCCTTTGCCCTCTGAAAAGCTCCAAGCCAGATGCAGAAATGAACCGGAGCCTTCAGATGTTCTTTTTCAAGGATTTTCCCTTGTTTATTATATCTTACCTTGTCCCTTTTTCTCTGTGCCCAGCCAAGGTCTTCACAGGACAAGGTCTTCAGGCGACGACTCCGTGCTCTGACAAAGGCTCGTCCTCTCTTATACAGATTGTTACCTACCTATCATTTACAATTACAAACCAAGATCTACATTCTATACTAAACAGGGTACTAACTAACAGGTACTAACAGGTACACTAACCCAATCCCTCTAAAGCTACTTAGTGCCACTGTCACAGCAGAAGATGGAGACGAAGAAGAGGGAGAAGACCCCAGGGCACTGCCCAGAATCCTCCATCCTGTCCCCATTCACCCCTATTCTAGAAACCCAAATGTGAAAACTATACTACTCTTTATTACACTTTGTGGCTTGTAATTCCTCTCTCAGTGTTAGGAGTCTTTCCCATGGACTAAAGTCAAAGCCCTTGCCTTTCTGGGCTCTGTGCCAGGGTCTCCAACCCCCCTGTACAGATCCCAGACCCCCCTGTACAGGTTTTAAACCCCCCCTGTACAGGTTTCTGACTTTCCAGGGTATCCAAGGGAATGTCCTGGACTCCAACAGCTAAAGTTTCTTGAGCTGTTTCTGGATTAATTTCCCACAAAACAAGAAAACAGTTTTCCTCACAAGTCATTCCCTGGCCTACATGATGAGCTCTTGTGTGAAGCACAAGGGACAAAGGTGTTTTTCTAAGATGAACCAGGTTTTAGTAGCACCCAGGATGAAGCCACGAGTTTATTTCATAGCAGTTGTTGTAGTTGCTTGTAAAACAAAATAAATTGGTGACAAAAATAGAAAGCTTCATTCCCCATTTATACATAGTTTCATAGTGCTGATCTGCTTTACTGATGATGAAGATAATTTATACATTAATGGTTTTTTGACTCTTAATGGTTTGTGTTAAATATGCATTGAAAGTTACTGACAGGTGTTAGTTTCATAGGTGTCTAGGAATTAACAGTGAGTTTTGTGTCCCATTCCCCCTCTGTACAGTGGAGATGCTTTCCATGTAAAGAAACCCCAGATTTTGACTTCAGAAAGAGCTCATGTTTCAGACCACAGCAGCGAGCTGACAGCCTTGACTGGAGTCAGGTTCATTCAGGGGATTCCTGCCAGGTACACTTCAACAGTGTCAAAAAAAAGGTGGGAGGAAAAGAGTATTTAAAAATATATTCTGATTGACCACAGGCACTTTTCGTGACATCTCCTTTTCCCATTGGTTGGTAATAGTTTGATAACTCTCTTAAATAAGTGCAAATATATAAAGATTAAAAAATTTAGACACACTTACTTATGATTGAAAGGGATTGTTTTTACCAATTGTAGTTTTTCTGTATGCTGACCTTGTATTCCTTAATAGCAAAAGGAATGTTTACATTGTCATGCATCCATCAAAGAGAGTCATACTGCAATCAGGAATTAATTTTTCTGTTCAAGTATTGGAGAGAGGGAAGTGAGAGAGCCAAATTCAACATTAGACCTGCATTCTAACTCTCGATACTTAGAAGAGCAAACAATGAAATACCCAAATTGTTCCAAACACACAACGTGAAATTACCCCCAAACTCTTCAAAATGCAATATGTTCATATGGAATTTGAGTTTGATTGTATAATGAATTATTTGAACATTGTGAGGAGGTAAACCCCAGAAAAAATAAAACCTTCTACATTCATTTCTTTACTGGAGTATCTTTCAGCTTCTTAGGTCCTTTTGTCTAGACTTCCTCACCTTGTGAGCCCCAGAGCACCTCTTGGTGTTAAGGATCATCTTGCCTGTTCAGCTCTCACTGGTACCACTGGTAAGCAGCCTTTTGGAACCCTCTTCCTGCCTGGGCTCCTGCTGGGTCCCCTATGGCCTTCCTCTAGCAGCAATCCTTAGGTTATTTATTTAACTAATACTCCTTTTCAAACTCCTGCCTTTTCCGTCAGGCAGGAGAAGTAAACCTTGTATATTTTCAAACCATCCCTTTCTGCCTGACTGAGCAATCATGAAGGTTGATGAATTCATCATTCCAACTGGTCTGCCACAGGCCCGCTGGTCCTTATGCATGAGGAGTGCCATATGCATCCAGCCTCCCATGGTTCCCCTTGCTGTGGGGGTGACCAGAATATGGAAAGCAGTTGATGGGGAGAGAATTTGTGGATTTGTGGGTCAGTGACAGAATAGAAGTCTCTAAAAAGGACTAATGATATGTTTAGGTAGGTAAGTGGAAAATTGTGATCAGAAATACAGAGATGATCTTAGCTCTGTATAAACCCTTATTGAGAGGGAGACACTGCACCATTTGGTACTGTCCTAGTGTCCCTTCTGCAAGGCATCTTCAGAAACAGGAGAGAGTGGTTCCACATCTGGAAAGTTTGTAGAAGCTTGATTGGGGATTGTGGGAGACTTAAAGAACATGGCCTATTTAACTTACTAGGAAGAAGATAGGTCAAAATGCAAACCAATGTACAGTGTGAGAAAAAAAGAGGTCTAGCAGATAGGCAGCTAGATTCACTGTAGGAAGCTGAAGCCTTTGGATTAAAATAAAGGGCCAAGTTTTAGCAGACAAAATAGTGAAGTTGGCCAAAAATAGTAGTGTGTTATCATCTCTTGACACTTTCAAATCATAACTGCATATCATAAAATCTAACCTCATCATCTTCACACAGCAAGGCCTAACCAGGAGAGATGCCTTTAAACCACCCTTGGCTGGTGTGTTGCTTTACTGGTAATACAGGTCTCACCTTCTCCAAAAGCTCAGCAGGCAATTCAGCCATGGTAAAGGAGATTGAGCACTGCAGCTTCTCCAGTAGGAAAACCTTTACATGTGGATCACCATTAGCAGGACTGCTTTGCAGTCCACAGCTGGGTAATTCCTAGAGGCAGTCCATTTACTTTTAACAAAGATATTCTTTGATGGTGGAATCACTTTTGGAGGAAAAATTAAAATGGTAAAATCTGCCCATATTAAAACAAAACATGTATTCAAAAACGGCATCCGAGTTGTTTTCCTCCAGAAAATACACTGCATATTTTATTGTAGCATTTTAAACCTGATGATTCAAGTACTTAACTATTGAAACAGCACTTGCTCCACTTGCCACATTTTTAATCGTGCTCTGCCCACCCCGCCAGCTGTGCAGATGTTGCACGCTGCAGACGACAAGACCCTTGCAAAGTTTGCTTCTCTGCCAAACCGACAAACAGACATCTTTTTTTTTTTTTTCTTTTTTTTTTCCCACTGACTCTGCCAGAGTCAGACAGAGTTCATCGCCCCGACGTCCTTGCAGCGAACCCGCGAGTGCCTGGCTGCAGTAGCTGTCCTGGCAGGGGCACCGGGGTGAGCGGCGAGCCCGGCTCTTCTCGGGGAGGCAACCTGTCCTTGCCTGAGGGTTTTCGACGGAACGGGTTGCCTGCTCGACCGGCGACGCTGGGTGTCTGCAGCTCCCCCGTGCCCCTCGGGGCCCGGCACATCGGCCCCCGCTCCCCCGGGGCGGGCCGGGGTGCGGGGCAGCGGCCGGGGCCGCACCGCCGGGCCAGGCACCGCAGCCGGGCGGGGCCGGGCCGGGCGGGCGCTGCCCCGTCCCGCTGCCTCCCGCTGCCGGGCGCTAAACGCAGCCCGGGCCCGGTGTGTGAGGCCCCCGGGTGGCTCCCGGCCCGGCTGGGAGCCGAGCCCGCGGCCGCGCAGTCACCGCGGGCGGCCCCGCTCTCTGCCCTCGGTGTCGGGGGAAGGATTCAGCAGAAGCGCTGGTGGAAGGGCTGGCGAAGATTCTCCGCCGGCTGGCGGGATGCTACGCCGGCTGGCAAACCAGGCCTGTGGGGTTTGCCCTTATTGTTATCCTTTTAACGGATATCGCTTAATATTGTCCAACTCCAGTTTCCGAGGTAATGACAAAAGGTCAGATCTGACACATCTTCCTCCCCCCAGTCAGCCTGTTTGCAAATAATTAATAAGGGCACAATTAGGCAGTAATGGTGGGACGGGCAGTTATGGCCTTCCTGATAGTAATGGAGATTGATGCTACTGAGCAAATCTTCTTTTGATGGCACAGTTCAGGTTCTGCGACAGGCACCTTGGATCTCTATCAGAAATAACCCCGAGACCTCTCCCCAAATAAAGCCCTAACAAGAAGTCAGAAGAGCACCATAACTATGTTTGCTTTTGGCTTTTATTATCAACAATCAATTAATGGTACACTCTTGGAAAACTATATGCACATGTAGAAATATTTCCCCTTTTAAATAGAAGCATTCATTTTAACCACATATAAATAAATCTGGAAACCCTGAACATAATTTATGACCATTATGCTCACAAACATATTCCAACAGGTAGGGAAAAGGAAAAAAAAATGAGACGACATGCAACCAATAATAAAAAATATATATAATTGCCTGAACTTGGTCTCTCTAAACGCAAAGGGAACTGAACCCGTGAGAACCTTATTTCTCCATAAAGACACGCCATAGAGACTACGAGAAGGGAAAACATTATTTATACGGTCAACTAGACAAGT